>JALMGD010000024.1:827500-1427500 GCA_023634205.1 Actinemys pallida
GGAGTGGGGGCTAGTGGTTGGATCAGAGGGTGGGGGCTGGTAGCCAGGACTCCTGGGTTCCATCCCTGGCTGTGGGAGGGGAGTGGGGTCTAGTGGTTGGAGCAGAGGGTGGGGGCTGGAAGCCAGGACTCCTGGGTTCTATTCTAGTTGGCCTCTCCTGGTTCTCTTCCTTCCTCTCTAATTGCTCCTTCAGTGTTTCCTTTGGAGGATCCTCCCACTGGCCCCCTTCACTTTTTTGGGGCGGGTTCCCCCAGACTCCGTCCTTGGTCGCCTCTCATCTCCCTCATCTCTGGGCCAGCTCGTCCACAGCTCTGCTACCTTTTCTCCACTCTCCTAGATCCCACGGCCAGACGGGGCCCGTCAGGAGCCGCTTGCCTGGGTGCCGGGATAACCCAGGCCATGGCGCTGCCCTGAAATCAGTCCTGGCTGATCCAGATCAGGTCTTTGAGAGGCCAGAGGCCTTGCAAGTGTAGCCAATTATCCCGATAGTTAATTCCCTTCAGCGGGAAAAACATCTGTCCTGTTCTCAGGCTGGGTTTGTCTCCCTTCAATTTCCAGGCGTGGGGCCGGGTCCGACCTTCCTCTGCTCCACTGAGGAGCTCGTTAGTCAATATTCGTCCCCCACGTCGGTACCGATAGCCCGGGATCGAGTCCCCCCCGGACCGTCTCTCTGCTCAGCTAAACAGCTGGAGCTCCTGGTGTCTCTCCCGCCCAGGCAGGTTTTCTAACCCTTCAATCGTCTCCGTGACTCTTCTCCACCCCGTCTCCAATTGATCAACGTCCTTCTTGACTTGGGGGCCGCGCAACGGGACACGGGATCCCGACAGCGTCGCCCCAGGGCCACATCCAGAGGTGAATTCCCCTCTCTGCTCCCGCTCGAGGTTCCCCTGGAGACGCAGCCCGGGGTCCCATTAGCCCCTCCGGTGTCCGGTCTACTGCAGAGCTGTCTCCGTCCGTCCCCGCCTTGTCTCCTCGTGGATGTCCAGCCATCAGCCCCTGCTCAGTTCCTAATCTCCCCCCTCCCCGAGTCCGCCACCCTCCCTCCTCTCTGTCGCTGCAACCACGACCGTCTGGCCTGTCCCGTAACGTGGGTGTCGTCTTCCGCTCGGGCCTCTCGGTCTTCAGGCCGAAACCTCGCTGCGCCGTTCTGCCCGGGTCCTGACGCCGGGCCTGGGCGCCTAGCGGCCGGAGGGCCCAGCAGAACCAACGGCTGGGAGTTGAAGCTCAACAATTCTCACCGGGAAACGAGCGGACGAGTTTTTAAGAGGGAGGAAAATGACCCGTGGGGGCAACTTCCCAAGAGTTCGGCTCTAGAGTGAGCAGGCATCAGCTCAGGGCCGTTCTATGTGTGACGCAGGAGGTCAGAGCAGATGATCACAGAGAGAACCCAGGGTCCTGCCTCCCTGATTCCCCTCCCCAGCCAGGAATAGAACCCAGGAGTCCTGGTTCCCAGCCCTTCCTGCTCTAACTACTGGACCTCACTCCTCTTCCTGAGCTGGGAGAGAACCCAGGAGTCCTGGCTCCCTGCCTTCCCTTCTAACCCACCAGACCCACTTCCCCTCCCAGAGCTGGGGAAGAGAACCCAGGAGTCCTGGCTCCCTGCCCCCCTGCTCTAACCATTAGACCAGGGGTGGGCAAACTTTTTGGCCCGAGGGCCACATCTGGGTATAGAAATTGTATGGTGGGCCATGAATGCTCACACAATTGGGGTTGGGGTGAGGGCTCTGGCTGGGGGGAGGGCTCCGGGGTGGGGCTGGGGTTGAGGAGTTCAGGGTGCAGGAGGGGGCTCTGGGCTGGGGCAGCTGGGGTGGGGGGTGGGGTATTGGCTCCAGCTGGGGGTGCAGGCTCTGGGGTGCGGCTGGGGATGAGGGGTTTGTGGTGCAGGAGGGTGCTCTGGGCTGGGACCGAGGGGTTTGGAGGGCAGGAGGGGGATCAGGGCTGGGGTAGGGGGTTGGGGTGTGGGAGGGGCTCAGGGGTGCAGGCTACGAGCAGCGCTTACCTCAAGCAGCTCCCAGAAGCAGCGGCACATCACCCCCCCCCCCCCCGGTTCCTATGCGGAGGCGCGGCCAGGCGCCTCTGCTGCGCACTGCCCTGTCCACAAGCACCGCCCCTGCAGCTCCCATTGGCCACGGTTCCCGGCCAATGGGACCGGCGGGGGCATCAGGCGGAGTGGAGCCCCCTGGCTGCCCCTATGCTTAGGAGTCAGAGGGGGGACATGGCGCTGCTTCCGGGAGCCGCTAGGAGCGTCCCCGACCCTGCTCCCCAGCCAGAGCAGGGCCCCTTTCCAGCAGCATCCCCCAGCCTGGTCCCGTCGCCCCCTCTCTGCGTCCCGCCACTGGCTCCCCCTTCTCCACGGCGTCCACCCACCTAATCCTCTCCCCATCCCTCTCCGAGGGGCCTGGGGTCCCTGCCACCATCACCTCCTGGGGAATGGCTCAGGCCACCCCACACCCTGGGGAGATGCTCCCCGTAAACACCCCCAGAACCACCACCCTCAGGTCCCTCCCGGGCCCTGCCCGTCACGCTGGCCAACCGGGCCTCGCCCTGCGCGGGCGCCCCCCCGTCCTTCTGCCCATCCATCGCCCGCTGGCTCTCGCCGGCTCCTTGAGGCAGGGATGGGCTCTTTGTTCTGGGTCTGTGTAGCATCCAGCAGTTAAATGTATAGAGCCGGTGCCCCGGGGGCTAGCGTAATACACCTAATAGTAATGAAATGTATAGTGCCTGGTGGCTACCATAATACACCTAATAGCCGTTAAATGTACAGCGCCTGGCACCCAGGGGGCTACCATAATACACCTAATAGCAATAAAATGTACAGCATCTGGTGCCTCGGTGCTACTGTAACACACCTAATAGCAATGAAATGTGCCTGGGGGGTCTGGGGCATGGCTGTGGGGGTGAGAGAGGGGCAGTGCTTTGGGGCTACCGTAATACCCCTAATAGCAATAAAATGTACAGGGCCTGGCACCGTGGGGCCATGGCGGGGGGGAGGGGGGTCGAGGTGTGACTATAATTCACCTAATGAACAACACCCAGCACCTTGCACAATGGAGGGCTAGGTGCTACCGTAATACACCTAACCGTGTGCAGCACCAGCGCAATGGGGGTCCAGAGCTGGGGCTCCTGGGCGCTACCGTAATACACCTAGTAACGTTCCATGCCCAGCACTCCGGCTGCTGGGCACGGTCCTGGGGGGAAGAATGGGGGACCCTGGTATGGGAGGAGGGCAGAATGGGGGGCATTGAAGGGAAGCCCTGAGCTCAAGGTGGCTCTGGGAGGGGAGTGGGGTCTGATGGGTTAGAGCAGAGGGGGCTGGGAGCCCGGACTCCTGGGTTCTTTCCCTGGCTCTGGGAGGAGAGTGGGGTCTAGTGGTTAGAGTGGAGGAGTGGGGCTGGGAGCCCAGACTCCTGGGTTCTGTCCCGTGCCTCCCAGCCCTGCTGACTCCGCTCCCAGGGACTGGCCATACCTCTTGTTCGCGTTTGTTGGGGCTGGGGCTGGACCCAAACCTGCCCCGCCCCCACCCGCAGAATCATTGTTCCCCTGAAGCCTGAATCAACCCTACCCATTAGATCCCCTCCCAGTCGCCAGTGCTGCCAGTATGACTCACCCACAGCTGGGGAGAGAACCCAGGAGTCCTGGCTCCCAGTCCCCCCCGCTCTAGCCACTAGACCCCACTCCCCTCCCAGAGCCAGGGAGAGAACCCAGGAGTCCGGGCTCCCAGCTCCCTTGTTAGTTATGGCACCAGGCTCTGCCTGGATCCGGGTCCCCTGGCAGCGGAGCGGAGCAGGAATCTGGTCAGACAGGTTCCCCGCCCCACTCCTTTCCCCAGGGGAGCGGCTTGGGAGTGGGGTGGGGGGCGGTGGCTCATGGGAACCAGGTGGGGTGTGGGGGGGTGTTCCCTGCTCCTCGCGCTCCCCCCACTGTATCCCCAGCCAGAAAGGGGCCTTCTAGCCCCTCTCTTCCCTAGTCACTGTCTCCTTCCCCCTGTTCCTTCTCTCCTCTCATCTTCTCTCTTTCCTTCCTCCCTTTTTCTTCCCCTCCATTACACCCCCCCCAGTCCCTGCCCATTCATGGGGCTGGGGAACCCCAACCCAGCTGCTCCAGATTCCAGCTGTTGTTCTGATAGAGGGGGGCTGCCTGGTCCATCCAGTGCCCACCTCTGTGCCACCCTGTACCCCGCCTTGTCCACCACCCCCATCTGATCTGCCTCATCCCTGGCCCTGTCCTGCCACCCTTTCCATCAGAGCAACCCCCATCCTGTCCAGCTGTCCCCCACAACTGAGTCCCCCCAATCCCCTGCCCCCCCAGCTGTCTCCCCCCAATCGGAGCCGTCCCATCGCCTGCCCCCGATGTGAGCTCCCCCTGGCCAGGTCTGATCTGGCACAGAGCCAGGGTTCCCAGCTGGCTGCTGGGAGAACACCCAGAGGAAACTGACTTCACTTCCCTAGGACAGGAAATGCCGCCTCCCCCCTAGTCCCAGCTGCCCAGTCCTCCCTCTTCAGCGGAGATCCCCGTCCCTCTCAATCCCTACTGGCCACGTCCTCCCTGCCATCCCCCCCCCCTTCTAACCACTAGACCCCACCCCCTCCCAGAGCCGGGGAGAGAACCCCGGAGTCCTGGCTCCCCGCCCCCCTGCTCTAACCACTAGACCCCACTCCCCTCCCAGAGCCGGGGAGAGAACCCTGGAGTCCTGGCTCCCAGCCCCCCTGCTCTAACCACTAGACCCCCCCCCCCTCCCAGAGCTGGGGAGAGAGCAGAGGAGTCCTGCCTCCCAGCCCCCCACTCTGAAATAATCCCATGTCACAGGGTGGGGGATATTTTGCCTGGGATCAACACCCCAGTGGGTGACCCCTATTTATCCTAAGATATGGGGGTGCAGGAGACCAACCCTTTCCCTGTGCCTCATTCCCTGCCCCCCTGAGCCAGCCAATCCCCGCCCTGGGGCCGGATGGGAGCCAGCGCCCCCTAGAGGGGAAAGGCCCCGCGCCCCATTCCCCACCCCCTGAGCCAGCCAGTCCTGGAGCGGAGCTGGTGCCCCCTAGAGGGGCGGGGCCCTGTCTCCCTGACCCCCATGTCTCTCTCTCTCTGTGCCCCCCAGATGCCGATTCTGAAGCAGTCCCCCATCTCCCAGTCGAAGAAGAGGCCCCGCATTGGCCGGGACATGATCAGCGCCCCGCTGGGGGATTTCCGGCACACCATGCACGTCGGCCGGGGCGGGGACGTCTTCGGGGACACCTCCTTTCTCAGCAACCATGGGGGCCCCAAGGCCAACGGGCTGCCCCCCGCCACTGAGGCCCTGGCGCCGGCCCAGTCCCCCAGCCGCCTCTCGGGGTCCTCCGGCAGCCCGGCTGATTTGGGGGGCGGCCCTGGCGCCCTGGATTTGCCCCCCGCTGGCTGGGAGGGGGAACTGCAACACGCCGAGTCCCTGTTCTCCTTCGAGTTGGATCTGGGGCCGTCCATTCTGGATGAGGTGTTGGGGGTCATGGACAAGGGCGGGGAGCAGCCCCGGAGCGAGGACGTCAGGGCGGAGAGGCCGGTGGGGGGACAGGGGCTGGGCCATGGGGCGGCTCCCCAGGCAGGGGAGGAGGAAGAGGAGGAAGAAGAAGAGGAGGAGGAGGAGGAGGAAGGCACCGGGCATGGATACACATTTGACGATGAGCTGGATGACGAGATTGGGCTATAGGAGAGGGGGTTCAGCTCCCCTCCCATCCCTCCATTCCCCCCTAGTCCCTCCACCCCTCCATCTGTCTCCTCCCCTGTCCCTTCATCCACGCCCCTCCTCCTTCAGCCATCCCCCTCTTCCCTTGTGTGTGTTCTCTCTGTCTTTTCCTCTTTCATTCTTCCTTACCCTCCTTTCATGCGCTTCCCCCTTCTCTTTCTTTTGCTCCTGCTCTCTTTCCCTTCCCCTCTTCCGCCATTTCTTCTTTTCATTCTTTTTTTTCATTCACTTATTCTTACCCCCTAGCCGGCCCCCTCCCCATGGCAGTACCGGTTCTCTGAGGTTGGTGATCCTATCTGCAATGGAAAGTCCAATGTGTTTGATCCTAATTTTCACCTCCTTGTCTGTATGGATTTCTGGAATCCTAATCCACCCACCCGTCGGTTGACTGGTCAACTCATCAATACGTCTATCTATTAATGAGCCCCTCAATCAATCCACCAACCCACAGATTGCCCAATCAACCCATCAATACATTGATCAACTTGTCAATCCATTTATCAATCAACCCGTCAATTGATCAACAATCAATCTACCACCAAAGAACAATCGGCCCATTGGCTGACAAAATGAGCTATCAACAGTCAGCCCCCCTGCAACTGATCAATCGGCCGATGGACCCATCAACCATCAATCCACCAATTGACCTGCCAACTAAGTTATCAACCAACCAATTGACCGATGGAACAGTCAACGATCAACAAAGCAACCAGTCAACCCATCAGCGGACTAGTCAAGAATCAACCCACCAATCGACCAGTCAGCCAACCAGTGAAACAGTCAACAATCAACCAACCAATTGGTCGGTGGAATGGTCAACGATCAACCAATCGACTAGCCAACCCATCAGCGCAATAGTCAAGAATCAAGCCACCAATCAACCACTCAACCAACCAGTGGAACAATCAACCAACCTGTTGACCAACCAATCAATCAATCCACCGATCATCTCAGCAATTGACCAAATAACCCACCAATCAGTCAGCATCCCACTTCCTCTCCCTCATTCCCCTCTCCCAATGGGAGAAGGAACTCCTGAACTGAAAGAAGAGACAGTTTGATGTTGGTTTTGTGTGTATCCATCTCACACCCCATCTGGACTTTGGGCTCACAATAGATGGACTCGGACAAGAGCAGTGGTACCGGGGTGGTTGAGGGGCACGGATCAGCCTTGAGAAAAGTGATTTGGGTAACGCTGTGAAAATGACCTGGGTTCCCTCCTCCCCCACCCCCTATTTCATGCCTGGGACTCCCCCCACATGGAAGGAGAGTTACTTGAGACATTAACGGATTATATTCACCAGGGGTGGAAGGCCTAGGGTCTAATGGGTTAGAGCAGGATGGGGGCTGGGAGCCAGGACTCCTGGGTTCTCTCCCTGGCTCTGGGAGGGGAGTGGGGTCTAATGGTTAGAGCAGGGGGGGCTGGGAGCCAGCACTCCTGGGTTCCTGGCTCTGGGAGGGGAGTGGGGGCTGGTGGGTTAGAGCAGCGGGGGCTGGGAGCCAGGACTCCTGGGTTCTCTCCTATATTTCTAGATGGAGGTGCCTAGAGGGTCTGGTGGATTAGAATAAGGGGGGGCTGGGAACTAGGAGCAGTTTATCCCAGCCCAGAAAAGGGTGGGGTGGGGGGGAGGGGTACATTTCACTTTTCCTTTGAGGGCAGGAGTGTTAAGATTATTTTCCCTGCTCCAGATTTGATGTGTGTGTGGAGGGGAGGAGGAATGTTATTAAGTGGGGCAGCAGCAGGTGTCCTAGTGGCGGGCGTCATGGATTAATAAGGGGTCCCCTAATCTGGGCCCATGAACAACAGGGTCAAATGGAGCCAATGCAGTGTGGTTCTGTCGCCCCCTAGTGGACTGATCGGGTAGAAAGGCTACTGACGCTGTAGCGCAGGGCCTGCTCTTACAGTTGTGGGTTCGAGTCCCTGCAGGGAGGGGGACCGGATTTGGGATTGGCCCACATGCTCTGAGGGAGAGGGAAAGACGGCTAAATGGGACCTGTATTGGCTGGAATAAGGATGGAATGCAGGAGACAGCTGAGGGAGGGAGAGAGGAAGAGGAAAGAAAGAAAAATGTGGGTGGAAAAAGCAGAGAGTGTGTGAATGTGAAAGGATGGGAAGGGAAGGTGGGAGTAATGTTAAATAGGACTCCTGGGTGCTCTCCCCAGCTCTGGGAGGGGAGTGGGGTCTAGTGGTTAGAGCTGGGGGGCCAGGACTCCTGGGTTCTATCCCCGGCTCTGTCATTGGTCCCCTGTGTAACCCCAGGCAAGTCCATATGTCAGTCTGTGCCTCAGTTTCCCCTTCTAAAGTGGAGCTTATGATACTGCCCTAAGGAGGAGGTGGGGGGAGGGAGGGCTCTGAGTTTCTCTGCTGAAAGCTGCTCCGCGGGTGCTAAGGATGAACCTGCCTTCCAGCCACTGAGTGCAAGGGGGAGGCGGGGGGCTGGAGGATGACCTGAGCTCAATCCGGAGCCACCCCCAGACTGCCACGGGGCCAGGGCCGGGTTCTGATCTCCCTTACGCTCTGTCTGACCTTGTGCTAATCCCTGGGTCTCATCACCCCAGTCCTTCGGTATCTCCCCTTAACGTCTGCCCCCTGCCCTCCGGGTTCCCCCCCCCCATGTTAAATAGCGGGATGGATCTCTGCGTATATTTTTTTATATCTCTGTACATTGCCCCCCCCATGTATAAATGTCCATTCCCCTCCCCCAGCCCTGCGTCGAGTTCACTCTAAAGCAAATCTTTCTAGCGAGAGAAAAATGTTTGTATTTCTTACCATTAAAGCGCGACCTTCGGTCCGAAGCTGGGCCATTTCTTTGAGCCTCTTTACCCCTGAAATCCATTCCCCAGCACCCCCGAGAATCCACCCACCCCCCCAAGCGGGGTAACCTGCTGGCTAGAGCCGGGAGGGGACACAGGGTGACGGTGGGGTCAGTCCCGGACACGCAGAGGGAGGGAAACACAATGGGAAAACGGGGAGCAGGAAGGAAATATTCTCAGAGCTGTGAGGCGCTCGTGTGGGAGCCAGGACTCCTAGGTTCTATCCCTGGCTCTGAGAGGAGAGTGGGAGCTGGTCGGTTAGAGCCAGGGGAACTGGGAGCCAGGACCAGGGGCACCCAGAGGATTCAGGGGATCTGGGGCAAAGCAATTTTGGGGGCCCCTTCCATAAAAAAAAGTTGCAATACTATAGAATACTATCTTCTCGTGGGGGCCCCTGCGGGGCCCGGGGCCTGGGGCAAATTGCCCCATTTGCCCCCACCTCTGAGCGGCCCTGGCCAGGACTCCTGGGTTCTATCCCCAGCTCTGGGGGGCTGGTGAGTTGGGGGGGGGGGTTGGGAGCCAGGACTCCTGGGTTCTATCCCATGCTTGGGGGGCTGGGGGGTTAGAGCAGGGGGAACTGGGAGCCAGGACTCCTGGGTTCTATCCCCAGCTTGGCAGGGGGGCTGGTGGGTTAGAGCAGGGGGACCTGGGTGCCAGGACTCCTGGGTTCTATCCCCAGCTCTGGGGGGGCTGGTGGGTTAGAGCAGGGGGACCTGGGAGCCAGGACTCCTGGGTTCTATCCCCAGCTCTTTCACTGGCTCAGCCCCTGCCTTTCTAGATAGACGGGATCCCCAGTGCTGCACCCTCCCCGGAGCCAGGATGACAGGAGCCGTCTGTCCAGCTCGCTTGGCTTGGGTCTGTCTGTCTGTCTTTTCCTCCTGAGACACCCTGCCTAGCCCCACAACCTTGTCCAGCCCCCCACTTCCCCCCCAGCTGGCCCATCCGGCTGAGATAGCATCCCCCAATGGGGCCCCGGGCCAGTCACGCTCTGTGAATTTCTTGGCACTGGGCGATTTCCACTGTAAACAGATCGGGGGCCGGGGCTGGGGTTACATTGTCCAGGAGGCCTGGCCGGCCCTGCCAGGGACATGGAGCAGCTGGGAAACTGATGCAACGTCAGCATGGCTGGCTGGGGGGCTTTCCCCTCCGGGGGGGGGGGGGGGGGGCTCCCATCCAGCCCCAGGGAGGGGACTGGCAGGTTCGGAGGTGGGGAATGAGGCACAGGGCATTTTCTCTGGGGGAGGGGGGAACCAGGACTCCTGGGTTCTCTCCCTGGCTCTGGGAGGGGAGTGGGATCTGGTGGTTAGAGCAGGGGGGGGCTAGGCACCAGGACTCCTGGGTTCTTTCCCAGGTTCTGGGAGGGGAGTGGGGTCTGGTGGTTAGAGCAGGGAGCAGCTGGGCGTCAGGACTCCTGGGTTCTTTCCCTGGCTCTGGGAGGGGAGTGGGGTCTGGTGGTTAGAGCGGGGGGGGGCTGGGAGCCAGGACTCCAGGGTTCGCTCCCCGACTCTGGGAGGGGAGTGGGGGCTAGTGGTAAGAGGGGGGCTGGGAGCCAGGACTCCTGGGTTCTATGCTGGCTCTGGGCCGGGCTAATCAGGAAATTACTCATTCACCATGGACACTCTTTGCCCCCTGCTGGAGGCCTGGGGTTTAGAGCCATAAAAATTCACCGCCTTTCCCAGCAGCCCTTGCAGCTCCCTTTATAGTCCTGGGCAAGTGGCTGGGTTGGGAGGGGCTGGAGCCCAAAGCAGGAAATCCTCCTCCGGGCCCGGCTCAGGGCCACCCAGCCCGGCAGGGGCAGGTAATTCCTGAGCGATGCAGCAGGGTCGGCCCAGGCAACCTGCTCCCAGCGGGGTCAGGCCCCATTCCCTGCCCCCTGAGCCAGCCAGTCCCTGCCCTGGGGCCGGGTGGGAGCCGGTGCCCCCTAGAGGGAAAGGCCCCGTCCCCTGTGCTAACTCTCTCTTTGCCTTGCAGACTGGACTCTGGTGACGCAATGGAGGGACGGGGCCCGTCCACTGGGGGAGATTTTTCTGCCCCCCGAGCCGACCCTGCAGGGGGAGCCCCGGACCCGGGCTCTGATGGGCCGGGGGTGACAGAGCCAGCCCCCACGCTCAGCCACCCCTGCCGCTTCTTCTTGGCGGGCGGTTGCCGCTTCGGCGCCCGCTGCCGGAATCCCCACCCCGGCGCCCCGCCCGCCGCCCCCCAGCTGCCCCCCGAACCCCCCAGCAAGAAGCCCCTTGAGCCCCCCAGCAAGAAGCCCCCCATGAAGACAGCAGGGGATGTCGTCTCCCGCATCCTCTGGGACCGCCAGCTGCCGCCCGGTGAGTTCACCGTGGGCCACCTGGACCGCTTCTCCGGCGTGCGGGAAGACGCCTTCACGGCCTTCTGCTGGGAGGACCTGGCATCGGTTGGGCCGGAGGTGCTGGCCATACCCCAGCACAGGATCCAGTACTTCAAATATCGCGGCCGCGTGGTGTGGGACAAAGCCAGCCGGCTGGACGACGTCTTCGGCTCCACCGGGGGCGGCCGGACCATCCTGGAGGTGATGGAGGAAGAGGCCGGGCGCCAAGAGGCCGCGGGAATGGGGGACGGCGGAGCCGGGGTGCCGGAGGAGGCTGTAGCTCCGGAGAACGAAGAGGAGGAGGATGTGGCTGAGCCAGGAGCTCAGAGCTGCCCCCCAGCAGCCCCCCGGCCTCCCCGCCCCACCCATTTTGTGGCCGTGCGCATCACCAGCCCGGAGCTGCGGGGTTCGGTGGCCCGGCTCCAGGAGGCCCTGAGCCAGGCCGACCCCACCTTGGCCGAGTTCTGTACCCCACTGGCCACCCTCCACCTCACCCTCTGCCTCCTCCAGCTGGACGGCGCTGGCGAGATGCAGGCGGCCGTCACCGCCCTGCGGGAGCTGCAGGCCGAGCACCGGGGCCTCCTGCCCCCCGCCCCGCTCCTGCGCTTCCGGGGCCTGGGCACCTTCCGGGGCCGGGTGCTGTACGCCGCCCCTGCGCCCGGCCCGGAGCTGGCGGGGCTGGCCCACGCCCTGGAGCAGGGCTTTGCCTGCAAGGGGCTGACCGTCGTCCCGCTCCCGGCCCACGATTGTTTCCATCTCACCGTGGCCAAGATCCCGGTGGGCGGGGAGCCGAGGCTGAGCCTGCCCCCGGAGCCCCCCGGGGAGGAGCTGGGGACCCAGGCGGTGGAATCGCTGTGTCTGTGCCAGGTGGGCGGGGGCAGACGGACCGATGGGTTTTACAGCACCCTCGTGGAGCTGGATCTGTACTGAGGAGGCCCCATGCCAGTCCCCAAATCCCAGTTCAGGATCTGGGGCTCTATTGACCCTTCTCTCAGGTCCCCTCATCAAGATTAGACCTGGGGGGGGCTGGGAGCTAGGACTCCTGGGTTCTATCCCCACAGCAGGGAGGGGAATGGGGCCTAGTAGTTATGGGGCAGGCAGGGCTGGGAGTCAGGACTCCGGGGTTCTAGCCGCAGCTCTGGGAGAGGAGCAAGGTTGAGTGGTTAGAGCAGAGGCATCTGGGAGCCAGGACTCCTGGGTTCTAGCCCCAAGCTCTGCTCCCCAATTCACCTTGCCCCCATGCATATAATCCCCTTCCCTGGCATCTTCCAGCTTTCCTGAACCCCAAGTCATTCACCCAACCAGCCGCAGCCGGGGAGGGCGTTCCTAGCTGAGATGCAGGACCTGGCCCTTTGTACAGCCTGCCTGGGGTGGGCTCCAGGACCTCCTCCTGCCTCTGGTCTGTTAGCCCTTTGCCAGCTGCCTCTCCCCACGGCAAAGGGCCCAGGAATTCAGTGTGCCAGGTTTCTGCCAAGCAAGCTCAGCTCCCACACGTGGACGGCAAAGGGTCCACGCTGGGTCTGTTCCCCTCACCCCTGTGGGTTTGCACAGGGAGTTGGGTAGAATTTGATGCTCTTGGATCATTTTGCCCCACAGTACGGATGTTTCTTTTAAAATAATTTTCTCTACAATCAACGGCAATGTTCACCGCTCCTTTATACCCAAGCTGGTCAACCCATACCAAGGAAATAACCCTTCTCGAGCAGCTCTCTACTTCTCTCAATTCAAATCACTGTAGCCAGAAACTGTCTTTCGTCAGCATGTGCAGACAGCAAAATTGGCATCTACCGCCGGGTCCCAATAAAAACATCTAACCCCTTCCAGCCTCTTGCTACGGATATGAACAGGCTGATCTGCAGGCTTTGCTGGTGCGAACAGAGGACTAGATTATCTGTTCTCGCTCGAGCAGGAATTAATTCACAGCAGGGGTAGGGACTTGTCTTCTACAGTTCAGACTGAGTGATGATTGATGAAGTAAGAGATATACAGACACCTAAAGATGCAGAGAGTCCAGCAGGATTCACCAAACCAGCTTAGCACAATGAGGGTGACATGAAGTGGGAATGTTCTTAATGTTTTCTCTGAATACTGTGTGGGTGCCTCAGTTTCCCCTATGCAGTTCTTAAGTATCTAGGTGGTGGGATAAGGGGGTGTGATTGTTGCAGAGCCCTAGAGGGCAAGTGTGATGGTGTCTGCACAGAGAATGGCCGACACCCTGTCTCCTGATGGCCTGGGCCCGTCCCCTGCAAGGTGCCAACTGAAGGTGTAGGAGAACAAAGAGATCAGGTGGCCTCCTGGCCTGGGAAAGAGACAAAGGCCAGAGAAGGGGCTGGACGGGGCTTCAGTTTGGAGCTGGCTGGGGAAACGGAAGGAGGCCCAGATGGGGTCTGGGCTTCCCACCCCCCAAGATAGACCTGACTGAGGGGTCCTGTTCTCTGTACCTACAAGCTCTGTCTGGGACCGTGTTCCTGTCATCTAATAAACCTTCTGTTTTACTGGCTGGCTGAGAGTCACGGTGAATCACAGGAAGTGGGGGGTGCAGGGCCCTGACTCCCCCACACTCCATGACAGACGGTTAAGCAAGTCCGGCACCTAGGGCCACTTTATGCCACATTAGGCATCTGTCAGTGTCTAAATCCCTTTGGAAATGTGGCCCTGAGCGATTTGCCCAAGGTCACAAGCACTAGGGCAAACGCTGGCATCCCAAGTCCCACATGGGATCACCTGATCCAGCCTCAAAAATAGACAGGGGCCCGAGGCGTTTCTTCCTACGTTTGTCGTTTTTATTAATTTTCAATTTCGAGAAAAATACTCCTCAAAAAAGGAAAAGAGTTTCTGGAAAGAAAAAAAAAAGAGCATTTGAAATCCAGCTATTCATGCTGTCGAGTGCACATCAGAAAGTTACATATGTCCAACAAAAGAAAGGAAGGGGGAAGGCTCGGGAGGAGAATGAGATGCTAAAGAGACTATAGGAAGAAAGGAAAAAAAAATAAAAATAAAAAGACAATTAAACTGAGGGCGGGGAAAGGGGAGGGAATGGATCATTACCAAGTTACCTGTAAAGAAACTGAGGAAATGGGGGGGGGAAAATAATAAATAAAAATCAACTAAACTGAGCATAGACAAAAAAAACTCCAGGACATAGAAACGGTGAAACTTAGACGTGATTGGAAGATTTGCTGGCGACTGGTTGAATCCATTAGCGGAGGGACGACCAATTCCCGGCAGCTGTGTGGTCTGCGTCACCCCAATTTCACTCTCTGCATCAGGTTCCCCCGATTCTTACAATGTCTCTAAGCAACAGTCTCTGAGGCGGGGGGTAAGCCGATTGGGGCTCGATCTTTCGGCTTTCATTCGCCGCCGCTGCTCTTTCGGCTCGCTCTTTGTTTTCTCTTTTTGCCCAGATGTGCCTTTTTTTGGGCTTTCTTTCCAAGGCTGGCCAAAAAGCTCAGAAGCAGGGGTAAGAGAGAAAGAGAAAACTGAGACAACGTTAGTTTCAGACCAAGGTGGAAATATACACAACAGCCAACAAAAGATCTACTCTTAAAAAAAAAAAAACCCAACAATGTCAACAAAAGAAAAATCACAACCCGACCTGCTAAAGTTTATAATTAAAAAAAGTAGAAAAGATACTTTACAAAATACAATGGATTTATCTCCTTATTTACATCATAGAAGGGTGGGGTTCTGTACAGCATATCCTGAAGAAATATACACAGAGAAATCACATTTCCAAGAAGAGATCAGCATTGCACAGAGGAAATGGTTTCCTTGGCGTTTAAAGTGCCAGGAGGATCTAGACTACAGTTCTGGAAAAGATTTCCAGACCGGACGGCTCTAGACGTTTGCTTCCTGTTGCTAGGGTGGTTTAACTAGGCAGCCCAGCTAAGCTCTGGGTTTTTCTTTCCTTCCGGAGTTCACTTCCGATTGCTCCAGGCAGG
Source organism: Actinemys pallida (assembly GCA_023634205.1). Classification (NCBI taxonomy): domain Eukaryota; kingdom Metazoa; phylum Chordata; order Testudines; family Emydidae; genus Actinemys; species Actinemys pallida. The sequence goes on from JALMGD010000024.1 coordinate 842,313, forward strand.
AGGAAAGGAAAGAGTGTTGCGTTTCGTAGTTGATTCCTCCCGACACCATTTACACAGATCGGTGGGGGTAGGGGCGGTTCTTCGAACACGGGCGTGCGTGCGCCGAGCCGAAGACTGAGGTGGCGCGGGCTGGCATGGCCGAATGGGACGGCGGTCACGCCAGGTGAGGGCATTTTGCTGCGGAGGACAGGCTGACCCTCCCCGCCCCAGTGCCCCCGGAGAACGATCCGCTGGCAAGAGACTAAAGAAAAGCGTTATCATCGTGTGGGCCCCTGCCCGGCACGCCATGGAGGAGCTGTCCAGCGGCCGGCCGGCTTACCCTCGTCCGTCTGCGGAGGTGCGTGGGGGCAGGGGGCATGCCCCGGTGGCTGGCCTGTGGCACACACCGAGCCGCCATTACCCTTTGGTTGCGATTAGAGGGGGGGCTTTGGAGGGGGGAGGGGGAGGTTAGAAGTTGGCCAGGACTGCTAAGCTCTGCCTGCAGTCAATCTTGGTTGCGTCGGTGCCCGTGTACACCAGGGACAGAGCGCCTAGGAAGAGCTGGCACTCCTCCGCAGCCTCGAAGGCCAGCTCGGACTGAACGTAGGAGACGGGGAGCACCGGGCGGAAACTGAAGGAAACAAAACGAAACAAATAAACAAAACCCACCAAGGAACAGGGGGGGAAAAACGCAGCAGGAGGCAGGTTAGGACAAGCACAGACTGAACCACCACCTAACGGATCTCGGCCCCAGGGATGTAGCCAGTACACCCCTCCACCTCAGATCTGCCCCCCACGAGACACTGCCCCCATTAGATCTGACCCCACACCACCATTTCCCCCTGGACCTGACCCCCAAACAGCCTGCACACACACTCCCCCCCGGCCCCGCAGCTCTGATCCCCCTGCCCAGACCTGACCCCCTGGCAGCACCCCACAACAGAGATCACAGCCAAACGGGTAACTGCCTGCCCCAAACCGCTAGCTCCCACCCATCACCGCCATCAGTTCGGTTGCCTGCACCCCCCACAGCAACCATCCGCATCCCAGGTCAGGCGGTGGGTAACAGATACCTCCTTCCCCTCACACCCATGCTCTTCAGGGGGGGCTGCACCCCATGCCCTTAAGGAGCAGCATGAGGTCCCTGGTTTTGAGAGCAGGGAAGGCAGCTGCCATGGGACACGATCTGACTGCTAGAATCTCCCTGTGTGGCCAGGAGACTCTCCTACGGTGGCCCCTTAGGCCACTCCCAACCCTCCCCCGTCCTCTGGCCGCCCTCTCTAGCTTTGCCCTCGTTCCCCCCAGCAGGAAGTTTGCCTCCTCCACCGCTTTAGGCAGCAGCCTGGCCCCTCTGAATCTCAGCGGGAGAGGGAGGGCAGCCAAGGCTCCCCCGCTCCGGGAGGGAACCACCAGCACTTTCCGAATCAGAACGGAGAAGGTTTCAGGAGATCTGACCTCCAGAAAAGTGCCACCATCCAGCACAACGGGATCCCCCACCACCAGTCCTGTCTGGGGGCTATGGCACTAGGACACCTGCATCTGCCACCCCTTGGCAAGGTGCCAACGTTGATCTCCCACAAATTAAGCCCCCCACGCCCGGAAGATTTTCTGCCGGGCTGCAATCCCCTGTCTCAGCCCAAGCCAGGCCGGTCCCAGCTTCGAGCCAAGGGCTGCCCAGCATCTGGGCACGGAGCAGAGACGAGTCCATGACGGGGGCCCCGCTGCACACTGGCTACGTTCTACTTACCTGCCGGATGGAGACGGCTGCTCAGGACCAGAGGGGCTGGTTAAGATCATGGACGACTCTCCCCCCGCCCCGAGCTAGGTCACCCCCCTACCAGTGTGGGATCCTTCCTAACCCCTGCCCTAGCTGGCCAATCGGACACAGCCGTACAGACGACCGGAGGAGAGGGAGAGATGTGACTGGATGCACCCACATCTCTACCCTGATTCGGACGGGAGGCGCCGGCGCCTCCGGAGGACAGCGCTCAGCCAGCGAGGGGGCACCTCAGCCCAGCTGCCAGGCAGGGGGTGAGGTTAGCGGGCGGGGCGCCCTCCCGGCCCGACATACGTTTTGATCATGGCTTTGAGCGCCGCCTTCCTCTCCCGCTCGGCGAACTTGTCGATGAGGTAGCCGGACATGCAGGGCGCCTGGCGGTAGAGCCTGAAGAAGCGGTGGTAGTTGGACAGGGCCCAGGCGGCGCGCAGGGCCAGCGCGTGGGCCACGCAGGAGTCCGCCTTCAGCTCCTTGGTCAGGTAGGCCAGCTCCGTGGTGATGTCTGCAGGGGAGGGGAGGCAGGAGGTTACCACGGCTGGCCACAGGCCCGTTCCCAGCCCTGGGGGCGCTGCAGAGCCGGGTCGGTCTCCTGGCACTGGCTGGGAGGCTCTCCATCTCGGATGGCCATTTTCATTGGCTCTTTGGGGGCTCTATGGCTCAGAATCCCTGGGGAGTCCTCCAAGGTTCACCATAGAGCGCAGACTGGAGCAGGGTGACGGATAGAGTGGCACTTATGTAGGCAGTCACTCTAGGCACAGCTCTGCAGCCAAGGGGGGACCCCACCCGAGGGCTGTGCATCCCCGCTCTGTGGCCAAGGGCCGAGCTTGGGGGGGGGAATGACACCCCTCTAGGGCAGGATCTCTATGGTTAGGGAATGTGGGGCCAGCAGCCAAGGAGGCTCTGCGTATTTATACTGCGTGAGCCTTCCCCTCCCGTCCCCGGCCAGGGCCTGCCCGGCTCGCTCACCGCCGGAGTTCTTGGTGAAGATGTAATAGAGGATGCGGTAGGCGGTGAACTCCCCCACGTTGCCCGGCAGGTTCTCCGCATAAAGAGACTTGAGCTGGGTCTGGCACTGGTTGAATTCCTCATGATCTCCCTGGGGAGAGACGGGAATTCCTGTTATCGGGGCGGGGCCCGACTCACCCAAAGCGCATTATTGAGGGATTGGGGAGAGAACCCAGGAGTCCTGGCTCCCAGCCCCCCCCGCTCTAACCACTAGACCCCACCACCTTCCAAAGTCAGGGATAGAACCCAGGGGTCCAATTGGATGCTCAAGCCGACTTGCCCTTTTTTGCCCCCCTTACACCCGGCCCATTCCACGTTGCCCCCAACGCTCGGGTTTTATCTCAGCGGACAGACATCCCCCCCGCCCGCCCCCCCGACAGCTGCCCCTCCAATGACGGAGCGAGCGTGCAGGCGACAACCCAGACGCCCACCCCTCCTCACCTTCTCCAGCGCTATCCGGGCGTGGGTTTCGTACACCTCCACCGTGAACTCCGTGCGGATGCCCTGAACCTGCATGGAGCGGGGGAGAGGGGTTACTCCAGACACAAGCAGGGATCCCCCATGAGACGCTCTACAGCCTGCGTTATCCAGGTCGGATTCGAACACAACCCCCTCCCCCGGTGATGAGTGTCCTGCCACCAGACTGTCCCATGGAGCCGCTTCTCCTGTACCAAGAGTGGCAGAGGTCGGGGGGCCTCCAAGGGGCCACCTTAAGAGCTCAGACTAGCTGCTCCCGCAGCGGTGCCAACAGGGCAGGCCAGCGAGGTGGGCAGCTCCGGAGAGCGAGGACAAGTTAACCCCACGGCCCAGGAGTCAGCGCTGGGGGATCTGAGGGCCGGGAGGAAGAGGTTGTACACACAGAATATAGTGAGACAGTAACGTATGAAGCCACCTGTCTAGGAAGGGAGAATTTCTCTCCCGACGCAAGACAGGAAGTTGCTTGTAGCTGCCACCAATTTTGAATGAGGTCAAACAGCAAGTGAAGTACGGTTGGATAAGAGAACCCAGGAGTCCTGGCTGCCAGCCCTCTCTGCTCTAACCACTGGACCCCACTCCCCTCCCAGAGCTGGGGAGAGAACCCAGGAGTCCCAAGTCGCACCATGTCTAGTCATTTAGGGCTTGTCTATATGGAGAAGTTAACCAACACGGCTATAGCAGGAGAATGATCCAGCGTGAGCCCGTGTGGACACCCTAGACTGGAGTCATGACTCTGCATCCAAAGCGGCTGGTTTCCCGGTGCAGAGGGGCCCTCGGAGGAAGGCCTCTGCCAAGACCCATTTTTGCAGCTCAGCTCCCCGTGGACCCCTCCCGGGGGAGGGGCGGGCAGCTCACCGTGAGGTCCTGCCGGATGGATTTCATCTGTTCGCAAGCAAAGGCATAATCCTGCTTCTCCTTCCAGTGCGACTTCACCATGGACAGGGATTTCTTCAGCACCTGGGGACGCAGAGCGCCTAGGTGAGCAGGGGACGCGAGTGAGAGCGGCGACACCCAGGGGACAGCAGCGCCCGCACTAGACAGGACAGCGTTAGTGTCCCGGCTGTCATGGGGAGCAGAGCCTCAGCTCCCAGCCCCAGTGCTTCACGAGACAGCAGGCCGCGAAGCCAGGCTGGCCTGCGGGCCGGCTGATCGCTGCTTTGGAGGGGTGCGCCTTTGGGGGTGATGACCATAATGCTAGGGGCTGCCCAGACCCCAACCCGAGATCAGCCCCGTGTGCAGACCCCAACCAAGATCCGAGGCCCACCCTCACCCAGCTTCCATATGTGGGGTGTTGTCTAGGCAGAGTCCCCACACTGGAGTATGGCATAGACAAAGCCGGGGAGGGGAAACTGAGGCAGGAAACAGGGAAGTGACTCTTCCCCCCCCCCCCCCCCCCCCCCAGGCATGCTGGACACCAGTCCGGCGCTCTGTCCACTAGCGCCCGATGACACCAGCAAAGTACTGGGCCTGCCAGCTTTCACGTGGCACAGAGCATTAGCTCCTCGCCTTGCCGGTTCACTGGATACCCTCAGAGCTGTGATCTCAGCTGGGACACCTCCTCGGCTCCCAGCATTATGTTTCCCCCACCCCAATTCCATCTGGTGCCCCTGGCCTGATGGGGCCTGCCCCGGGGCACTCCAGTAACCCCAGCGGAGGCTGCCTGGCGCTCACCGAGACAGGCCGGACGGTGGAGGGGTCTGGGGCGCATGTAAGCCGCAGGTAGTGCTTGGTGATCTCCTGACAGGTGCCCATAATCTTCAGCTCATTCCAGTCCAGGCTCTCCGAGCCGGCAGGGTCCAGGCTATTGATGGACAGGATGAGGGGCTCCAGGCGTAACTTCTTGGAGTGGCCGTGCTGGAAGCGGGCCGCCCGCCGCTGCTTCTTGAACTCCTTCTCGGGGTCCTCGTAGTCCATGGCGTTCCGCCGGCGGTTGCGCTTGGAGGGGCCCTGGTCATGCCTGAAAGGGACGGGGCCGGGAGGCTCAGCTCAGCAGCCAAGTGGAGGGGGCAGCAGATTTGCCCAGGATCACATGGCAAGTCTGTGGGAGGAACTGGGATAGAACCCAGGAGTCCTGGCTCCCACCCCCACCCCACAGTCGGGTAGAGAACCCAGGAGTCCTGGCTCCCACCCCCACCCCACAGCCGGGTAGAGAACCCAGGAGTCCTGGCTCCCACCCCCACCCCACAGCCGGGTAGAGAACCCAGGAGTCCTGGCTCCCCGTCTGCGCTCAAACTCTGCTGCTTTGGACAGCGAAGCCACGGACCGACCTGAAGCTAAGCCAGGCTGGTCCCGACCCCGAGAGCCCCCCACCTAACCACTTCCTGGCTGGCGTGCCCAAGACCGGGACGCGGCGGGGTTACCTTTTACCCCTCTGCATCCTCATGCGGCCCCGGTCCATGTGCCCCCCTCGGCCGCGGTTTTTCGGCGCACTCCTGCGGCTGGCCAGGCGGCAGTCGGTGCCGGAGAAGGAGCTGTCGGAGTCCGAATGGGAATCACTGCCCAAAAGAGGCAGGGTTAGAGCCCGGCATCTCAACCCTGCCCCCTTCCCCCGAAGGGCCTGCCCGCAGCAATCCTGGGGCCCCCTCCACCCCTCCTCCAAGAGCCAGTCCAGGGCTCTTCCCCAGCTGCCCCCCCCCCCCAGTCTCCTGCATGTGTGTGTGGGGGGGGTGGGGGGGGGGTGGGGGGGGGGAGAAGCTCCCCCTGAGGAGGAGATGCACAGGCAGTTCTCCCCACTCCGAGCAATGGGCTCAGGCTCTCTGCAGACTCAGGCAGGCGTCGCTGTGCCAGTCACACTGGGGTCCCATTTCCAATGTTGTCTCCCCACCCACCTGGGCAGCCGGTTAACTTAGCTTTTCAGGGTCCTGGAGGGGCCCGAGGGGCTGAGCCAGTGGCGTGAGGGATACCAGCTTGGCTGGGCCTCTTGGTCTGATCCAAGGAAAGCCTGAGGTGGGGAATACCAGGCTAGACAGGCCCAGGGGCCTGATTGAGGGGGGTGGGGGGGGAGAGAAGAGAGACACGCCGGGTAGGACAGGCCCTGGGGTCTGATCTTGTTTCTAAATCACATCACGCCCTCAGGGTCTAGCTAGGTCTGTCTGAGGAGTCCACCCTCATGTATCCCGGTATTCTGGCTGGGCCCCCGCGCAGCCCCAGCCCCGCAGCCCCCTACCTGCGCCGGAAGTGGCGGCTGGGCGAGCGAGAGGACGAGCGGGAGCGGGAGCCGGCGCTGGAGGACGAGCTGTTCTCCTTCATGAAGACGTTGCGGTTCCCGAATTTGGTGGGGAAGCTGTTCCCTCGGCCCCGGCTGGCCCCGCCACCCCCACCGCGCTGGGACTGGGAGCCCACCGCGCCGCCTCCACCATTGCCCCTCTGTTGCTGCTGCTGCGACAGGCCGGCCGGCATGGGGCCCCGGGGAGCGTGAAGCGAAGACATCTCCCAGCGCTTCTTCTTGGGGCTCTCAGCCATACTGTCCCTGACCAGCCTGGAAGGGAGAGGGCACGTTACGAGAGGCGCCGCTGGGGGGTCAGAGCTCAGCCACCTGCTTCTTGGGGGGCTGAGATCACCCCTGTTTTACAACAGTGCCTACTCCTGACAGTATCTAGAGAACTCAGGAGTCCTGGCTCCCAGCCCGCCCTGCTCTAACCACTACATCCCACTGCCCTTCAAGAGCTGGGGATAGAACTCAGGAGTCCTGGCTCCCAGCCCCGCTCTGTTCCGCCCCCCCCCGACCCTCACCCCGCCGGCACTGTGGCTCACCCCGGCAGCGGCTCCCTGCTCCAGTCAATGGTGTAGGCCGTGCCATCCTGCAGCCTGGCTTGCAGCACTTCTTTCAGCAGCTTCTCCGTCCGGTCCTTGTCCTCCTCCGACTCGCAGGCGGTGAAGCAGCGCTGGACGTATTCCTTCATGTCCTGGGGCCAGTCCTCTGGTTTGCCAGCGGACGAGCTGGGGGGAAAAGGACCAGAATAGAAGCCAGACGTTAGAGACCCAGGGTGAGCCACTCAAGCAGGGTTTGGGAGGGGAGATAAACTCCTGCAGTCCAGGGCACAGACCCGCCCCAAGCTGATGGGACTTATAGATCCCAAGATGGGGCAAACCTAGGCTAGATCAGGCCAGAAGATATGGGTGTGACATGACACCCCATATTCTTCACTGAGATATGGTCATGATATGAATATGGCACAACTAAGATGTGTTTTACGCAGCCTGGGTCATGTGAGGTATCATTGGAAAGGTTCTGATTTACTGAATAGGATTACCCAATTTGTACGCATGAATCATTTCTGTCTCTGGAGTTAGGAATACCGACTATGTAACAATTACAACTGTGTGTACACCCTGGGAACGCCCACCAGACAGTATGCAAACAGCCTGGATGGGCCGTTAGGAAGGACAATCCGACTTTGAAGATATGAATTTCCCGTCTTCCCAGAAGTTTCCTTGGATGCTGCTCTGACATTACAGGGTCAGGTGATCATGTCACCTGGTACTAGGCTCCATCTTGGGCTTCTAGTGTTTTTCCATTAGGAGGGGGTGGGGGTCAAACAGGGAAACAAAGGAGTCCTGCCATATGCAAATCATATTTAAGGCCGGGGAGTGAGTTAATCTTGGTTCTTCTCCACTGCCTCCCTGCCCAAGAAGGGAGACTGCTGAAAACACCTGAAGAAACAAAGAAACTAAGCTGGGGGGTGGTGGGGCAGGGGCTGAGCCCAGGCGAGAAAGCTCTGGCCTGTAATAGGAATCCCTGGAGATTTAAGCTGCCAGCAGTGCAGTTTACCTTCAAGAAACTCTGCCACCCGCTTGAAACAACATTTACGGTGAGAAGTTATTTGTAGTCAGTATTCTTTAGTGTATTAAGCTTAGTTTGCGTGTTTTGTTTTATTTGCTCAGTGATCTGCTTTGTTCTATTTGCTATCTCTTAAAATCACTTACAATTTACCTTTTTTGTTTATTCTGAAACCCGGTTTGTGCAATTCATAACCGGGGAGGGGATAAAAAGCTGTGCAGATCTTCCTCCCCATTGAGGGAGGGAGCGAATTTCATGAGCTTACGCTGGCCTTAAATAGATCTCGATACAGCATAAGACCATATAATTTTGGGTTTACACTCCACAGGGTGTGTGCAACAGAGTGCTGGGCAACTCCCCGAGCTGAGTCTTCCCACACAGAGCTGACTGCAGACTCTGTGTGAGTCTACAGCTGAGTGCGTGTGTGCGCGCAGCAGGACAGGGTGAGGGAGCCCAGCCTGGTGGAACGGGCGGGCTCAGCAGGACCCCAGTACATCAGGTGGCACCCCGGAAGGGGGGTCCAACCTGTCACGATGGGAAGTATTAACGCTGTTGGACAAGGCACTGGGAAGCCCCCAACTGGAGTCCTGTGTGCCATTTCGGGCACCCCTGGGTTTTTCCAAAGCCAGGAGGCACCGTTGTGATCATCTAGTCTGATCTCTAACATAGGCCAGAGAACTCCCTGGAAATAATTCAAGGAAGAGGAATCCAAACCAGACGGGCAGAGAAGGGCTGCTAGGATGAACAGGGGAGTGGAGAGCTGATCTTATGAGAAACTTTTGCCCACGGGGAGTTTAGGGGCAGAGCTGGGATTCTAACTCAGCTGTCGCTCCCAGCTCTGCGTCGCTTCCCCCTTTATAGACCAGCCCACCTCCCTAAGGGGTTGAGTGTGACTGACGGAGCGGCAGGGGAGTGAGACACGTACCCTTGGTTGTGATGTTTTTCCGAGTTCTGCTGCGGCCCGAAGTTGCCGTGCTGGTCCGAGGCCCCGAAGTTCTGGTTCGTTAGCACGAAGGGGCGTTTCTGGATGTTGAATTTCAGGCCGCCGGCTCCAGGGGCTTCTGCTGAGACAAGGGAGAAGTTTACCGGATGGCTCGAAGCAGGAGGTGAATTCCGAGTTTATTAAATCCTTGGATTTGAGGGACTCACTCGAGATCAAGCCCCCAAACTAGATACACGGGACCCCAACATCTGTCGGACTTGATTTAAGCCAATCCACCATCTCTCTAATTTTACTTGGAAACAGAATCTCCTTAACTGCTATGTCGTCTTGCTGTGCTGATGCTAAAACCCCTGTATAAACAGCCCTATGTCCCATCCCAGAGGTGGCTTCACCTCTGCATCAGGCGAGGGACCCCTGTATAACCAGTCCTGTGCCCTGCTACAGAGGTGGCTGCATCTCAGCACCAGGACAAGCATCTCTGTATAGCCATTCCCACGCCCCACCCCAGAAGCGGCTGCATCCAAACACAAGGCAAGCAATACAGGAGGGGAGGGGAGTGCCTCTGGAGAGAAGGCAGAAGGCTAACACACTTGATGCCCCTTAGAGGAAAGTCTCCATTGCAGAGCACGCCCCCATGAGGAGGGAAGGGGTATTAGTCGTTTTGACAGACTGGGAACGAGCACAAAGCGCTGATACACTCTGAAGAGCTGTGTACGCAGCTCTGTGTTTATTACGTCTCTATTTAGGATCGCCCGAGCTCATTTACAAGTCGAGAGATGCTTTTCCTCATCACCAGGGCCACAAACTTCACCTGGGCTCTGAAAGTTACGCTGGGCCCCCAACTCTCACATCCGCCACCAGTAAAGGGTTGGTGACAGGAACCTCGTCAACAGCTGGGATGTTGCGTGAGCCAAAATACAGTCCCGCTTCCAGTGCCAGAGCGGGGCTGGCTCTGTGCTGCCAACAGGGTGAGCGACTGATCTGAGACCCACTCCAGCTCATCCAGCCACTCAGCTGAGGAGAGCGAAGCAGAGCCCAGGAGACCCGACCACTAGTCTCCCCCACCCTGCTTTAACCCCTAAGAACTGCCCAGAGCTGGGAACAGAATCCAGAAGTCTTAGTTCCCCACCCTAACCACTAGAACACGCTCCCCCAGGATAGCTGGGTTCTGTTCCTGCCTCCCTGCCCCCTCCCCCTTGCTCTAACCCACCAGACCCAGGGATAGAACCCAGGAGTGCTGGCTCCCAGCCTCCCCTGCTCTAATCCCCTAGTATCCCACTCCCCTCCCAGAGCTGGGGACAAACCCAGGAGTCCTGGCTCCCAGACCCCCTGGTCTAATCCTTTGACCCCTCCCAGGCCTGGTACCCAGGAGTAGCCATTTGCACTCAGGGCCAGGACTCACGTTTCATGCGGTTCCACAGCTGCTGTCCCTTCTTGGGCTTGGGCCCCTCTGAGTAGCCGTGCTGGCTGTAGGAGGCGCCGGAGGAGTTCTGCTGCAGGTGCTGGCCCCCGGACGAGCCGCCCTGCTGCTGGCCCATGGCACCCCCGGGGTGGTTGCCATGCTGTGGAGGCGGCTGCGGGGGGTTGGAGGTGGCCATCTGCTGCTGTTGGTTGGGGTAGGCCATGCCTTCCTCCATGCCAGGGACCGGGGGCTGGAAGGGGGAGAGAGATGCTCTCAGTGGAGGGTGGCACACGACTGCACTGCACAGGTGTCAAGGCCCGGTGAGAAGCAGATTATGGGTAGAGGTGTAGACAAACTGGCCCATCCCCCCTCCCAGATACACCAGTGTAGCCCCACGGCCTTCACGGGGCAAGGAGGGGGGAACTGGGCCAACAGCCATTTTCAGCCCGTCGTCTTAAGAATTGGGGAGCGGCCAAGGGTTACAAGCCCCTGGCTCAAGAGGAAAAGTGTGTACCTCAGTTTCTTGCCTGCTGTCATACAACCAGCAGGTGGCAGCCCTGACACCCAGTCTCTGTGCTCTACCCCGCCCCCTCCCAGAGCTGGGGAGAGAACCCAGGAGTCCTGGCTCCCAGCGCCCCCGCTCTAACCACTAGACCCCACTCCGCTTCCAGAGCTGGGGAGAGAACCCAGGAGTCCTGGCTCCCAGTCCCCCAATCTAACCACTAGACCCCACTCCTCTCCCAGAGCGGGGGGAGAACCCAGGAGTCCTGGATCCCAGCCCCCTCTCTAACTAGACAACACTCCCGCCAAGAGTCTCAAACAGAATCCAGTCACTTCTCACTCCCAGTCCCTCCTGCTCCAACCCCTAGGGAACATGGCACCTCTGAGCCAAGGACTGAACCCAGGTGCGCCAAGTCCTGTTCTAACCACTAGGCCACATCCTGACGCGACTCCTGGCCCTGGGTGGGAGGAAAGAACCGAGCACTGTCCAGAAGGCCGGGCAGCGTAACCCCTAAGCGCTCTGCGAGGGCTGGGACATTGGGACCTACCTGGTTCATGTTCCCTTGGTGCTGGCCCGGACCTTGCGGCTGCTGGGCCGTCGAAGAGGAATATGACCCTGCGACCCCGTACTGGTTGGGGAAGCTGTAGCCTGGGTAGACGTTCTGCAGAGAAGAGCCCAGCCCCACAGAGTCGCATCAGGACACAGCACTTGGCAAGTGTTTTACAAATGCTGGCTAACCACCCCCACACACACACACGCCCTGCCCCCCGCAAAAGATATTAAAGGCTTCCTGCACGTCCCAAAGTCAACCCCCACCGCCCAGCACCTCTCACGAGCTGATGCTAAGTCCCTTAGCAAGAGATGAGCTGGGGCTAGACCCCAGGGCTCCTAAGAGATCACAAACACACGGCAGGGGCTAAATCGCTCACCATCGGGTAACAGTAATTATAGGGGTATCCGAAGCTGTACGGCTGGTACCACTGGTAATATTGTTGCTGCTGCTGCTGCTGCATAGCGTTTGGGTCTCCTTGCTGGGAGGCATACTGCAGAGAAACATACGGGACCATCAGGAAAGGCAGTGTCTAGGGAGCGCAGACTGGACCCCACTAGCCTTGCGCAGTGGCCGCGGTTAGTCCTCCGTTGGCTATCCCACAGTGCACTGCACCGGGTACCAGACCTCTGGATATGAGCTGCTGCTGTGGCAGCAGGGGATAGCAACCCAGATTTTCCCAGCATGCACCGATACACAACACGGTAGCGCAGGAGGTGTGCGCACACACAACACTGTCGATAGAAGACCGTGTCTAAAACCAGCGTGTGGACACAACCCAACCAGGTCAGACGACAGACTGGAAGCTCACTGGGGGCGTTTTGTTCTGGGTTTGTACAGCAGCTCCCACGACGGGGCCCCGATCCATGGCTGGGGCTCCCGAGGGCAGTAGCCACGTAGATAAAGAAGAGCGAATGTGTCCAATCAGCAAGGTATAAAACGGAATCATCCCAAGTGGTCTGAGGTGATTTGTGGTAACAGATGGGGGCCCCGCAGCGGTTGGAGCTGTCCATACACAAGACCGTCCCTGCTCTAGAGAGTTTGACGATCTAAATGGACAAGACGGGCAGAGGAAGGGGACTGGAGGGTAAGTGACTTCCCCAGGTTCACCCAGCAAAGCCAGGTCTCCCAAGTTCCAGTCCTGTGCGATATTGATTAGGTTACACCGTCAGCCCGTGAAACAGTATGGAAATTAATCCTTTGATCCTTCTCTCGGGCACTGGGGCGGGGTAAGATCTCCGGGCACACTGGCTCCCAGGAGACCAGAATCCCATCAAAAAGCGGGGGCATGTTACCTGCGTGTTAGCCTGTCCGTTGTTGGAGCCCTTGCTGGTCCCAGAGGCGGCGTTGGCTTTGCTGATACTAGCCAGTGCCTGCCTGGCTTTCTCCCACTCAGGGTTCTCGTGTGCCTGCCCCTCCATGCTGTTTTCCCGGGCTGCGTTGTTCCCTAGATTGTACTGGGGAGCCCTGGAAGTGTCAAGAGAGAGACAAGAGTTACGCTTGGAGCCTGGGAATCCCCCTGCCCTGGCTGCACAGGTAAGGGTCAGCCCCAGGCAGTGGAGGGTAAAGCAAGCTGCAGTTTTAGCTAACAGCAGAAGGAAGGCAGGAGTGCCACCCAGAGGATAAATACAGCGATTCTCTTGGCAGGCACTCTACTGCACACACCTCAACTCTTGCCGCTGTTCCCTCCTCCTCCGCACTAGGGTCTCCTGCTCACACATGGTAACTAATGAGGACACACTATGATGCTTATCTGCCCCCGCTCCCTGCTGTAGTATCTAAGCACTTTGCAATCTTAATGTATTAATCCCCACAGCAGCTGCATGAGGCTGGGCAGCGCTATCACCCCCATGCTACAGAGGGGAAACCGAGGCACAGAGAGGCTAGGAGGGAAAGGAACCCAAATCATTAGGTCCATCCTGCTCTGGGAGTCATGTCTCCATGACATCCCACAGCCAAACATGATATGGCCACTAGGAATTGGACTGAGATACTTCATTTCACACAGATCACCAAACTGCCAGAGGGGAGCAGCCTTCACCCATGGAATCCGGAGTCAAACTTAGACGTGTCTAGCTCTGTCCCTTACTGCCAGTCCCCTTCTCTATCTGAGAACCTGGCCTGCCGTGAAAGAGGCGCATACGCTCAGATAGTCCCATTGAGTCTGGTGTGGCTATTTTGCTCCCGGGCATCTAGTGTCTTTATGACAACACAAACAAGCTTTCGTCTTCACAGGTAAGTCAGAGGGCAACATTACAGGGTGTTATACCTCTGGCCTTCTCACCTGCATTTTGCTCATTAATCCACCTGCTGCCACAACTACTTCTATGCATCAAACCGCCGAGTGACTTTCAAAGAGCTGTCGATTTAGTTTTTTAAAAAATAAAAAAGGAAATCTCTAAAAAATAAAAGAAGCACGCTTCCCATTTCAAAATGACACGGCTTATTTTCAGTTGTCCAATATCTGGCAAGCCCCAGGGCTTAGAAAACACCCAGCTAAACTATGAAGAAAACTATACAAAGTCATCTTGCTTGGCCAGGGAGAGGATATTTTAGGAAGCTGAGTAGAATGCCCCTAAACTGATCATATTTCATACCAATGTTGTGTCGCCTTTTGCTTATAATGAAGGCATTAAGAGGTTTTATGGTAGAAATTCATGTCTTGTCTACCCAGTTCTTTCCTGGAAGACTCCATGGTTGACTGGATAAAAATCAATGATTATTTCTACGAAATCAGATTTTTTGATTATTTAAATTTTAATAAGGTTTACTTTTTAAAAATAAACCTGTTTAAAAGAAAATCTGAATTTAATACAAGATATGTTAGGCCTAAAGTAATTAAAAAATAAAACTGCTGAATCCATGAACTTCTACCAAAAAAACTGAGTTAAAGGCTGCTTTTCTATATAAAGAAAGAATCCAGGGAAAAACATCTAACTTATGACATCAAATTTTATATATATGGCACAACAGTAATAACTAAGCAATAGAATAAATGGACACAAATCGGACATCAGGAATGGTAACATACAAAAGCCAGTAAGTGAACACTTCAGTCTCCCTGGTCATTCTATTACAGATTTAAAAGTCACTATTATGGAACAAAAAAACTTCAGAAACAGACTTCAAAGAGAAACAGCAGAACTAAAATTCATTTGCAAATTTAACACCATTAATCTGGGCTTGATTAGAGACTGGGAGTGGCTGGCTCATTACAGAAGCAGCTTTTCCTCTCCTGGAATTGACACCTCCTCATCTATTATTGGGAGTGAACTACATCCACCGATTGAATTGGCCCTGTCAACACTGGTTCTCCACTTGCGAAGTAACTCCCTTCTCTCCATGTGTCAGTATATAATGCCTGCATCTGTAACTTTCACTCTATGCATCTGAAGAAGTGAGGTTTTTACCCACGAAAGCTTATGCCCAAATAAATCTGTTAGTCTTTAAGGTGCCACCGGACTCCTTGTTGTTTTTGTAGATAGACTAACACGGCTACCCCCTGATACTTAACTAAGCAATATCTCAATCACCTTTTTCCAACATACTAAAAATGTACAATTAATAATCTGAAAATATTAAGCTATATAATTGTTTAAATAAGTGTATATAGATATACTGTACACCCAAAGATAGCAAAAAGATGAACCACATCTACTGTAAAGGTGCTACATTTTAATGGTTCTGTCAACCAATGAGAACGCACCTTTCATTAGAAAATAACTGAAGTTCAAATGGAAAAGTTGATTTAAATTGATGGTTTAAATGGAGGCTTTCCACTTGGGGATTCAAATCATGATTGCTATCTATCCATCCGGCTGGAGAACTGGCAGGACTATGACATCACAGGTACCAAGGTGACATGGGGAAAGTTAAGGCTTTGCAGGATTCTAAGCCAATGGCAAGGGGAAGATCGTCAGACTCTCTTTCCAACACTGATTTAACTCAAAACTGATTGTTAGGAGAAAAGATCTCTTTGTCTCTTTATCTAACGCACCATCCTCTTGGTTTCATAAAAAAGGTTTTGACCCACACCATGATGGAGCACAAGAGCCAGTGGCTGGACGTTAAAGCCAAACAAATTAGAAACGAGTCACGAATTTGTAACTGCAAGGGTCTGTGGCCAATGGAACAAACTCCCACAGGCTGTGCCGAATTGAATTCTCCATCTCTTGATGGTATCAAATCAAGACTGGATGCCTTTCTGGAAGATGCTTGTTTAGTTAAATGCAAGTTATTGGGGTCAGTACAAGGGGAATTAGGGGAAATTCTATGGCCTTTTAAATGGGAGGTCAGGCTAGATGATTTAATGTTCCTCCCGGCCCTAAGAGTTTGCTAAGCTATGGCTCGCTTGCCTACCGCATAAACCTCCCCCTCAAACACTGGTAAATCCCAACAAACAGTTAATGGTAAAAGAGATTTCTTTATACATCACAAAAGAAGAAAAAAAGAAACACCCTCAGTTTTCCTCCTACCCCCGACAACCTTTAAAAACCCACAACACCCTGGTATGCAGCAAAACGGTTCACATGTAGTTTTGAGGCCTTTAAAAAGGAACTGAAAATGTGTGTAATTTCCACTCCAGGAGGGTCCCAGCCTACAATGAGCTCAGCGAGGGACCTTCCAACAAAGTTGACAGGGGACCCACATGGGCCAAGTGGTTTTGCCTGTGGAGAATTCATTGCAGGACTGGAGCTCAGAACTTCACAGTGCTAAACGCAGCCATGCAAATCACGAATGTTACACTTAATACCAAAGTCAGCCAAACAACACTAATTCGACAAGTTCTCATACTAAGGCAGTCTGCTTTGTGCTATGTTTCTAAGCCTTTGACTTAATGTTTATGACAGAGAAACCACCCCCTAAAATAACGTGAAATCCACAGACTACTTAAAAGGTTTTACTGCAGCTCTTTAGCGATGAGCCCATTAATTTGCTTCTGGCTTCCTTGGTCACTCTGATTGGCTCTTTCAGATTTGTGCTCAGAATTATCATCCTCACACCCTCAGTACCAATAAACATTTCAGCTTACTGAAGCATTTAAAGGGGTTCACCCATCTACTCTAGTCACACTTGACATAACAAAGATGCAGAAGACTTGTTTAGACACACAAGCTGGACCACTTTGATACCGGTATAATTAAAGTCAGTGCATTAATCTCCCCCAGCGTGGATGCAGTTATCAAGATGTTTATACTGGTATAGCTCATTCCCACACGAGGGAAATCAGCTATACTGGTATACCTTTATACTGGTGTAGCTGCATCCACACGGGCATAACTATTTCAGCAATATCAATCGTACCCCTAACTGAAACAGCTATACCAGTAAAAAAAACTGTGTGGCTTAACCCACCAGTGCTCCCCCCAACCTTGCTTTGCCCCATTTTCAAAGGCCGTGAGAAAAGATGTGCCTTTCTATGGTGCAGTAGAAAAAGAGCCCCAACAAGGTCAGGGTCCCATATAGCAGGTGGCAACTCTCGCCTTAAAAAATCAACATTCTCTTCCAAGTCATTTTAAAATTATAACTACACAAGATGAGGATGATCCTGTGCACAGTTACTATCGCTTGCTTCAGAGGAAGGAGCACAGACAGCCGCTGTGTCCGGCTCGCTACAATGCACAGAGAACAAGGATCCATCCCTGTCCCTTCTGAATCACTAGCTTATGCTCTGAAAGAGAAGATTCCTTTGTAGCTATTTGGTGACAAGACGATCCAGCCCGGCTAACTGACTAGGGCATGTGGCAGCCTGGGATAATAAGGGGAGCTTAGTTTGCTTTGGCCCATAAATCCGGGCTTCTGTCAAATGAAGACAGTCACTGCTAGAGACATTTCACTGCTTCCTCTACTCCCCTTCCCCACAAAAACCTCAACGCAGCAGTATATTAACGAGCAACCTCTACTGTTCCCACCCAAGATGCAAAGATCACCATTCAGAGGCTCGCTGGTCGCCTATGTTGGTCGCCATCGTTCAGTCGCTGGAGGGGGGGGGCGGAATCTGGGATTCTAGATGTCGCTCCCCGACCCGGCTCCGTAGACAGAACGCAGCACCTGGGGGCGCGCCCCTCTCTCGCAGTGCCGGGGTGCAGAGTAGACAGTCACGGCAGCCTCAAGTCGGTGCCTCCTGGGGCAGGAATCCAGGGGCGCTCCCCTTCGCTCCGTATGGGCCTCCTGGGTGCTGGGGTGGGAGGGCGGGAACTCAGGGTGCCCAGCCCCACTGTCCGGGGCAGGAAACCGAGGCCCTTCAGGTCGGGAAGCCGGGAGGGCGTGTGCCAGAAAGCTCCCCCTTCAGTCACGGCCTTCTTAGGGGTGCAGCCCCCCCCCCCACTCCCGCAGGCCTACGCCCTCTCTCTGCCTATCCCCCCCCCCACACACACCCCTGCCTTGCTCCTCAGCCCCTGGCCACGGGGCCCGACCAGGCCTCTGGCCCCACAACCTTCCCTGCCCCCCTCCTCCAGGCCCCCTCCCCCCCGACTCTCAGAGCCCCCCTAGATCCCTGCCTGGGCCCCTGGCCCCTCCCTGCCCCCCTCCTCCAGGCCCCCTCCCCCCCGACTCTCAGAGCCCCCCTAGATCCCTGCCTGGGCCCCTGGCCCCTCCCTGCCCCCCTCCTCCAGGCCCCTCCCCCCCGACTCTCAGAGCCCCCCTAGATCCCTGCCTGGGCCCCTGGCCCCTCCCTGCCCCCCTCCTCCAGGCCCCCTCCCCCCCGACTCTCAGAGCCCCCCTAGATCCCTGCCTGGGCCCCTGGCCCCTCCCTCCTCCAGGCCCCTCCCCCCCGACTCTCAGAGCCCCCCTAGATCCCTGCCTGGGCCCCTGGCCCCTCCCTGCCCCCCTACCTCAGCCCCCTCCCCCCCGACTCTCAGAGCCCCCCTAGATCCCTGCCTGGGCCCCTGGCCCCTCCCTGCGGCCCCCAAGGCCCTGAACTGGCCCCACAGCCCCTTGCTAGGGCGTCACCCCCCCGGCTCCTCTAGGCCTCAGGCCCCGCCTCGGCCCCTCTCAGGGCCCTGCCCGCGCCGGCTCCCCCCCCGCGCTAGGCCGCGGGCTCCGCTCCAGGCCCGGCCTCGGCCGCCCACGTCCGGTCGCCGCGAGGCGCGCGCTGCGCTGTGCTGTGGGGGAGGGGCGCGTCGGGGGGTGTCTCGCGCGCCGCGCTGGCTCCGTCCCGCGCTCTCAAGATGGCGGCGGCCTCCCTGGTTCTGTTTTGTTTTTTTTTTTTTTTTTTTTTTTTTTTCCCCTCCCGCTCGCGTCCTTCCGGGGCGCCTCGCGCGGCACGTAGCGTGACGCACGTGGAAGAGAGAGAGCGAGCGAAGTTCAGCGGCGGCGAAGTGACGTCACGACGCAGGGCGCGCCACCCTTCACTTACCTCTCCGTCCGACCAATCGGGAGGGAGGAGCTCGGGTTGGATTGGCGAACGGGGCGGAGAGGCGGGGCGCGTCACGAGCAGCCAATGAGGGCAAAGAAGGTGGGTGCCAGGGGAGGGATGGTGGCTTAGGAGGGACATATCCCTTCAAAGGCGGAAGCGAAAAAAATGGGGGAGGGGATCCGACCTAGGGGATGCTCGGGTTCTCTCCCCAGCGCTGGGAGGGGAGTGGGGGCTAGTGGTTAGACCGGGGGAGGGGGGCTGGGAGCCAGGACTCCTGGGTTCTCTCCCTGGCTCTGGGAGGGGCGTGGGGTCCAGTGGTTAGAGCAAGAGGGGGCTGGGAGCCAGGACTCCTGGGTTCTCTCCCTGGCTCTGGGAGGGGAGTGGGGTCCAGTGGTTAGAGCAGGGGGGGCTGGGAGCCAGGACTCCTGGGTTCTCTCCCTGGCTCTGGGAGGGGAGTGGGGTCCAGTGGTTAGAGCAAGGGGGCTGGGAGCCAGGACTCCTGGGTTCTTTCCCCAGCTCTGCAACAATCACCAAGTCCGCTTACAATAAGCAGATTTTGGTTTGGTTGTTTTTAATTGCTCATCATGTTATAGGTGGCAGGTTTGGGGGGGTTCGTCTGCGTTTTGTTTTTTGTTTTTCATCCTCACTCACTCTCTGCTGTGCGCATGCACACAGTTCTAGGGGGAGTTTAAAAAGCCTTTAAAAAACCTCCCTTGGTTGGCCCCTGAGGCAGGGAGGCAGAATTGTGTTTATAAACAGAGGGATTAAGATAAGAAAGGGCTGTTCGGATGTTTCCTAATGTTAAATGATCTGTTCCAAGTTTGGTGAACTGCAAAAAGTGAGTCGCCCAAATTATAGAACATGGGTCGGCAACCTTCGGCACACGGCCCGTCAGAGTAATCCGCTGGCCGGCCGCGAGACATTTTTGTTTACGCTGCAGGCACGGCCCCCTGCAGCTGCCAGTGGCTGCAGTTCGCTGTTCCCGGCCAATGGGAGCTGTGGGAAGCGGCGGCCAGCACATTCCCGCGGCCCGCTCCCCTTCCCGCAGTTCCCATTGGCCGGGAATGGCGAAGCGCGGCCACTGGGAGCAGCGGGGGGCCGTGCCTGCGGACGGTCAACGTAAACAAAATGTCTTACGGCCGGCCAGCGGATTACCCTGATGATAGAAAGTAATTGTAGATTTTTCTACAATTGTTTCAATTGTTGGATTCAACAGAGCCTTTCTTTGAGAAGATCACTGGGTTTTTTTAGACAAAGGAAATGCAGTAGATCTCATCTACCTGGGTGTCAGTGAGGCATTTGACACAGTTCCACATGAGAAATGATTAGTGAAATTGGAGAAGCCGGGGATTAATATGAGAACTGAAAGGTGGATAAGGAAGGGGTTGAAGAGGAGAAGACGACGGGTCACACTGAAAGGTGAACCGTCAGGCTGGAGGGAGGTTACTAGTGGAGTTCCTCAGGGATCGGTCATGGGACCAATATTATTTAACATTTTTATTACTGACCTTGGCACAAAAAGCGGGCGTGTGCTAATAAAATTTGCGGATGACACAAAGTTGGGAGTATTGCCAATATGGAGGAGGACCGGAATATTATACAAGAAGATCTGGATGACCTTGTAAACTGGAGACCCCCTCATGCCCAGACAGATTGAATGTGAAAGGATGGGAAGGGAAGGTGGGAGTAATATTAAATAGGGCTCCTTGGTGCTCTCTGTGGTTCTGGGAGGGCAGTGGGGTGTAGTCATGAGGGCAGTGGGGGCTGGGAGCCAGGACTCCTGGGTTCTCTCCCTGGCTCTGGAGGAGGGGAGTGGGGTTTAGTGGTGAGGGCACTGGGGGCTTGGAGCCAGGACTCCTGGGTTCTCTCCCCAGCTCTGGGAGGGGTGTGGGGGTTAGAGTAAGGGGCTGGAAGCTAGGACCCCCAGGGTCTATCCCTGGCTCTGGGAGGGAGGTGGGAGCCAGGACTCCTACGTGTGATGGTGGCTGACCTGCTGCCAGCCTTTCCCAAGGCTTTGGGCCTCAGCTGAGCACTGAGAAATTCATTGCTGGAAACCCATCCCACTCCCTGGGGTGTCGGGAGGGCTCAGCAGGGTGCTCGGCTAATATCACCCTGTTTAGACTTGATGCAAGTTGCTGCTAGCGTTAATCTCCCTTCGAATTTCTTTCTCCCCTAAGTTTTTGCTTCCTGGCTGTAAAAAAAAAAGTTTGCTCTGGATCCGTGACCCTGCCCGCAGCAGGGATCGGCCCCGGCCCATTGCCAAGGCTGGCGAAACACGACATCACAACACAAAGACATTGCTAATTGCCCCGGGAACCCGCTCGTCCCAGCCGCGTGAAATTCTGGAAGGAACTAAAAACAGCTGCCGAGAACATTTTTCTCCGGCCAGGTCTAAGCTACAGACCGATACCAGTATAATTACATCGCTCGCGGGGGGGTGTGTGTGAAAAATCCACACCCTGGAGCAACGCAGTGACGCCCACCTAATCCCCGGTGTACACAGCGCTATGGGGCCAGAGCGAGTGGCCTCCCCGAGGGGGCTCACGGAGGGAGCCAGGCGGGCTGGAGGCTCAGAGGTGCAGCCCCAGGAGGTGGTGGGGCCTGATGGCCTAACCCCGGAGAGCGAGTGTGACCCTCAGGGATGGGGCTGTCACACCGAAAGGGGGTCTCCCAGGGGCCGTATGGAGCCGAAAGAGAATGGGGCCTGGGAGTCCGTGACAGGGGTCTAGTGCTTAGACCACGGGGGCATGGCCAGGATGCCTGGGTTCTATCTCCAGCTCTGGGAGGGGAGCAGGGTCTAGTGGTGAGAGTGGGGCAGGCTGGGAGCCAGGACTCCTGGGTTCTATCTCCAGATCGGGAGGGGGTGGGAGGGAAGAGGTGGGAGCTAGGGCTTCTGAGTGTGACAGTGGCTAACCAGATGCTTTCTCCTCCCCTCCCGCCATGGGCTATGGAGTGTTAACAGCGGGGACCAGCCTCCACGTGCTCCCACCCCAAGGGGGGCCCCCACTAGGGGGCAGAGGGGCATTCAGGTTCAGGGGCCCCTTCGGCCTCAGTTCTGGGGCCCCATTTGTGTCAGTCATGACATGGATTGGCCTGACGGGACAACGGCTGAACTCATTTAACCTGGGGCCAGATGGGACCCGGCGCCCCATGGAGGGGACAGACCCCGTGCCCCATTCCCCACCCCCCTGAGCCCGCCAGTCCCTGCCCTGGGGCCGGATGGGAGCCGGCGCCCCCTAGAGGGGACAGGCCCCGTGCACCATTCCCCACCCCCCTGAGCCAGCCAGTCCCTGCCCTGGGGCTGGATCAGGGCAGCACCCCCTAGAGGAGAGGCAAATCAAAGCGCGCACACAGCTCCCTTTAAAATAAAATGTCCCTTTTATTTCTTGTTCCTCTGGATCAAAGACTCGTTAGTGGCCAAGGCGCTAATTGGGACGGCAGGCGGGGTCCCCCCCAGCTCACGCCAGTCACCTCTCTCCTCTGCCTACAGGTCTCTGCTCTACAGCCCGGGGGCCGGGGGCTGGCCCCCTACAGCGGGGGGGTTAGACGTTAATTGGGGCTGGCTCCCCGGGAGTGGCCGGGCCCCGTGTTGCTGCCGGGCTCACTTGTCTGGCTGGCTGGCCACTGCTCTCTCTTCTGGTCCACTCGCCCGCTCTGTCTTTCCCCCTTGCTCTCTCATTCCCTCCTTTTTCGATGGGCCCCTTTTCATCTGTGCTTTTTCACTCCTTCATTCCTTTACTCTTTCTTGTCCCATCCCCTCTTTCGTTCCTCCATTCGCTCCTTTCCCATCTTTCCCGCATTCTTTCGCTCTGTTTTTTCACACTTCATTCCTTCACTCTGTCTCTTTCACGCTCCCTTTCAGTTCGGGCAGGCTTTGATTTCATTTCTTTTTTTTCTCCTTTGTTCTTTTCCCACTCATTCATCCGTTCACTCTCTCGTTCCTCCTTTCGCTCCTTCTTTCTGGCCTTTCATTCTTTCCCCCCTCCTTCTTTCACCATTTTTTCGCTTTTTTCCACACCTTTTTCCTTCCTTCTTTCTCTCTTCATTCTTTTTCCCCACGCATTCCTTCGCCTTAATTTATTCTTTCAACTCTTTTTGCTCATTCATTCGTTCATTCATTTATTCATTCGTTCATTCATTCTTTTTAATTTCTCCATTCTTCCCCCCCATCCATTCACTCTACTCTTTCACTTCTTCTTTCCTTCCCTTTCACTCCTTCCTTCCTCCATTCATCCTTTCTGCTCTCTCACACTCATTCTTCCACTCCTCCATTCATCCTTCTGCTTTCCCCATTTTCTCTCCCCTGGGATTCTTATGGGGAAACTCTCCTCCTTCAGCCCACCACCCTTCTCAGGGGCACAGGCCCCTGGCATCAAACCCAGATAGACGGAGGGATGGGTCAGCAGGAGGCGGCCAGGGGGCGGCTGGGGGCGCGCAGCCCTGGTCTCTCTCCTTCCCCCCGTTTGGTTCTGTCGGGCCCAGCAGCACTCGGCCGGGGGCGGGGGGGAGGGGCAGCCGGTCCATGTGTTAGTCAGGGGTGGGGGCCGTGGGTCGGATTCTAGGTCAGGAAGTCCATTCGGTATCGGGGGCCCGGTTCCTCTTGGCTGGCGCCGACGTAAGATGCCTGCATGCTGGGTGAGTACTGGGGGGAGGGGGAGAGATGGGAGAGATGAGAGGGAATAGACTGGAGGGGATGATGCGACGCGCTGTACCGCAAAGCAGCCTCCTGGAACCCCAGCATTCACCCCTGTTTGGTATCATTTGAACGTGTGTCCTGGTGGACTGTGTGTGTTACCATTGCGTGGGACGTTATGAAGTTTTGCTCTCTGTGTGCTACTGATAATCTGTAGTGAGCGGGGAGGCCAGGGACCCCATCCCTGCCCATCCTGCTAATAGCCATTGATGGGACCGATCCTCCAGGAACGTATCTAGTTCCTTTTTGAACTGCCCGACCAACGGGGGCTGCCTGACCCGCGAGGATCTTTCTAGCAGCTGGAAGCAAGTATAAAAAGGGACAGTGACATCTTCACTTGGCCTCTATCCTCCCCTATCGCCACACCCGGAAAATGGTCCGGAAGACAAAGACTTTGAGCTAGGGAGACTGGTCCCAGGCTGGAAGGGAACCCGGCCTGGGTAGTGAGGAGCTGGGAGCTGCCTGTTAGGGGGAGAGGTTGTTCGATTCACATCTTGCTCAGACGGTTAAATTGAGACGCCGTTTCTAGTTTTATTCCTTAGGTAACCGACTCTGCTCTCTGAGCCTGCTACCGAGAGTCACTGACACTCTCTCTTGCTGGAGTTCATAAACCTGTCTGATGTTTTACCCAAACCAGCGTGGATCCACTCCCCTTTTGCCGGAACGGCAAACTAATGAATGAGCTTGCAGCGTCCGAGGGAGTGCCGAGCAGTGGCAGACGGTGTATTGCTGGGGTGCCAGGCTGGGGCGACTGGCTGGGGTCCCTCTCTGAGAGATTCAGGGAGCCGTCACGCCATGTCGCTGGGGTGTGCGGGGCTGCACGTGATTGCTGCACCGGCAGGGGGTTCGCGGCTTGTCACCGGGGCGGTACTTAGACAGCCCAGGCCAGTGAGTAAAGGGGGCACAGCGGTCCCACAGTGCCAGATTGTGATTTCCCCCCCCCGCCCCGGGAGTGGGGGCACAGGCTGGGGAGGGGGGAGACTTACCGAGGGGGGCGGGGAGTGCCGGTCGAGGAGGGGCACGCTATCATATCGAGGACTGCCACTGAACAAACCGCTTTGATTCCTGCCGAGGAGAGCGAGACAGGTGCTAGCTGGGGGTGGGGGTGGGGATCCTGCCCCCCCCCCCCCGAGAGCCAGGCCCCCGAACTGGTGTGTGTGTGACATCACTGTACCCCCATCTCCCCCACCCCCGCCCCGAGTCTCTGCAGAGCCGCGCCATGGGCTTGGTCGTCAAACCCAGGGCTGCCCACTGGTGATTGGGGGGGGGGGGGGGCAGAGAGAAACAGCTGGATGTCTTGGTTTAATTGGGGGTGGAGGGGGGGCAGGAATCTATTTAAGAGAGGCCAGCCGGGATACCAGGCTAGAGGGGCCCATGGCTCTGTCGTGGGGCAGCAGCCAGGATACCGGGCTAGAGGGGCCCATGGGTCTGATCTGGTCTGAACAATCCTAGAGGCCTATCCCCCACTAGCTGGTATTGTTATAATTAACCCTTTGAGCTCTGGGCAGAGTAAACCCAGAAACAACAGGAGAGTGTGTGTGTGTGGGGAGGTGGTTGGGTGCGGGGGAAGGTGGTTGCCATATGCCCCCCAGTGGTGGCTCGGGAGATAGTTTTAATAGCGGAGAGGGACAGCGATTGGCTGGAGGGGTGCATATGGGAGGTCGGGGCCCACTGATGGTTGGGGAGGGTCTCCTGGACTGCCCCCCGCCCCATCCATCAAGGCAGGACAGGGGGCAATATGGAGGAGGCACCCATCAGTACCAGGCCCAGCTCAGCACCGGAGCACCTGACCCCTAAGTGCCAGGCAGGCCGGGGTCTGGCGAGTGCCGGCGCGGCTGAGACAGAGCTGTTCCAGGGGCAGGGGAAGCCAGTGGGGAAGGGGACGGATGGACGGATGGGTAAGAAGAGCGATAAAGATGGGAATGAGGGAGAGTGAGAACAGAGGGAGGGGTACCTGGGGGTGGATGGATGGATGGGGGTGTAATGGGGATGGATGGGTGGTTGGACAGACAAACGGAGAGACGGATGCAGTGGGGACGGAGAACCACAGCGGGGCCAGCTGGCTGGTGGCGTGGGACAGACAGACACGCGGTGGGGAGCGAGGGATGGACGCCCAGCACCCGCCAGCCCCTGGCCTGGCCCCCGGCTGCAGTCCATGGGGGGGTAAGGGGAGGGGGGGCTACTCACATGTACTGTGAGACGGGGGCGTTGGAAATGGGTGGGGCCGAGAGGCGCAGGCTGGAACGGGGCGGGGGGCTACGTGCCTGAGGGGTGAAGGGGTCGTCATCCTCCGCGTCTTCGTATGCCGTGTCCCTGCCGGCCGGAGATGGGGGTTGGCGGGGGGCCTGCTTGGCAATGCCCCCCCCACGACATGTCTCCCCCCAGACACCCCGCCCATCACTGTGACTGTCCCCGCCCCCTGGCCAGATGCCCTGCCCCAACCCCCCCTTCCCCCCCAGCAACCTGCTGCCGTGCCACAACAGGCCCCGCCCCCCACTGCAAGCAGTCCCGCCCACCCCAGACACCCCGCCCACTCCCTCCACTCTGAGAAGCTCCACCCACCTGCCCCAACCATCCCCATCCCGCACCTCAGACACCCCACCCGGCAATGTGAGTGGCCCCACACACCACAAACAACCCTGCTCCCCCACCCCAGATGTCCCACCCCCTATACCCAGCTCCACCCCACCCCCTGCTGCCCGCTCGGCTCCACCCCCTTAGAGGCCCCGCCCCCTGCGCCTTGCCCCACCCACCTGCTGTGGAACCTCTCCCAGGCGCGGGGCAGGCTGCAGACAGCCGTGGTGAAGGCGAGGGCCGAGAGGAGGGAGAAGAGCAGCAGGAAGAGCAGCCCCTCCATGCCGTCATAACAGAGCCCCTTGACTGCGTCCACGTAGTCCTGGGGGAGAGACAGCGTCACCGGTCCGCAGGGGGCGGAGCCTAGGGGCTACCACAGCCCAGTGGGGCGGGGGGGGGGGGCAGAGCCTGGGGAAGCTACCACAGCCCAGGGGGGCGGAGCCTGAGGGGAAGCTACCACAGCCCAGGGGGGCGGAGCCTGGGGAAGCTACCACAGCCCAGTGGGGCGGGGGGGGGGGGGCAGAGCCTGGGGAAGCTACCACAGCTCAGGGGGGGTCGTAGCCTGGGGGGAGCTACCATAGCCCGGGGGGACGGAACCTGGGAGCTACCACAGCCCAGGAGGGCGGAGCCTGGGGAAGCTACCACAGCCCGGCGGGGGGCGGGGCGGAGCCTGAGGGGAGCTACCACAGCCCGGGGTGTGTGTGTGTGTGTGGAGCCTGGGGAAGCTACCACAGCCTGGGGGAAGCTACCACAGCCCAGGGGGGCGGAGCCTGAGGGGAAGCTACCACAGCCCAGGGGGGCGGAGCCTGGGGAAGCTACCACAGCCCAGGGGGGCGGAGCCTGGGGAAGCTACCGTAGCCTGGGGGGAGCTACCATAGCCCGGCGGGGGACAGCTTGGGGGAAGCTACCACAGCCCAGGAGGGCGGAGCCTGAGGGGAAGCTACCACAGCCCGGCGGGGGGGGGGGGGGGGGGCGGAGCCTGGGGAAGCTACCACAGCCTGGCGGGGCGGAGCCTGGGGAAGCTACCACAGCCCAGGGGGGCTACCATAGCCGGGGGGAATCCTGCCAGAGGGGGGCCCAGCAGCGGGACACCCCCCGGGGGGGCAGGGGCCGATACCTTGTGCAGTCCCCGGCAGTTGAGCAGCGCGACCAGCTGGTGGAAGTTGGTCTCCGTGGTGTTCAGGGTGCCCTGCACAGAGACCAGGTTCCTCTGGGGGAGAGAGAGCGAAAGGGATGGAACCCAGGCGTCCGGGCTCCCAGCCAGTCCCCCCCGGCTTTAATCCCTAGCCTGCACTGACCTCTGCCGCAGGGAATTGTGGGATAGCTTCTCTCTCCAGGCCGTGCAGCTGGGAGTGGATGCTGGACAGCGCCCGCTGCGACATGGTCAGCCTCTGCGGGGGTGAGAGCGGGATTGTGGGGCGCAGACAGGGGTGGGGGTGCAGCCCCCCCCCCCGGCTCCCGCCCCAGGAGCTGCCGGTCAGCAACAAACCAGCTGCATGGCGGTGTCTGGCGCCCTCTAGTGCTGAGTTCAGGTAGCAGTGTAAGAGCCGCCCCTTAACTCCCCCCCCCCCCAGCCCTGCCGGTGCCCCTCACTCCCGATCCGCAGCCCAGCCCTGGGGTCCCCCCCCCCCCACACACACACACTCAGCCCCCAGAATCCACGGCCCAGGCCTCCCTGCTGGTGGTGCTGGCGTGCTCTCCCCCCCAGGCCCAGGGCCGAGCCCCAGCCAGCTCGGTTCACGGGTGAGGCGTTGGGGTCTCACCTGTTGGAAGGGGTTCGGGACGTCCTGGCTGCAGGCGAGATAGTACTGGAGGATTTCTGCCGGGGGCGGGCGGGGGGGAGAGAAGGAAGGGGTTAATAATGGGCCCCTCTAGTCTGGTCTCCCCTCCCCCGCCCCCATCAGACCCCTGGGCCCATCTAGCCCGGCCTCCTGCCCCTGGTGCCTACCTGGGCTCAGTTCTGTCTTGGCCTGGGTCAGGTTCAGGACGAAGCCGTCTGGGTCAGAGCAGAAATCGCTGAGGCCCTGGGGCGGGGAGGGAGTTATTGTTACTGATGCGGGGGGGGGGGGGGAGGGGTGATGGGTTGGATCACAGAAACCCCCTTGGGAGCTGCCAACTGATGTGCCAAGACTACTTCTGCCCCCGCTTTCCCTGCCAGCCTGGGACCCCAGCACCCTGTCTTGCTGAGCCAGCCATGCCAGTCTGCTCCAACACAGAGCCAGGGTCTGAACCACGTGCCCCAAAGCTGCAGACTTAACTGAAAGCAGCTCACAGAAGTGTTCCTGTCTTTAACGCTCAGATGCCCAACTCCCAGTGGGGTCCAAACCCCAAATAAATCCATTTTACCCTGTATAAAGCTTATACAGGGTAAACTCATAAATTGTTCACCCTCTATAACACTGATAGAGAGATATGCACGGCTGTTTGCCCCCCCCCCCCCCCAGGTATTAATACATACTCTGGGTTAATTAATAAGTAAAAAGTGATTTTATTAAATACCGAAAGTAGGATTTAAGTGGTTCCAAGTAGTAACAGAACAAAGTGAATTACTAAGTAAAATAAAAAGTCTGAGTCTAATACAGTAAGAAAACTGATTACAGATAAAATCTCACCCTCAGAGATGTTTCAATAAGTTTCTTTCACAGACTGGACGCCTTCCTAGTCTGAGCCCAATCCTTTCCCCTGGTACAGCCCTTGTTCCAGCTCAGGTGGTAGCTAGGGGATTGCCCATGATGGCTCCAGCTTGTTCTGTTCCACCCACTTATATATCTTTTGCACAAGGCGGGAATCCTTTGTCCCTCTCTGGGTTCCCACCCCCTCCTTCTCAATGGAAAAGCACCAGGTTAAAGATGGATTCCAGTTCATGTGACATGGTCACATGTCCCTGTAAGACCCCAAGCCTTCATTCCTCCCAGCCTGACTCACAGGGAGGCCGGCCTGCAAACAGAGCCATCCACAGTCAATTGTCCTGGTTGATGGGAACCATCAAGATTCCAAACCACCATTAATGGCCCACACTTTGCATAATTACAATAGGCCCTCAGAGTTCTATTTCATATTTCTAGTTTCAGATACGAGAGTGATACATTTATACAAATAGGATGACCACACTCAGTAGATTATAAGCTTTGTAATGATACCTTACAAGAGACCTTTTGCATGAAGCATATTCCAGTTACCATTATATTCACACCCATTAGCATATTTTCATAAGATCATATAGAGGCAACATCACAGGGGGTCTGGGCACATAGGGGAGCCCAGGGCTGGGCTAGCAGGGGCTGTGGGGCGGGAGTGAGGGGCACCGGCAGGGCTGGGGGCGGGGGGCAGCCTGAGTTCTCTAAAGTGAGATAATTTAATTGCCTTGGCCCAGGTTATCTTTAATTGGGGGAGAGGGGTTAACCCTTTCATTGCATACCCCTCCTGAGGTAATATTCAGAGTAATTGCTGATGCCCCTCACTCCCAACCCGCAACCCCTGGGCTCCCCGCAGCTCTGCCAGTGCCCCTCACTCCCGACCCGCAGCCCCTGCTAGCCCAGCCCTGGTCTCCCCCCCAGCTCTGCCGGTGACCCTCACTCCCGACCCGCAACCCCTGGGCTCCCCCCAGCTCTGCCAGTGCCCCTCACTCCCGACCCGCAGCCCCTGCTAGCCCAGCCCTGGGCTCCCCCCCCAGCTCTGCCGGTGCCCCTCACTCCCGACCCGCAGCCCCAGGAGGCAGTGATCTCCTGGCGAGAACAGGGTTGAGACCCACAACCGCCCCCCCAGCCCTTCACTCACCACAGCTGCTGCCGTCTCCAGCCCCAGGGAGCCCCAGCTCAGGATGAGAACGAAGAAACTCATCACAGTCATTCTGGGGGGAGGGGAGACACTAGAGTCAGCAGCTGGGAAAGGCCCAACTCAGCCCCTCCCCCAACCTGTGGGGCAGAGAGAAACAGCCTCTCAACCCTGCCCCCTCCCAGAGCGGGGGGAGAGAACCCAGGCGTCCTGGCTCCCAGCCCCCACCCCCGCTCTAACCACTGCACAACATTCCCCTCTCACCACAGCCCCCCAACTCCATGCCCAGGCAGGGGGGCTGTGAGGCAGGATTGGGGGAGCTGGGACAATGGGGGGTTGTGGGGGCATGGAGGGGGTTGCGGGGAGGAGGGAGGGAGCTGTGGGGGTGGTGAAGGGAAGATGGGGACAGTGGGGGGCAGGGGAGGAGGAGGGTTGTGCAGAGAGGGGGCAGGGAGGGGGCTGTGGAGATGGTGAAGGAAAGATGGGGACAGTGGGGGGAGGGGAGGAGGAGGGATGTGGGGGGAGGTGGGAGGGAGGGGGGCTGTGGGGGTGGTGAAGGGAAGATGGGGACAGTGGGGGGAGGGGAGGAGGGGGCTGTTGGGGAAGGCGGGAGGGAGGGGGCTGTGGGGGTGATGAAGGGAAGATGGGGGACAGTGGGGAGCAGGGGAGAAGGAGGGTTGTGTAGGGAGGGGGCAGGGAGGGGGCTGTAGAGATGGTGAAGGGAAGATGGGGACAGTGGGGGGAGGGGAGGAGGAGGGATGTGGGAGGGAGGGGACTGTGGGGGTGGTGGGAAGATGGGGGACAGTGGGGGGCAGGGGAGGAGGGGGCTGTGGGGAGAGGGAGGGGGGAGGAAGGTGGGGGCTGTGGGGGCGGTGAAGGGAAGATGGGGGGTCTGTGGTGGGGGATCAGGTCCCAGTGACTGCAGGTGCCCCACCCGCCAGGTCCCCCCCCGGGGCCCCCCCGACTCACACGACCACCAGCCACTTGATCTGCTTGGCCAGCCCCAGCAGGGTGAAGAGGCAAATGACCAGGTCCAGCAGCAGCAGCAGGATGTAGGCCAGCCACCTGGGGGGGAGGGGTGAGCCCAGGGGTCAGCCCAGCCCCCCGTCCCCCCCCCCACCAGCCACCTGGGGGGGGAGGGGTGAGCCCAGGGGTCAGCCCAGCCCCCCGTCCCCTCCACCCCCCACACCAGCCACCTGGGGGGGAGGGGTGAGCCCAGGGGTCAGCCCAGCCCCCCCCCCCCCCCCACCAGCCACCTGGGGGGGGAGGGGTGAGCCCAGGGGTCAGCCCAGCCCCCCGTCCCCTCCACCCCCCCCACCAGCCACCTGGGGGGGGGAGGGGTGAGCCCAGGGGTCAGCCCAGCCTCCCGTCCCCTCCACCCCCCCCCACCAGCCACCTGGGGGGGAGGGGTGAGCCCAGGTGTCAGCCCAGCCCCCCGCCCCCTCCATCCCCCCCTGCCAGCCACCTGGGGGGGAGGGATGAGCCCAGCCCCCCCTGCCCCCTCCATCCCCTGCCCCACACCTGCCACCTGTGGGGGAGGGGGCAGCTCTCAGGACCCCCCCCCATTCCCTCCCATCTCTCCCCCCCCCCCCCCGGTCTCACCTGTAGTCCTCCAGGGAGGCCAGGCCGTGGGCCAGCTGGCTGGGGTTGCCCCCCAGGGCCCCCCAGAACGGGAGACCCGTCAGGATCTGGGCCACGGCCTCGGCCTGGCGCCGCGTGTTGCGCACGACGGCCACGAACTCGGTGCGGGGGCCCAGCGCCTCCTCCAGCTGCGTCAGGTCCCCCCCCACGGCCCCCAACAGCAGCCCCAGCGTCTGCCGCACCTGGGGGGAGTGGCCCGGGTCAGACGCACAGCACACGTGTGTGCCACCGTCACACCTCCCTCATGTGTGTGCCACCGTCATGCCTCCCCCGCACGCGTGTGCCACCGTCACGCCTCCCCCATGTGTGTGCCACTGTCACTCCTCCCCCACACGTGTGTGCCACCGTCACGCCTCCCCCGCACACGTGTGTCACCGTCATGCCTCCCCCACATGCATGTGCCACCGTCACGCCTCCCCCATGTGTGTGCCACTGTCACTCCTCCCCCCACACACATGTGCTAGTGTCATGCCTTCCCCACGTGCGTGTGTCATGGTCAAGCCTCCTCACACACATGTGGACAGTACCATCATGCCTTCTCCCACATGCGTGTGCCACTGTCTCGCCTCCCCCACACGTGTCACTGCCACGCCTCCCCCACACGTGTGTGCCACCATCATGCCTTCCCCACATGCATGTTCCACCATCACACCTCCCCCCACGCATGTGCGCTGTCACCCCTCTCACACACCTGTGTGTTGCCACGTGCCCTCTCACACACTTCCCCCACCCATGTGCGCAGTGTCCCCGTGTGGGCTGGGGGACAGGACATGCGGAGGTGGCCCCCCGCTAACATGGCACAGGGTGGGGGAGTCGCTCCTTGGGCAGCTAGCAGGGGGCGCAGTGGGGCTCTGGGAGTTTGGGGGGCTGTGGGGAGTCGGGGGGCAGGGGGCTCGGGGGCCTCACCAGCATGTCCATGCCGTGCAGCGTGTGGTTGGTGCTGGGGGTGCAGCGGGAGGTAGGGGGCAGTGGGGGCACAGGGGGGCTCACCAGCGCGTCGGCGCCCTGCAGCGTGAGGTTGGCGTCCAGCAGCGCGGCCGTGGCCTGCCCGACCCCGTCGTTGGTCTCGCTGTTCCCGTAGAAGCCGACGCCAATTCCTGCACTGGGGGGGCACACGGAGGGGGGGGTCAGTACCGGTGGGGGGAGGAGTCCCAGCCCACCCCAGCTCAGCCCCGTCCCACTGGAGCTCCAGCCCCCCCGAGCGCCCCCCAGGCCTGGGGGCAGGGGGATGGCCATGGGGCAGCAGCTGGGGAGAGCAGGCGGGGTGGGAGGGTGATGGATAAAGGCCCATAAGCTTCTTAGCACAGAGAGGTGAGGGGGGGCAGCGGGGGGGGGGGGGGGGGAGCCGGGCCCAGCCAGCCTGGGATCCCGCCCCCCCCATCACACCCACAGGCCCATCCAGCTGTCACTGCCCCCCCCCCAGGAAGTAGCTGGTTCCTGACAGCCAGACCTCTCCATCCCCCCATACCTCCCATCCCCCCATACACCCCCAGACCCCTCCATCTCCCCATACCTCCCATCCCCCCTCATGCCCACCATTCCCCGCCATCTCCCCCTAACCCCCATCCCACCATTCACCCTCATACCCCCCCCATCCCACCCCTCATATCTCCATCCTCCTCCAGACACCTCTGTCCCCCTCCCCCTCATACTCCCATCCCCCACATACGCCCCCCATCCCCACCCCCTCCTTCCTCATCCCCTCGTACACCCATCCCCCACCCCATGCCCCATCCCCCCAGACTCCTCCATCCCCACCGCCCATGCCCCCATCCCTCTCAGTCCCCAACCCCTCGTACCTCCCAGCCCCCCTTCATGCTGCCCTCCCCCCCATCCATCCCCCCCCCTTCCATCTGTCTGTGACTGAGGCCGCTGGCTCCCAAAATCCTGCTGCCATGGCAACCGCCCCCTCCCCGCGGGGGAGGCAGCCCCATTGTCACGCTAATGAGGCCCCTTCCTTGCAGGGCAGGAGCGATGGGGGCGGAGATCGGGGGGGGGGGGCGGGGATGCCAGTTTCTTTCCCCATCACTAAGCCAGGCTGGGTGGGAGGGGGGCAGGGAGAGAACCCAGGCGTCCTGGCTCCCAGCCTCCCCCCCCAACCACTAGACCCGACTCCCCTCCGTAGCAATGGGGCCAGGCGCTCTGGGCTTTGGGCCCTCCCCGTCTGCGGCCCGGCTACTTGGGAGCCGGCCTGGGTCTGCGCCCAGGGGAGTTGGGCTCCCCCCCCCAGCCAGCCCCTGGCACACAGAGCGGCCCATTGTCTGCTCCCTGAATGGCCCTGGGCTGGG
Source organism: Actinemys pallida (assembly GCA_023634205.1). Lineage (NCBI taxonomy): Eukaryota > Metazoa > Chordata > Testudines > Emydidae > Actinemys > Actinemys pallida. The sequence continues at coordinate 876,055 of JALMGD010000024.1, forward strand.
CTCTCAATGGGGCCCTTCTCCCCCCGAGCCTGGCTCGTTCTCAGGGGACTGCCAGTGACCCCCAGCAAGGGGTGGGATGTGGGGGGGAGCGACCCAATAATCCAGCCCGGAGAATGGAGAGTCTGGTGAAATTCGCCACAGTGAGAAGGGAGTGGGGTTTAGTGGTTAGAGCAGGGGGGCTGGGAGCCAGGACTCCTGGGTTCTCTCCCCGGCTCTGGGAGGGGAATGGGGTCTAGTGGTTAGAGTAGGGGGGGCTGGGAGCCAGGACTCCTGGGTTCTCTCCCCGGCTCTGGGAGGGGAGTGGGGTCTAGTGGTTAGAGCGGGGGGGGGAGGCTGGGAGCCAGGACTCCTGGGTTCTCTCCCCGGCTCTGGGAGGGGAATGGGGTCTAGTGGTTAGAGTAGGGGGGCTGGGAGCCAGGACTCCTGGGTTCTCTCCCCGGCTCTGGGAGGGGAATGGGGTCTAATGGTTAGAGCGGGGGGGGGGGGCTGGGAGCCAGGACTCCTGGGTTCTCTCCCCGGCTCTGGGAGGGGAGTGGGGTCTAGTGGTTAGAGCGGGGGGGGGGGGGGGGCTGGGAGCCAGGACTCCTGGGTTCTCTCCCGAGCTCTGGTGCGGGAGGGGGACTGACTGTGTTTTTCTCCCATGAACTTGGCTTTCTGCCTTGGGGCCCGGGGTTGGGAAGTTTTGTCCACCTCCCCACCCCCATGTGGCAGTGAAGGGGGGGGAGGTTGGCAAGGATGGGGGGGTGAGAGGACCACGCGGGGGCCCGGCCATGGCGGAACAAAGAGACAAAGGAGCCGGGGGGACCCAGGAGAGGGCCGGGGCCAGGGGGAGAAAAGGGACCCGGCTTCCTATAGCGCTGGGAAACAAGCAGCTCTTTATGGTAGCTGGGGGGCGGGCGGGGAGGGGGGGGCACCGACAGCCAGTGCCAGACAAAGCCAGGACAATGGGGAGTCTGATGGGCCCAGAGAGGCTGCTGGCAGGGGGGGAGGAGAGGGGCAGAGAGGATGAGAAGGAGCGGGCAGGAGGAGGGGGAAGAAATGTGGGGGAGGGACGTGGGAGGACAGACACCAACCCCAACAGCCTCCTTAGTAAAGGCCTAGAGAATGGGGGGGGCATGGAATGGGGCGCGGGGCCTGTCCCCTCTAGGGGGCGCCGGCTCCCACCCAGACCCAGGGCAGGGACTGGCTGGCTCAGGGGGGGCAGGGAATGGGGCACAGGGCCTGTCCCCTCTAGGGGGCGCCGGCTCCCATCCAGCCCCAGGGCAGGGACTGGCTGGCTCAGGGGGCAGGGAATGGGGCGCGGGGCCTGTCCCCTCTAGGGGGCGCCGGATCCCATCCCATGCTGGAACCATCCATGAAGCGAGTTTCTTGAGGCCTCAGCCTACATTCCCCAGCCCCCTCCCATTCTCACCCAGGATGGGGGGCTCTGACCCCCCCAGCCCCATCCGTCTCCCCCCGCCCCTGCCCCGGGTCCCCACCAGCAGACGACGATGGCGGCCACGCAGCTCCAGGTGACGCAGCAAACCCTGCGCGGCTTGGGCTCGTCCTCGTCCTCCGGGTCGCAGCAACAGAAGCGGATCAAGTAGACGCAGATCAGAACCAGGCTGATCGCCAGGCAGAGCCCGGCCACGCTGGCCAGGAGCAGCAGGGCCTGGGGGACGGATGGACAGACACAGATCAGTCAACGGACAGGCCCCCCCGGCTTGGGAAGGGAGTGGGGTGTAGTGGTTAGAGCAGGGGGGGCTGGGAGCTAGGACTCCTGGGTTCTCTCTCCGGCTCTGGGAGGGGAGTGGGGTCTAGTGGTTAGAGCGGGGGGGGGGGGCGGGGGCTGGAAGCCAGGACTCCTGGGTTCTCTCCTATATTTCTAGGTGGAGGTTCCCGGCCCTGTGGCAATCCCTGCCCCTTCCCCCCCCCACCCCCCCAGCAAACACGCGCCTGGCCCAGCAGATTACAGCTGCTCTCAGTTTGCTCCAGGCTTAGACGGTGTGAAACTGCCCCCAGTGAAACTGCGCGGGCCAGGCCCCCACCTCACAGCAGCTGGCAGAGTGCGGGGGCGGGGTGGGCGGGGGCGCTGCGGGGGGGGTGTGTGTGTGCTGAGAGACATTTCTCAGCCTGCTTCTGCTGGAGAGCGGCCAGGGCTTGCCAGTCAGAGAAATACAGCTCGTCTGTCTGTCTGTCCCTCCCCACGCACCCTCCCTCCATCCATCCCCATCCATCCCCACCCCTCCCCACATACCCCGTGTCCATCCTTCCATCCCCCACACCTATCTGTCCAGCGAGGGGTGTGTGGGGACGGACGGACACAGAGGGTATCGGGGGGGCGGGGGGTGATGGATGGACAGACAGACAGAGGAGCGTGTCTGGGGATGCAGAGACAATCCAGTGTCATTTACTTCAGCCTGGCAGGTGGCGGGGGGCAGGTGGGGACCCATGGGGCTGTGGCCCATTCCCAGCGGGCAGCGGGGGTGGGGGCAGGCAGAGGCCCATGGGGCTGTGTGTGGGGATGGAGGGAAGGGTGGGGGGGGATGAAGGGGTGTGTGGGGACGGAGCGATGGGGAGGGAGAGAGGGGTGTGTGTGGGGAGGGAGGGAGGAAGGGATGGGGTCTGTGTGGGTGGATGGAGGGAGGGATGAGGAGTGCATGGGGACAGTGGGAGGGGCGCATGGGGACAGAGGGGCATGGGGGGGACAGATGGGCAGGGATAGTGGGAGGGAGGGACAGGGAGGGATGGGGGGCTGTGCGTGGGGACGGAGGGGCACGTAGGGACAGAGTGAGGGGTGCATGGGGAGGGATGGGGGGCTGTGTGTGGGGACGGAGTGAGGGTTGCGTGGGGAGGGATGGGGGCTGTGGTGGGGACGGAGGGGTGCGTGGGGACGGAGGGAGAGGCGTGTGTGGAGGGATGTGGGGCTGTGGTGGGGATGGAGGGGTGCATGGGGATGTAGGGAGGGGCGCGTGGGGAGGGATGGGGGCTGTGCGTGGGGACGGAGTGAGGGGTGCGTGGGGAGGGATGTGGGGCTGTGGTGGGGATGGAGGGGCGCGTGGGGACCGAGGGAGAAGCACGTGGGGAGGGATGTGGGGCTGTGGTGGGGATGGAGGGGCGCATGGGGATGGAGGGAGGGGCGCGTGGGGAGGGATGCGGGGCTGTGCGTTAGGATGGAGGGACGCATGGGGAGGGATGGGGGGTGCACGTGGGGACGGAGTGAGGGGTGCGTAGGGAGGAATGTGGGGCTGTGGTGGGGACGGAGGGGCGCGTGGGGATGGAGGGGGGGTGCGTGGGGAGGGATGCGGGGGCTGTGCGTTAGGATGGAGGGACGCATGGGGAGGGATGGGGGGGTGCACGTGGGGACGGAGTGAGGGGTGCGTAGGGAGGAATGTGGGGCTGTGGTGGGGACGGAGGGGCGCGTGGGGATGGAGGGGGGGGTGCGTGGGGAGGGATGCGGGGCTGTGCGTTAGGATGGAGGGACGCATGGGGAGGGATGGGGGGGCTGCACGTGGGGACGGAGGAAGAGGCGCGTGGGGACGGAGGGAGAGGCGCGTGGGGAGGGATGTGGGGCTGTGCGTGGGGCCCGGGGGGCGCATGTGGGGGCGGGGGACGGACGGCTGAGCGGCTGCCCCCTGCCTGTCTCGGAGGCCGAGGCGCTGGCTCGGCAGCGCGGGGGGCCCCCGGTGACCTACATAGCAGCGAATCCAGAGCTCGGCTCCTGTTCTGCTGCCAAGGGAATCACCAGCAAATGTGGCTCCCCGCCCCCGGCCCGGCTCCCCCCCACCCCGCCCCCCACAGGGAGCCAGGCTGCTCGGGGTCCTCGAGTGACCCCCCAGCCCACCCCACTGATGTAATTAGTGTAAAGCGAACGCTCCCTGGTGAGAACTCCCCCCAGGAGCTCCTTAGAAACGAAGCCGCACTTGGTAAAACGGGAACATGCTGCAGGGGACGGGCCCTGCCGGCCCAGTTTGCCGATCCCCGTTCCCGGCGCGCCTCTGGGCTGGATGGATCCCCCGACCCCTTGGGGCCCAGCCAGCCTGGTATCCCCCCGATTCCCCTGGGCCCAGCCAGCCCAGTATCCCCCCAATGCCCCCAGGCCCAGCCAGCCCGGTATCCCCTGGATCCCCCCGATCCTCCAAACCCTCCCCCCAGACCAGCCCCCTGGGCTCAGCAAGCCTAGAGAAGGGAAGGACCCCCCCCCAGCTTGTCCCTAGAGAGGGGAAGGGCCCCACACTCCCCCGCTTGTCCCTAGAGAGGGGAAGGGCGGTGACTGGGCTCCCCAGCGGCTATTCACTCAGCAGGGGTGGGGAAGAGGGGAAGAAATATTAATTAAAAGCAAAGGGAGGGGCGTGGGGGGAGGGAGAAGTGTGAGGGGAGGGATGGATGGATGGAGGGGCGTGGGGGGAGGGAGGGAGGGATGGAGGGGTGTGGGGGGAGGGAGGGATGGATGGAGGGGTGTGGGGGGAGGAAGGGATGGATGGAAGGGTGTGGGGGGAGGGAGGGAGGAGTGTGGGGGAGGGAGGGATGGATAGACAGGATTAAAGATCACAAACAAGCTGCCTCCCGCCTGTTACGCAGACGACTCCTGACACACATTAATTCCCAGCTAATTTGCATTTTGTTTAAAAAAATAAAAAAGGAGCATTTTTGATATTTGCATTTTGTAATCCCCAGGACAGGATTGGGGGTGGAGGCCAGATTTGGTCTTAATCTGCCCAGAGATAGATCCCCAGATGGTGTCAATCGGCCATTGCTTCATCGGAGGCAATGGGGCCAGACCCCCAGTTGGGGGGGGGGGGGGGGGGGCTGGGGGGAGGTCAATCAGCCATCAAGAGATAGACTCCGCCACTTCCCTTGGTAGCTTGTTCCGATGAGGCGTTTCGATTCAGTTAAATTAATCCCCCCTTGCTGTTCAAAACTGGTGTCTTCTTTCCAGTTTGAAGGTGTCTGGCTTCCAGCCGTTGGGTCTTCTGCCTTCCACCACCAGGTCAAAGAGTAGCTGATACTTCCTCCCTGGGGAGGTACTTTTACATCGTAATCAAGTTACCTCTTGATCTTTTTGATCAGCTAATTTTATTTTTTGAATTCACACTTGTTACTTCCGTTTGAGTCTGTACATGGACGTCCTTAATTCGATATAAAGGCATTGAGTTGGGGCAATGCCTCGGATGGTTTGACTCTCAAAGCCGCCAACGCAGACTTTCAGAGAGGCCACTCTACGGGCAATTTTGTACCCACTGGAATGCCATTTGTTATAGATCGGGGGTACACCGTCGGTATCAGAATCAAACTACCTAGGTCTTTCCCTACCAGAGGAAGGTCTCAGAACTTCCTGGTCGCCGATGTGAAAGAACCTGCACACACGTAGTTTCCATCCTAATCTTGTAGCAAAGATCTTGGCTTAAGCCTGAAGTTTGAGGTTTAATAGCCCATTGGTAGATCTCAAAGCACCTGACAAAGGAGGTCAGTGTAATTATCCCCATTAACTGAGGCAGTGACGTGACCACAGTCCCCCAGCAGAACAAGGCCTCTTTAGTCCCAGTCTGGGGACTCTCCATTAGGCTATGCTACTTCATACCCATATAATTTATTCCCTTCCCCAGCCAGGAATAGCTACACGCAGTATAAGCAACCCGTATTCCTGCAGCCCCTCCAAGGGATAGGATGGCTTTAGCTAGACCAGGAGAGTTATAGCGGGACCATGATTGTGTGTAGACAAGTCTTTGAAGATGGGTCTTGAGGAGCGCTGAGAAGGCGTTTCGACTCAGTTGAGTTAATTTGCTTGCATTAATATGATGGAAAAAAAGATCCAGTAGATCAGACTCCAAGGAATGGAGACTCTACCTCATCCCTAGTTGAGCTCTTCCGATGGCTCATTATCCTCACTGGTAAAAGTTTGCACCGTAGATATTTCTCGCCTGGATTGATCTTGCTTTAGCTTTTCTGGGATGCCGTGTCCAATTCTGGCCTCTCACGGGCAAGAACGAGGAATCTGAATTGGACCAGTTGCTGGGATGATCTGGAGACCGGACAGCCGATTTTACGAGAAGAAACTCAAAGAGTTTGGCATGTTTAGCTTAAAATGGAGGCTGGGAGGGGATCCGATTGCTTTCAGGGGGGGCAAACAGCAGGGAGGGAGAAGGTGTGTTGAAACCAAAGAACAGTGCCTGGCTCAGGAACAAATGGGCCTGGATAAACTGTGGCTGGAAATTAGAAGAAAGTTTCTAACCATCTGGATCAGCCGAAGTGGTTTGAAGATGGAGCTGTACATCTATGACTGGGACGGCATGATGATGTTGCCGGCGATAGCAGGGGACTGCACTCTGTGACCTTCCAGTCCTGCGTCCTTCTGGATTTCTAGACCGTGGAAAAGTCACCCCTTTTGGCTGGGCCCAATCAAGTGAGCTCCTCGAGTCTCTTTGCTTTCTACATGGAGATGCTATTCCAGAACCAGGCTGGATGTGCCGTCGCTATTCCGGAATGACTCCCTGTGTGAGGACACGTTTATACCACAATCAGAGGGGCCCATATTTTGGTTCAGCTTGGTCCAGCAGCCCGGCTGGTGGCATCTTGCTCCTATGCTCAGGGTCTGACCGATCACCAGATTTGGGGGCATCATCCCTCAGCTTTCTGCACAGCCTTGGCGGGTGGATCATCTTCTGCGATCACCTGGGCTCAACTCCCCTAATTCCTCCCCTGCCATTACCAGGGCTATCACGGGGCTCGCTTGCTTTTAGGGTGCCCCCTCCTGGCTGCTCTGGGAATTAGTTCCTTCCTGGTCCGATGCCCTCTTCCGTCGCTCGGTCGTGCACACCGCAGTCTCTCTCTCGGAGTGCTCCCTCGTCATGGCTTGGCCCTCCGTGCTCACGACGCGCTTTCCCCCTCCTGGAGTATCAAAGTCAAACAGGATGAACCATCCCACAGACCAACCTGTGCCCCTTACCCAGTGGCCGGTAGGGGAGCCCGGGCACACCCTTCACTCCAGGATCCAGCTCGAAGACCCTTTTATTAGTGTCCAAGGTCTGCAGCATCCCAGTCAGGGGTCGCTGAGGTCACTTAATTCCCCTCAGTTGTGGGACTATCTGGGTAACTGGTCACTTCTCAGACAGCGTGGGGCGGCCCCCCCTTCACGGGGCATTTCCCACTCCCTCTGTTTGGGGCTGCAAAATGTGAGTCGACTGCGGATAATGGCGCTCAACGCAGGGGTGAACGTGACCTGTGCTCAGATGAGGTGTGGGGATGTCTTTCTAGGACTTCCATCGTGCATCGGATTATTTCGTACGAGCTCATCCGGTCAATTGCCCCGAGTGTTATCCTAGAACTGTGGGGCCGGAAGAGATCTTAAGGGGTCATTACACCATCTCCAAGTCAACTTAGATCAACTCCGGCTGCCGTTCGTTCCACTGGTGTGACGAAGTGGGGGATTTTCTTGTTTGTTTTCTTGTTTTCGGTGGGGTTTCAATGGTTGGCACGCAGAGGGGGTGGGACTCAGTTTCCCTGGGTGTTACTGGTTTAACGAGGTGAGGGGAGAGGGAGTTTGTTTTGCAGAGGACCGGAGAGGGAACTTGGGACCCCAGCCAATGGCCTGGAGGATGGATACCCCAGCGACCGGACCCGGAGACCCAGCTCAGGAATCGCAGCCGGTTCTGGCCAGTGGGCGGACAATGGGCTGCAGAGTGAGGACCCAGTGACCTAACCAGCCGGTTCCAGCCAGAGGACAGAAGCGAGGAGAGGAGGCCCCAGTTTACAACCCTGTTTACCTGGAGAGAAGACAATGGACAGAGGCGGGACCTGGGGCCGGTGATATCAGAAGCCCAGCTGGGAAGCAGGAGGGCTCTGGGCTGGAGAGGGGGAGCAGGCAGAGCCCACCTGGTTGCAGAGAGACTGGGATGTGCTGGGCTGAGGGAGGCCAGGCCTGAGGCCCTGAGAGTGTCCTGTGCTGTGTTCAACTCTCAATAAACCCTCCTGTTTTACGCTGGCTGAGAGTCACTCCGGTCTAGAGAACAGGGTTGCACCAACCCCTTCGGGGGTGGAGGCCCCGGGGGTCCAGAGTGAGTGGACTCCCTGAGGGGGCCCATGGCAGAGACAGACATGCTAAGGCTCAGAGAGGTGCGGCTCCAGGAGGTGGAGGGGCCTGACCCCGAGAGAGAGTGGACCCCTGAGAAGGGCTGTCTCACTGAAAAGGGCACCCCCCCACGGACCACACGGGGCCAAGAGTGGGCACGATCTGTGAGTCTGTGACAACTTGTTCTTAAAACCCTCCAAGGACCAGCCCCGAGACGGGTTTTAGAGGCACATTGGCTCAAGCACCTCGCCAGGATAATTCAGAGGAAGGTCTAAGAACTCCATGACCACACAGTCTAAGAATCCGGCGTCCACACAGTTTTCATCCTAATCTCGTAGCTGCGAGCTCAGTTTAAGCCTGAGGTTGAACGGCCCAGCCGGAATTTGGATCCTCGTTAATGACAGCTCTGGATATTCCTGGTGCCCATCTAGCCCTCCTAACTTGCTACGTTCCTGCCCCTACGCCACCCGGTGGCAAGGAGTTCCACAGGCCAACGACGCCTTGCCCTGGATCGCTTGTGAAGTCACCACTGTTTAATTTCACTGGACGCCCCGTGCTCATGTTCTCCAGGCCTCGGGGCATCCTCATGGCTGTTCCCTGCAGGAATCTCTCAGGCCTGCGTTACGCAGGGCTACCTGCAAATCTAGGTTTCTGGGAATCAGTTCAGATGGGAGCTGACTTTAATATGTAAAGCCGAAACAATGTGCCGCTCGGCACATGGGTCAAATTCGCCACCTAGGAACACGGAGAGCTTCTGCTCCGGGGTGCAGATGGCGCCTCGGTCTCCCCACAAGCCCCCTTGAGAGGAGATGGCAGGTTCAGGGACCGGGAAACTAGTGGGCGGCTCAAAGATACACAGTAAATTTTTTGGGGGGAGGGGTAACATGTTAATGTAATTCTATATATAGCTAATGTCACCATCTGAGTGGTTGAGTAGTTTGAACGGGGATAAAAAGACAGATGGGTGGAGGGATGGGGATGGAGGTAGAGGACTGTGGGGATGGATGGCCAGACAGACACAGGGATGGGATGGATGGAGGGATGGATGGGGACGGAGGTAGAGGAGTGGGAGGATGGATGGCCAGATATCCATCCCCTTTTCCAAACACACACACTGCTCCATCCATCCCTCCTCCATCCCTCCAGTCTCCTTCTATCCATCCCCTTCCCTCCAACACACACACTGCTCCATCCATCTCTCCTCCATCCCTCCATCCCTCCTGTCTCCTTCTATCCATCCCCTTGCCTCCAACACACACATTGCTCCATCCATCTCTCCTCCATCCCTCCTGTCTCTTTCTATCCATCCCCCTCCCCTCCAACAAACAAACTGCTCCATTCATCTCTCCTCCATCCCTCCATCCCTCCTGTCTCTTTCTATCCATCCCCCTCCCCTCCAACAAACAAACTGCTCCATCCATCTCTCCTCCATCCCCCCATCCCTGTCTATCCATCCCTGTCCTCCAAAAGACACATTGCTCCATCCATCTCTCTTCCATCCCTCCATCCCTCCTGTCTCTTTCTATCCATCCCTGTCCTCCAACACACACACTGCTCCATCCATCTCTCCTCCATCCCTCCATCCCGCCTGTCTCTTTCTAGCCATCCCCCTTCCTCCAATACACACACTGCTCCATCCATCTCTCCTCCATCCCTCCTGTCTCTTTCTATCCATCCCCTTCCCTCCAACACACACACTGCTCCATCCATCTCTCCCCCATCCCTCCATCCCTCCTGTCTCTTTCTATCCATCCCCTTCCCTCCAACACACACACTGCTCCATCCATCTCTCCTCCATCCCTCCATTCCTCCTGTCTCTTTCTATCCATCCCTGTCCTCCAACACACACACTGCTCCATCCATCTCTCCTCCATCCCTCCATCCCGCCTGTCTCTTTCTATCCATCCCCCTTCCTCCAATACACACACTGCTCCATCCATCTCTCCTCCATCCCCCCATCCCTGTCTATCCATCCCTGTCCTCCAAAACACACATTGCTCCATCCATCTCTCCTCCATCCCTCCATCCCTCCTGTCACTTTCTATCCATCCCTGTCCTCCAACACACACACTGCTCCATCCATCTCTCCTCCATCCCTCCTGTCTCTTTCTATCCATCCCCTTCCCTCCAACACACACACTGCTCCATCCATCTCTCCCCCATCCCGCCATCCCTTCTGTCTCTTTCTATCCATCCCTGTTCTCCAACACACACATTGCTCCATCCATCTCTACTCCATCCCTCCATCCCTTCTGTCTCTGTCTATCCATCCCCCGTCCTCCAACACACACACTGCTCCATCCATCTCTCCTCCATCCCTCTATCCCTTCTGTCTCTGTCTATCCATTCCCCATCCTCCAACACACACACTGCTCCATCCATCTCTCCCCCATCCCTCCATCCCTCCTGTCTCTTTCTATCCATCCCCTTCCCTCCAACACACACACTGCTCCATCCATCTCTCCCCCATCCCGCCATCCCTTCTGTCTCTTTCTATCCATACCTGTTCTCCAACACACACATTGCTCCATCTATCTCTCCTCCATCCCTCCATCCCTTCTGTCTCTGTCTATCCATCCCTGTCCTCCAACACACACACTGCTCCATCCATCTCTCCTCCATCCCTCCTGTCTCTTTCTATCCATCGCCTTCCCTCCAACACACACACTGCTCCATCCATCTCTCCCCCATCCCTCCATCCCTCCTGTCTCTTTCTATCCATCCCCTTCCCTCCAACACACACACTGCTCCATCCATCTCTCCCCCATCCCTCCATCCCTCCTGTCACTTTCTATCCATCCCTGTCCTCCAACACACACACTGCTCCATCCATCTCTCCTCCATCCCTCCATCCCGCCTGTCTCTTTCTATCCATCCCCCTTCCTCCAATACACACACTGCTCCATCCATCTCTCCTCCATCCCCCCATCCCTGTCTATCCATCCCTGTCCTCCAAAACACACATTGCTCCATCCATCTCTCCTCCATCCCTCCATCCCTCCTGTCACTTTCTATCCATCCCTGTCCTCCAACACACACACTGCTCCATCCATCTCTCCTCCATCCCTCCTGTCTCTTTCTATCCATCCCCTTCCCTCCAACACACACACTGCTCCATCCATCTCTCCCCCATCCCGCCATCCCTTCTGTCTCTTTCTATCCATCCCTGTTCTCCAACACACACATTGCTCCATCCATCTCTACTCCATCCCTCCATCCCTTCTGTCTCTGTCTATCCATCCCCCGTCCTCCAACACACACACTGCTCCATCCATCTCTCCTCCATCCCTCTATCCCTTCTGTCTCTGTCTATCCATTCCCCATCCTCCAACACACACACTGCTCCATCCATCTCTCCCCCATCCCTCCATCCCTCCTGTCTCTTTCTATCCATCCCCTTCCCTCCAACACACACACTGCTCCATCCATCTCTCCCCCATCCCTCCATCCCTCCTGTCTCTTTCTATCCATCCCCTTCCCTCCAACACACACACTGCTCCATCCATCTCTCCCCCATCCCGCCATCCCTTCTGTCTCTTTCTATCCATCCCTGTTCTCCAACACACACATTGCTCCATCCATCTCTCCTCCATCCCTCCATCCCTTCTGTCTCTGTCTATCCATCCCTGTCCTCCAACACACACACTGCTCCATCCATCTCTCCTCCATCCCTCCTGTCTCTTTCTATCCATCCCCTTCCCTCCAACACACACACTGCTCCATCCATCTCTCCCCCATCCCTCCATCCCTCCTGTCTCTTTCTATCCATCCCCTTCCCTCCAACACACACACTGCTCCATCCATCTCTCCCCCATCCCTCCATCCCTCCTGTCACTTTCTATCCATCCCTGTCCTCCAACACACACACTGCTCCATCCATCTCTCCTCCATCCCTCCATCCCGCCTGTCTCTTTCTATCCAACCCCCTTCCTCCAATACACACACTGCTCCATCCATCTCTCCTCCATCCCTCTATCCCTTCTGTCTCTGTCTATCCATCCCCCATCCTCCAACACACACACTGCTCCATCCATATCTCCTCCATCCCTCCATCTCCCCTGTCTCTTTCTATCCATTCCCTTTCTCCAGCACACACACTGCTCCATCCATCTCTCCATCCCTTCTGTCTCTGTCTATCCATCCCCCGTCCTCCAACACAGACACTGCTCCATCCATCTCTCCTCCATCCCTCCATCCCTTCTGTCTCTGTCTATCCATACCCCGTCCTCCAACACACACACTGCTCCATCCATCTCTCCTCCATCCCTCCATCCCTTCTGTCTCTGTCTATCCATCCCCCATCCTCCAACACACACACTGCTCCATCCATCTCTCCTCCATCCCTCCATCCCTTCTGTCTCTGTCTATCCATCCCTGTCCTCCAACACACACACGGCTCCATCCATCTCTCCCCCATCCCTCCATCCCTCCTGTCACTTTCTATCCATCCCTGTCCTCCAACACACACACTGCTCCATCCATCTCTCCTCCATCCCTCCTGTCTCTTTCTATCCATCCCCTTCCCTCCAACACACACACTGCTCCATCCATCTCTCCTCCATCCCTCTATCCCTTCTGTCTCTGTCTATCCATCCCCCGTCCTCCAACACACACACTGCTCCATCCATCTCTCCTCCATCCCTCCATTCCTCCTGTCTCTTTCTATCCATCCCTGTCCTCCAACACACACACTGCTCCATCCATCTCTCCTCCATCCCTCCATCCCGCCTGTCTCTTTCTATCCATCCCCCTTCCTCCAATACACACACTGCTCCATCCATCTCTCCTCCATCCCCCCATCCCTGTCTATCCATCCCTGTCCTCCAAAACACACATTGCTCCATCCATCTCTCCTCCATCCCTCCATCCCTCCTGTCACTTTCTATCCATCCCTGTCCTCCAACACACACACTGCTCCATCCATCTCTCCTCCATCCCTCCTGTCTCTTTCTATCCATCCCTGTTCTCCAACACACACATTGCTCCATCCATCTCTCCTCCATCCCTCCATCCCTTCTGTCTCTGTCTATCCATCCCCCGTCCTCCAACACACACACTGCTCCATCCATCTCTCCTCCATCCCTCTATCCCTTCTGTCTCTGTCTATCCATCCCCCATCCTCCAACACACACACTGCTCCATCCATATCTCCTCCATCCCTCCATCTCCCCTGTCTCTTTCTATCCATTCCCTTTCTCCAGCACACACACTGCTCCATCCATCTCTCCATCCCTTCTGTCTCTGTCTATCCATCCCCCGTCCTCCAACACAGACACTGCTCCATCCATCTCTCCTCCATCCCTCCATCCCTTCTGTCTCTGTCTATCCATCCCCCGTCCTCCAACACACACACTGCTCCATCCATCTCTCCTCCATCCCTCCATCCCTTCTGTCTCTGTCTATCCATCCCCCATCCTCCAACACACACACTGCTCCATCCATCTCTCCTCCATCCCTCCATCCCGCCTGTCTCTTTCTATCCAACCCCCTTCCTCCAACACACACACTGCTCCATCCATCTCTCCTCCATCCCTCCATCCCTTCTGTCTCTGTCTATCCATCCCTGTCCTCCAACACACACACGGCTCCATCCATCTCTTCCCTCCATCCCTCCATCCCTCCTGTCTCCTTCTATCCATCTCCTTCCCTCCAACACACACACTGCTCCATCCATCTCTCCGCCATCCCTCCTGTCTCTTTCTATCCATCCCCTTCCCTCCAACACACACACTGCTCCATCCATCTCTCCTCCATCCCTCCATCCCTCCTGTCTCCTTCTATCCATCCCCTTCCCTCCAGCACACACACTGCTCCATCCATCTCTCCTCCATCCCTCCATCCCTCCTGTCTTCTATCCATTCCCTTCCTTCCAACACACACAATGCTCCATCCATCTCTCCTCCATCCCTCCTGTCTCCTTCTATCCATACCTGTCCTCCAACACACACATTGCTCCATCCATCTCTCCTCCATCCCTCCTGTCTCCTTCTATCCATCCCCTTCCCTCCAGCACACACACTGCTCCATCCATCTCTCCTCCATCCCTCCATCCCTCCTGTCTTCTATCCATTCCCTTCCTTCCAACACACACAATGCTCCATCCATCTCTCCTCCATCCCTCCTGTCTCCTTCTATCCATACCTGTCCTCCAACACACACACTGCTCCATCCATCTCTCCTCCATCCCTCCTGTCTCTTTCTATCCATCCCCTTCCCTCCAACACACACACTGCTCCATCCATCTCTCCCCCATCCCTCCATCCCTCCTGTCTCTTTCTATCCATCCCCTTCCCTCCAACACACACACTGCTCCATCCATCTCTCCTCCATCCCTCCATTCCTCCTGTCTCTTTCTATCCATCCCTGTCCTCCAACACACACACTGCTCCATCCATCTCTCCTCCATCCCTCCATCCCGCCTGTCTCTTTCTATCCATCCCCCTTCCTCCAATACACACACTGCTCCATCCATCTCTCCTCCATCCCCCCATCCCTGTCTATCCATCCCTGTCCTCCAAAACACACATTGCTCCATCCATCTCTCCTCCATCCCTCCATCCCTCCTGTCACTTTCTATCCATCCCTGTCCTCCAACACACACACTGCTCCATCCATCTCTCCTCCATCCCTCCTGTCTCTTTCTATCCATCCCCTTCCCTCCAACACACACACTGCTCCATCCATCTCTCCCCCATCCCGCCATCCCTTCTGTCTCTTTCTATCCATCCCTGTTCTCCAACACACACATTGCTCCATCCATCTCTACTCCATCCCTCCATCCCTTCTGTCTCTGTCTATCCATCCCCCGTCCTCCAACACACACACTGCTCCATCCATCTCTCCTCCATCCCTCTATCCCTTCTGTCTCTGTCTATCCATTCCCCATCCTCCAACACACACACTGCTCCATCCATCTCTCCCCCATCCCTCCATCCCTCCTGTCTCTTTCTATCCATCCCCTTCCCTCCAACACACACACTGCTCCATCCATCTCTCCCCCATCCCGCCATCCCTTCTGTCTCTTTCTATCCATACCTGTTCTCCAACACACACATTGCTCCATCTATCTCTCCTCCATCCCTCCATCCCTTCTGTCTCTGTCTATCCATCCCTGTCCTCCAACACACACACTGCTCCATCCATCTCTCCTCCATCCCTCCTGTCTCTTTCTATCCATCGCCTTCCCTCCAACACACACACTGCTCCATCCATCTCTCCCCCATCCCTCCATCCCTCCTGTCTCTTTCTATCCATCCCCTTCCCTCCAACACACACACTGCTCCATCCATCTCTCCCCCATCCCTCCATCCCTCCTGTCACTTTCTATCCATCCCTGTCCTCCAACACACACACTGCTCCATCCATCTCTCCTCCATCCCTCCATCCCGCCTGTCTCTTTCTATCCATCCCCCTTCCTCCAATACACACACTGCTCCATCCATCTCTCCTCCATCCCCCCATCCCTGTCTATCCATCCCTGTCCTCCAAAACACACATTGCTCCATCCATCTCTCCTCCATCCCTCCATCCCTCCTGTCACTTTCTATCCATCCCTGTCCTCCAACACACACACTGCTCCATCCATCTCTCCTCCATCCCTCCTGTCTCTTTCTATCCATCCCCTTCCCTCCAACACACACACTGCTCCATCCATCTCTCCCCCATCCCGCCATCCCTTCTGTCTCTTTCTATCCATCCCTGTTCTCCAACACACACATTGCTCCATCCATCTCTACTCCATCCCTCCATCCCTTCTGTCTCTGTCTATCCATCCCCCGTCCTCCAACACACACACTGCTCCATCCATCTCTCCTCCATCCCTCTATCCCTTCTGTCTCTGTCTATCCATTCCCCATCCTCCAACACACACACTGCTCCATCCATCTCTCCCCCATCCCTCCATCCCTCCTGTCTCTTTCTATCCATCCCCTTCCCTCCAACACACACACTGCTCCATCCATCTCTCCCCCATCCCTCCATCCCTCCTGTCTCTTTCTATCCATCCCCTTCCCTCCAACACACACACTGCTCCATCCATCTCTCCCCCATCCCGCCATCCCTTCTGTCTCTTTCTATCCATCCCTGTTCTCCAACACACACATTGCTCCATCCATCTCTCCTCCATCCCTCCATCCCTCCTGTCTCTGTCTATCCATCCCTGTCCTCCAACACACACACTGCTCCATCCATCTCTCCTCCATCCCTCCTGTCTCTTTCTATCCATCCCCTTCCCTCCAACACACACACTGCTCCATCCATCTCTCCCCCATCCCTCCATCCCTCCTGTCTCTTTCTATCCATCCCCTTCCCTCCAACACACACACTGCTCCATCCATCTCTCCCCCATCCCTCCATCCCTCCTGTCACTTTCTATCCATCCCTGTCCTCCAACACACACACTGCTCCATCCATCTCTCCTCCATCCCTCCATCCCGCCTGTCTCTTTCTATCCAACCCCCTTCCTCCAATACACACACTGCTCCATCCATCTCTCCTCCATCCCTCTATCCCTTCTGTCTCTGTCTATCCATCCCCCATCCTCCAACACACACACTGCTCCATCCATATCTCCTCCATCCCTCCATCTCCCCTGTCTCTTTCTATCCATTCCCTTTCTCCAGCACACACACTGCTCCATCCATCTCTCCATCCCTTCTGTCTCTGTCTATCCATCCCCCGTCCTCCAACACAGACACTGCTCCATCCATCTCTCCTCCATCCCTCCATCCCTTCTGTCTCTGTCTATCCATACCCCGTCCTCCAACACACACACTGCTCCATCCATCTCTCCTCCATCCCTCCATCCCTTCTGTCTCTGTCTATCCATCCCCCATCCTCCAACACACACACTGCTCCATCCATCTCTCCTCCATCCCTCCATCCCTTCTGTCTCTGTCTATCCATCCCTGTCCTCCAACACACACACGGCTCCATCCATCTCTCCCCCATCCCTCCATCCCTCCTGTCACTTTCTATCCATCCCTGTCCTCCAACACACACACTGCTCCATCCATCTCTCCTCCATCCCTCCTGTCTCTTTCTATCCATCCCCTTCCCTCCAACACACACACTGCTCCATCCATCTCTCCTCCATCCCTCTATCCCTTCTGTCTCTGTCTATCCATCCCCCGTCCTCCAACACACACACTGCTCCATCCATCTCTCCTCCATCCCTCCATTCCTCCTGTCTCTTTCTATCCATCCCTGTCCTCCAACACACACACTGCTCCATCCATCTCTCCTCCATCCCTCCATCCCGCCTGTCTCTTTCTATCCATCCCCCTTCCTCCAATACACACACTGCTCCATCCATCTCTCCTCCATCCCCCCATCCCTGTCTATCCATCCCTGTCCTCCAAAACACACATTGCTCCATCCATCTCTCCTCCATCCCTCCATCCCTCCTGTCACTTTCTATCCATCCCTGTCCTCCAACACACACACTGCTCCATCCATCTCTCCTCCATCCCTCCTGTCTCTTTCTATCCATCCCTGTTCTCCAACACACACATTGCTCCATCCATCTCTCCTCCATCCCTCCATCCCTTCTGTCTCTGTCTATCCATCCCCCGTCCTCCAACACACACACTGCTCCATCCATCTCTCCTCCATCCCTCTATCCCTTCTGTCTCTGTCTATCCATCCCCCATCCTCCAACACACACACTGCTCCATCCATATCTCCTCCATCCCTCCATCTCCCCTGTCTCTTTCTATCCATTCCCTTTCTCCAGCACACACACTGCTCCATCCATCTCTCCATCCCTTCTGTCTCTGTCTATCCATCCCCCGTCCTCCAACACAGACACTGCTCCATCCATCTCTCCTCCATCCCTCCATCCCTTCTGTCTCTGTCTATCCATCCCCCGTCCTCCAACACACACACTGCTCCATCCATCTCTCCTCCATCCCTCCATCCCTTCTGTCTCTGTCTATCCATCCCCCATCCTCCAACACACACACTGCTCCATCCATCTCTCCTCCATCCCTCCATCCCGCCTGTCTCTTTCTATCCAACCCCCTTCCTCCAACACACACACTGCTCCATCCATCTCTCCTCCATCCCTCCATCCCTTCTGTCTCTGTCTATCCATCCCTGTCCTCCAACACACACACGGCTCCATCCATCTCTTCCCTCCATCCCTCCATCCCTCCTGTCTCCTTCTATCCATCTCCTTCCCTCCAACACACACACTGCTCCATCCATCTCTCCGCCATCCCTCCTGTCTCTTTCTATCCATCCCCTTCCCTCCAACACACACACTGCTCCATCCATCTCTCCTCCATCCCTCCATCCCTCCTGTCTCCTTCTATCCATCCCCTTCCCTCCAGCACACACACTGCTCCATCCATCTCTCCTCCATCCCTCCATCCCTCCTGTCTTCTATCCATTCCCTTCCTTCCAACACACACAATGCTCCATCCATCTCTCCTCCATCCCTCCTGTCTCCTTCTATCCATACCTGTCCTCCAACACACACATTGCTCCATCCATCTCTCCTCCATCCCTCCTGTCTCCTTCTATCCATCCCCTTCCCTCCAGCACACACACTGCTCCATCCATCTCTCCTCCATCCCTCCATCCCTCCTGTCTTCTATCCATTCCCTTCCTTCCAACACACACAATGCTCCATCCATCTCTCCTCCATCCCTCCTGTCTCCTTCTATCCATACCTGTCCTCCAACACACACATTGCTCCATCCATCTCTCCTCCATCCCTCCTGTCTCCTTCTATCCATCCCCTTCCCTCCAGCACACACACTGCTCCATCCATCTCTCCTCCATCCCTCCTGTCTCTTTCTATCCATCCCCCTTCCTCCAACACACACACTGCTCCATCCATCTCTCCTCCATCCCTCCATCCCTTCTGTCTCCTTCTATCCATCCCCTGCCCTCCAACACACACACTGCTCCATCCATCTCTCCTCCATCCCTCCTGTCTCTTTCTATCCATCCCCCTTCCTCCAACACACACACTGCTCCATCCATCTCTCCTCCATCCCTCCATCCCTTCTGTCTCCTTCTATCCATCCCCTGCCCTCCAACACACACACTGCTCCATCCATCTCTCCTCCATCCCTCCTGTCTCTTTCTATCCATCCCCTTCCTCCAACACACACATTGCTCCATTCATCTCTCCTCCATCCCTCCTGTCTCCTTCTATCCATCCCCCTTCCTCCAACACACACACTGCTCCACCCATCTCTCCTGTCTCTTTCTATCCATCCCCTCCCCTCCAACACACACACTGCTCCATCCATCTCTCCTCCATCCCTCCTGTCTCTTTCTATCCATCCCCTTCCCTCCAACACACACACTGCTTCATCCATCTCTCCTCCATCCCTCCTGTCTCTTTCTATCCATCCCCTTCCCTCCAACACACACACTGCTCCATCCATCTCTCCTCCATCCCTCCATCCCTCCTGTCTCTTTCTATCCATCCCCTTCCCTCCAGCACACACACTGCTCCATCCATCTCTTTCTCCCTCCCGTTTTCTTTCTCTCCATCTCTCCCTCCCTTTCTACCTGCTTCTGTCCATCTCTCCCTCCCGCCCCTTCTTACTCCCCCCGTGTCCCCGCTTACCTGCTGGTACTCCCTGTCCTGGGGGGCAAAGCTGCTCTCCACCACCTCGAACTGGAAATTGGTGCGCGGCACCTGGTGGAGGAGGTAAACCCACCACGACGCCTGGTACCCCTGGGGGGCCCCCATAGCACCCTCTGGGCGCGCGTGAGGGGCACCCTCTCCCCGGACGCCTGGGTCCCCTGGCTCACCGCCTCGGGCCGCCCATGGGGCTGGGGGGTCGGGGTGGGCGCAGGGGCGCCCGGCGGGCAGAGAGATGGAGAGCGAGTGAGCGAGCAGAGATTTGGCTGGTGGGGTGGGGGTGGGGGGATATTATGCAGGCGGGGAGATGGGGGGGGCTATGGGGTGGGGCAGCGCCACCTGGTGGTGAACTCCTGGAACTGCCCAGTTTTTCCTCCCACCCTTGTCCCTAGGGGACCCCTTTAAATTAACTCTTCGCTCCCCAGCCCATGGGGGATACACCGCCTCCTGGTGGTGATGTCCTGGAACTGCCAAATTATCCCCCCCTTCCCTAGGGAACCCCTTTAAATTAACCCTTCGCTCCCCAGTGATGGGGGATACAGCGCCCCCTGGCGGTGACATCCGGGAGCTTCCTAACTAGTCATTAAATCAGCCCATGGGGGGGGGGGGGGAGGGAGGGAGT
Organism: Actinemys pallida; assembly: GCA_023634205.1. Classification (NCBI taxonomy): domain Eukaryota; kingdom Metazoa; phylum Chordata; order Testudines; family Emydidae; genus Actinemys; species Actinemys pallida. The sequence goes on from JALMGD010000024.1 coordinate 896,326, forward strand.
CGCTTTAAATTAACCCTTCATGTCCGAGCCCATTGGGAGGGCGGAGCCTGAGGAGGGGACAGCACCCCCTAGTGGTGAGCTGAGATAATTCATCAGCTGCTCAGTCTCCCCTCCCGTAACAGGGACCCTTTAAGTTAAAGCTTAATTTAACCTTTAACCCTTTAAATTAACCCTTCTCTGCTCCACCCACTCCCAGATACTCATGACCCTTCTCCTCCACGCTCCTTATTATCATTCATTACCAATACTTGCCTTGCATCTCTCTCCTAGCCGGGCCGGGCCAGGGCTGCCCTGCGCCAGGCGCTGTACAGACACGGAACGAAAAGACGGTCACTGCGGTGGGTGGAGACAAACCGACCGACCCTGGGGGGCGGGGAGCACAAAGAAACAGGCTGGTCAGTTTGAGCGGCAGCCGTCCCGGCAAACCAGCGGCCCTAATCCCTGTCGCCATTCACGTAAGTGTCCCGGCAAAGGGGAGTTTTGGAAGCCTGGGATGTGCTAAGTCCTTGGCCTTATGCGACATCCTGTAACAATGAGTTCCACAGGCCAACTGCGTGTCGTGGGGGAAAGTACTTCCTTGGCCCAGTTTTTGATTTGTCCCCCTGAATCCCAGCACCATTGTCCCCCCGCCCCCAACCCACTAGACCAGGGGTGGGCAAACTTTTTGGCCCGAGGGCCACATCTGGGTATGGAAATTGTATGGCGGGCCATGAATGCTCACGAAATTGGGGGTTGGGGTGCGGGACGGGGTGAGGGCTCCGGCTGGGGGTGCGGACTCTGGGGTGGGGCCAGAAATGAGGAATTCAGGGTGCGGGAGGGGGCTCCGGGCTGGGGCAGGAGGTTAGGGTGCAGGGGTTGCGGGCACTGGGGTGGGGCTGGGAATGAGGGGTTTGGGGTGCAGGAGGTTGCTCTGGGCTGGAATCGAGGGGTTTGGAGGGCAGGAGGGGGATCAGGGCTGGGGCAGGGGATCAGGGGTGCAGGCTCTGGGCGGCGCTTACCTCAAGCAGCTCCCGGAAGCAGCAGCATGTCCCCCCTCCAGCTCCTACATGGAGGCATAGCCAGGTGGCTCTGCGTGCTGCCACATCTGTAGGTGCCGGCCCTGCAGCTCCCATTGGCCACAGTTCCTGGCCAATAGGAGCTGCAGTGCCGGCGTTTGGGATGGGGGTGGTGTGTGGAGCCCCCTGGCTGCCTCTACGGGGCCATGCTGCTGCTTCCGGGCGCCGCGGCACACACAGAGCAGGGCAAGTCCCCGCTCCCGCTCCCCGGCGGGAGCTCGAGGGCCAGATTAAATGGTCTGATGGGACTGTCCGCATTGGTGATGGGATACCAGGATGACAATACCTGAGCATGTAACATGAGAGCCCAGGTGGGGGTTGGGGCCAGGTGACACCTTTTGCCTGGGAAACTGGACAAAGGCTGGAGGAGGAGCCGGGGGGAGCAGTGGCTGGAGGAGACGGCTGGAGGGGTTTGTCAGTTTGGAGCTGGCTGGGGAAACAGAGGGAACCCCAAAAGCTGGGTCTAAGCTCCCTGCCCCCTGGGGACTTGATTGAGGGGTCCTGGTTGTACCTACAAGCTCTGCTTGGGCCTGTGTTCCTGTCGTCCAATAAACCTTCTGTGTTACTGGCTGGCTGAGAGTCCCGGTGAATCACAGGAAGTGGGGGATGCAGGGCCCTGACTCCCCCACACACTGTGACAGGCCTGCTGGGAGAAAGTTCTTTCTTTTTCCTTCCTCCTCTCTTTCTTTTCAGCATCGAGGGCAAGGTGCTTCTCCTCAAAGCGGGCCACTGCCTGATGGAGGATGTGGCGCCATTGGGGGCGGTTGGTGGCTTGTTCCTCACAGCTTGTGATGCCCACATCAGTTTTGCTGAGATACGCTTTCAATGTGTCTTTGGAGCGTTTCCTTTGACTACCACGAGATCTCTGACCGTGAGTGAGCTGGGAGTCGAGGACTTCTTTTGAGAGGCGAGAATCTGGCATCTGCACACAATGTCCAGCCCAGCAGAGTTGGTGCATGAGGATCATTGTTTCAATGCCGGTGACATTGGCGTTAGTGCAGCGATCTTGCCACTTGATGTGAAGGATCTTCCGGATGCATCATTGGTGGTACCTCTCCAAACTCTGGAGACCCTTGGGACTGTCACCTGATGTGCTGAATTTACCTCTGAGCCTGGTTTCCCTGCCAGCTTGGGACTCCAGAACCCTGCCTTGTTGAGCCAGATATGCTATGTTGGCTGCAACACAAACCCAGGGTATGAACCACGCCCCCAAAGCTGCACCCTTTAACTGAAAACCACTCAGCAGGTGCTCCTGTCTCCAGCACCCAGACGCCCAGCTCCCAATGGGATCCAACCCCCAAATAAACCCGTTTTACTCTGTATAAAGCTTATACAAGGTAAACTCATAAATTGCTCGCCCTCTATAACACTGATAGAGAGATATGCACAGCTGTTTGCTCCCCCAGGTATTAATCACTTACTCTGGGTCAATTAATAAACAAAAATGATTTTATTAAGTATACAAAGTAGGATTTAAGTGGTTCCAAGTAATAACAGACAGAACAAAGTAAGTCACCCAGCAAAACAAAACAAAAACCCGCATGTCTAAGCCTAATACATTAAGAAACAGAATACAGGTAAATCTCACCCTTAGAGATGTTCCAATAAGCTTCTTTCACAGACTAGACTCCTTCCTAGTCTGGGCCCAATCCTTTCCCCTGGTACAGTCCTTGTTAGTTCCAGCTCAGGTGGTAACTAGGGGATTTCTCATGACTGGCAGCCCCCTTTGTTCTGTTCCACCCCCTTTTATAGCTTTGGCACAAAGTGGGAATCCTTTGTCTCTCTGGGCCCCCACCCCTCCCTCTCAATGGAAAAGCACCAGGTTAAAGATGGATTCCAGTACCAAGTGACATGATCACATGTCCCTGTAAGACTTCATTACCCACTGTCTGGTACCCAGGTATACAGGAAGTCTTACAAGTAAACAGAACCATTTACAGTTAATTGATTCTGAAGCACCCTTAATGGCTTCCACTTAACATGTTTACCTCAGTAATACAATTTATATCTTATTCTCCTAACTCCAGACATAGAAATAATACATGCAAACAAATGGGATGACCACACTCAGTAGATCCTAAGCTTTGTAATGATACCTTACAAGAGACCTTTTGCATAAAGCATATTCCAGTTACATTATATTCACACTTATAAACATCTTTTCATAAAACATATGGAGTGCAACGTCACAGATAGGTCACCCACAGAGGAGCGTAAGAACAACAATTGCCTTCTAGACCTGGATCTTGGTGTCCTGCCGTAGGTCATGGTCCGTGAAAACACGCCGGAGCAGTTTCCCAAAGGAAGCACTCGCCCGCTGGATCCGGTGCTGGATCTCACAGTCGATTTTTTGATTTTTGACAGTTCATAAGAACATAAGAATGTCCAGACTGGGTCAGACCAAAGGTCCATCTAGCCCAGTGTCCTGTCTTCCAAGAGTGGCCAATGCCAGGTGCCGCAGAGGGAATGAACAGGACAGGTAATCCTCAAGCGATCCATCCCGTTACCCATTCCCAGCTTCTGGCAAACAGAGGTAGGGACCCCATCCCTGTCCAGTCTGGCTAATAGCCATTGATGGACCTATCCTCCATGAACTTATAGTCTTGGCCTTCACAACATCCTCTGGCAAGGAGTTCCACAGGTTGACTGTGCGTTGTGTGAAAAAATACTTCCTTTTGTTTGTTTTAAACCTGCTGCCTATTCATTTCACTGGGTGACTCCTAGTTCTTGTGTTATGAGAAGGAGTAAATAACACTTCCTTCTTTACTTTCGCCACACCAGTCATGATTTTATAGACCTCTATCAAATCCCCCCTTAGTCGTCTCTTTTCCAAGCTGAAAAGTCCCAGTCTTATTAATCGCTCCTCATACGGCAGCCGTTCCAGACCCCTAATCATTTTTGTTGCCCTTTTCTGAACCTTTTCCAATTCCAATATATCTTCATTGAGATGGGGTGACCACATCTGCACGCAGTATTCAAGGTGTGGGCGTCCCATGGATTTATATAGAGGCAATATGATATTTTCTGTCCTATTATCGATCCCTTTCTTAATGATTCCCAATGTTCTGTTCGCTTTTTTGGCTGCCGCTGCACATTGCGTGGATGTTTTCAGAGAACTCGCCACAATGACTCCAAGATCTCTTTCTTGAATGGGAACAGCTCATTTAGACCCCATCATTTTATAAAATGATGACGTCCCCATGGCAATATGGGTGACCCCCGCTCACCACTATTACCCAGAATGCCCTGGTCTTGCTTCCCCTCCCCCCACTGGATTTCCCCAACCCACCCACCCCCCATAGATGTTCTGCTGCCTCTGACTGGGCCCTGGGCACCGCCGGGACGTGGGGGTGGGGGGCAGCAGGTGATGTCCCAGCCTCCCCCCGCGCGCACTGCCTGGCTGTGTTTGGCAGGAGCCGAGATACCCCGGGGATGGGCTCATTGCACAGCAGACAGGCCAGGGCAGAGGCACCTGTGGGGGTGGACAGGGGGGTCCCTCAGGGCTGCTGGGTGGCTCAGGGGGGCAGTTCACCCGCACGGGACCCCCCTTCACTGGTGAAACTGAGACTCAGCCCCCCAGAGCAGTAGGATGCAGCCTCCCCTGAGGGGTCCAGCCCCAGGGAGGCCCCAGAGCCGCGGCACCTGGGAGACCCCCAGAGGGGGCTGGGCTGGACCTGCTGGACGGGGGGTTGGGGGCTCTGCTCCCGGGGCAGCACCAGCTGCTGATTTCCCCGTCCGAGCCACCGAGTGACTCTCCCCTTCCCCTGCAGCAGCCCTCCCGGGGCGCCCGGATTTCACCCACGCCAACATCGCCTGCCTGGCGCTGGGTGCCGTGGTCCTGCTCGTCCTGGGGCTGATCCTGGCTGAGGCCTATTACACCCGCCCGAGGGGGGCACCCTAGATGAGGCAACCCCCCCTTCTGTGCCCCTTGCTCCCCCCCAGGGTGACACGGGCCCCTCTAACCCGCCATCTCTCTGCACCCCCAGGAGCCTGGATCTGGCTGTGCAGGGAAGAGAATCTCTCAACGGACGAGCCTCACACGGTGCCACGGCTCGTGTCGCATGTGGGCAGTTTTGCAGATTGAGAGGGAAGGCTGCAGAGTCAAACCCTCCAGCACCAGGAAATGCCAGTTAAGGTTTCCTGAACACCCTTAACTCTGCCCCCTCAAGCACATGCATTACGACGCCATCCTTTAATTGCATGATCACATATTAATTTTACCTAAATGGGTCCCCAGCTGCTTGAATCCAAAATGTAATAATTGGGGATGGGAGGGATCTGCAGTGGAAGATTGAAGACCAGACCCCGTGGTCTCCTGGCTCCCAGCCCAGTACACCTTCGCCAAGGCTGCAGGGTACATTGAGTGTGACCTGTCCCCACTCCCCACAGAGACACAGAAATGCTGCGAATTACGTGACACTTGGCCAGGCTGACAGCCCCAGGATTTCCTGGGTGTTGCAGGGACCGCTGCTTATTTTGGCTCCAATAGATCTGGCTGGAAGATTAGAGCCAACGTGTGATGGACGCAGGAAGAGATGAGCCATCCCCGGCTTCCTGTGTCAGGAGCGCCCAGCCAAGTTCTTCATTTGGGGCTCGGTGGAGCTGGGCACTGGGGTGTTGGTGGCAGCGCTGAGGGGCCTCTCCCTGCCCCGTCATGGCATCTGCTCTCACCGCCCTCTTCCTCGGTGAGTATCGGAGACAGCCAGGGTGTGTGCCCATGGGGAGGGGGGGAAATCTGAGACCAGGGCATGTGCCCATGGGGGGGGGGGTTCTGAGACCAGGGTGTGTGTCCATCTGGGGGGATGTGAGACCAGGGCGTGTGTCCATGGGGGGGGGTGGGGATATGAGACCAGGGTGTGTCTCCATGGGGGGGGGGATGTGAGACCAGGGTGTGTCTCCATGGGGGGGCGGATCTGAGACCATGGTGTGTGTCCATGGGGGGGGAGGGGTTCTGAGACCAGGGTGTGTGTCCATCTGCGGGGATGTGAGACCAGGGCGTGTGTCCATGGGGGGGGCGGTATCTGAGTCCAGGATGTGTTCCCATGGGGGTGGGGGGCTGAGACCAGGGCATTTGTCCATGGGCGGGGGGGGGGGGGGGGGGAATGTGAGACCAGGGTGTGTCTCCATGGGGGGGATGTGAAACCAGGATGTGTTCCCATGGGGGTGGGGGGAATGTGAGACCAGGGTGTGTCTCCATGGGGGGGCGGATCTGAGATCAGCGCATTTGTCCATGGTGGGGATGTGAGACCAGGGCGTGTGCCCATGGCGGGCGGGCGGGCAGGTGGGGGTGGGGGGCGCTGGGGATCTGAGCCCAGGGTGTAGGATCCAGTTGCTTTGGGATCTGGTCCCTAATGACCCGTCTACTCTCCAGGCTGCTGGCTGGCCAGGCAGATCGGGATGTCGGGATGTGAGTATCTGTGGGGCTGGGGAAACTTTAGTGTTTAGGATGGGGGTTGGGGAGGGGAAAAGAGGATCTGAGCCCTGAACCTTCACCCCAAAACTCACTTCAACCTCCTGTTATTGACCCCCATGGGGACTGTCCCCACTGCAGTCAGGGGTGATTCTGGATTGACCCCAGGGGCTGAAATCAGAACCCGGCCCACAGGTTCCCTGTAGATGCAGTGAGGTGTCTGTTACCCCTGGCGCTGTCCCTAGGGCTGGGCGCTAAGGGCAGGTTACAGACACACGGGGAGGGGTTTGTGTCTCCCCATCTCACTCCTGTTTGTGTGTGAACGCAGCATTCCTTTGGTTGAGCCCCTCCATCTCCGTCAGCCCCGGCGCGGTGATTGCCCCGGGGGGAGCCGTCACCATCCGCTGTCAGTGTCCGTGTTGGGGCAGGAGGTTATTTCTGTATAAAGATGGAATCGAAATCTGGGAGCGGGATGGTGATGGGGACGAATTCACCATCCGCAGCGCCGGGTGGGAAGACGCAGGGGCCTACAGCTGCCGATCCCACACCCTATGGAAGCCGCTCAACTGGTCCTATGCCAGTGACATCGTGCAGATCATTGTTGCAGGTGAGGGGTCCGGCTCGGTGTCCCCGCTCCCAGCCCCACACCCAGCCAGACCATTGGTGAGTGTCCGCCCCGATGGGACCTTCAGAGCCGGGCTCCGCCCTGAGCCCTGGGCCCAGCAGATGGGACACCCAGCCGGGGACCCAGAGAGGCAGCAGCTACTGGTGGCTTCTGTGCACTCACCTATGGGGAGATACTGGCTAGATGGGCCCATGGGGGGTCGGGGATGGGGAGGGAGGACACTGGGCTGGGGGGGCCCATTAAGTAGATAGATGGGTACAGAGGGGTGCTCTGGATTTAGGTCCTCGGGCAGTTTCGGGCGTAGCTCCCAGGAATCTCTGGGATCTCGGAGAGGTTCCTCTGGCTGGGTTTTCTCCCAGGGGCCCCGTCTCTGGGACCGTGCGGTGAGGACGGGGCACAGTGACTGTGCTGGGGTCTGTCTTACGGCCTGTCTCCTTCTCACTGCAGAGACCTACTACCCCAAACCCTCCATCTCCCTGCGCCCCAGCGGGGGGGTCGCCCTGGGGGGAGCCGTGACCCTCCGGTGTCGGGGTCGGCACCAGAACATGAGGTTCCTTCTGTACAAAGATGGAAACCCGAACGCGCTGCAGAACGCGGAGCCGGCTGGGGATGTGACTCAGTTTCCCATTCTCAGTGTGAGCCGGAGGGACGCAGGGAGCTACAGCTGCCGATATAGCACCAAATCAGACCCGCCCGTCTGGTCGGAGCCCAGTGACCCCGTGGAGCTGGTGGTAGCAGGTGAGGGGCCCGGCTCTGCTTCCCCACTCCCAGCCCCACACCCACCTGAACCCTTGGGGGGTCTCACCCTGGTGGGACGCTCAGAGCCAGGTTCTGCCCTGGGCTCAGCAGAGGGGACGCCTGGCTGGGTAGTGGGGACAGAGTCACTGGGGGGTCCCCAGCCAGGGGAGAGCAGCAGCTGCTGGAGGTTCAGGGCCGAGGGAGGGGGGATCCCTGCCCCCAGGGGGAGCTGCTGAGCAGCCATCCTTTCCCAGGGGGATGCTCCCCCGGGCTGCCCCTGTTCAGGGGATGCACAGAGGAGTTGGGGCCCAGGGGCTGCCCAGCCGGCCCCGGCCCCAGTGCTGAATTCACTTCCCAGCAGCCTGGAGAACTGTAAACTCCGTGGGGAATTCTGCACCAAAAAATTAAAAATTCTGCACAAATATTTGAAAATTCGGCAAAATGCGGCATATTTTATTTGTCAAAATAACACACTATAATCATGACAGTTTCAATTATTTTGGTCATTTATTTCAAAATATCTGTCAGCGAGTGTGTCTGTAACACTGCAGACCAAAACCAAAAGATTCTGGTCATTTTTGTTTTTAAATATATTCCTCACTAGGCATATTAACACAGAACTTTGGGTAATTCATTTAAAATACACCACAGAACTGTGTTTCCTGCACCTGTCAGAAGCAGGGCAAAGGCTTGGGGTCGTCAGGGGTAACGGGGGAGCTGAGGGAGTGGGGAGGAGCCTGGGAGTGAATCTGGAAGGTGTTGGGTGTGGGTGGGAGAAGGTTTTATTTGGGGGGGGGTTGTTAGGGACCTGGGAAGCCTCCCCCATTCAGACCCTGGTTGGCCTCAAACCTCCCCCATTCAGTAAGGCACATCAGCCCCTGTCCCTGCAACCCCCGTCCCCATGTGTCCCTGCAGCCTCCTCCCCCATCCCCAGACTCAACGCTGTCACCCCACTAGCTCCTGAGCCCCAGTCTGTGACCCCCCCAGCAGCCCTGGGTGCCCCACTCTGCCCTAACCTGGCTCTGCGGCAGGTGCTGTGATGAACTTCTGCTCCTGGGGGAATTCTGCAGCACGGGTCAGGCAGAGAATTTTTTTTCCCCACAGAAAATACATTCTGCCCCAGAAGTGCTGCAGTTCCGCCTTTTCCCCACCAGGGGCCGCTGTGGGGCCAGAACAGCGGCTGTGTTCATGCTGCTGGGTGGTCTGGCACCACAGCGGGCCCTGGTGGGAAAAAGGCAGAACTGCAGCACTTCTGGGGCAGAATGTATTTTCTGCGGGTAAAAAACAAAATTACGTAGGACAGATGAATCATGCGTGTCCTAGGGTTGCCAACCCTCCAGGATTGGCCTGGAGTTTCCATGAATTATAGATTAATCTTTAATTAAAGATTATGTCATGTGAGGAAATCTCCAGGAATACAGCCAAACAAAACTGGCAACCCTAGCACGTCCGCAGATGTGCAGAATTGCCCCAGGAGTAACAGACGGTGGATGCAGTGAGGTGTCTGTTAGCCCTGGCGCTGTCCCTGGGGCTGGGCGCTAAGGGCAGGTTAGAGACACACGGGGAGGGGTTTATATGTCTCCATCTCACTCCTGTTTGTGTGTGAACGCAGAGCTCCCTGCGCCCAGACCCTCTATCTCGGTCAGCCCCAAGGGGGTGATCGCCCTGGGGGGAGCCGTCACCATCCACTGTCAGTGTCGGTGTGGGGCCAGGAGGTTATTTCTGTACAAAGATGGAATCGAAATCCGGGAGCTGGATGCTGCTGGGGACGGGGGTGAATTCACCATCCCCAGCGCCAGACAGGAAGACGCAGGGTTCTACAGCTGCCGATCTCGCTCCAGATCAGAGCCGCCCAGCTGGTCGGATCTCAGTGATTACGTGAAGCTGGTGGTAGCAGCTGAGGGGCCCGGCTCAGTGTCCCCACTCACAGCCCCACCCCCAGCCAGCCTGTGATGGGACGCTCAGAGCCAGGCTCTGCCCTGTGCCCTGGGGCCCAATGGGGGCGGGGGGTTTCCCCAGTCAAGGGAGAGCAGCAGCTGCTGGAGGTTTGGGGCCCGGGGAGGGGGGATCCCTACCCCCAGGGGGAGCTGCAGAGCAGGGGGCCTTTCCCAGGAGGATGTTCCCCCGAATGCCCCCGCTCTGGGGATGCACAGAGGAGTTGGGGCCCAGGGGCTGCCCAGCTGGCTCCGGCCCCAGCACTGAATTCACTCCCCACCAGCCCGGACAAATAAAGCCGAAAGAAATGCTAGGTCATGGGCCGAGCAGTGTCACTGTTTCAATGGCTTCCCCCACCGGGCCTCGGTTCTTGGTTCCCTCCCTCCCCCATCTCAGCAGACACTCGTTTTAATCCCACAGAGGGAACCGACCCAGCTGGGCCCCAGCAGCCGGATCCGCCCCCGATGGAGCCGGAGGAAGAAGGTGAGCAGGAGAAATGGAACAATTCATCCCCCAGGGAACAGGGCTCCCTGCTCAGACGCCCACGGGGCCATTCGGGCCGTTTGGAGGGGGATGGTCCCTGCAGACAGAACTGATGGGTTCAAATGTTCTATATAGAGGGTGACGGATAGATCCATGGGCGGGGGGGGGTGGTGGCCACGGGTCCGTGGGAATGTGGGTCCTTGGGAACGTAGGGCAGTGGACAGATGGGAGCATGTCTGGTGAGGGATAGAAAGATGGATGAAGACCTTGTCTACATGAAAACTGGACCCGAAATGATGAATCCCGTGTGGTTCCCAACCCCCACTGGGGATCTCAGAGCGAGTCTGGGCTGTCGGAATTTGTGCCTCCTGGTTTGGATTCAGCGAGGGAAGGGGGGGGGGTCCCCACTCCCCAGCCACTAAAATCCCCCTCCCCCCCGTCCCGGGACTGACACTGACGATTGATGCTGAGTCGGGGGTGGGGTGATCACTAAGTTGCTGTTTCATCCCCTCCCCCTGCCCCGACGGACGCTGGTTCTATTCCCGCAGGGGGAACCGACCCGACCCAGCCTGGAGCGGCGCCGGCTCCCACCCGCCCGGGCAGCGCAGGGCCAGGTACCGGGGCTGGGGGGGAATCACCATCGAACCACCCCTGGAAACAGTCTTGCAGTGCCCAGGGGCTGGGACGGGGGCAGTGAATCCGGGTGGGTGGGGCCCAGACACCACAGGGAGGGGCTCATTGACATGGGGGGATGGAGACACAGCCCCATTGCCCCTCCCCCACTGCCAGAACCCCAGCTCCCTCAAAGCCTCCTGCCCTGCGGGTCTTTGCCAGGAAGCTGTGGGGGATCCCAGGGGTGGGGCAGAGTCTGGGGCGTTGGGCACAGGGGGGCTGGGGCTATAACCCCCTTCCCTAGGCCCCATGATGTCCCCATGGCAATAGGGGTGACCATTACCCAGAATTCCCTCTCCTTGCCCTCCCCCCACTGGGTTCTCAGGGGATCCCCGACCCCCCCCCCCCCCCAAGAGATGTTCTGCTGCATCTGGCTGGGCCCTGGGCACCACCGGGACGTGGGGGGCAGCGGGTGACGTCCCAGCCTCCCCCCGCGCGCACTGCCTGGCTGTGTTTGGCAGCAGCCGAGATACCCCGGGGCTGGGCTCACTGCACAGCAGACAGGCCGGGGCAGAGGTACCTGTGGGAGTGGACAGAGGGGCACTACAGGGGGGCCGGGTGGCTCAGGGGGCAGTTCAACTGCCCAGGCGCCCCGTTCACCGGGGAAACTGAGGCTCATCCCGCAGAGCAGCAGGACGCAGCCTCCTGTGAGGGGTCTGGCCCTGGGGAGGCCCCAGAGCCGCGGTGCCTGGGAGAGCCCCAGAGGGGGGATGGGCCAGACCTGCCGGACGGGGGTTTGGGGGCTCCGATCCCTGGGCAGTGCCAGCTGCTGATTTCCCTGTCCGAGCCCCCGAGTGTCTCTCTCCTTTCCCCCGCAGCAGCCCCCCCGGGGCGCCCGGATTTCACCCACGCCAACATCGCCCGCCTGTTGCTGAGCGCTGTGATCCTGCTCGTCCTGGGGCTGATCCTGGCTGAGGCCTATTACAGCCGCCCGAGGGGAGCACCTAGGTGAGGTGACGCCCCCCCCTTCTGTGCCTCTTGCTCCCCCCAGGGCCTGGGTGCAGGGCGACACGGGCCCCTCTAACCTGCCATCTCTCTGCACCCCCAGGAGCCTGGATCTGGCTGTACAGAGAAGAGAATCTCCCCGGGGAACGAGCCGCTTCCCCTTGGGGGGCTGAGATGCCGGCACAAACCCCCCTGCCTCCAAACACCCCTGCCTCGAGAATCCTGCCTCCCAGACTGCTCCCAACCCGACTGCTGCACCCCAGGACTGAACCCCCTTCTCCCTAGACCTCCCCCGCCCTGCATTTCTATTGTATAAATCCCCAGAACTTCCTGTTCCTCTGCCCTGCCCCCCAAATCTCCCCACCCCGGGGGGAGACTGTGGTAACGGTCGCGGAGCCTCCAAATGTCCCCTCGTGGGGGGTTCAGCCGACGAAGGTGAGTGAGAAGTTCAGGCAGCGTCACGAGAACCCGGACGAATGAACGTTGGGGGGAAAGTTGGCGAGACAGAAACACGGGATTAGTCCAACCCGAGCGGCCGCCAGACAAAACCCACGGGCCGGGTTGGGGCCCGCCTGGGACACGGGAGAAGTGGGGGAGCAGAAATCCATGACCCAAAATTGGGGTGTTGGAAACGAGGCCTCATTGGTGGATAAAATATTGCGGGGATGGGCTGTGCCGCCCACCACCTCTTTTAGGGGCGCTCAACTCACCGCTACGAACCCTGCTCCGTGGAGACGGCCTGAGCAGAGCGGCTGGAGAGAGGGACCCCGACACCATCGCCCCTCCCCCGGCTGAACCCCCAACCCGGGAGGAAATGGGATCAGATTTTAACAGCAGCCGTGGCGACGCCGGCTCCAGCCCAGCTCCGCTGGCTCCTCTGCCCCCCCAGGACAGTCGCTAGCGTCTCCGGGGCCAGCCCAAACCCGGGGGATTTTCCGGCTAGAGACTCGCTCCAGCGAATGGGGCCGGGGCTAGAACAAACCCCTCATTTCACAGAGCACCTGCCACGGCTCCCCTGGTTCCTGCTCTGCTGTGTCTGTAACAGCCGGTCCTGGGGTCAATGGGGGGTTTGCTGTGGGGCTGAGCAGGCTGCAGGCTCTGGACCCTGCCCCCGGCCCGTGTTTAACCCTGTTCAGTGTGGGGCAGGGGCTGGGGCGTGTTCGCACCTTGGGGCCTTTATTGCGTCTCCATGAACACAACAGGGCGCAGAGTGATTTAGCCGCCAGCGCTTCTGGGCCCCCCCATGGCGGGTGTGTGGGGGAGCCAGATGGGGAGAGCTGGGAGTTTGGGGGAAGTAGGTTGGGGGTGTCGGGAGGGAGGTTGAGGGGACAGGGGCTGGATGGGGGACAGGAGTTTGAGGGCAGACAGGCTCCCCACAGAAGGTCAGAGCTGGGGGGGGGTAGGATTGTTGGGGTGTCTGAGGGGGGAGGGGCAGATGGTGCCCCCCAGGAGAGAGCTGCCATTGCTACCCCTCAGCAGCTTCCCCTCTCACTGCCCCCTCCTGCTCCTGCCCCCTCAGTCCTGGGTCCCCACTTTCTTTCCCCTCAGTCTCCTGCCCCCCCCCCTCTGGCCCACATTCCCTGCCCCATAATGACCCCCCCATGCCTCAGCATCCCCTCCTCTCTTCCTCGTCTCCACCCCCTAGATACTCCTGCCCCCCCCCCACATTCCCAGCCCCCTAGTGTCCTTTCCTGACCCCCCTTCTCTGTCCCCACTCTTTGCCCCCACACCCTCAGTGGGTCTGAGTTGGGGGGGGGGCAGGATTGTTTCCTGCCAAAACCCCTGCTGAGCTGGGAGGGGGCAGGGAGAGGGGACGGGGGCGCCCCCATGGCCAAGGGGTAGGTTCAGCCTGAAACACACATGGGGGGACCCCAAATCCCCCCTCCTCTGTCACTGTCCTGCCCGAGGCTCCCCTCAGCTCCTGCCCCCTCTGTCTCAGCCCCTCCTTCCCCTCCCCCCACATTCTTCTTCCCTCCCTCAGCCCCACACGCTGCCTGGTCTTTAATGGCCCACACATCCTCTCAGCCTCCCTGACGGGGAACAGGCTGGGCAGGAGATGGGGGCTTTGCGGGAGATGGGCTGATGGGGGGGGTGAGCGTGGGGAGGGGCAGGCCGGGGGGCTCTTTCCCATGTAGCTGCCCCCACACAGCAAAGCGGGGGGGCGAGGATTGCTGAGATGGGGCAGCTGTGTGAGGGGATAGGGGATGGGGGCAGAAAGGGGGAGGGGACGTGGGACATGAGGGGACACAACGGGGGTGAAGGGACACGGGATGGGGGACAGAACTGGGGGAATGGGAACCTGAATGGGGGGAGGGGGGATGTGAGGGAACTCAGGCTCGGGGGACAGAATGGGGGAGGGGATACCGGCCAGGGGGCAGAACGGGGGGCTGAGGGGCCCAATGTGTGAACGTCGGGGGTGGGGGGTGAAGGGCAAACGAGCTGGGGAGCCAGAGCTGGGGCATCTGCAGGGGGAGGGGGGCGTTGTCTTGAGCTCTGTCCCCATGTTCTTGTCCCCTCCCCTTTCCAGGGGGCTGGTCGCCCCCCCGCCATTCTGGGTGTCCCTTTCGCAGCATCCTGGGGTCGGAGAGGGAAGCTCGGCTCAGCCGTCCGCCCCTGTGAGCTCTGCCCCGGGCCCTGAGCTGCGCAGACCCACGGCCCCGGGGATGGGCTGGGGAAGGGGACATGGGGCCTTTCACCTCTAGGGGGCAGGCTCTGATCTGTGTCCTTTTCTCTAAGCACCAGACCCCACCCCCAACCAGTCCCCCACCCCCCAAATAACTAGACCCCACTCCCCTCCCAGAGCCGGGGTATATTACAAGGTAGCCACCGGGGCATCAGGTTTATGCCGAGTTTCACTAAATGTGTTCGTCTCTAAAGTGCCACAAGGACTCCTCGTTGGTTTTTTTGGTACCAGAAACAGGAAGCGAGCTCCGGCTCTGGGCAGACTTCCCCTTTTCACAGATTTACTGGTTCCTTCTTTAACAACTCAGGGTCTAAATTTACCCCTACGTCCACCCCTTCACAGGTGCCGGAAACCACAACCCCTCCCAGCCCCACACCCTTCTGTCCTGTCTCTGTGCCACATCACTCGGCTAAGAACTGCGTCTGCAGCGACTCTACCTGAGAAGGAGGTTGGCCAGGCCCCTCCACCCTCATGCTCCAGGGCGGGCGTTGGGCCCAGCCGGGTCAGGAAGGAATCTTTTCCCAGCTCCATGGGAGAGGGTCACTCGGGGCGGGGGGGGGCACTGTGTGGGGGTGGGGAGCCCTCCTCTGCTTTGAGCTGCTGCTCCAGGGAGGCTAGACTGGCCTGTTGGAAAAGCTCAGGGCAGCCTGGTCACCTCTTGACACCTCCTGAGATTTCCCCTTTCCCAGCTGGTCCTTGGACTGGGCAGCTCCCATGTGGGGCTGGGAGGTGATGGCGGGGGCTGGGCACCTGCAGGAGGGGATGTGGTTTGCTGGGTGTTGCAGGGAGCTGGCTTTGCTCTGACCACAGTAGATTTGGGCTGGAGACTGCAGAGAAACCATCTGATGGGGAAGAAAGGGGCCGAGCACATCACGGGCTTCCTGGGGCTGCAGCCCCCGGCACAGTTCCTCATTCTGCTCACACTCGGGCCTCAGGCTGGGTGGAGCTGGGCTCTAGGGCGTTGGTGGCAGCGCTGAGGGGCCCCCCACTGCCCCGTCATGGCGTCTGCTCTCACCGTCCTCCTCCTCGGTGAGTATAGAGTCAGCCAGGGTGTGGGTCCATGGGAGGGGGGGGGGGGAGGATCTCAGACCAGAGTGTGTGTCCACGGGTGGGGTGTGTGTGTGTGTGTCTGAGACCAGGGCATGTGCCCATGGGGGGGATCTGAGACCAGGGCGTGTGCCCATGGTGGGGGGTGGGGATCTGAGCCCAGGGTGTAGGATCCAGTCGCTCTGGGATCTGGTCACTAACGAGCCATCTCCTCTCCAGGCTGCTGGCTGGCTGGGCACAGCGGGGTGTGGGGAGGTGAGTATCAGTCTGTGGGGAGGACGGTAACATCAAGGATGGGGGAGGGGATACATGGGGTGGGGAAAAGAGGAACTGAGCCCCGAACCTTCCCCAAAACTCAACCCAGACTCCCCCCGTGAGCTCAGACCTGTCCCCGTTCTTCTGTGCCCCCAACGCACCCACGGAGTAACTAGGAGCCAAATCTGATGAAGCAGGTGGGAACTGTCCCCTGGTTCAATGTCCTGCCCCCACAGGCTCAGAGGATCGGGGGTGGGGGGTGGCCCGTGGATTTATTTCAACTCATACAAATGCTAACAGGGCCCGTCCGTGGGCTCTAGATCCCCTCAGGGAACCGAAATGTTCCCGGTCAGTGCAGCTGTGGGGGAGAACCCCCCAGATCCACCCCCACCCCCAGATCTTCCCCCAGACCCAGATCTACCCTCCAGCACCCTCCCCTGCACTCACAGCCCCCCCGTTCCCAAGGCCTGGGGAGGGGGTGAAGTGGGGGCGAAAAGGGGCGAGGCGGGGGTGGAGCAGGGGTGGGGGCCATGGGGAGGGGGTGGAGTTGGGGCAGAGCAGGGGAGGGAAGAGGTGGAGCAGGGGCTGGAGCATCACATAGCTTTCCTGGTGCCCTACACAGCTGCGTACTTTGCATATGGGTAGGGACGGCCTTGACTACATAGTTCACCTTGTTTACCTGTCTGGTGACCTTGAAGGGGCCGTCCCAGGCCGCTTGCAGCTTGTTCTTCCTCACGGGGATGAGGAGCATCACCTGGTCCCCGGTAGCATAGGCACGGGCATGTGCTGAGCGGTCGTACCAGACCTTCTGCTTCCTCTGGGCCCTTGCTAGGTTTCCCCTGGCCAAGCCCATGAGCTCCACGAGCTTTTCCCGGAAAGTCAGTACATACTCCACCATTGATTCCCCATTGGGAGAGGCCTTCCCCTCCCACTCGGCCCTCATCAAGTCCAGGGGCCTCCTCACTCTCCTCCCGTACAGCAACTCAAACCCTGTGGATTCCTGGGCCACTTCTCTGTATGCGAACAGCAGGTGGAGCAAATACTTGTCCCAGTCCTGCGGGTGCTGGTCCATAAAGGTTTTCAGCATCATCTTTAGGGTCCTGTTGAATCTCTCCACCAGCCCGTTGGACTGAGGGAGGTACGCCAAGGCCCAGGTGTGTCGGACCCCACACTTCTCCCACAAACACTGGAGCAGGGTTGACATGAAGTTGGACCCCTGGTCTGTAAGGACTTCCTTGGGGAACCCCACTCTGCTGGAAATGGTCAGCAGCGTGTCTGCCACGGTGTCTGCCTCGATAGAGGACAAGGCCACCGCCACGGGGTAGCGCGTAGCGAAATCTACCACCACCAAGATGTATTTCTTCCCTGACCGGGTCACCCTGCTGCGGGACCCCACTATGTCCACGGCCACCTTCTGGAAAGGCTCCTCTATGATGGGCAAAGGTCTCAGAGGTGCTTTACACTTATCCCGGGCCTTCCCCACCCTCTGGCAGGAGTCACAGGTCCTGCAATACTGTCGGACAGCGTCAAAGACCCTGGGCCAGTAAAAGTTCTGCAGCAGCCTCTGCCCGGTGCGCCGGATGCCCTGATGCCCCGAAAGGGGGATATTGGGGGGATATCGTGGGCCAAGTACAACACTTTGTGGCGGTACCTCTGGGGAACAACCAATTACCTCCTAGGGTGACCAGATGTCCCGATTTTATAGGGACAGTCCCGATTTTTGGGTCTTTTTCTTATATAGACTCCTATTACCCCCCACCCCCTGTCCCGATTTTTCACACTTGCTGTCTGGTCACCCTACTACCTCCTGGCTTCCCAAGGTTCAGTTTGCCCTGAACCAGTCCATTCCCGGTACAGGAATCCCTTCTCCCACAGGAATCACTCCCGGCGGTCCTCCCCCTGGGATCCTGCACCGCCGTGGCCAGCCAGGGCCCTCAGCTTCTCCAAGGAGGGATCCTCCTGCAGCTCTGTCTGGAATTCAGCTGCTGGGTTGGAGGATACAGCCCTGGCTGGTGGTGCCTCAGGTTCCCCACTTTGGGACGGAGGCTCCGGCCCAGCCCTGTCGAGCCCCCTCCTCGGTGCTTCGGCCCCCCCACTCAGGAGGTCCCGCGTCCCTCGCTGGCTCCGGCTCCGGGTAAGGACGCTCTGAGTGCTATCCGGCCAGTTCTCCAAGTCATTACCCATTAGCACCTCGGTAGGCAGGTGATCGTGCACCCCGACCTCTTTGGGTCATGTTGTACTTAAAGTACCACACAGGGTCTTTTCAGGGGGGATAAGGCAAAGCGCCACAAAGTACCAAAGTGCCACAGTGGTAATACATGTATCCATCAACACTGTATGATATGCATATGATCTATATTACACTCATGCACACACATACACACACAAGCACACTCCGTCTTGTTGTTGTTACCATTTAGTTGCTCCCCTTAACTTCACTGGCCAGCTGAGTTAGATGGGGGAGGGGTGGAGCTGGGCTTCTGCCGATCCGGCTCGATGCTCCCATGTTGACAAGACGAGACCCGAGATCCCCTGCAAGACACCTCACATTTATAGCAGCTGCCCTCTCATGCAAATCTACACCAGATGCAAAATCTGTGTCTGTGTCCCTTGGTCCTTTGTGCTGCTTCTCTCTGGGTGTTGTCTTAATGCTGCCACATTTAAGTTCAAAGAGGGTGTTTTCAAAAGAAGGTGCTGGCTTCTAACTCCCAAGGCCCTCAGTATGTCTGATCTTATTGTTCTGGGTCTGGCTTCCATCCCCTCTCCAAGGGTTGCAGCTGTCTGGAGGTGCTGCCTTCCACGCCTTCCTCATTCACACCTCGTTCATTCAACAGGGCAATTGATTAAAAGGGGGGAGATTTTATTTTACTCCTAGCGAAAAGACATTTTTCTTCTACCTTAACTATCCTTAGGGGCTATAACATTATACCAAGGCTCAATACAAAGTTTCTCTATAAGGACTTGATACAAAGTTGTATGAAAATAGAGGTTATATATGGAAAGAGTTAATACAAGGTTATATGAAGAGGCATAATACAAAGTCATAGGAAAGTTATGTGAAGATGCTTAATGCAGAGATTTATCTACACCACTCCTGCCGGTCACAGACTCTATTTCCAACCCCGGGGCGGGGGCAGAGCTGCAGGGGGCCAGTGGTCAGGCTCCCTGGCTGGCCTCAGGTGGGGCCGGGGGGGGGCGGGGGGGGCAGGTGATCTCTGATGCAGCCGGGTCCTGAGCTACGTCTGGGTGAACCCCCTGCCCCCGAACCCCATGGGCAGGCAGTGCCAACCCTGGTAGGGGACAGACTCCTACAGAGGCCGAATGACGGATGGACTGAATTGGGGTAGGGGGAGGCGGGGGCTGTGTCTCCCCTGTTTAACTCCTGTCTCTTGTTGAAAGCAGGACGTGAATTTCTCAAACCCACCATCTGGGTGAGCCCCAGCAGGGTGGTGGCGCTCGGGGGAAGCGTCACCATCCGCTGTGAGGGTTTGTACCCGGGCATGGAGTTCTTTCTGTGTAAAGCTGGACACCCGAACCTGCAGGTGCGGACGGTGCCTGATGGGACCGTGGCTGAATTTCCCATCCCCAGTGTCAGCCGGGAAGATGGAGGGAGCTACACCTGCGACTATCGCTCCATATCGGAACAGAGTCGCTCATCGCATCCCAGCGACCCCGTCGAGATCATTGTAGGAGGTGAGGGGCCCGGCTCAGTGCCCCGGCTCCCAGCCCCACACCCAGCCAGACCCACAGGGGGTCTCGGCACCAATGGGAGGCTCAGAGCCAGGCTCTTCCCTGAGCCCTGAGTCCAGCAGAGGGGACACCTGGCTGGGCAGTGGGGATGGAGTCACTGGGAGGTTCCCCAGCCAGGGGGGAGAAGCAGCCACTGGAGATTTGGGGCAGAGGAAGGAGGGATCCCTGCCCCCAGGGTGAGCTGCAGAGCAGGGGGGCCTTTCCCAGGCAACACATCAGTTAGGGGTGATGGGCGGAGCTGAAGGTTATAAACCTCAGTGTATAGTAGAGACTTGCACAGTCCCCTACAAGTCAGTGGTGGTGCTGTGCACAGAACCCAGGAGTCCTGGCCCTTATCCTCCCTGCTCTCCACACTAGACCCCACTCCCACCCAGAGCCAGGGACAGAACCCAGGAGTCCTGGCTCCCATCCTCCCTGCTCTCCCCACTAGACCCCACTCCCCTCCTGGAGCCAGGGACAGAACCCAGGAGTCCTGGCTCCCAGCCCTCCCAGCAGAGAAGCCAGGGAGTGAATGGACCCTGGAGACTGGACTGGCCTGTCTCCTGCTCGGGAGCAGGGCTCTGGGCCCCAGGGGCTGGGGTTGCTCCGTGACTCATGCTGTTAGCCCAGGACTCGGAGGAAACTCTGGCCCCTGTAGAAAGGCATCCAGGAGCCCGTCCCCAGGGCCGCCGGGTCTGACCCACCACTGAGGCCACGTGGTGAGGATGGGCCCCAGGAAAGAGTGACGGGGCCTGCGTCTCACTGCCTGTCTGCTTCCCCCTGCAGAGCCCAGCTACCCCAAATCCAACATCTCCCTGAGCCCCAGCGGGGGGGTCTCCCTGGGGGGAGCTGTGAGCGTCTGGTGTCGGGGGCAGCGCCAGGGCGTGCGGTTCGTGCTGAATAAAGAGCGACGTCATTTCCAGCCTGTGGATTCGGACCGGTTGGAGGTTGTGTTTCCCATCAGCAACGTGAGCCGGGAGGACGGCGGGAGCTACAGCTGCTCCTATCACAGCAGATCGAAGCCGTTCGCCGTGTCGTACCCCAGCGACCCCGTGGAGCTGGTGGTGAGAGGTGAGGGGCCCGACTCGGCATCCCCGTTCCCAGCCCCACCCCCAGCCAGACCCTCACAGGGGCTCGGTGCCAATGGGACACTCAGAGCCAGGCTCTGCCCTGAGCCCTGACCCCGCAGAGGGGACGCCCGGCCAGGGAGCAGGGACAGAGTCACTGGGGGGTTCTCCAGCCAGGAGGGAGCAGCAGCCCCTGGAGACTCGGGGCAGGGAGGCGACTTTAACGCTGCCCCTTGTGCGTAGGAACCTTGAGTTGCTATTTAATCCCGTGATCCCATCTCCCATCTCCCTGTTCTCCAGGCCCCGGCCCAGGCAGTGCCCCAGCCAGGGCTGAATGAGGCAAGGGCTGCAGGAGAAGCAGTGACTTGGTGGACACGGCGCTGGGCTGGGACCCAGGAGATCTGGCCCAGCTCCTGCTGCGGCCACAGACTCTGTGTGATGGGAGCACGTCGCAGTTTTCAGAAGTGTCCTTCGTTGTGGGGAGGCCTCAATCTTGGGGGATCTCAGGCCGAGCGCCCACAAACCGAGACGCCCACAGTTAGTGGAGAACTCTGCAAACGCTGGCCTCAATAGCGCTGGATCCCTTGTGTTGCGGGTGCATGTAGGGGCCACGTCATGATCAGGGCCCTGTTGTGCCAGGCGCTGCATAAACACAGAGTGAAGAGACAGTCCCTGCCCCTGGGAGCTCACTAAAGAAAGTGAATCTGTCTGTGCCTCAGTTTCCCGCCCCATAGAATGGGGATAAAGATGCCTCACAGACTCCCTTCCTGAGAGCTCCCCCAGCCCTGAGACCGCTGGAGGTAGCGAGACCTCCTCCCGTCCCGGGGCCACAGCGGAGGTCCCAGTGCTAAGGCTTCCCCTATCCCCCCGCCCTGACAGACACTGGTTCTATTCCCGCAGGGGGAACTGACCTGGCCCAGCCTGGAGCGGTGCCGGCTCCCACCTGCCCGGGCAGTGCGGGGCCAGGTACTGGGGCTGGGGGGAATCTATTGAATCACAGATTACGGGGCAGCTTCCCCCAGTGGTTGGCCAGGGGGAGGGACGGAGGCTGTTCTCAGGAGCATTGACTCTCCCCATCCCCCCGCAGATGGATTTGGGAGGAGAGCGAAGCCTCCTGCTCGGACATGAACCCACCGCTAACGGGGCAGCCGGAGGCTTCCTCTGGGGGCAGCTGGGCCCACCAGTGGCCAGGGGTGTGTGTGTGTGTTTCTGTTGCCTGCACCCTGCGGTGTCCCAGCCCCTGGGGCGCCGCCTGGGGTGGGAGGGGCTGGGGGGGAACAGACCAGCCACTCACGGCTGCTGCTGTTTCCCAGGCGGATCGGAATCGCCGGCACCTCCGGGTCTGACCAGCCCCATCATCGCCGGGGTGAGCGCGGCAGCCGCCAGCCTCCTCCTCCTCCTCGTGGCCTGCGTCTGCTTCAGAAAAATCCGAGCCAGTAAGTGCCCCGCCCAGCGAGGGAAGGGTTAAACCTGCCGTTAAGCAGGGCGGGATGGGGTCACGGCTTGGATGGGGGACTGTGTGGGTAAAGCCAAGGAGCAGGGGGCTCAGCAGGGGGCGCTGTTGCATGTGTAATCCCTGTACACACAGCTGTCCCACCCCAGAGGGGCTGCATTTAACCAGTCCCTGTGCCTCACCCCAGAGGTGGCCGCATCTCAGCACCGGGCGAGGGGTCCCTGTATAAAGAGCCACCGGCACCGAGCCTCTCAGGTACATGGGGTGCCAGGGGAGCCACCGGCCTGTGGATCAGGTTCGTGCATGCTATGGCAGGGGTTCTCAAACTGGGGGTCGGACCCCTGTGGAGGTCACGAGGTGATTACATAGGGGCTCACGAGCTGTCAGCCTCCACCCCAAACCCCGCTTTGCCTCCAGCATTTATAATGGTGTTAAATATATAAATATAAATGTTTTAAAAAGCGTTTCATTCATAAGGGGATTCGCACTCAGAGGTTTGCTGTGTGAAAGGGGTCACCAGTAAAAAATTTTTTAGAGCCACTGAGCTACGGTGTTGTGCTGCCCCCTGCTGGTCCGGCCCAGCCCAGCAGGGATCCAGGCTCAGCAGCAGAGGGGAGCCCCCCAGGCACCCCCATCCCTGCTGCCCTGTGGGGGTGAGTGGCCGGGCGTTGGGACCGGGGGATCCCGATCGGCTCATGGGGGATTCTGGTTTGTGTCCCTCTGCAGGAAAAGGAGCCGCACCGAGACCGAGCAGGTAGGAACTCGGCTCCTCCCCGCTCCCGATCGACCTGCCGGGGTCACAGGGCTCCTGGGTTCTCTCCCCGGCTCTGGGGGGGAAGTGGGGTTGGGAGCCAGGACTCCTCAGAGATGACCTGGGCCTGCTGACAGTGGAGGGGCACAACCCCAGAACAGCTGGAGTCACACCACGCCCCCCCCCCCCCGCCTGGAAAGCCGTGACACCCCCCCCCCCCCCGCAGCTCCCAGCTGTTCCTCCGCTCCTGCCTCTGCCTTTCCCTGTCCAGCGCAGCTCCCCAGCTCAGCTGCTCTGCAGGGAGGGGCCCGGCTGCACCATGTGACCGAGGAATTGGGGGGAGCATGTGACCCTGCGTGCCCCCACCCATGTGTCGCCGCTGCCTGAGTTCTGTCCCCAGCTCTGGCAGGGGGGTGGGGTCTAGTGGTTGTGGCGGGGGGGGGGGGGGTTAGGGACAGGGTCAGTGTGAGGCAGGATGGGGGGCTCTCTGGGTGTGTTTGGGAATCTCCCTGCGGGTGGGGGGATTTGACATTTACAAGTGGATTTTCTCTCTTTTAGCACCAGCCCCTTGGGGGTGTTGAAGACCCCAGCTCAGCAAGACACCATCTGTGAGTAACACACCCAAGGGGGTACCAGGGTGGGGCAGGACCCCTAGAGATGGGCGGGGCTTGTGGGGGCTCCACCCATACAGGGCGGGGCCTGATTTACAGCTGCTGCTGGGCGGGACTAAGGAGAGGGTCCCAGAGGTAGCCGGTGTCAGCTGAGAGTGTTGGACTCCCAGGAGCTCCCTGGGGCCACCCTCCCTTCCCGCTCTAGTTCCCCATCCACTCCCGGCTTCTTGCCTCCCTCCCCACCAACTCCCTGGGGGCCACCCTCCCCCTCTAGTTCAGGGACTCCCTCTGTGGGCCCCCCATTCTCCCATCCCAGGCCTGGAGCTTTGTGTGTCCTCCCTTCACTTCACCCAGGAATCCTGACTCCCAGCCCCCCTGCCCCGCCATAACCCCCTAGACTCTGCTGCTGTCTCTGTGCCTCAGTTTTCCTCTCTGTAACACGGGGCTAATGACCCTGGCCCGTGCTGTGGGGCGGGGGAGGGGTGGCTGTGCTGGTCTCTGAGCCCCCGGGATGGACAGAGGGGTCGGAGCTGGGTGTTGGGTTCTGCTCTGGGCCGGCCGGGGCTGCAGCTCAGCAGGTGTCTCTGTTCTACAGACGCCTCCATCGACGAAGGGAAAGAGACGCAGACCCTGGTAAGTGTCCCCTGTTCCCCCATGGGGCCTGACCCCCAAGCCTGACCCACATGGGCCCCACTCACCTTATCTGGCACACTCAGTATTTTGGGGTGGGAGTTGGGTTGCTGGGAGGGGCTTATGGGATCTCCAGCTGGGATTGCAGATGTGTGTGTGTATGTGTGTCCTGTCACCCCCTGCTGAAGGGTACAAGCCCTGGTCTGTGTGAATGTGTGTGTGGTGGGGGTTGGTACACACACACACACACACACACACACACACTCCATTCACTCTCTCCCCTCCCACCCCCAGGAGCCCAACCCCGGCGCCGAGGGACTCACCTACGCCGAGCTGGACTGTCAGGCGCTGCAGGCCAAGCCGGGGGGCCCGGCCCCTGCCCCTGCCCCTGAGCCTGTCCAGCCCAGCATGTACGCCGCGATCAACGTGAGCCAGGGGGCCCTGCAGTGAGAGCCTCCCGCAGCCATGGGGCGCCGGCCCCCAGGGTGCAACAGACTCATTGACTCACAGTCTTTAAGGCCAGAAGGGTCCATCGTGATCATCTGGTCTGATCAGGCCACAGAGCCTCACCCACCCACTCCTGTAGCAGACCCCAGCCTTCGCTGAGTCACTGACGGCCTCAAATCATGGGTTAAAGACTTCAAGTTACAGAGAATCCATTAGTGACTCTAGTTTAAACCTGCCAGTGCCCCGCGCCCCAGGCTGCAGACGAAGGTGAAACCCCCCCAGGGTCTCTGCCAATCTGACCTGGGGGGGAAATTCCTTCCCAACCCCAGATACGGCGACCAGGTAGACCCTGAGCATGTGGGCAAGACCCACCCGCCAGACACCTGGGAACGGATTCTCTGTAGTAACTCAGAGCCCTCCCCAGCGAGTGTCCCGTCTCCGGCCGTTGGAGAGATTTGCTGCTAGCAGTCGCGGATCGGCTCCATGCCGTTGTGGGATGTCTCCTCATCCCGTCCCCGCCAGAAACGTCTCAAGCTCAGTCCTGAAGCCAGTTAGGTCCCTTGGGAGGCTGCTCCAGAACTTCGCTCCTCTGACGGTTGGGCCTTGTCTACACTACAGAGTGTTGTCGACAAAAAGCGCCACAATAACATCGCTATTGCACGTTCACACTGCGCTTCCTCTGCCGGCAGAGCGCGTCCACGTTTGGTGCTCCAGCGTCGACAGTGAGAGCAGTGCATTGTGGGTAGCTATCCCACCGTGCTACTCCGCACCTTCTGCAGCTAGGGCTTCTGGGAAGGCAGAGTGGATCGCAGCATGTCCTGGGGGCGGGCTCAGCGTCCCATGGTGCGTTATTCCACGCTGTTCCGACTGCGTTTCGCGGCATTTTCCAACGGCCCCTGTTTCCGGTGCGCCCGCCATCCCTGTGTGAAAGGATGGATGCCGCGCGGCTCTCCACTCCTGTGAACGCAGTGCGGCTGGTCAGGCAGGATGCCATGAGCTCCCAGTCTGAACGGGAACCAGAGCTGCCCGAGCTGCTCTGTGCCATGGAAAGAAACAACACCAGCTTCCTCCTGGCATCACGGAGCGGCTGCACACAGCGGAGCGTCGCTTTGGGGCTCGGGGAACAAGCGCTGAGTGGTGGGATCATATTGTTACGCAGGTCTGGGATAAGCGACGTGTGGGGGGGGTCACACGGGGTCACATGCCCTCCCCCCCCCCCGGATTTCCGCCAGGGTGCGAGTTGGCCGGTGCGTGGGAAAGACACCAGCAGCGAGTGCTCCCGCTGAGACCCACTAGGTGTGGCCTAGAGCCGGGAAGTGAGACCGGGCTGGCAGCGCAGCTCTCTGCCAGAGGGGGCCTGGGGAAGCCGGCTGAGTTCCCATCCCTTCCTCGCCTGGCAGCCGCATGGCCCCCGTAAGAATAACTCCTCTTCATGGGTGACACAGGTCTGGTGAACTAAGTATTAAACCAGCAGGGAAATGTATGTACCTGCTCGAGTGCGGGTCTGGACTAGCCTGCCTGGGTGCGCAGAAGGGAGCTCAGGGACTCGGGGCAAGGGGGGGAGGCGGGGGGGCTGGGGCAATATGGGGGGTGGGTGGCTGGGGGAGGCAGCAGGGGCCAAGGAACCAAAATACGTTTGCCTAGGGCGCCATTTTCCCTAAGGACGACCCTGGCAGGGCTGGCCTTAAGTATGGGCAAGGTGGGCGACCGCCCAGGCGCCGTGGTCACAAGGGTGTTGCTGGAGGGGCCTTGGCAGTCACCAGGAAGCCGACCGGGGCAGTGGTGGTGGCGGTGGGGAGCCCGTCATTGCACGCCCCCGTCCCCACTATCTGCAGTTACCAGTCGCCTGCTCTGGGATGACAAGCCACGGCTACAGAATGTTCGGATGCGGGAAGCCCCCTCCCTGGACCTGTGTGCGGAGCTCGTCCCAGCCCTGCGGCACAAGGACACCCAAATGAGAGCAGCCTCTCACGGAGAAGCGCCTGGCGATCGCTGTGTGGACGCTGGCGACTCCAGGCTGCTCCCGGCCAGTCGTGAATCCACTGGAAGTGGGGAAGTTGACCGCGGGTGCGGCGTTAACACTAGTGCGCGGAGCCGTTCATTGCATCTCGCTACGAAGGACCGTGACCCTTGGCAATGTGCGTGAAATAGCGGAGGGGCTTTGCACAATGGGATTCCCTAACTGCGGCGGGGCGATAGAGGCAACGCAGGTTCCAATTTTTGCCCCGGACCATCTTGCGACGGACACATCAATAGGAAGGGGACTTCTCCAGGGGTTGCAGGTACTTGGGGATCACAGTGGGCGTTTCACTGACCCCAGCGCGGGGTGCTCCGGGAAGGGGCATGACGCTCACATCATCAGGAACACCGGCCTGGACAGAGAGCTGCAAGCAGGGACTTTTCTTCCACACCAGAAGAGTCCAGTGGGGGGTGTTGAAATGCCCAGAGTGATCCTGGGACACCCGGCATAGCCCCTGCTCCCAGGGCTCATGAAACCTGACGCGGGAACCCTGGAGAGCAGCAAGGAGCCCTTCAAACCCAGGCTGAGCAGGTGCAGAACGACCGCAGGGGGAACCAACCCGACCCAGCCTGGAACAGCGCCAGCCAGGCCGGGAACCGGGAGGGGGGACTCACCATAGAACCACCCCTGGAAACAGGCTCATGGTGCCCAAGGAGCCGCCCGGGAGCTGGGGCTGGTTGGGTGGGACGGGGGCAGTGACTCCTGGTGCATGGGCCCAGACACCGGGGGGGGCAACCCCCCACCCTTCCCTCACCACCTGACCCCCAGCTCCTCTGATACCTCCTGCCTTGCAGGTCGCTGCCTGGAAGCTGCTGGGGGCATCCTGGGAGGGAGGGCAGTATCCCGGGAGACTTGGCTGAGGGGTTGGGCCCAGCTGGGTGCCTGAGTCCTGGGGCAATAACCCACCTTCTTGGGCTGCATGACGTCCCCCTGGCAATAGGAGTGAGCATTACCCAGAATTCCCTCTGCTCTTGCTTCCGCTCCCCCCACTGGGGTCTCAGGGGACCTCCGACCCACCCCCCAATAGATGTCCTGCTGCATCTGGCTGCACCCTGGGCACCGCCGGGACGTGGGGGGCAGCGGGTAACATACCAGCCTCCCTCAGCGCGCACTGCTTGGCTGTGTTTGGCAGAAGCCAAGACGGCCCGGGGCTGAAACTAGAAATAGAGCATAACTCTGAGGTCCTATTGTAATTCTGCAAAGTGTGGACCATTAATGGCGGTTTAGAATGTTGATGGCTCCCATTGACTAGGACAATTGACTGTAGATGGCTCTGTTTACCTGCAAACCTCCACTGCATACCTGACACTGGAATCCATCCGAAACCTGGCGCTTTTCCATTGAGAGGGAGGGGTGGGGGCCCAGAGAGACAAAGGATTCCCGCCTTGTGCCAAAGCTATAAAAGGGGGTGGAACAGAACAAAGGGGGCTGCCAGTCATGAGAAATCCCCTAGTTACCACCTGAGCTGGAACTAACAAGGACTGTACCAGGGAAAGGATTGGGCCCAGACTAGGAAGGAGTCTAGTCTGTGAAAGAAGCTTATTGGAATCTCTCTAAGGGTGAGATTTACTTATATTCAGTTTCTTAATGTATTAGGATTAGACTTGCGGGTTGTTGTGGTTTTCTTTTTTTCTTTTTTTTTTTTTTTTGGTAACTTACCTTGTTCTGTCTGTTATTACTTGGAACCAGTTAAATCCTACTTTTCATACTCAATAAAATCACATTTGTTTATTAATTGACCCAGAGATTAATACCTGGGGGAGCAAACAGCTGTGCATATGTCTCTCTCAGTGTTATAGAGGGCAGACAATTTATGAGTTTACCCTGTATAAGCTTTATACTGAGTAAAACAGATTTATTTGGGGTTTGGATCCCATTGGGAGCTGGGTGCCTGGGTGCTGGAGATAGGTGACCTGAGCAGTTTTTGGTTAAAGTCTGCAGTTTTGGGGGTATGAACCAGACCTGGGTCTGTGTTGCAGCAGGCTGGCGTGTCTGGCTCAACAAGGCAGGGTTCTGGAGTCCCAAGATGGCAGGGAAAATGGGCTCAGAGGTAGTCTCAGAACATCAGGAGACAGTTCCAAGGGGGTCTCTGTGACCGAACGTGTCGCAAGGTCCATCAATGGCTATTAGTCAGGATGGGCAGGGATGGTGTCTCTAGCCTCTGTTTGCCAGAAGCTGGAAATGGGTGACAGGGGATAACCACTGGATGATTACCTGTTCTGTTCATTCATTCTGGGACACCTGGCACTGGCCACTGTCAGAGGACAGAATACTGGGCTAGATGGACCTGTGGTCTGACCCAATGTGGCCATTCTCATGTTCTTATTAGGCTTGTAGCAGTGATGGAATAAACTGCTGGCTTGTGAAGTCTCTGGTTGCTTCCAAATAACTGGAAGGTCCTCAGGCCCTTGGTTAGATGCTCCCATTAGTATAAGTTCAGACTCCAGAGGTGTGAGCAGGAAAGAGGCAAAATGGAGATGTTTCCAGTGCCTTTTATAGCTTCTGCCAAGTGAAGGGAAACCCATCGTTCTCCCATGGAAAATTACAGGGAAGAAGATGGTGTTTGGAGTCACATGTCCGTGCGTGCTGCCCTTAGTCATAGGAGAGGCCATCCCAGGAAAGGCCATTCAGTGTAGACAGGCATCTCTCCAGGTCCATTGGGAGCTAAGTATGCTTTGATGGGCGATTCAACTTGAATAGTTCCTTCACAGTCTGCTGGCTAGTCGCCTTGTGGTTGTTACCACAAGAGCAAACATTTGAAATACAGGTACATGGTTAATATTCATAACTTCAGATACAAAAATGATTCATGCAACCACAGTCAGCCAATCATAACCTCTCCATACACACCTCACTCGGATACTTTGTACAAGATTTGTTGAAATTATATAACGGTAGCAACAATGATCGACATGGTCTTATTTTAATCCGATAACGTCACACCCCCAATTTGGGTCTGCGGTTGCTCTGCTCCTCCTGTCACGGACTCACAGATGCCCACTCTTGGCCCCGTGCGGTCCGTGGGGGGTGCCCCTTTCAGTGAGACAGCCCTTCTCGGGGGTCCACTCTCTCTCGGGGTTAGGCCCCTCCACCTCCTGGAGCCGCACCTCTCTGAGCCTTAGCACGTCTGTCTCTGCCGTGGGCCCCCTCAGGGAGTCCACTCGCTCTGGACCCCCGGGGCCTCCACCCCCCGAAGGGGTTGATGCAATGCTGTTCTCTAGACCGGAGTGACTCTCAGCCAGCGTAAAACAGGAGGGTTTATTGAGCGTTGAACCCAGCACAGGAAACTCTCAGGGCCTCAGGCCTGGCCTCCCTCAGCCCAGCACATCCCAGTCTCCCTGCATCCAAGTGGGCTCTGCCTGCTCCCCCTCTCCAGCCCAAAGCCCCCCTGCTTCCCAGCTCGGCATCTGATATCACCGGCCCCAAGCCCAGCCTCTGTCCATTGTCTTCTCTCCAGGGAAACAGGGTCGCCTGGGCCTCCTCTCCTCTCAGCCCTCCTCTGGCCCCCTCTGCCTGGAACGGTCTGGTCAGGTCACCTGGATCCTCTCTTCGCAGCCCATTGTCCTCCCACTGGCCAGAACCGGCTGCGACTCCTGAGCTGGGCCTCCCGGTCACCAGGTTACCAGTCGCTGGGGTGTCCATCCTCCAGGCCATTGGCTGGGGTCCCAAGTTCCCTCTCCGGTCCTCTGTACCAACAAACTCCCTCTCCCCTCACCTCGTTAAACCAGTAACCCCCAGGGACACTGAGTCCCACCCCCTCCGCATGCAACCCGCTGGAAAACACGGAAAAAACCCACACAAACCCCCCAAGTCGTCACACCTCCCCATCCAGGGTATCAAAGTCCCCCGTGGCTGGTAGGGGAAGCCCGGCCCGTCTGCTACTCCAGGGTCCAGCTCAGGGACCTGCAACCACCAGCCAACCTTTGTCCCGTCCCAAACCTGGGCTGCTTCGTCCCCATCAGGGTCCTTCTCCACCCTCCTTGGGGCCCCTTCCCTCGGGGCCAGCACCCAGGGCATCTGTTCTCCTCGATTTCCCCCCTCCCCACTCTAGGCCCAGAGACCTGGAGACCTTCACCCAGCAGGGGAGGAGGCGGAGGTGTAGGTGAGGTGAGCTGGGGCAGGGCGGGGAGCTTGGCTGCCAGTGGGGGCAGAGCACCCACCAATTTTTCCCTGTGAGTGCTCCAGCCCCGGAGCACCCACCGAGTCGGCGCTTATGGGCCCAACCCCACATTCACCCCTCCTCCTCCCTCTGCCCCTCTAGGCAGTCTGGGGGGGCAGGATTGTTCCCCACCTCCAGGCTGAGGCGTCGGCCATCTTAGCCAGGGGCAGCATGGCCGCCCTGCGAGGGCTGCAGGGGGGCGAGGGGGTGGCCATGTTACCTGAGGGCAGCAAGGGGCTTCCCTCCCTTGGAAAGCAATGGGAGATGGCGGCCATGGCTAGTGGGGGGCTGTGAGGGGGGACAGGCTGGGGGCTGGGGAGTCAGGCAGGGGTGGGGGGGTCAGGTGGTGGGGGAATGACCCTGCTTCACAATGAATCTGCTGCTCGTCTCCCTCCTGCTCCGGAGGCAAAGGCTCCTGGGGGGTTGGTGAGCAGGGGGGTCAGGGCCCTGGCACGAGGGGGCTGATTGAAGGAGGCTCATTGGGACCCTTCGGCTGAGCAGCTGATGCACCTTTAATGCAGCCCCGGCCCGGCCCAGTGCTGTCTGCGAGCACCAGAGGGGCGACACCGTGACGGTGACACCAGGAGTCCTGGCCCCACCTCCATCCCCCAGCTCTAACCACTAGTCCCCACTCCCCTGCCAGAGCCCGGCACAGAGTCAGACCTTCCTGACCCCCAGCTTCCTCCTGGCCTCTAGGCAATGGCGTATAAACAAAGCCTGTGTCACGTCCCTCTCCAGGGGCCTGGCCACATAACCACTGACAGTGTCTCCTCCAGCTCGGGGGCAGGGTCTCTGCGGGGGCATTAGAAGGTCCCCGGGTCTCTCCTGGCTGGTGACCCACTGGGGGCCTGGGATGGAATTTCTCTTTCTCTGATTTTCTTTTGAACCTGGTTGATTTAATTCAGATGCTGAGAAAAGCCCCTTAGAACCAGGCGTTACAGTGTAAACCCGCCATCACCACTCAGCTATGGCGCAAGGGGCAGCAAACCCAGGCGTCCCCCATCGCGCCCGCTCCTCACACGGTGCCACGGCTCGTGTCGCAGGTGGGCAGGTTGGCAGGCTGAGAGGGAAGGCTGCAGAGTCAGACCCTCCAGCACCAGGAAATACCACAGTTAAGTTTTCCTCAACTCTGCCCCCTTTAATTGCATGAGCACGTATTAATTTTATTTACATGGGTCACTAGCCAGCTTTGAACTCAGAATGCAACAAAGCAGGTGGGGGGTGTGGCGGGCGAGGGGGAGTCTGTTTGTAAATCTTTATGGAAATACAGGAGAACTCGAGAGTTACAAACACCTCGTATTGCTGGTCGTTCAAGAGTTTACACATTGACTTCATACAACTGAACATGGACTTAGCACAGCTTTGAAACTTTACTAGGCCGAAGAAAAATGCTGCTTTTAACCATCTTAATTTAAATGAGACAAGCACAGAAACAGTTTCCTTCCCTTGTCAAATCTTTCTTTTTAAACATTGCCTTTCTTTTTTTAGTAGTTTATGTTTAACACAGAACTGTTCTGTATTTGCTTGTTGTAAGTGATCTCTGCTGCCGTCTGATCGCTCACGTCCAGTTCCAAATGAGGGGTGTGGTTGATTGGTCAGTTCGTAACTCTGAGGTTCTACTGTAGTGGTCAGTTGAAGACTGAAGACAAGACCCTATGGTCTCCTGGCTCCCAGCCCGATGCACCTTCCCCAATGCTGCAGGGTGCACTGAGGGTGACCTCTCCCCCCTCCCCACAGAGACATAGACAAGCTGGGAGCTGCGTGATGCTTGGCCAGGCTGATGGGCCCAGGGTTTCCTGGGTTTTGCAGGGGCCTCTGCTTGTTTTGCCTGCCCTAGATTTCGCCAGCAGATTAGAGACAAGGTGTGATGGACACAGGAAGAGACGACACATCATCAACTTCCTGTAGCTGGAGCCACCAGCTGAGTTCCTTATTTGGGGGTCAGTGGAGTTGGACTTCGGAGCGTTGGTGGCAGCGCTGAGGGACCCCTCTCTGCCCCCATCATGGCATCTGCTCTCACCGTCCTCTTGCTGAGTGAGTATCGGATAAAGCCAGAGCATGTGCCCATGGGGGAGATCTGAGCCAAGGGCATGTGCCCATGCAGGTGAGGGGGAATCTGAGACCAGGGCGTATGCCCATGGGGTGGGCGGGTGGGGGTGGGATCAGAGCCCAGGGTGTTGTATTGAGTCACTCTGGGATCTGGTCCCTAACGAGCCGTCTCCTTTCCAGGCTGCTGGCTGGCCGGGAAGAGCAGGGTGTCGGGACGTGAGTATCTGTGGGGCAGGGGAAACTTTAGTGTTCAGGACGGGGAGGGGGAAAGTGATTTCCAGTAGGGTTACCATAAGTCCAGGTTTCCCCGGACATGTCCGGCTTTTGGGTCTTTAAATAGCCGTCCGGGGGGAATTTGTAAAAAGCTAAAAATGTCCGGGATTTCCCCCCGGACGGCTATTTAAAGACCCAAAAGCGAGGACAGGGCAGCCGCGCTGGGGGAACCGCGGCAAGCCGGCGCTGCTGGCGCCACTCACCTTCCCTCCCTGGGGCAGCGCGCAGCTGAGAGCTCCCGGCGCGGCGGCGCCAGCCTACGGGGCCCCCCGCCTGGCCGGCAGGAGCCTGCAGGGCGCAGCCCTCCCCCTGCCCCGGCACACAGAGAGGCAGGGAGATCTCACTCCCCTGCGTGCTGCAGCGGGACGGGGCTTGTAGACTCCGGCAGCGGGCAGCTGTCGCCGGGCAGAGAACCCCCCGCCCCTGCCCCCTCCCCTCGACCCGACCCGACCCGACCCTAGGAAGGGGCCAGAGGGACTGGGAGGGACCTGCCTGCTGCATGCTTCCTGGGAGCCGCTCCAGGTAAGCACTGCTGGGCTCACCTGGCCCCCTGGCAGGTCCCTCTGGGGGGGCTCCCCTCAGCCCCACTGCCCTCAGGCCCCACCCTGACCCTGTTCCCTCAGCCTCCCCCGCAGTTCCTCCTGTACCTCCCACCCCGAACCCACTGCCCTCAGTCCCTGCCCCCGTTCCAACAGCCTCCCCCACAGTCCCCCTGCTCCCCCCAACCCACTGCCCTCAGCCTTGCCCTACCCCAAATCTCTTCTTCAGCCTCCCCCGTCATCCCACCCCCATCGCTCCCCCTGCTGTCCCACCCCCTCAACTTCCCACCATTCCAGTACTGCTCCCCTCTGTCTCATCCCCTCCAGACCCTGTCCCTCTCCCCAACCCCCCAACCCTCCCCAGCCCAGCCCCATTGTCTCCCCCGCCCCACCCCACTCTACACAGCTCTCTCTACCCTGTCCCATTCATGCTCCCCTCAGCCCCTACCCTACTCCCCCCATCCCAGTCCTGTCCCATCCCCCTCAGCCCCCCCCAGTCCCAGTCCTGTCCCCCTCAGTTCCTCCACCCTGCTTCCCCCGGTCCATCCCCACACACCCACCAACTCCCTCGACCTCCTTCCTCCCAATCCCACTGCCTGGACCCACCCCCGTCCCACTCAGGACATGCATGAAAAAGAAGCAATGGGCTTAAATTGTAGCAAGGGAGAGTTAGGTTAGACATTAGGAAAAACTTCCTAACTGTAAAGGTAGTTAAGCACTGGACAAATTACCTAGAGGGGTTATGGAATAGCAGTCATTGGAGTTTTTTAAGAGGTTAGACAAACACCTGTCAAGGATGGTCTAGTTGTTATTACTCAGTCCTGCCTCAGTGCAGGGGTTTGACTAGATGACCTGTTGATGTCCCTTCCAGTCCTACATTTCTGTGATTCACACTGAATTGCCTTGTGCCACTGTCTAGTAGTAGTGGCACACAGTTCTCTGACATGCAGGTTTATAAAATTGTAGTTAATATACAGTTTAGAGTATAGCAATTTTAAAGCTCTGCATGTTCAGACCAACTGAGCTGAAAATTGTGATCTTGTATTCAAAACTATTAAGATGTGGGCTGAAATAAAATCAGCATGAATTGCTCAACAATATCAATGGAATCAGCATTGCGCTGCTATATATTGTAAAACATTACAGTGAAATCTTGCAAGTATTACATAGCACGCCGCCTTGCCCAAGTGGTAACTAAGCATAACATCTTCCTGTTTCAACATTCTTAACTTGTATCCCTCCTAGAAGTTGTTTTTTTTCAAACACTGAATGCTGCTAAGTTATGAGTTTTAACAGGTTTTTTTATTCTAAAATTGTTTTCCAAATATTCTTAAACTCCCAGTTTATCCCCCGCTGATGTTCATTGTGAAAAGTATTGCAGGTCTAATAATAATATTTGGCACTTTTGTAATTCACTGTCCAACATGTGTTTTGTGCCCTCCTGTGGTGGATTTTTAGAGGATAACTGTATAGCTACCAGCTAAGGGAGTTATAGCTTGAACTCAAGTAGTAGAAGCTCATGCTTTTAAGTCTGGATGGCTCGGGTTCAATCTTTGGTGACTAGCTATGATGGAGGTTGCTACACTTATAATCCCTTTAATCAGAGGTTCTGAATATGCTTTGTTGTAGGCAGAACTAGCCTATAGTTAAGCAACCGAAAATTTAGAATGGGAAGTGTTGAAATGTTGGGAAGCCTTATAATTTTGCCAATCTGGAACGAACATCCCATCTGAGGGATGGGGGCGGGGAGAGAGGAGAGTGAGACAGGACCAGGAAACTGGGACAAGGAATCCAGAGCGGTAGTGGGGGGCAGTTGAAATCAGATGAGGAGCTGGGGCGGGTTAGACAGCAATAGGATAGACATAGACTGGAGGGGACGGGGAAGAAGGGTCTTTGACTACTAGAGACCACTCCGTTCTCTGAACATTTGATTCGCGGGAAGCAGGGGAGGGGGGAAGAGTAGAGGGCGGAGCGTTCAGGGGAGGGGGCGGAGTCGGGGCAGGGACTTTGGGGAAGGGGCGGAGTTGGGGCGGGGAAGGGGCGGAGTTGGGGCAGGGCCGGGGGCGGAGTTGGGGCGGAGCCGGGGCCCCTTGGAGTGTCCTCTTTTTCCAGGACTGCAATATGGTAACCCTATTTCCAGCCTGTTCCCACCCTGAACCTTCAGGCTTCACAGGAGCCCCCCAGGCAGGGGCTCAGCACCCTCTTCACCACCACCCCCCACCCTGGGTCCTGCCCCCAGGGAGCACGGGGCTGCTCCGTCCCCTGGGCACCTCCCCTGCTGAGCCACCTCCCTGGCCGGGTTCACTGAGGCCCCTGCAGTCAGGTTCCCTGGGCCCTGGTGCACAATGCAGCCTTAGGGCTTAACCCCTTCCTGCCCACACTGTAGCCGGGGGACAGGAGGCGGCTGGGTTATGTCGGTGGCCAGCAGCAGCCTGGGGGTGTTCGCTGCCTTTCCACACTGTGCGGGCAGGAAGGGACAAGCTGCTTCCAGCCATGGGGGAGAGGGGGAGAGATGAGCTCTGCAAAGACACGGGCCAGGTCAGCCCTTCCCACGCCTGGCTCCTCCTGGGTGGCTGGAAGCAGCTCCCGTCCCTTCCCTCCCACACAGTGCCGAGAGGCTGCTACTGGCCACATTCTGGTGTGAACCCTGGCAGAAATCTGGGGGCGGGGGGGGGACATATGACCCTGTGTCTTACCGCCCTCACATGTTGCCTCGGGAAGACATGGTGCCAGGTATCAGGAGAGGCGGGTCTGTTCCCAGGGGCCCAGCCAGGCATGGAGGGTGGAGAGCGCTGGGCCGGGAGGTTCGGGTCAGTCAGTCACCAGCCCCCCCATGTGAGAGAAGGATACGGGAGTGTGTGTGTTTGTGTGTAACTTCTTCCTGTAGGGGGGGATAGGGGTGTATGTGTGTGTGTGTCACCCCTCCCCATGTGAATGCTTTAAAGATAAAGGTAAATACAAATAATCCAGCTACGCAGAATTTCTTTTTAACAGAGGCTCAGTCAACTTGATGTTAATTTGAATGTTTGTGCTGCATAGCTCTGATTGATTGTCATTGAACTCACTTGAATATGAGTAATTTTACCAGGTGTCCCATATTCAGCATAGGGAAATATGGTCACCCCACTGGTGGGCTGAGATCAGAGCCCAGCCCTGCCCCCAGTGCAGTCAGGGGTGACTCCAGATTGACCCCGGGGGGCTGAGATCAGAACCTGGCCCACAGGTTCCCTGTAGGGTTTCAGAGTAGCAGCCGTGTTAGTCTGTATCTGCAAAAAGAACAGGAGTACTTGTGGCACCTTAGAGACTAACAAATTTATAAGAGCATAAGCTTTCGTGGGCTACAGCCCACTTCTTCGGATGCATAGAATGGAACATATATTGAGGAGATATATATACACACATACAGAGAGCATGAACAGGGGGGAGTTGTCTTACCAACTCTGAGAGACCAATTAAGTAAGAGAAAAAACTTTTGAAGTGATAATCAAGATAGCCCAGTACAGACAGTTTGATAAGAAGTGTGAGAATACGTACATGGGGAGATAGATTCAATGTTTGTAATGGCTCAGCCATTCCCAGTCTCTATTCAAGCCTAAGTTGATTGTATCTAGTTTGCATATCAATTCCAGCTCAGCAGTTTCTCGTTGGAGTCTGTTTTTGAAGTTTTTCTGTTCCAATATTGCCACCCAGAGGTCTGTCATTGAATGACCAGACAGGTTGAAGTGTTCTCCTACTGGTTTTTGAATGTTATGATTCCTGATGTCAGATTTGTGTCCATTTATTCTTTTGCGTAGAGACTGTCCGGTTTGGCCAATGTACATGGCAGAGGGGCATTGCTGGCACATGATGGCATATATCACATTGGTAGATGCAGTTCCCTGTAGATGCAGTGAGGTGTCTGTTACCCCTGGGGCTGGGTGCTAAGGGCAGGTGACAGACACACGGGGAGGGGTTTGTGTCTCCCCATCTCACTCCTGTTTGTGTGTGAACGCAGAGCTCCCTGCGCCCGGACCCTCCATCTCCGTCAGCCCCAGAGGGGTGATCGCCCTGGGGGGAGCCGTCACCATCCGCTGTCAGTGTCGGTGCGAGGCCAGGAGGTTATTTCTGTATAAAGATGGAATCAAAATCCAGGAGCTGGATGCTGCTGGGGACGGGGGTGAATTCACCATCCCCAGCGCCAGACAGGAAGACAGAGGTGTCTACACGTGCCAATCTTGCTCCAGATCAGAGCCACCCGACTGGTCGGATCCCAGTGACATTGTGCATCTCATTGTAGTAGGTGAGGGGCCCGACTCAGCATCCCCACTCCCAGCCCCACACCCAACCAGACCATCATGGGGGTCTCTGGGCAGATGGGACACTCCTTGGGGTGTCACTGAACCTGCCTGTGCCTTTTCAGCGGCTTCCCCCCGCGGGCCTGGGTTCTCGGTTCCCTCCCTCCCCCATCTCAGCAGACACTCGTTTTAATCCCACAGAGGGAACCGACCCAGCTGAGCCCCAGCAGCCGGATCCGCCCCCGATGGAGCCGGAGGAAGAAGGTGAGCAGGAGAAATGGAACAATTCATCCCCCAGGGAACAGGGCTCCCTGCTCAGACGCCCACGGGGCCATTTGGGCCCTTTGGAGGGGGATGGTCCCTGCAGACAGAACTGATGGGTTCAGTTCTTCTATATAGAGGATGATGGAGAGCTCCATGGGGGGGTGGGGGTGGCCATGGGTCCGTGGGAATGTGAGTCCTTGGGAACGTAGGCGGTGGACAGATGGGAGCACATCTGGTGATGGATACAAAGATGGACTAAGACCTTGTCTACATGAAAACTGGACCCTAAATGACGAATCCCGTGTGGTTCCCAACCACCACTGGTGAGCTCAGAGTGAGTCTGGGCTGTCGGAATTTGCGCCTCCTGGTTTGATACACTGAGGGAATGGGGGGTCCCCACTCCCCAGCCGCTAAAATACCCCTCCCCCGTCCCGGGACTGACAGTGACGACTGATGCTGAGTCGGGGGGGATCACTGAGTCGCTGTTCCATCCCCTCCCGCTGCCCTGACGGACACTGGTTCTATTCCCGCAGGGGGAACTGACCTGACCCAGCCAGGAGTGGCGCGGGCTCCCACCCGCCCGGGCAGCGCGGGGCCGGGTACCGGGGCTGGGGGGGAATCACCATCGAACCAGCCCTGGAAACAGGCTCGCGGTGCCCAGGGACTGGGACGGGGGCAGTGAATCTGGTTGGGTGGGCCCCAGACACCACAGGGAGGGGCTCATTGAAATGGGGGGATGGAAAGACAACCCCCACTGCCCCTCCCCCACTGCCAGCCCCCCAGCTCCCCCAAAGCCTCCTGCCCTGCAGGTCTTTGCCAGGAAGCTGTGGGGAATCCCAGGGGCGGGGCAGGATCTGGTGTGCTGGGCCCTCCTGGGCACAGGGGGGCTGGGGCTATAATCCCCTTCCCTAGGCCCCATGATGTCCCCCTGGCAATAGGGGTGACCATTACCCAGAATTCCCTCTCCTTGCCCTTCCCCCACTGGGTTCTCAGGGGATCCCTGACCCCGCCCCCCAATAGATGTTCTGCTGCATCTGGCTGGGCCCTGGGCACCGCTGGGATGTGGGGGGCAGCAGGTGACGTCCCAGCCCGCCCCCCCCGCGCACTGCCTGGCTGTGTTTGGCAGCAGCTGAGATACCCCGGGGCTGGGCTCACTGCACAGCAGACAGGCCGGGGCAGAGGTACCTGTGGGGGTGGACAGGGGGGCACTACAGGGGGGCTGGGTGGCTCAGGGGTCAGTTCAACTGCCCAGGTGCCCTGTTCTCTGGGGAAACTGAGGCTCAGCCCCCAGAGCAGCAGGACGCAGCCTCCCCTGAGGGGTCCAGCCCCAGGGAGGCCCCAGAGCCGCGGTGCCTGGGAGACCCCAGAGGGGGATGGGCCAGACCTGCCGGATGGGGGGCGTTGCGGGCTCCGCTCCCGGGGCAGCGCCAGCTGCTGGTTTCCCTGTCCGAGCCCCCCGAGTGACTCTCCCCTTCCCCCAGCAGCAGCCCCCCCGGGGCGCCCGGATTTCACCCGCACCAACATCACTCGCCTGGTGCTGGGCGCCGTGATCCTGCTCGTCCTGGGGCTGATCCTGGCTGAGGCCTATTACAGCCGCCCGAGGGGAGCACCTAGGTGAGATGACCTCCCCTTCTGTGCCCCTTGCTCCCCCCAAGGCCTGGGTGCAGGGCAACACGGGCCCCTCTAACCTGCCATCTCTCTGCACCCCCAGGAGCCTGGATCTGGCCATATGGAGGAGAGCCGCTTCCCTGTGGGGGACTGAGACGGCAGCACAAATCCCCCACCCCCAAACACCCCTGCCTCGGAGAATCCCGCCCCCAGACTGCTCCCGACCCAACTGCTGCAGCCCAGGATTGAACCCCGGACTTCTGGCCCCTCGGTCTCCAGTCACTGTGGCACCAGCTAGACGAGCTGCCCCAGCGCTGGGCGCATCGGGCTCCCCATGGAGCAGCCCCTGGTGAGTGTCGGGGTCCCATTCGCTGCCCCAGCCGTTTCGGTCTTTGCCTGGGGCTGTCAGTGGGGAGCAGGGAGGCTGCGTCTGACCCTGGGGCTGGAATAATGACACTTAGTGCCCCCCAGGTGTCTGTCCCCCTCCTCTCTCTGCAGCGAGTCCCCCAGCCCCTTTTCTCTCCCCGCTTTCTCCCCAGGCCTCCCCCCATCCTGTATTTCTATTGTACAAACCCCCAGAGCTTCCTTCTCCCCTGCCCCCAAATCTCCCCACCCCAGTGGGCGGCTGTGATATCGGAGCCTCCAAATGTCCCCTCATGGGGGGTTCAGCCGACGAAGGTGAGTGAGAAGTTCTGGCAGCGTCATGAGAACCTGGACGAATGAACGTTGGGGGAAAGTTGGCGAGACAGAAAGACGGGATTAGTCTAACCCGAGTGGCCACCGCACAGAACCCACGGGCCGGGCTGGGGCCCGCCTGGGACACGGGAGAAGTGGGGGAGTAGAAATCCGTGACCCAAAATTGGGGTGTTGGAAATGAGACCTCATTGGTGGATAAATCCTGTTAGGGAGGGGCTGTGCCACCCACCACCACTTTTAGGGGCACTCCGCTGGCTCCTCTGCCCCCCCCCCCCCAAGGTAGTCGCTAGCGTCTCCGGGGCCAGTGGCGAGACGGCCAAACCCAGGGGATTTTCCGGCTAGAGACTCGCTCCAGTGAACGGGGCCGGGGCTGGAACAAACCCCTCGTTTCACACAGTGCCTACCACAGCTCCCCTGGTTCCTGCTCTGCTGTGTCTGTAACAGCCGGTCCCAGGGGTCAATGGGGGGTTTGCCGTGGG
The DNA here is from genome assembly GCA_023634205.1 of Actinemys pallida. Classification (NCBI taxonomy): domain Eukaryota; kingdom Metazoa; phylum Chordata; order Testudines; family Emydidae; genus Actinemys; species Actinemys pallida. The sequence continues at coordinate 937,223 of JALMGD010000024.1, forward strand.
GCTGAGCAGGCTGCAGACTCTGGACCCCACCCCCAGCTCCTGTTTAACCCTGTTCAGTGTGGGGCAGGGGCTGGGGCGTGTTCGCACCTCCGGCCCTTTACCGCATCTCCATGAACACAACAGGGCGCAGAGTGATTTAACCGCCAGCGCTTCTGGGCCCCCCCCATGGCGGGTGTGTGGGGGGAGCCGGCTGGGGGGAGCCGGGGTTTGAGGAAAGTAGGTTGGGGGTGTCGGGAGGGGGGACAGGCGTTTGAGGGCAGACAGGTTCCCCCCAGGTCAGAACCGGGGGGCAGGATTGTTGGGGGGCATCAGAGGGGGGAGCCAGCACTCCCGAGTGCCCCCTGGGCTGCCACTTCTACCCCCAGCAGCCTCCCCTCTCACTGCCCCCCTCACCCCTCCCCTCAGCTCCAGCCCCCTCCGCCCCAGGGTCGCCCATTTTATTTTCTGTCTCTGAGTCCTCAGTCTCCCCTCCACAGCTCCCCTGCCCCACATTCCCTGCCCCATAATGTCCCCCAACCCCACATTTACCCCTCCCCCTCTTCCTGCCCCATTAAGAAGCCCAAGGGGGCAGGATTATTCCCCCACCCCAGGCTGAGGCGTCGGCCATGTTAACCAGGGGGCAGTATGGCTCCCCTGTGAGGGCTGAGGGGGCGGCCATGTTAACTGAGGGCAGCCAGGTTGTGCCTTCCCTTGGGGAGCAATGGGAGATGACGGCCATGGCTAGTGGTGGGGCAGTGAGGGGGGGACAGGCCAGAGGTGCCGGGGGGGAAGCACACAGGAGGGGCCATGGGGATGATGGGACACGGGCTGGGGAGGCAGAATGGGGGAGGGGCCGGGGGGCGAGGTCGTGTTGCCGACAGCCCTGTGTCACTAGGGACACCCCGTATTTACACAGGAAGGTGCCTGTCCCGTGGCACATCAGGCCGGGATTCCCGTTCTCCCGGATCTCAGCGCCGGCTGCGGCCTGGCCGGTGTCTGCACAGTCCGGCGGGTCACGGGGAGAATGGGCCGTTTGTTTTGTCACCGGCTCCAGCAGAGTGCACATTGGTGCCCGTGAAGGAAACCCCGGCACGGGAGCTGCGCACGGGCGGTGCCTGCCAGCGGGAGCCCTGCCAACCTGCAAACAGAAGAGCCTCAGTGCTTAGCAGTTACATGAGGAGTCCTGGCTCCCAGCCCCCTCCTCTAACCACTAGACCCCACTCCCCTGTCAGAGCCCGGAACAGAATCAAACCTTCCTGGTTCCTAGCTTCGTACTGCCGCTAGCCAATGGTGTATAAACAAAGCCTGTGTCACGTCCCTCTCTAGGGGCCTGGCCACATAACTACTGACAGTGTCTCCTCCAGCTTGGGGGCAGGGTCTCTGCGGGGCATTAGAAGGTCCCTGGGCCTCTCCCGGCTGGCGACCCTGTGACACTACACCCTGTATTCTTCATAGAAATATTGTTATAATATGATTACAGCATAACTAAGATGGTGCTTTATGCAAGATGGGTCTTGTGAGGCATCATTGGAAAGATGACGATTTACTGACTACGATTATCCTGTTTGTACGCATGGACCATTTTTGTATCTAAAGTTAGGAATATTGACTATACATCTGTACTGAAAAAGTGTTTGCCCCTGGGGAACGCCCACCTGACAGAATGCAACCAGCCTGGTTGGCTAGCTGGGGACCAGTCAATGGACCATTAGGGAGAAAAATAGATCTTTGAAGATGCTAATCTCCCGCCTTCCTCAGAAATTTCCTGGGATGCTACAAACAGCCTCTGACTCAAGCCTGCTTTGACCCTGCAGGGTCATGTGATTAATTCACCTGGTACTGGACTCCATGATGGAATACCAGTATTTTTCCACTGAAGTGGGAGGTGGAACCACACTGGAAAACAAAGGGTTCCCACCATATGTTAAACCTATTGAAGGCTGGGAAGTGAGATAATCAGGGTTCATTCTTCACTGAATCCCCACCCAGGATGACTGCTGAGAACATCTAAGAAACAAAGACAAATGGGGGGTGGGGCAGAGAAGGACTGAGCCCAGGCTGGGAAAGGTGTCTGGCCTGTGACAGGAATACCTGGAGTTTTAAGTTGCAAGCAAGAGCAGTTTGCCATCAAGAAACTCTGCAATCTGCTTAAACCAACATTTAGGGTGAGAAATTCCTGCTTGTAACCCGTTTCTTTAGTAGCGAAGCTCATATTGCATTTTGGTTTTATTTGCTGGATGATCTGCTTTGATCTGTTGGCTGTCCCTTATCATCACTTGAAATCTGTCTTTTGTAGCTAATAAACTTGTTTTTGTTTTTCTAAAACCAGTTTGTGGAATTCCTAACTGGGGGGCAAAAAGCTGTGCAGATCTTCGTCCCATTGCGGGAGGGAGCGGATTTCATGCGCTTACGCTGTACCGTTCTCTGTGCAGCACAAGACAGTACACTTTGGGTTTACACTCCAGAGGGGGGGTGCACTTGAGTGCTGGGCAGCTCCTGAGCTGAAGGCTTCGCACGCCGAGCTGGTTTCAGTGTCTGTGTCTTTCTGCAGCTGGGTGCGTCCCTACCTGTGTGTGTGCTGGGGAAGGCTTGAGGGCCTGGCTCAGCAGGCCAGAGTAAGGAAGCCCAGGCTGGTGGAACCGGTGGGCTCAGTGGTACCCCAGTACATCACTTGGCACCCCTGGAGGCGGGGGGAGCAACCTGCCACAGACCCACTGGGGACACGGGATGGAATTTCTCTTTCTCAGATTTTCTTTCGAACCTCATTGATTTAGTTCACACGCTGAGAAAAGACCCTTAGAACCAGGCGATCGACACTCAATTATGGCACAAGAAGCAGCAAACCCAGGCGTTCCCCAGCGCCCCTGCTCCTCACACAGTGCCACAGTTCCTGTCAAACACGGGCAGGTTTGCAGGCTGAGCAGGAAGGCTGCAGAGTCAAACCCTCCAGAACCACAGTTAAGGTTTCCCAAACACCCTTAACTCTGCCCCCTTGTGCACATGCATTACAATGCCATCCTTTAATTTTGTGATCACGTATTAATTTTACCTTTATGGGTTGCCAGCCATGTTTGAAGCCAGAATGCAATAAAGCAGGGGCGGGGGAATCTGCATGGAAATAGTGATCAGTCGAAGATTGAAGATCAGACCCTGTGGCCTCCTGGCTTCCAGCTGGTGCACATTCCCCCAGGCTGCAGGGTACATTGAGGGTGACCTGTCCTCCCACCCCACAGAGACACAGACAAGCTGGGAGCTGCATGGCACTTGGCCAGGGTTTCCTGGGTTTTGCAGAGACCTCTGCTTATTTTGGCTGCTCTAGATTTTGCCTGCAGATTAGAAACAAGGTGTGATGGAGGCAGGAAGAGACGAGACATTTTTGGCTTCCTGTAGCTGGAGCCACCAGCTGAGTTCCTTATATGGAGCTTGGCAGAGCTGGGCACCGGGGCGCTGGTGGCAGCGCTGAGGGGCCCCTCGCTGCCCCGTCATGGCATCTGCTCTCACTGTCCTCTTCCTCAGTGAGTATCAGAGACAGCCAGGGCGTGTGCCCATGGGGGGACCTGAGACCAGGGCGTGTGCCTATGCAGGGGTGGGAATGTGAGACCTGGGCGTGTGCCCATGGTTGGGGAGGGGGGAGGGATGAGACCAGGGCGTGTGTCTGATCCCAGGCTGTAGGATCCAGTCGCTCTGGGATCTGGCCCCTAACGAGCCGTCTCTTTTCCAGGCTGCTGGCTGCCGGGCAGAGCGGGGTGTCTGGAATTGATTCTCTGTGGGCCTGGGGAAACTTTAGTGTTAAGGATGGTGAAGGGGGGGAGGGGGAACAAGACCCCCTGAACTTTTCCCTCAAAAGTTAATTCAACCTCCTTGTATTGACCATGGGGGACTGAGACCAGAACTCGGCGCTGCACCCGTTGCAGTCAAGAGCGACTCTAGATTGACCCCACCCCAAAGGGGAACTGAGATCAGAATCCGGCCCTGCCCCATAGTGCTCAGGAGTGACTCCGGACTGACCCCGGGGGGCTGAGATCAGAACCCGGCCCTTTCCCCATAGCGCTCAGAAGTGACTCCAGATTCACCCCGGGGGACTGAGATCAGAACCCAGCCCTGTCCCCATAGTGCTCAGGAGTGACTCTGGATTGACCCCGGGGGGCTGAGATGAGAACCCAGATCACAGGTTTCCTGTGGATTCCTTCTCCTAGGGGAATTCTGTGCCAAAATATTAAATATTCTGCACACAATATTTCAAAATATCTGTCTGCAAGTGTGTCTGTCTGTAACAATACAGACCAAAAAAAAAAAAAGATTCCGGTAATTTTTTTTGACAAATAGTTTCCTCACTAGGCGTATTAACACAGAACTTTGAGTAATTCATTTAACTCACACGACAGAACTGTATTTCCTGCACCTGTCAGAAGCAGTGCAAAGGCTTGGGGGCATCAGGGGTAACGGAGGAGCTGCGGGAGCGGGAAGGAACCTGGGAGTGAACCTGGAAGGTGTTGGGTGTGGGCGGGAGGTTTTTTTTGGAGTGGGGAATTGTTAGGGGGCTGGGAAGCCTCCCCCATGCAGACCCTGGATGACCTCAAGCCTCTCCCATTCAGTCAGGGACATCAGCCCCTTTCCCTGCAACCCCCGTCCCCATGTGTCCCTGCAGCCTCCTCCCCCCTCCCCAGACTCAACGCTATCACCCCACTAGCTCCTGAGCCCCAGTCTGTGACCCCCCAGCAGCCCTGGGTGCCCCACTCTGCCCTAACCTGGCTCTGCGGCAGGTGCTGTGATGAACTTCTGCTCCTGGGGGAATTCGGCAGCACTGGGTAGGCAGAGAATTTTTTCCCCCCCACAGAAAATACATTCTGCCCCAGAAGTGCTGCGGTTCCACCTTTATCCCACCAGGGGCCGCTGTGGCACCAGAACAGCGGGCTGTGTTCATGCTGCTGGCTACTCTGGCACCAGAGCGGCCTCTCGTGGGCAAAAGTTGGAACTGCAGCACTTCTTGGGCAGAATGTATTTTCTGCGGGAGGAAAAACAAAATTATGCAGGGCAGGTGATTTCTGCACATTCTAGTAGTGAGCCAGCCACTCCCAGTCCCAGCAACTAGCAGCAACTACACACCACACCACAGAAACACAAACCCAGGACACAATCCCTGTAACAAACCCCATTGCCTACTCTGTCCCCATATCTACTCTAGTAACACCATCATAGGACTCAACCACATGAGCCACACCATCCGGGGCTCATTCACCTGCACATCTACCAATGTGTAAGAAGTAGTAAGAAGATATATATACATACACAGAACATGAAAAGGTGGGAGTTGCCCTACCAACAATAAGAGGCTAATTATATATAGCTTACTATATGTTCCATTCTATGCACCCGATGAAGTGGGCTGTAGCCCACGAAAGCTTATGCTCAAATAAATGTGTTAGTCTCTAAGGTGCCACAAGTACTCCTGTTCTTTTTGCGGATACAGACTAACACGGCTGCTACTCTGAAACCAATCTCCCTGGACATTCAATCACAGATTTAAAAGTATCAGAGGGGTAGCCGTGTTAGTCTGGATCTGTAAAAAGCGGCAGAGTCCTGTGGCACCTTATAGGCTAACAGAAGTATTGGAGCATAAGCTTTTGTGGGTCACAAATACTTCTGTTAGTCTATAACAGGGGTAGGCAACCTATGGCACGTGAGCTGATTTTCAGTGGCACTCACACTGCCCGGGTCCTGGCCACCGGTCCGGGTGGCTCTGCATTTTAATTTAATTTTAAATGAAGCTTCTTAAACATTTTAAAAACCGTATTTACTTTACATACAACAATAGTTTAGTTATATATTATAGGCTTATAGAAAGAGACCTAAAAATGTTAAAATGTATGACTGGCACGCGAAACCTTAAATTAGAGTGAATACATGAAGACTCGGCACACCACTTCTGAAAGGTTGCCGACCCCTGGTCTATAAGGTGCCACAGGACTCTGTTGCTTTGTACAGATTTAAAAATAGCCATCCTGCCACAAAAACACTTCAAAAACAGACTTCAAAGAGAAACTGCTGAGCTACAATTCATTTGCAAACTTAACACCATAATTTGGGCTTGACTAGGGACTGGGAGTGGCTGGCTCACTAGAAAAGCAATTTTCCCTCTCTTGGTATTGACACCTCCTCATCAATTACTGGGAGTGGACCAATCCACCCTGACTGAATTGGCCCTGTCAACACTGGTTCTCCACTTGTGAGGTAACTCCCTTCTCTTCATGTGTCAGTATATTTATGCCTGTATCTGTAACTTTCACTCCATGCATCTGAAGAAGTGGGTTTTTTACCCACGAAAGCTTATGCCCAAATAAATGTTAGTCTTTAAGGTGCCACCAGACTCCTCGTTGTTTTTACAGAAAATTCCCACTCTGTCACAGGGAAGCCCAGCCAGGGAGCAGGGATGGAGTCACTGGGGGTGTTTGTGTTCCCCAGCCAGGGGGCAGCAGCAGCCGCTGGAGATTCAGAGCAGAGGGAGGGGGGATCCCTGCCCCCAGGGTGGAGCTGCAGAGCAGGGAGCTTTTCCCAGGGGGATGCTTCCCCCAGGCTGCCTGCACTCAGAGGACACACGGAGGAGTCGGGGCCTAGGGGCTGCCAAGTTGGCACCATCCCCAGCCACAAAAATCCATCCCCTGCCCCCTGGAAATGACCCTGACGATCAATGCAGCCAATCTCCCCCACCGACTGATCTGGGAGGGGAGCGAAGCCTCCTGCCCAGACACGAACCCACCTTGAACGGGGCAGCGGGAGGCTTCCTCTGGGGGCAGCTGGGCCCATCAGTGGCCATGGCAGTGCCCTGGAGCTCCCCGCGAAGCAGCCAGGAGCAGCCAGCATGGGAGGCGGGATACCGGGCTAGATGGGCCCGTTGGTCTGAGGCGGTGTGGCCAGGCCTGGCTGGTGCCGTGGCACCGTTGTGTGTGTGTGGGGGCTGGAAATGACGGTCAGGCTGGATCAGACAGCGCCCCCTAGCGCTGCGCTAGTGGGGTCAGCCCTGACTGATGGGGAGAGCGCCCCCTACTGAGCCCCCCACCCTACAGCCCAGCACCCCCTAGCGCTACAAATCCCCCAAATCTTACTTGCTCTTACCCCACTTGATGCCCTGGAGCCCCTCTGACACCCTCCCCATAGAATTCCCTGTACACACAGCTGTCCTGCCCCAGAGGTGGCCGCATCTCAGTATCGGGCGAGGGGTCCCTGTATAACGAGCCGCTGGCACCGCGCATCTCAGGTACCTGAGATGCCAGGGGAGCCACTGACCTGTGGATCAGGTTCGTTATAACGAGTCACTAACGAGGGAGGATTGGGGACAGGAAAAGCCCCCCGAGTTAATCTGCCCCTCCCACCGGTGCATGCTATGGTGTTGCGCTGCCCCCTGCTGGTCTGACCCACCCCAGCTGGGATCCAGGCTCAGCACCAGCAGCAGAGGGGACCCCCCCCAGACCTCCCATCCCTGCTGCCCTGTGGGGGGTGAGTGGCCGGCGCTGGGACCGGGGGATCCCGATCGGCTCATGGGGGATTCTGGTTTGTGTCCCTCTGCAGGAAAAGGAGCCGCACTGAGACCGAGCAGGTAGGAACCCGGCTCCTCCCGCCTCCCGCTCGACCTGCCGGGGTCACAGGGCTCCTGGGTTCTGTCCCAGCTCGGGGAGGGGAGTGGGGTCTAGTGGTTAGAGCAGGGGGGAGGTTAGGGTACAGCATGAGGGAGGATGGGGGGCTCTCTGGGTGTGTTGGGGAATCTCCCTGTGGGTGGGGGGATATGACATTTACAAGGGGATTTTCTCTCTTTTGGCGCCAGCCCTTTGTGGGTGTTGAAGGCCCCGGTTCAGCAAGACCCCGTCTGTGAGTAACACACCCAAGAGGGTACCAGGGTGGGGCAGGAGCCCTGGAGAGGGGTGGAGCTTGTGGGGGCTCCACCCACATGGGACGGGGCCTGATTTACAGCTGCTGCTGGGTGGGACTAAGGAGAGGGTCCCGGAGGTAGCTGGTGTCAGCTGAGCTTCTTGCCTCCCTCCCCACCAACACCCTGGGGGACACCCTCCCCTCCCCCTCTAGTTCAGGGTCTCCCTCTTTGGGCCCCCCATTCTCCCCCCAGGCCTGGGGCTTTGAGTGTCCCCCCTTCACTTCTCCATCGGACCTTCCCAGCCAGTGACCTGTGGGGAATCCCCATCCACTCCTGCCTCCCAGCCCCCTGCTCTAACCACTAGACCCCACTCCCCTCCCAGAGCCTGGGTGAGAACCCAGGAGTCCTGACTCCCAGCCCCCCTACCCCGCCGTAACCCCCTAGACTCTGCTGCCATCTCTGTACCTCAGTTTTCTTCCCTCTCTGTAACATGGGGCTAATGACTATGGCCCATGCTGTGGGGCAGGGGAGGGTTGGCAGTGCCGGTCTCTGAGCCCCCTGGCTGGACGGAGGGGTCGGAGCTGTGTGTGGGGTTCTGCTCTGGGCCGGCCGGGGGTGCAGCTCAGCGGGTGTCTCTGTTCCGCAGACGCCTCCATCAACAAAGGGAAACAGCCGCAGATCCTCATAAGTGTCCCCCGTCCGCCCGCAGACTCTGACCCCCAACCCTGACCCACATGGGCCCCAGCAGCCCCCTCACATCGAACCCCACCCCCTTTACCTGGCACACGCAGTGATTTGGGGTGGGGCTGCTGGGAGGGGGGTTTCCTTATGGGATCGCCAGCTGGGATTTCAGAGTCCAGCGAAGGGCAACGAAAATGATTAGGGGGCTGGGGCACATGACTTACGAGGAGAGGCTGAGGGAACTGGACTTGTTTAGTGTGCAGAAGAGAAGAGTGAGGGGGGATTTGATAGCAGCCTTCAAGTACCTGAAGGGGGTTCCAAAGAGGATGGAGCTCGGCTGTTCTCAGTGGGGGCAGATGACAGAACAAGGAGCAATGGTCTCAAGTTGCAGTGGGGGAGGTCTAGGTTGGATATTAGGAAACACTATGTCACTAGGAGGGTGGTGAAGCGCTGGAATGGGTTCCCTAGGGAGGTGGTGGAATCTCCTTCCTTAGAGGTTTTTAAGGCCCGGCTTGACAAAGCCCTGGCTGGGATGATTTAGTTGGGGATTGGTCCTGCTTTGAGCGGGGGGTTGGACTAGAACCTCCTGAGGTCTCTTCCAACCCTAATCTTCTATGATTCTATGATTGCAGGCAGGGCCGGTGCAAGGATATTTTGCGCCCTAGGCGAAACTTCCACCTTGTGCCCCCCGTCCCGTAACATCGGTTCAGACCAGATTCCCCCCTCCCTGTCCCCTGAACTCCCCTGGAGGGTGCACAGCGCACCCGTGAGCCCTCCCCACCACACCCCGGCAGCCCCCGCCCCGAGTCCACTCACTGGCTTTGCCGGGCTTGGGCCGCTGCAGCAGCTCAGCAGGGAGGAGCTGCCTTCTGGGGGCTCCTGCAGCAGATGCATGTGGGCAGAGGCCCCCATGCACCCCCCCGGCTCCCCCCTCCCCGCACTCGGGCTCTGTGGCTCCCGGGAGTGTGAGCTGCTGCCCTTCCCGGAGCAGGCTCAGGGCCCCACGCCCCAGCAGCGGCTCACATGCCCGGGAGCCACAGAGCCCGAGCGCGGCGACGGGGGAGCCGGGGGGGTGCAAGGGGGCCTCTGCCTGCATGCATCTGCTGCAGTCTGCAGGGGCCCCCTGGGGGGGTGCCAGGCCACAGCCTGGGCAGGAGGGGCGGGGGGGCGCGGCTGCTCTCCGCTAGCGGCGCCACCGCCTTTGCAGGGATCCTGACCCCCTGCGCCGCGCCAGCTCCTCCATAGCTGGGGCTCGCCGCCCCCGCAAGCCCTATGCAGTATTATTAAACTGGTGCCCTATGCCCGACTGCAGCCTAAGCATGCAGCCCGGCGGGGGCGGAGGGACAAGGCAGAAAGAATAACAAGAGGTCCGGCCCGCCTCACGGTGGCGGAGAGTCACAGTTCCCCGCAGAGATCCCTGTACCCTCTCCCTCTCGCAGAATGGACATACAGAAGGTACCTAATTAAAAGCACTAAACTTGGGAATAAAAAATGTCAGTCACAGGTTTTTTGATATGCCCTGAAGTTTGTCAGAGATTTATTTGCAAAAACTTTGTAGTAAGGGCGAGTCAGCTGTCTTGCTGAATCCAACATTAAATATTATGGAATACATGATGCAGCTCTTCTCTGTTTTCCCTTTTCTTAATCCATATTTCTAAGCTGATTTTATATTTTAAATGTACTCTTAAGCCTTCATAAAGTGATCATTCCAGATTACTACCTATTTAACTCACTGAAACAGGCATTGTTTTAAATGAATCAGTCACAGAGGTTTAGTGTGTTCATAACAATGTTCATTGCTTTTAGAAAAAGGGAACACTCATTTACTGTGTGTGATCTCCAGAACAATACACATGTTTATGAAATTTCACCAACTTTAAAAAATATGTTTCCAAAGATTTTAGGCATAACAAAGGATTTTATATCTTACTAAGGTACTGATTTTGCTTAAAACTAGTTCATCAGATAGTCAGAAGTAAAGAAAGGGAAACTCTGGCCTTGGCTACACTTGGCAAGTGGCAGCGCTGTGAAGCGCGAGTGTAGTCGCGCTGCCAGCGCTGCGAGAGCGCAGCGCTGCGAGAGAGCAGCGCTGCAAGTACTCCACCTCTCCAAGGGGAATAGCTTGCAGCGCTGCGAGCGAGCGTGCAGCGCTGCAGGCGCTGATTACACTGGCGCTTTACAGCGCTGCACTCGGGGTGGGGTGGGGTGTTTTTTCACACCCCTGAGCGCAGCAAGTGCAGCGCTGTGAATTGCCAGTGTAGCCAAGGCCAGTGTCATGCACAACTGTTTTTGTCAGTACATTCAGAAACTGACAGCAGATACCTGGGGGTTGGTAAATGCCTGTTAAATGTCTTCGTTGCCCCTTGAATGGCTCTTGAACAGTTTCAGTGTTGTGCTAATAGGTCTTGCAGGCTGGAGACTGTTTCTCTTTTAAAAATAACAGGAGTACTTGTGGCACCTTAGAGACTAACAAATTTATTAGAGCATAAGCTTTCGTGGGCTACAACCCACTTCTTCGGATGCACTTCTTCGGATGTTTCTCTTTTAACTACTAGACCCCCTTCCCAGGAAGACTCGGAGCCTGCAGGAAGGGTCAGAACAGGGATAGGAAAACCAGTGGGGTGGACACCAAGACCCAGTGGTGCCCCAAATTTTCAGGTGCCCTACGCAGCTGCCTATGCCTGAGGACGGCCCCGGGCGCCCCCAACCACTTGCCGCCTTAGGCCAGTGCCTAGTTCGCCTAGTGGTTGCACCGGCCCTGATTGCAGGGGTGTGTGTGTTGGGGTGTTGGTAGATTCACACACACACACACACACACACACAGTGACTCTCTCCACTCCCAGCCCCAGAAGCCCGACCCCGGCGCCGACGGACTCACCTACGCCGAGCTGGACGACCAGGCGCTGCAGGCCAAGTGGGCGGGGGGGGGGCAGTCCCTGCCCCCGAGCCTGCCCAGCCCAGCGTGTACGCTGCCATCAGTGTGAGCTGGGGGGCCCTGCAGTGAGAGCCCCCCGCAGCCATGGGGCGCCAGTTCCCAGGGGGCGACAGACTCACCCCCCTGCAGCGCCAGCCCCAGAGAACTCTGCTTCTAGGGAAGATTTAGGTGGGACACTGCCCTCCCCCCACTGCAGCCCCGTTCCATCGAGCTGCTGTCCCCCTGCCCCGTGAAGACCAACATTTGGGGGGTTGGGGGGGCTCAGCACCGGGAGGGGGAGGGGACACATTGAGGCAGCTTTTATGTGATTTTGCATCCTATTAATCTCCAGATTTGTAATAAACACTGAACCACAGACCAGCCCCCCCGGATAGCCCCCAGCCCCCCTCTCCCTGCGTCGGGAGTGTGTGTCGCACCTAGGGGAGATGGGATTGCTCTCGTGAGAGTGGTAGGGCCTTCCTGCTCTAACCACTACACCCCAGTCCCCTCCCAGAGCCGGGATATATTACAGGGTCGCTGCCGGGGAATCAGGTTTACGTTGAGTTTCACTGGCAGTAACAGAAACAGAAAGTGAGCACCAGCTCCGGACACACTTCCCCTTTCACGGATTTTTCGGCTGCTGCTTTAGCAATTTAGGATCTAACTGTATCCCTCCCTCCCTTCCTCCCCACCTCACAGGGGCCAGAAACCACCCCACAGACCCCCACCCCTCTGTCCCGTCTCTGTCTCACACCACTTCGCTGAGAACAGCATCTGCAGGGACGCAACCTGGGAAGGAGGTTGGCCAGGTCCCTCCACCCTCATGCTCCAGGGTGGGCGCTTGGTCCAGCCAGGTCAGGAAGGAACCTCTGCCCCGCTTCATGGGAGAGGGTCACTCCGTGGGGGGCACTGTGTGTGTGTGGTAGGAGCCCTCCTCTGGTCGGAGCTGCTGCTCCAGGGAGGCTAGATAGGCCTGTTGGAAAAGCTCAGGGCAGCCTGGTCACCTCTTGATGCCTCCTGAGATTCCCCCTTTCCCAGCTGGTCCCCGGACGGGGCAGCTCCCATGTGGGGCTGGGAGGTGATGGGGGGGGGGGGACGGACCAGGCAGCTGCAGGAGGGGATGTGGTTTGCTGGGTGTCACAGGGAGCTGGCTTTGCTCTGAGCGTGGTAGATTTGGGCTGGAGATTGCAGAGAAGCCAGCTGATGGGAAGAAAGGGGCCGAGTGGATCACGGGCTTCCTGGGACTGCAGCCCCCGGCGCAGTTCCTCATTCCGCTCGCACTCGGGCCTCAGACTGGGTGGAGCTGGGCACCGGGGTGTTTGTAGCAGCGCTGAGGGACCCCCACTGCCCCGTCATGGCGTCTGCTTTCACCGTCCTCCTCGGTGAGTATCGGAGACAGCCAGGGCGTGTGTCCATAAGGGGGGAATCTGAGACCAGGGCTTGTGTCTAGGGGGGGTGGGATCTGAGACCAGGGTGTAGGATCCAGTTGCTCTGGGATCTGGTCCCTAATGACCTGTCTCCTTTCCAGGCTGCTGGCTGGCTGCGTGGAGCACGGTGTTGGGAGGTGAGTATCTGTGGGGAATGGGGCAGTTGGGGGAATTTCCACATCAGGGACGAGGGACGTGGGTGGGGAGTGAGTGGCGCAGATTCTCCAATGGGATGATCCTGTCAGATCTCTGCTCCCTCCCACACCCAGAGGTGGGGACTGAGACCTCGCCCCACTCATTACAGGGATGGGCACCACACACGGTGAATTCACCTGCACTCAAAGCTCTGCCCCCAGGAAATACAGAGTGAAGGCACCAGCCACCCCACAGCGCCCCCGAACTGTGCCCGGGGAGCTGGCAGGAGTCCCAGGGAATGGATCTTTGGAAATATCCCGTCCCCAAAGGGGCCACCGGCACTGTGCAGAGCGGAGCTAAATCCCCAGCGGCTGAGAGCGGTTTGGGGCGGAGCAGAACCAGAGTTTGAGCCCCGGGGTGGGCAGGAAATTGTTAGAACGAACGGGGGATTTTGCAAACACATTTTTTGGGGGGGCCTGTCCTAGGACCTCTTGCTCAAAGGACCCAAATATGTCCCATGAACCCAACCCCCGCCCACCCCGCCCCCTGTGTATAGCACATTGCCAGACAATTGGAGTAAATGTGGATTTTGCAACATTTTAAAGAATAATCCATGTTCTGCCCAACTACAGGAGAGCGGCAGCTCTCTACAGCAGGGTTCGGCAACCTTTCAGAAGTGGGGTGCCGAGTCTTCATTTATTCACTCTGATTTAAGGTTTCGCGTGCCAGTCATACATTTTAACGTTTTTAGAAGGTCTCTTTCTATAAGTCTATAATATAGAACTAAACTATTGTTGTATGTAAAGTAAATAAGGTTTTTAAAATGTTTAAGAAGTTTCATTTAAAATTAAACTAAAATGCAGAGCCTCCAGAACTGGTGGCCAGGACCCGGGCAGTGTGAGTGCCACTGAAAATCAGCTCGCGTGCCGCCTTTGGCATGTATGCCATCGATTGCCTACCCCTGCTCTACAGTATTAGAAAAACAAGAGGGTGACTCTGGTCTCAGCCCTTGGGGTCAATCCAGAGTCACCCCTGACTGCAGCGGGGGCAGGGCTGAATTGACCCTGGAGAACTGAAGGAATCAGAGACTGGAAATCTCCTTTCTCCCGTCCTCTGTCTCTCTCCCTGGCTGTGAGCCGTGGGGCCGGGCCTGCACCCCAGGGACGGGTGGGGGGTAAAACGCTGGAGCGACAGATGGGCAGAGGATTGAGTCAGACGGACGCGGTTTGTGTCACCCCCACTTACTGCCTGTTTGTTTGTGAATCCAGAGGGGTCCCTCCCCAAACCCTCCATCTCCGTCAGCCCCGGTGGGATGATCCCCGTGGGGGGAAATGTCATCATCCGGTGTCGGCATGAGCGCCTGGGCCTGAGGATCGTCTTCTACAAGGCTGGAGATTGGAACTATCTGACTTACACAGACCCTGCTGGCTCTGAGGCTGAATTTCCCATCGCCAGCGCCAGACGGGAACACGGTGGCAGCTACACCTGTCTTTATAGCGACAGAACAGGACCAGCTGCCTACTCGGAGCCCAGCGACCCTGTGCAGATCATTGTAGCAGGTGAGGGGCCCAGCCCGGCATCTCGGCTCCCAGCCCCACACCCAGCCAGGGCCCAGGGGGTCACTGTGAGCCCTGGCGCCCAGCAGATGGGACGTCCAGCCAGTGAAGGTTGGGCGTGTGTGGGGGGGAAATCTCGGCCCCCTGGAGGTGGGTGTGTGGGGAGCAGGGAGATCTCAGGTGATGCCCTTGGCACCCTGGATCCCAGGGGAGACCCTGACCCTGTCTCTGTCCCGTCGCTGACGCTCCATGCTGCGCACGGGGCGCAGTGGCCGTGCCGGGGTCTGTCTCATGCCCCGTCTCCTCCCACTGCAGAGCTCAACTCCCCCAAACCCTCCATCTCCCTCAGCCCCAGCGGGGGGGTCACCCTGGGGGTTGCCGGGACCGTCCAGTGTCGGCAGGGCTGGCTCTAGGCACCAGCAAAGCAAGCACGTGCTTGGGGCGGCACATTTGCAGGGGCGCAAGAATCCAGCGTGGGAGCTGAGAACCAACAGGGAGCCCTGGGAGCTGTAGTTCCTTGGTTAGCTCCCTGCCTATAGAGCCAGCCCTGGAGCAGGGAAAGAACTACATTTCCCAGCATTCCCTCGGCCGCAATTAACAGGAAAGGGAGGGGGAAGGAGTGTGGAACTGAAACCTCATGCTGCAGCTTGCTGTGAATGGTAGGGACAGAGCCAGCTCCAGGTTTTTTGCTGCCCCCCACCTCAGCCCTGGGCTCTCCCCGCACCCCTGTGTTGCCCCAGCCCTGGACTCTCCCCTGCTGCCCCAGCTCTGGCCCCCACCTGCACCCCCCTGCCGCCCCAGCCCTGGGCTCTTCCCCCCACCCACAACTCTGCCGCCCCAGCTCTGGCCCCCACCCGCACCTCCTGCCGCCCCAGCCCTGGGCTCTCCCCCAAAGAAGGAATTGGGTGGACTAAGTGGACATTGCCCCTCTCTATCTGAAGCCTAGCAAGGCAGGTACATGGATCCCACTAGAATTTAAAATGAAAAGTAAGGGAGGGGAGGCTCTACTAGACTGGGCAGCTTTAGATACAGTACCAGGCACATGGGAGGATTTCCACTTCTGAGCCATGGAAGCAGAAATTGACTTTTCCTTTCCAGATTTAGCTAATATTCAGAAAGGGAATCCAGCCCCTGCCTTCCAGATTTGAACACCTCAAAATTCAGGAGTGCTCAAGCTCAATTTGGGCAGCTGTTACTTCATTTCTCCCAAATCAAATATACTGATCCACTGTAACTTGCTGTAGAAAAAGTAGGATAAATTGAGCAAGAAATGCTTCCCAGTGGTTATTAGGTCTGGAATTGCTATTTTCAACAGCCATTGCTTGTTTTTATTATTATTATTATTATTATTTTTAAGTTTTAGTTTTATTTGTTTAAAAGGAAGACAGTGATATTGCATTGGCAAATTCCCCACAGAAACAAAGAATGGAACAAAAGAATAATAAAGGCACCTTAACTTTTCCTCATTTACGTAGGACAGTCTTATAACATGCATCCAGATATCCTCCAGTCACACAAGCTGAAAATTGTTCCACTTTACTGCAGTTCTGTAACCATATGGGAACCAGTCCTGTCTGTGTTCTGCACATCCAAAATTCCTGCTGAATGACCCGCCCTGGGAGCGAGTTACCAGTGACCCAGGGCTGGGGCAGCAGGAGGGTGCAGTTGGGAGGGGCGGGGGGGCAGCCAAAATGTTTTTTGCTTGGGGCAGCAAAAAACCTAGAGCCGGCCCTGAGTGTCGGGGTCAGCGCTGGGGTCTGGTGTTTGTTCTGTACAAGGCTGGGGCAGGAACGCAGCAGTGCGGGGCGGGGACTCGGCTGGGGTTAAATTTCCCATCGCCAAAGTGAGCCGATCAGACGGAGGCAGCTGCACCTGCTATTATCCCCCGACTCGGATCCTGACACCTGGTCGGAGCCCAGCAACCCCGTGGAGCGGGTGGGAGCAGGTGAGGGGCCCGGCTCGGCGTCCCCGCTCCCAGCCCCACCCTCAGCCGGATACTCAGGGGAGCTCCGTGACGATGGGCCACTCAGAGCCAGGCTCTTCCCTGAGCCCTGGGCCCAGCAGGGGGGACACCCAGCAGGAGCCAGAGGTGGGAAGCTTTAGGGCAGGGCCGGCTCCATAGTTTTTGCCACCCCAAGCAGAAAAAAAATAAAAAAAACCCGTGATCGGGAACTCTAACTGCGCCGCTTCAGGGACCCGCCACCGAATTGCCGCTGAAGAGCCAGATGTGCTGCCCCCTTCCAGGGGCCGCCCCAAGCACCTGCTTGCCGGGCTGGTGCCTGGAGCCAGCCCTGTTTGGGGGCCCCTTGGCTGCTGGGGGAGCTCGTTCTGCAGCCTGGGCCCGGCCCCGGAGGAAGTTCTGTCCCCTGCCCAGACAAGCGTGACCCTGATTGTGGCCGGGCCGGAGGCAGGGAGCCGTCACCCCGGGGCCACCCCAGAGCTGTGGGCTGTTGTCGGGTGTCTTCCCTGCAGCTGGGGGCCGGCGGGAGGCACCCAGGCCAGCTCTGATGGAGCTGAAAATAGCAATGGAGCCGTGGGCGAGCAGGACAAGCCGCTCGCGTGTGCACCCGGCGCCCTGAGCGGCTTGTCCTCGAGCGGCCAGCCCGTGCCGCTGCAGCTAGCTTAGGGTTACCATATTTGAACTTTCAAAAAAGAGGACACTCCGGGGGGGGGGGGGAGGGTGTAGCCCCGCCCCCTAGCCACTCCCTCCCAATTCCCGCCCCCCTGACTGCCCCCCACAGAACCCCCAACCCATCCAACCCTCCCTGCTTCTTGTCCCCTGATCGCCCCTTCCCGGGACCCCTGCCCCTAATCACCCCCCGGGACCCCACGCCTTATCTAAGCCTCCCTTATCTTTGTCCCCAACTGCCCCCTCCTGAGACCCCCCCACCCTACCTGTCCCCTGACTGTTCTGACTCCTATCCACACCCCTGCCCCCGCCAGATCCCCGGGACTCCCACGCCTATCCAACCGCTGCCTGTTCCCTGACTGCCCCCCCGAACCCCGAACCCATCTAACCCTCCCTGTCCCCTGACTGCCCCAATCCCTCTCCACACCCCTGCCCCCTGACAGGCCACCCCCAGAACCCCTGACCCATCCAACCCTCCCCCTGCTCCCTGTCCCCTGACTGCCCCAATCCCTCTCCACACCCCTGCCCCCTGACAGGTCCCCCCAGAACCCCCACCCCATCCAACCCTCCTGCTCCCTGTCCCTTGACTCGCCGCGCTCCCTGCCCTGCCCCACCCCAGCTCACCTCCGCTCTGGCTCTGCCTGCTCCCCTGAGCGCGCAGCCACCCCGCTTCTCCGCCCCGCCCCCGGCTTGCCTCGAATCAGCTGTTCGGCGGCAAGCCTGGGAGGGAGGGGGCGAGAAGCGGAGCGGAGTGGCGCGCTCAAGGCAGCAGGCAGAGGCGGAGCGGACGTGAGCTGGGGCGGGGAGCGGTTCCCCTGTGCCCCCCCCGTTACCTGCTGCGGGCAGCCCTCCCCGCGCCCCCCTGCCCCAGCTCACCTCTGCTCTGCCACCTCCCCTGAGCGCTCCGCTTCTCCCCCCTCCCTCCCACCCAGGCTTGCTGCGCAAAAGTCTGGGAGGGAGGGGGGTGGAGGGGAAAAGCGGCGCGCCCGGGGGAGGAGACGGGGCCTGGGATTTGGGAAAGGGGTTGGAATGGGGGCGGAGAAGGGGCGGAGCCGGGAGCGGGGGGGGGCGCGAGCACCCACTGGCGCCGGCTACAGTCGGTGCCTATGCCCCACGCAGCGCTGCCGGCGTGCTGAAGCTGCAGGGGAGGAGGAAGCGGGGGAGGGGCTTTTGCTGCTGGAGCGGCCCCAAGTGAGCAGCTCAATCCGGCGCGGCTGCCCTGTCAGCCGCTTTTGGGTCTTTAGATAGCCGTCCGGGGGGAAATCCCGGACATTTTTAGCTTTTTACAAATTCCCCCCGGACGGCTATTTAAAGACCCAAAAGCCGGACATGTCCGGGGAAACCCGGACGTATGGTAACCCTAAGCTAGCTTGGCCGTGCCCACGCGCCCCCAGGGCAGGCCGGACGCAGTAAATGAGGCAGGGGCCACACACGGGCATATGAGGACCCAAGAACTAGGGAGCTGCGGCTTGGTGTCTGTGGGGCTGGGAGCCCAGCTCACAGGGCAGGATTCTGGGTCAGGGGGACTCTAGAATCTAGGAGTGAATCTCTGCCCGGGGGGCTCTGGATCTGCCCGTGGCTGGGGCCGGCCGGGAAGGCCGGGGCTGGGCGGGTGCCTGGGTCTGGCTCTCACAGTCTGTCTCCTGTGCGCAGATCCCAGCTTATCCAGACCCTGCATCTCTCTGAGCCCCACTGGGGTCACTGCCCCAGGGGCAAATGTCACCATCCGGTGTCAGGGGCAGCGCCGGAACGTGACGTTCTTCCTGCACAAGGCTGGAGACCTGAACCCGCAGCGACACATGGACCCTGCTGGGGATGGGGCCGAGTTCCGCATCCCCACCGTGGGCTGGCAGCACGGAGGGAACTACAGCTGCAGCTACCGGCCCCGATCAGAGCCCTTCGTCTCCTCACAGCCCAGCGACCCCATGCAGCTGGTGGTAGCAGGTGAGGGGCCCGGCTCATTGTCTCTGCTCCCAGACCCACAGCCAGCCAGACCCTTGGGGGGGGCTCCATGCTGATGGGACCCTCAGAGCCAGGCTCTGCCCTGAGCCCTGAGCCCAGCAGAGGGGACGCCCGGCCGGGGAGCGGGGACGGAGTCACTGGGGGGGTCCCAGACAGGAGGGAGCAGCCTTCTACCCTGCACATGGTCTGACGCTGCCCTGGTTACCGCGGTGTCGGGCGCCTGCCAGTCGAGCATTAAGCAACGTGGCCCTGTCTGTCATGGGCGGGTCGTTCTCTCTCGTCCTCTCCTCGGGGGAGGTCTGTGCCCACAGCGGAGGGTCTGGTTTGGGGTGGGTCAATGGCCGCGCTGCCCCGGGTCGATAACGGAGCAGGCCGGCTGGGGGAGGGCACCTGGCCTTGGAGCCGGAGGTGGGGAGGTTTGGGGGGCCCTTGGCTGCTGGGGGAGCTCGTTCTGCAGCCTGGGCCGGGCCCTGGAGGAAGTTCTGTCCCCTGCCCAGACGAGCGTGACCCTGATGGTGGCCGGGCCGGAGGCAGGGAGCTGTCCCCCAGGGTCCCCCCAGAGCTGTGGGCTGTTGTTGGGTGTCTGCCCTGCAGCTGGGGGCTGGCGTTCGGCACCCCGGCTAGCTCTGATGGAGCTGAAAATAGCAATGGAGCCGTGGCCAGGCAGGACTAGCCGCTCGTGTGTGCACCCAGCGCCCTGGGTGGGTCTGGCTCTCACAGCCTGTCTCCTGTGTGCAGATCCCAACTTACCCAGACCCTCCATGTCTCTGAGCCCCACTGGGGTCACCGCCCCAGGGGCAGACGTCACCATCCGGTGTCAGGGGCAGCGCCGGGACGTGAGGTTCTTCCTGCACAAGGCTGGAGACCTGAACCCGCAGCGACACATGGACCCTGCTGGGGACGGGGCCGAGTTCCGCATCCCCAACGTGGGCCGGCAGCACGGAGGGAGCTACAGCTGCAGCTACCGGCCCCGATCAGAGCCCTTCATCTCCTCAGAGCCCAGCGACCCCATGGAGCTGGTGGTAGCAGGTGAGGGGCCCGGCTCAGCGTCCCCACTCCCAGACCCACAGCCAGCCAGACCCTCGCGGGGGGCTTTATGCTGCTGGGACGCTCAGAGCCAGGCTCTGCCCTGAGCCCTGGGCCCATCAGAGGGGACACCTGGCCGGGGAGCGGAGATGGCAGGGTGGTGGGTATAACAGGCCAGGGATGGCTCTGCCTTCCTTGGCTAGAGCCGCTGCCGAGGGATGGAGGACTGCGGCTGCTCGAGCTGGCCAGCCGGGCGGGGGCTGGGGTTGACGAGCTGGGTGGGTCTGGGGCTGTTTCGGCTGGCACAGGGCTGGGGTCAGTCGGCCGGCATGGCTGGGTCTGACCCAGGACTGGGGCCGGCCTGGGGTTCCTCTGGTGATCGGGGTGGGGGGCTGGCTCTGGGTTCTGGCTAGCCCAGGGGTTCTTCAGCCACGGGAGGGGGTGGCGAGGGGGCACTCGGGGCTCCTGCCATGGGAAGTGGGGCCTTGTGTGGCAGGGGTGGGGTTGCAGGGCTACCCTCCCGGAAAGGGGGGTCCACCCGCAGCCCATGGGGGATGGAGTCATGGGGGGGAGCAGCAGCTGCTGGAGATTTGAGTCTGAGGGAGGGGGGATCCCTGCCCCCAGGGGGAGCTGCAGAGCAGGGGGCCTTTCCCAGGGGGATACTCCCCATCTCGGGGATGCACAGAGGGCTCGGGGCCCAGGGGCTGCTCAGCCGTCCCCTCCCCACTCCTCTGGACACCCAGCACTCAATGGGGAGCTGTGCGGGGGAGGGGCCGGTGGCTGGGTCGCCGTGTCGGGTCTGCGTCTCATGGCCTGTCTCCTTCTGCTCCCAGAGCCCACTCTGCCCAAGCCCTCTGTGTCCATCCGCCCCAGCCAGGGGGTCGCCCTGGGGGGAGCCGCCACCATCCACTGCCAGGCTCGGCTCCAGAATGCCACCTTCCTTCTCTACAAAGACGGAGGCTACTGGGGGTGTGCGGCCCCTGTAGGGGACGTGGCCGAGTTCCCCGTGACCGGTGCCGGATGGAGAGACGCGGGGATCTACAGCTGCTCCTATCACACCACGCGGGAGCCGGTCGCCGTGTCCCACCCCAGCGACCCGGCGCGGCTGGTGGTGAGAGGTGAGGGCCCCAGATCGGCGTCTCCTAGTCACTCCGCCCCAGGGCCCAGGCAGCGAGGGGGCAGTGAGGGGGCAGGGGAGGGGACCCCGTCAGCCAGTTAAACAGGCTTGTTCTGCCAAGGAGCCACCCCCAGGGGTAGCTATGAAGGGCTGGGGTTGGGGGGGGGCGAATGGGTGGAGTTACTAGGGGTATGTGGGGCCCAGGCGCCATGGGGAGGGGCTCCCTGCAGTTGGACGGATCGAGGGGTTCGAACGGGGACACACAGACACAGACAGGGTAGGGGGATGGGGATAAGGATCTGTCGTGGATTCCTATTCTGGGGGGACAGAAGGGGGGAGGGCCCCCGTGGGTTTCACTGCACCAACCCCCCACCCCTTTTGTCACCCCCAGATTACACCTGGGTCAACATCGTCCGTCTGGTCCTGAGCGCTGGGGTCCTGCTGGCCCTGGCGCTGATCCTGGCCGAGGCTGCCCTTGGCTGGAGGAGGGGCGGACACTAGGTGAGGTGACCCCCCCCCCACAAAGCCTCCACCCACTCCAGCCTCCCTGCCCCAGCGTGAGGGAAGGGCAGCAGGGTCAGGAACGGCTAACGGCAGTGGGATGGGGAGTCCTCACCACGGGACACCCAGGAGAGAGCTCTGGGCCCCACAAGGCAGCTGGGGCTGTCAGGACATGGGGGTGCCCTAGGGGCCATGGCTTGTGGGCAGCACCCCCCGAGCCTGTGGCCTCCGGGACACGCTCTGACACAGCCACGCCAGAGAGGACGTGGGATCGTCCCACCAGCCTGAGCCGCCTGGGGGTCGTTCGCACTGTGGTGGCTGTTGAGTCTGCGAAGCGGCCCGGCTGCGAGCTCACATGTAAAACCCACGGGCAAGTTCCCAGCTGTGCCAAGGCCCTGGAGAACCAGGGGAAATTGAAACTTGCTCCCCCTGATGTTAGAATCTGGCTATGCCACTGCTAGCACCTGGGGGTTGTGGCCACCGCCAGAGCAAGTTTCTGAGCTGTGTGTGACGGGGTCCCCAGGGTGTAACCCGGCCTGTGGGGCCACTGAGCCCTCCAAAGGCACCAACCTAGGCTGGCTCTGACACTGTGATGCTGATGTCAAGCTACCAACCTTGGAGAGGCTCTGCACCCACACAGCCATCCACAGTAACTGCAGAAGGAGAGATTTGAAGTGTCTATAAGGAGCAGGCGCAGAGATCAGAGTTGGCTACTTAAGAAATAAAAATATATTCACAGTCAAAGTTCCACAAATGAAACAGGATTTGAATCAGGCAGTGTCTCCCCCTGACAGATGGCACAAGCAGGTGACAGATCCTCAATACACAGACTGGACTCCATCCCAGCCTGGGACCACCCTTCCCCAGTGCAAAGACTTTGTCCTCCAGATGTTCCTCCAGGTGTTGTGTTGTGGGGAAGAGAAGCCCAGGGATTATGTCCCTTCCTCTCTTTTATATTTTCATCCAGTTTGCTGGAAAGATCTTTGCTGTGACCCGGGAATCTGGCAGTCCCCACTGTCAAGCAATATCCATTGTACACAGTCTCTGGGATAGTGGATTCTTTCCTTGAAGGTGTTGATGAGCCATTAACAGTGTCTGGCTGGTCCTCTCTTGCAGTTGAAAGGTTGCTGTGGGCGTCTCACAACGTCACAACATTATGGTTACCATACGTCCGGATTTTCCCGGACATGTCCGGCTTTTTGGGCTCCAAATCCCCTGTCCGGGGGGAAATCCCAAAAAGCTGGACATGTCCGGGAAAATCGGGACATGCGGGGCCGGCGGTGCTGGGCCGGGGGCCGGGCCGGGGGCCGGCGGTGCCGAGCCGGGGACCGGGCTGGCGGTGCCGAGCTGGGGGCTGGGCCGGGGACCGGGCCGGCGGTGCCAAGCTGGGGGCCGGGGGCCGGGCCGGGGACCGGGCCGGCGGTGCGGTGCCGAGCTGGGGGCCGGTGCCGGGGGCCGGGCCGGCGGTGCCGAGCCGGGGGCCAGGCCGGGGACCGGCAGTGCTGGGCGGGCAGGGGGTGCTCGGCTGGGGGCTGGCCCGGGGCCGGCACCCCAGAGCCCGAGCCGACCCAGGCTGGAGATGCCGGGGGGGCCAGCCTGGGCCGCGCCTCCTCCCCCCACGCCCCCTTACCTGCTTCAGGCTTCCCGCGAATCAAATGTTCGCTGGAAGCAGGGGAGGGGGCGGAGTTGGGGCGGGGGCGGGGGCGGGGCTGGGGGCGGGGCCGGGGCCCCGTGGAGTGTCCTCCTTTTGGAGGCTCAAAATATGGTAACCCTACACAACATATATCAGTAGCACACACAGCAATGCTTCATAACCTCCCATACAAGGACAGCACCTACAATGCAACAGGACATGAATGTTCAACAGATCAAGACTTTTAAAATGATGCCTCACAAGGCAATTTTGTATCCAACCTACCATAATTCTATCGTAGTGGTGAATACAGGGGCTCCATGGTGCTAATTTGAGATACAAATTGTCACACTGTGGTATCACCCTAGCGTGGCCAAGGCCTGGGAAAGAGACATGGAACATGTGAGAGGAACAGACTGTGAACTTCCTTTCGCTTGCAGAGGAGGCTGTTTGTGGTGTCCCTGTGCCCACAGGCAGGTCACTTGTTTCCTTTAACCTTCCCCATTTTTACTTATTTTGTATGAGTTGCTGTTTAATAAATTGTACGTGCTCTGAACAACATGTAATGACCAGTGGGTCAGGGAAGCATCCGGTGCAAAGAAAGTGCCCCAGAGTGGGGACACCCTCACCCCTGTCCTAAGTGACCACGACAAGACTGGGGGTCGAGCCCCCAGGGATTCAGGGCCCAGCCTTGCCGGGGTTACGAGGACTCTGCCGCACGGGAGGGAGGAAGGGGAGCCCTCGAGGTCAGGCAGGCCTCTGGGTAAAGGGAGTGGGAGCGAGGACTCAGATCCTTTCACTAGCCAATCCCACCGGGGTGTGTATGAGCCAGGAAAGTTCCCCACAATAGCGGGACCATTCCCCCACGTACACTAGGGGTGGGGTCAGCGGCCGCCCTGCCCATCCGTCCGGAGAGTGAAATGAACCGGTTCCTCGCCCCACAGCCCGGCTGGTCTGGAAACAAGCGGCTCTGCTCCGGTGACTCCCGAAGGAGCGAGACTTGGAGCTGGTCTGACTCCGGCTGTTGGCCGCGGTCGCTCAGCCCCCGTTTCAATAGACAGGCCGGGTTTGATTCCTTGTCCGGGGGTTTAACCCAAAAGCTTTGCCGTTGAACGGCTGCTGCTGGGGGTTTGCCCAGGAGCCGAGTAGAACCAGGGGCTCAGTTTGAAATGGGCCCTGGACCCCGGCCTGTGTAACGCTGGTGAGGGAGAGAGTTTCCAACCCCCCTGAGCCCTCTGGGCCTGCGAGACCCTCTGCAAAGAGCAGCCGGGCATGGGAGTTTGGGGGGACAGGCTGAGGGTCGGGGGGGAAGGGATTAGAGGGGAGATGAGCTGAGATCAGGGAGGGAGTGGGGACAGGAATTCGAGGGGAGACAGAAACGGGGTAGGTGTTGGATGGGAGATGGGAGAGGGTAGTGAGGGTTGGAGGGGGGACAGGGACGAGGGGGACATGATCTGGGGTTGGTGCAGGATGTGGGGGTTTGAGGGGAGACAGGACGGGGCAGAGAGGACGGGGATTTGAGGGGAGATGGGATGTCTATATAAACAAGTGTGTGTCACGTAACCACTGACAGTGTCTCCCACAGCTCGGGGGCAGGGTCTCTGCGGGGGCATTAGAAGGTCCCTGGGTCTCTCCCGGCTGGTGACCCATTGGGGGCCCAGGATGGAATTTCTCTTTCTTCAATTTTCTTTTGAACCTGGTTTATTTAATTCACACGCTGAGAAAAGCCCCTTAGAACCAGGCGTTACAGTGTAAACTTGTCATCACCGCTCAGCTATGGCGCAAGGGGAAGCAAACCCAGGCATCCCCCATCGCGCCCGCTCCTCACACGGTGCCACGGCTCATGTCGCAGGTGGGCAGGTTGGCAGGCTGAGCGGGAAGGCTGCAGAGTCAAACCCTCCAGCACCAGGAAATGCCACAGTTAAGTTTTCCTCAACTCTGCCCCCTTTAATTGCATGAGCACGTATTAATTTTACCTACATGGGTCACTAGCCAGCTTTGAACTCAGAATGCAACAAAGGGGTGTGTGTGTGTGTGTGTGTGTGTGTGTGTGTGTGTGTGTGTGTGTGTGTGTGTGTGTGTGTGTGTGTGTGTGTGTGTGGCGGTCTGTTTGTCAATCTGCATGGAAATACAGGAGAACCTGAGAGTTACAAACACCTTGGGATTGGAGGTTGTTCATAACTTAAATATTCACTAGGCTGAACAAAAGGTTATTGCTGGTCTTTCAAAAGTTTACAACTGAACATGGACTTAGCACAGCTTTGAAACTTTACTATGCTGAAGAAAAATGCTGCTTTTAACCATCTTAATTTAAATGTAACAAGCACAGAAACAGTTTCCTTCCCTTGTCAAATCTTTCTTTTTAAACTTCCCCTTTATGTTTTTAGCAGTTTATGTTTAACACAGAACTGTTCTGTATTTGCTTTTTTTTTTTAAAGTTAACTCTGCTGCCATCTGATCGCTCACTTCCAATTCCAAATGAGGGGTGTGGTTGATTGGTCAGTTCGTAACTCTGAAGTTCTACTGTAGTGGTCAGTGGAAGATTGAAAACAAGACCCTGTGGTCTCCTGGCTCCCAGCCTGATGCACCTTCCCCAATGCTGCAGAGTACACTGAGGGTGACTGTCACAGAGTGTGGGGGAGTCAGAGCCCTGTACCCCCCACTTCCTGCGATTCACCGTGACTCTCAGCCAGCCAGTAAAATGGAAGGTTTATTGGACGACAGGAACACAGTCCCAAACAGAGCTTGGACCCCTCAGTCAAGTCCTTCTGGGGGGCAGGGAGCTTAGACCCCAGTCATAAGAACGTAAGAACATATGAACGGCTGTACTGGGTCAGACCAAAGGTCCATCTAGCCCAGTATCCTGTCTACCCACAGTGGCCAATGCCAGGTGCCCCAGAGGGAGTGAACCTAACAGGTAATGATCAAGTGATCTCTCTCCTGCCATCCATCTCTACCCTCTGACAAACAGAGGCTAGGGACACCATTCCTTACCCATCCTGGGTAATAGCTATTAATGGACTTAACCTCCATGAATTTATCCAGTTCTCTTTTAAACCCTGTTATAGCCTTGGCCTTCACAACCTCCTCAGGCAAGGAGTTCCACAAGTTGACTGTGTGCTGTGTGAAGAACTTCCTTTCATTTGTTTTAAACCTGCTGCCCATTAATTTCATTTGGTGGCCTCTAGTTCTTGTATTATGGGACAAGTAAATAACTTTTCGTTATTTAATTTCTCCACACCGCACATGATTTTATATACCTCTATCATATCCCCCCTTAGTCTCCTCTTTTCCAAGCTGAAAAGTCCCAGCCTCTTTAATCTCTCCTCATATGGGACCCGTTCCAAACCCCTAATCATTTTAGTTGCCCTTCTCTGAACCTTTTCTAATGCCAGTATATTTTTTTGAGATGAGGAGACCACATCTGTACGCAGTATTCAAGATGTGGGCGTACCATGGATTTATATAAGGGCAATAAGATACTCTCCGTCTTATTCTCTATCCCCTTTTTAATGATTCCTAACATCCTGTTTGCCTTTTTGACTGCCGCTGCACACTGCGTGGACGTCTTCAGAGAACTATCCACGATGACTCCAAGATCTTTTTCCTGACTTGTTGTAGCTAAATTAGCCCCCATCATATTGTATGTATAGTTGGGGTTATTTTTTCCAATGTGCATTACTTTATATTTATCCACATTAAATTTCATTTGCCATTTTGTTGCCCAATCACTTAGTTTTGTGAGATATTTTTGAAGTTCTTCACAGTCTGCTTTGGTCTTAACTATCTTGAGCAGTTTAATATCATCTCCAGACTTTGCTGCCTCACTGTTTACCCCTTTCTCCAGATCATTTATGAATAAGGTGAATAGGATTGGTCCTAGGACTGACCCTCGGGGAACACCACTAGTTACCCCTCTCCATTCTGAGAATTTACCATTTATTCCTACCCTTTGTTCACTGTCTTTTAACCAGTTCTCAATCCATGAAAGGACCTTCCCTTTTATCTCATGACAGCTTAAATTACGTAAGAGCCTTTGGTGAGGGACCTTGTCAAAGGCTTTCTGGAAATCTAAGTACACTATGTCCACTGGATCCCCCTTGTCCACATGTTTGTTGACCCCTTTAAAGAACTCTAATAGATTAGTAAGACACGATTTCCCTTTACAGAAACCATGATGACTTTTGCCCAACAATTTATGTTCTTCTAGGTGTCTGACAATTTTATTCTTTACTATTGTTTCAACTAATTTGCCCGGTACTGACGTTAGACTTACTGGTCTGTAATTGCTGGGATCAATCGTGGGGCTCCCTCCATTTCCTCAGCCAGCTCCAAACTGAAGCCCCCTCCAGCTGTCTCACACCCCCTCCCAGGAGCGGCGCCAGGGTTTTTGGCGCCCTAGGCGGGGGTCCTTCCGCGCTCCCGGTCGTCATCGGCAATTCTGCGGTGGGGGGGTCTTTCCGCGCTTCCGGTCTTCGGGGCACTTCGGCGGCGGGTCCCAGAGCGAGTGAAGGACCCGCCGCAGAATTGCCACCAAAGACCCGGAGCGCGGAAGGACCCCTCGCCGCCGAATTGCCGCCCCCCCAAATCCTGGTGCGCCAGCCCTGCCCCCTCCCCCTGGTTCCTCCTCCAGCCTTTGTCCAGTTTCCCGGGCAGAAGGTGTCACCTGGCCCCAACGCCCCATCCTGGGCTCTCACGTTACATGCTCAGGTATCTTCCCTCAAGGAAAGTCTCCCATCCCACACACAGTCCCAGTAAAACTCCCCTGCAACCTTCCCAGGTCAATACTCCCCACTTCCTGCTGCATCACAGCGACCTCTCCCGAGTCCCCACAGAGACATAGAGAAGCTGGGAGCTGCATGATGCTTGGCCAGGCTGATGGGCCCAGGGTTTCCTGGGTTTTGCAGGGACCTCTGCTTACTTTGGCTGTTCTAGATTTCGCCTGCAGATTAGAGACAACATATGATGAACGCAGGAAGAGATGACACATCGTCCACTTCCTGTAGCTGGAGCCACCAGCTGAGTTCCTCATTTGGGGCTTGGTTGAGTTGGGCTTCGGGGTGTTGGTGGCAGCGCTGAGGGGCCCCTGGCTGCCCCCATCATGGCATCTGCTCTCACCGTCCTCTTCCTCGGTGAGTATCGAATAAAGCCAGGGCGTGTGCCCATGGGGGGTGCATCTGAGGCCAGGGCCTGTGCTGATGGGGGAGAGGGGAGGGGCAGAATCTGAGTCCAGGGCGTGTGCCCATGGGATGGATCTGAGACCAGGGTGTGTGCCCATGGGGGGGATCTGAGACCGGGGCGTGTGCCCATGGGGGGATCTGAGACCAGGGCATGTGCCCATGGGGGATGGGATCTGAGACCAGGGTGTGTGCCCATGGGGGGATCTGAGACCAGGGTGTGTGCCCATGGGGGGAGGTGAGGGTTGAGACTAGGGTGTAGGATCCAGTTGCTCTGGGATCTGGTCACTAACGAGCCCTCTCCTCTCCAGGCTGCTGGCTGGCCAGGCACAGCGGGGTGTGGGGAGGTGAGTATCAGTTTGTGGGGAGGACAATAACATCAAGGACGGGGGAGGGGATACGTGGGGTGGAGAAAAGAGTAACTGAGCCCTGAACCTTCCCCAAAACTCAACCCAAACTCCCCCCATGAGCTCAGACCCGGCCCCGTTCTTCTGTGAACCACCCCCGTCCCGGCCCCGCTAGGGAGTAACTAGGAGCTGAATCTGGCTCGTGGGGTCTGACGAAGCAGATGGGAACCATCCTCTAGTTTAATGTCCTGCCCCCACCACCCCGCTCCCAGGCTGTGAGGATCGGGGGTGGGGGCGACATGTGGATTTATTTCAGCTCATACAAACATTAACAGGGCCCATCCATGAGCTCTAGATCCCCTCGGGGAACCGAAACGTTCACACTCAGTGCAGCCGCAGGCAGAACCCCCAGATCCTCCCCTGCCCCGAGATCCACCCCAACACCTCCCTCCCCTGCACTCACAGCCCCCCGCCCCGATCCCATGGCCTGGGGAAAGGTGGGTCTTGTGAGATTCCTGCCAGTCACAGACTCTATTTCCAACCCCAGGGTGGGGGGCAGAGCTGCAGGGGGGCACTGGTCAGGCTCCCTGGCTGGGCTCAGGCGGGGCGGAGGGGCAGGGGATCTCTCATGGAGCCCGGTCCTGAGCTACGTCTGGGTGAACCCCCTGCCCCCAACCCCATGGGCAGCAGTGCCAACCCCGGTAGGGGACAGACTCCTACAGCGGCCGAATGATGGATGGACTGAATTGGGGAGGGGGAGGCGGGGGGCTGCGTCTCCCCTGTTTAACTCCTGTCTCTTGTTGAAAGCAGGGCGTGAATATCCCAAACCCACGATCTGAGTGAGCCCCAGCAGGGTGGTGGCGCTAGGGGGCCAGACCCACAGGGGGTCTCGGCACCGATGGGACACTCAGAGCCAGGCTCTGCCCTGAGCCCTGGGCCCAGCAGAGGGGACGCCCGGACTGGGAGCGGGGACAGAGTCACTGGGAGGTTCCCCAGCCAGGGGGGAGAAGCAGCCACTGGAGATTTGGGGCAGAGGAAGGCGGGGGGCTGGGGCTGGGGGCTGGGGCTGCTCTGGCCTAGCACAGGGCTGGGGTCACCCGGGCCGGCAAATGCAGCTGGAGCTGCTCAGCATCGCACGGCTGGAACTGGAGTCGGTTGGCTGGCTGAGCCTGACCCGGGACTGGGGCTGTGCCGGGGGTCCTCTGGAGCTGGAGCTGGGGGGCTGGCTCGGGGTTCTGGCCAGCCGGGGATTCTCGAGCCAGGGGAGGGGGTGGCAAGGGGCACTCAGGGCTCCTGCCACTAGAAGCGGGGCCTTGTGAAGTGGGGGGGGGCTTGCAGGGCTAGCCTCCTGAAAAGGGGGGTCCACACACCGCCTATGGGGGATGCAGTCACTGGGGGGAGAAGCAGCCACTGGAGATTTGGGGGGGGGGATCCCTGTCCCTGGGGAAGCTGCGGAGCAGGGGACCTTTCCCAGGGGGATACTCCCCATCTCGGGGAACGCACAGAGGGCTCGGGGCCCAGGGGCTGCTCAGCCAGCCCCTCCCCACTCCCCTGGAAACCCAGTACTCAGTCGGGAGCTGTGCTGGGGAGGGGCTGGTGGCTGGGTCGTCGTGTCGGCCCCTCCCCCACCTGGGGTCTGCGTCTCACGGCCTGTCTCCTTCTGCTCCCAGAGCCCACTCTGCCCAAGCCCTCCATGTCCATCCGCCCCAGCGGGGGGGTCACCCTGGGGGAAGCCATGAGAATCTGGTGTCGGGGGCAGCACCAGGGCATGCGGTTCGTGCTGAATAAAGAGGGAAGCCATTTCACACCTGTGGATACAGACGGGTTTGAGGCTGTGTTTCCCATCAGCAACGTGCGCCGGGAGGACGGTGGGAACTACAGCTGCTCCTATCGCGGCAGATCGGAGCCATTTGCTGAGTCGTACCCCAGCGACCCCGTGGAGCTGGTGGTGAGAGGTGAGGGGCCCGGCTCGGCATCCCCATTCCCAGCCCCACCCCCAGCCAGACCCTCACGGGGTCTCGGTACCAATGGGACGCTCAGAGCCAGGCTCTGCCCTGAGCCCTGACCCTGCAGAGGGGACGCCCGGCCAGGGAGCAGGGACAGAGTCACTGGGGGGTTCCCCAGCCAGGGGGGAGCAGCAGCCCTGGAGGCGACTTTAACACTGTCCCCAGTTTGTATGAACTGTGAGTCGCTATTTAATCCCGTGATCCCATCTCCTCTGTTCTCCAGGCCCTGCCCCAGGCAGTGCCCCGGCCCAGGCCGAATGAGGCAGGGGCTGCAGGAGAAGTGGTGGCTTGGTGGACACGGCGCTGGGCTGGGACCCAGGAGATCTGGCCCAGCTCCTGGTGCGGACACACACTCTGTGTGATGGGAGCATGTCACGGTTTTTAAAAGTGTCCTTCATTGTCCGGGGGCCTCAATCTTCAGGGTTCTCAGACTGAGCGCCCACAAACCGAGATACCCACAGTTATCGGAGACCTCTGCAAACGCTGGCCTCAATAGCGCTGGATCCTTTGTGTTGCGGGTGCATGTAGGGCCCCCGCCATGATCAGGGCCCTGTTGTGCCAGGCGCTGCATAAACACAGAGTGAAGAGACAGTACCTTCCCCTGGTAGCTCAGTGAGGAAAGTGACTAAGTCTGTGCCCCAGTTTCCCACTATGTAGAATGGGAGGCTGACTGCCTTCTTGTGTAGGGTATCAGGGGGTAGCCGTGTTAGTCTGTATCTACAAAAACAACAAGGAGTCTGGTGGCACCTTAAAGACTAACAGATTTATTTGGGCATAAGCTTTCGTAAGTAAAAACCTCACTTCTTCGGATGCATAGAGTGAAAGTCCCTCCCTTCCATGCAGAGTGCGGCTGCTGATTAGGTGGCTGGGCCGATTGAGCCGCTCCCATTGGCCTCCAGCAGCCAGAGCCCCTCCCCTGCTCCCCCCCCTGCTCCTGCAGCCCGGTGTAACCACACAAACAGCCCCACCCGGCAGCGTGTTTTGCCTACAGGTGGACATGGGCATGGTAAGGGGAGTCCCGGGGGGTCAGTCAGGGAGCAGGGGGAGGGTTGGAAGGGTCCCCGGCCTCCACCTGCCACCCCCCCCCTCCGCGCGTTCCCCCCCCCGTGGATCCCCCACCTCTCCCTTGCCTGCTTGTACTGCCAGAGCCAGCAGCAACTGCTGTCTGCTGCCCCCGGGTCCTAGTGCCCCCCACCACTAATGGGAAGACAGGCTGCCCTTACCCTGCCCTTCCACCCTAGCCCTGAGCCTCTCCAACGCCCCAAACCCCTCATCCCCAGCCCTCATCCCCCCGCACCCTAATCCTCTGCCCCAGCCCTCAGCCCCCTCCTACATCATGAACCCCTCATCCTCAGACCCACAGCCCTCACCCCTGCACCCTCTCCTGACCTCAAACTCCCTCCCAAAGCCTGCACCCCTTCCCTTTGCACCACTTCCCACCCCCAAACTCCATCCCAGAGCCTGCACCCCTCACCCCTTCCTGCACACCCACTCCCTGCCCCAGCCCGGAGCCTGCACCCAGCACCCAAACTCTATCCCAGAGCCTGCATCCTGCACCCCTCCTGCACCGAACCCCCCTCCCAGAGCCTTAGGCAGGTGTGGGGGGGGGGCGGTTCTGGGCACCACCAAAATTTCTACAACCCTGCTACCCATGCGAGTGGATAAGGGTCGGGGCAGTCAGGGGACAGGTAGGGTCCTAGGGGGCAGTTAGGGTGGGGGGTTCTCAGCAGGGGACAGTCAGGGGACAAGAAGTGGGGGGGTTGGGGGTTCTGAGGGGGGCAGTCGGGGGTGGGAAGTGGGAGGGAGTGGATGGGGGTGGGGCGGGGCTAGGGCGGGCTTCCTCCCCCCCCAGTGTCCTCTTTTTTGATTGTGGAAATATGGTAACCCTATTCTTGTGTGCGGCTCGGGGCCTGTGGTGCTGGGTGATGCCGGGCACCAGAGACCAGCTCGTGAGTCGATCTGTGCTCGTGGGGCTGGATGCAATGAATGGGGCAGGGGCCACACACAGGCATATGAAGATCCCAAGAACTAGGGAGCCGCGGCTCGGTGTCTGTGGGCTGGGAGCCCAGCTCGCAGGACAGGATTCTGGGTGGGGGGAACTCTGGGATCTGGGAGAGAATCTCTGCCTGGGGGCCCCAGGATCTGTCCATGGCTGCAGCCG
The DNA here is from genome assembly GCA_023634205.1 of Actinemys pallida. Taxonomy (NCBI): domain Eukaryota; kingdom Metazoa; phylum Chordata; order Testudines; family Emydidae; genus Actinemys; species Actinemys pallida. The sequence goes on from JALMGD010000024.1 coordinate 970,338, forward strand.
GTCGGGGAGGCCGGGGCTGGGTGGGTGCCCGGGTCTGGCTCTCACAGCCTGTCTTCTGTGTGCAGATCCCAGCTTACCCAGACCCTCCATCACTCTGAGACCCTCTGGGGTCACCGCCCCAGGGGCAGACGTCACCATCCGGTGTCACGGGCAGCGCCGGGATATAAGGTTCTTCCTGCACAAGGCTGGAGACCTGAACCCGCCGCGACAGATGGACCCTGCTGGGGACGGGGCCGAGTTCCGCATCCCCACCGTGGGCCGGCAGCACGGAGGGAACTACAGCTGCAGCTACCGGAACCGATCAGAGCCCTTTGTCTCCTCGCAGCCCAGCGACCCCGTGCAGGTGGTGGTAGTAGGTGAGGGGCCCGGCTCGGTGTCCCCGCTCCCAGCCCCACACCCAGCTGGACCCTCATGGGGGGCTCCATGCTGCTAGGACGCTCAGAGCCAGGCTGGGGAGTGGGGACGACATGGGTGGCGGGTATAATAGGCCAGGGAAAGCTCTGCCTTCCCTGGCTGGAGCCGCTGCTGAGGGACGTTGGGCTGTGCTTGGCCAGCTTGCCGGGGCCTGGGGCTGGCTGGCCAGGGGCTGCTCTGGCCTAGCACAGGGCTGGGGTCACCCGGGCCGGCAAACACAGCTGGAGCTGCTCAGCATCGCACGGCTGGAACTGGAGTCGGTTGGCTGGCTGGGGCTGACCTGGGACTGGGGCTGTGCCGGGGGTCCTCTGGAGGTGGGAATGGGGGGCTGTGTTATATCCTTGGGGGCAACAGTTTTAGGAAGAAATCACTGGGACACAGAGAGCTGTAAACCTTGGAGCAGCCATTTATTGCTACACAGAGAACTAACCAAAAGCCAGCCCAAACAGGCTGGGCTATCCCCTAATAATCTAACTCAGTTGCCATAGCAACACAAGATTCTATTACCACGACAACCAAATACACAACATATTCCTCCCCCCTTAATAAGAATGTGCCCAAAATAAAACAAACACTAACTAGAGAAGGAGAGTAGACTGCCTCCATTCCCGGCTAAATCCTGGGGATTATTTCGCCCCGTAACCGTGAGTTTGCCCTAGCTAAAGATCCAGCCGACGAGGAGGCCTTCTGTCTCCAGGTGGATTATGGCAGACTTCTGGTGGTGTTGTACCCGAAAGTGTCTTGGGCGTGGGCCTGATAATGGGCTCAGGGTTCGTAGGGTGAATGGGTGAGGATGGGGTATCAGCTTGTGCCGGGCAGAGGGGTATCTCTGCCGCTAGCAGTAATGGAGGGGAAAAGTCAGGAACAGGTGACTCTCGATACGGTGTCTTGCCGGAGATGGTGAAGTCAGGCAACTCAACTGAAGATGTGTCCTGAGGACTGGTATGACCTGGCAGCAACTGATCTACATGTCGCTGCCAGGTGAGATTCTCTGCAGTCCGGACTGTGTAGGAAACAGGTCCCGTTTGAGCGATGACAGTGGCAGGGACCCATTTAGCCCCAGAAGTATAATTTTGAGCCAAAACCGGCTGTCCTGGGCTAAAGGTTCGGTCTTTTGCTCTGGGTGCCCGCCTGATGACTGGATCTTGCTGCTGACGTTGCACAACTTGTCGGGGTTCAGAAGGTTTCAGCAGATCAAAGCAAGTGTGCAGCTGTCGTCCCATCATTAGAAAGGCCGGGGATGCCTTGGTCGCAACATGAGGTGTGTTTCTGTAGGATAGCAAGAAGGTGTCCAGATGCTTTGGAATGGATAATTGTCCCCTTGCCGATTTCAAAGCGTTTCATTGTCTGCACAAATCTTTCAGCTAATCCATTGGTGGATGGATGATATGGTGCTGAAGTGATGTGGTGTATCCCATTTGCCTTCATAAACTTTTGAAACTCCTGAGAGACGAACTGCGGTCCGTTGTCGCTCACAAGTTGTTCTGGCAGACCGAACTGACTAAAGAGTCCTCGCAGTTTTTGGATAGTACTCTCTGCATTAGACAGACTTCTGGCAATTTAAAATAGGCATCTACCACCACCAAGAACATGCTTCCTTCAAGGGAGCCAGAGAAGTCAACCGTCGAGATAGTGCCCAGAAGGAAATCTTTTACTTTGAACAGGTAGAGAATACACCCATCACCGCTATTCAGGTAAAGAAGGCAACTCGAGTTGACCCAATATTGTCCCAGGTTATGGACCTGGTGATGCATGGAACATCTCGACGAACCTCTCGGATCCCACCCTCATCGCCACGTTGTTATATCCTTGGGGGCAACAGTTTTAGGAAGAAATCACTGGGACACAGAGAGCTGTAAACCTTGGAGCAACCATTTATTGCTACACAGAGAACTAACCAAAAGCCAGCCCAAACAGGCTGGGCTATCCCCTAATAATCTAACTCAGTTGCCATAGCAACACAAGATTCTATTACCATGACAACCAACTACACAACAGGCTGGCTCGGGGTTCTGGCCAGCCGGGGTTTCTCCGGCTAGGGGAGGGGGGTGGCGAGGGGCAGTCAGGGCTCCTGCCACTAGAAGTGGGGCCTTGTGCAGTGGTGGTGGTGGTGGTGGGGGGCTGCAGAGCTAGCCTCCCGGAAAGGGGGGTCCACCCACCGCCCATGGGGGATGGAATCACTGGGGGGAGCAGCAGCCACTGGAGATTTGAGTCCGAGGGAGGGGGGATCCCTGTCCCCAGGGGGAGCTGCAGAGCAGGGGACCTTTCCCAGGGAGATCCTCCCCATCTCGGGGGACGCACAGAGGGCTTGGGGCCCAGGGGCTGCTTAGCCAGCCCCTCCCCACTCCCCTGGCAGGGCCAGCTCCAGGTTTTTTGCCGCCCCAAGCGGTGAACCGAAAAAAATAAAATAAAATAAAAAAAGATAAAGCCGCGATCGGCGGCATTTCAGCGGCAGCTCAACCGCGCCGTTTCATTCTTCGGCGGCAATTCGGTGGCGGGCCCTTCACTCCGAGAGGGACTGAGGGACCCGCCACCGAAGACCCAGACATGCCGCCCCTTTCCATTGGCCACTCCAAGAACCTGCTTCCTTTGCTGGGACCCAGGAGATCTGGCCCAGCTCCTGGCAAAGCCACAGACTCTGTGTGATGGGAGCACACCACGGTTTTCAAAAGTGTCCTTCCTTGTGGGGGGGCCTCAATCTTCAGGGTTCTCAGGCCGAGCGCCCACAAACCGAGATGCCCACAGTTAGCAGAGACCTCAATAGCGCTGGATCCCTTGTGTAGTGGGTGCATGTAGGGCCCCTGCCATGATCAGGACCCTGTTGTGCCAGGCGCTGCATAAACACAGAGTGAAGAGACAGTCCCTTCCCCTGGGAACTCACTGAGGAAAGTGACTATGTCTGTGCCTCAGTTTCCTGCTATGTAGAATGGGAAGCTGACTCCCTTCTTGTGTGCGGCTCGGGGCCTGTGGTGCTGGGCGGTGCCTTGCACCAGAGACCAGCCCGTGAGTCGCTCTGTGCTCGGGGGGCTGGATGCTGTGAACGAGGCAGGGGCCACACATGGGCATATGAGGATCCCTAGAACTAGTGAGCCGCGGCTCGGTGTCCGTGGGGCTGGAAGCCCAGCTCGCAGGGCCAGGATTCTGGGTAGGGGGAACTCTGGGATCTGGGAGAGAATCTCTGCCCGGGGACCCCAGGGCTGGGTGGGTGCCCGTGTCTGGCTCTCACAGCCTGTCTCCTGTGCGCAGAGCCCAGCTTACCCAGACCCTCCATCTCTCTGAGCCCCACTGGGGTCACCGCCCCAGGGGCAGACGTCACCATCCGGTGTCAGGGGCAGCGCCGGGACGTGAGGTTCTTCCTGCACAAGGCTGGAGACTCGAACCCGCAGAGACACATGGACCCTGCTGGGGCTGGGGCTGAGTTCCGCATCCCCATCGTGGGCCGGCAGCACGGAGGGAACTACAGCTGCAGCTATCAGCCCCAATCCGAGCCCTTCGTCTTCTCGGAGCCCAGTGACCCCGTGGAGCTGGTGGTAGCAGGTGAGGGGTCGGCTCAGCATCCCCGCTCCCAGCCCCACCCCCAGCCAGACTCTCACGGGGGGCTCCATGCTGCTGGACGCTCAGAGCCAGGCTCTGCCCTAAGCCCTGGGCCCAGCAGAGGGGACGCCCGGCCTGGGAGCGGGGATGACGTGGGTGGTGGGTATAATAGGCCAGGGAAAGCTCTGCCTTCCCTGGCTGAAGCCGCTGCCGAGGGATGCTGGGCTGTGGTTGGCCAGCTCGCCGGGGCCTGGCGCTGGCCGGGGCCTGGGGCTGGGGGCTGCTCTGGCCTAGCACAGGGCTGGGGTCACCTGGGCCGGCTGGCGCTGCTGGGGCTCTTGGCATCACATGACTGGGGCTCAGGTTGGTTGGGTGGCTGTGGCTGACCCAGGACTGGGCTGGGGCTGGCCAGCCGGGGGCTGGGGCTGCTCTGGCCGGCGCAGGGCTGGGGTCGCTCGGGCCAGCCGGCGTGACTGGGGCTGCTCGGGCTGGCCAGGCTGGGGCTCAGGTCAGTCGGCCGGCACGGCTGGGGCTCAGGTCGGTTGGCTGGCTGTGGCTGACCTGGGACAGGGGCTGTGCCGGGGGTCCTCTGGTGGTGGGGGTGGGGGGCAGTCTTGGAGTTCCGGCCGGCCCGGGGGTTCTCTGGCTGGGGGAGGGGGTGGCGAGGGGCACTCAGGGCTCCTGCCACTAGAAGTGGGGCTTTGTGCAGTGGGGGGCTGGGGTTGCAGGGCTAGCCTCCCGGAAAGGGGGTCCAGCCCATGGGGGATGGAGTTACTGGGGGGAGCAGCAGCCGCTGGGGATTTCAGTCTGAGGGAGGGGGGATCCCTGGCTTCAGGGGAAGCTGCGGAGCAGGGGGCCTTTCCCAGGGTCTGCGTCTCATGGCCTGTCTCCTTCTGCTCCCAGAGCCCACTCTGCCCAAGCCCATCATCAGCCCCAGCGGGGAGGTCTCCCTGGGGGGAGCTGTGTTCATCCGGTGTTGGGGGCAGGGCCAGGGCGTGCGGATCGTGCTGAATAAAGGGGGACGCCATGTTGCACACGTGGATTCGGAGAAGTCGGAGTTTGAGTTTCCCATCAACAACGTGCGCCGGGAGCAGAGCGGGAACTATAGCTGCTCCCATCACAGCAGGTCGGAGCCGTTCGTCAGGTGGAGCGACCCCGTGGAGCTGGTGGTGAAAGGTGAGGGGCCCGTCACGCCGTCCCTGTTCCCAGCTCCACCCCCAGCCAGACCCTCATGGGGGCTTGGTGCCAATGGGACACTCAGAGCCAGGCTCTGCCCTGAGCACTGAACCTGCAGAGGGGAAGCCCGGCTGGGGAGTGGGTATGGAGTCACTGGGGGGTTCCCCAGCCAGGGGGGAGCAGCAGCCCTGGAAGCTACTTTAACGCTGTTCCCAGTTTGTATGAACCGTGAGTCGCTATTTAATCCCGTGATCCCCTCCCCTCTGTTCTCCAGCGCCCGCCCCAGGCAGTGCCCCGGCCCGGGCTGAATGAGGCAGGGGCTGCAGGAGAAGCAGTGGCTTGGTGGACAAGGCGCTGGGCTGGGACCCAGGAGATCTGGCCCAGCTCCTGCTGCAGACATAGACACTGTGTGATGGGAGCACACCACGGTTTTCAAAAGTGTCCTTCATTGTGGGGGGGCCTCAATCTTCAGGGTTCTCAGGCCGAGCGCCCACAAGCCGAGATGCCCACAGTTAGCGGAGACCTCTGCAAACGCTGGCCTCAATAGTGCTGGAGCCCTTGTGTTGGGGGAGAATGTAGGGGCCCCGCCATAATCAGGGCTTTGTTGTGCTAGGCGCTGCATAAACACAGAGTGAAGAGACAGTCCCTTCCCCTGGGAGCTCACTGAGGAAAGTGACTATGTCTGTGCCTCAGTTTCCCACTATGTAGAATGGGAAGCTGACTCCCTTCTTGTGTGCGGCTCGGGGCCTGTGGTGCTGGGCAGTGTCGGGTACCAGAGACCAGCCCATGAGTCGCTTTGTGATCCGGGGGCTGGATGCAGTGAATGAGGCAGGGGCCACGCATGGGCATATGAGGATCCCAAGAACTAGGGATGTTCCTCCTCTAAATTAGGGACAACTGTGCCCAGACCTGCTCCGCAGTGACTCCAGGTGTCAATGGCACCTGGCTGGGGCAGGGACTGTCTCTTGGCCTTCCTCTGTTACAGGAAAAGCCAAGGAACTGAGTGCCCCACCCAGCGAGGGACGGGTTAAGGCCGCTGCTAAGCCGGGCTGTAAAGGGGTCATAGCTTGGATGGGAGACAGGGAAGGAAACCCAGGGGCTGGGGCAGGGGCCCAGCAGGGGCGCACTCCCCTAGCAATGAGAGCTGGCCCCAAAGCCCCTGGGCAGCACTAGGGGGTGCTGGGCTGCAGGGGGTGGGGCAGGGGGCTCGGTAGGGGCCACTGTGATGCTGGGGGTGGGAACCTGTTTCTAGGGTATCCAGGCTCAGCAGCTGGAGGGGGCGGGGCTCCCCCTGGCACAGCATGGGGGGCAGGGATTCTGTCCTGGCCCCCCCCTCCCAGCTGCCCTGTAGGGCAGAGGGGCAGGGCTGATACATGGGGATCAGGGTCGACTCATGGACAAATCTGCTTCATGTCTTTGCAGGGTAAGGACCAGCCCCGAGACAGAGCAGATGAGACCCCAGCTCTGCTTCCCACCCCGATCTACCTGCCCTAGGATTCAGGACTCCTGGGTTCTCTCCCCGGCTCGGGATGGGAAGTGGTGTGCAGTAGTTACACCGTGGGGGGGGGGGGGGGAGGAGGAGGTTTTAATGTTGTACTTTTTAGTTATTTTCCTAATGATAGGTTGATTCTCATTAGTTGATAACCATTTAAAATGTTGATTTGCAACTAAATATAGTCTTTACACTAAATCTGGTGCTTTTTCTTTTGCTAACCATGATGGCAAACTATATCTATGCACATTGATTGAAGCAGTTATATGGAGTCATTTACATTTCTTCAGTCTAATTTTTACATTTTGATTATGTTGGAAAATGGCAAATGATACATTTATTTCCTAGATGATGATGATTTTTTTACTTCTGATTTGTCCAAGCTCTGTTTGGATGGAAATTCAAATGCACTCAAAAATGCACAGAAACAGCATTTTCAATATGTTTATTAATGAAATAAAACTACCTTAAATGTGCTGAATACATAATAAAAAAAAAGTGGATCGAAACGTATTTTTCATTTGAACCTAACTGATGTAAGGAGGTATCTGCAGTTAGTGACATGAACTGATTGTTTCTAGTCATCGTATCTCTCAGATATTAGAACTAATAGATCTGATCCCCCCCCACATGTAGTATTTATTCATGGATTGGAAGAGGAAAAGAAGCTTTCCTGCTTTCTCAGCTCCCCGTCAGTATCTGAAATTTGAATGAACGTGTCATTGAACTGAACTAGCTGAATACACTGAACTGAAGGAAAGATTCTTTCTGTGCCTGCAGAAGAGGCTCCTGCTGTCAAAAGCTGGTTTTACTATTTCAACAAACTCTGGTTCCAGGTGCTCGGCCAACGACTTCCACAAATTCAGCGGTTTGACGTCCATTAAAACTGGGAAGCAAACATGGACCAAACTAGAGCAAGTTTAGGCATTAACATGGGTTTTCATAATTTCCAATTTAATCCACAATAGTCTTGTTTTAAAAAAAAAGACCCATGTTTTTAATTTAAATGAAAATAATCCAATTGACATGTAACCCTTCTGCCCATCTAAGTTGGCAGCAACAAGGGCCGGGTTCTGTATCTAGGGGTTCCGTTTCAATAACGCAATGCAAAACCGTTGCCGCCACCCAGTGACCTGGGACAATTACATACCACCCCCTGGGTGCCTCTTAGGCCTGGTCTACACTACGGGTTTAGGTCGATTTTAGCAGCGTTAAATAGAATTAAGCCTGGACACGTCCACACGACGAAGCCCTTTCTTTCGACTTAAAGGGTCCTTTAAACCGGTTTCTTTACACCACCTTCGACGAGGGGATTAGCGATAAAATCGGCCTTTGCGGGTCGGAATTGGGGTAGTGTGGATGGAATTCGACGTTATTGGCCTCCGGGAGCTATCCCACAGTGCTTCATTGTGACCGCTCTGGACAGCACTCTCAACTCAGATGCACTGGCCAGGTAGACAGGAAAAGACCCGCGAACGTTTGAATTTCATTTCCTGTTTGCTCAGCGTGGAGAGCACAGGTGACCACGCAGAGCTCATCAGCACAGGTAACCGTGATGGAGTCCCAGGATCGCAAAAGAGCTCCAGCATGGACAGAACGGGAGGTTCGGGATCTGATCGCCATATGGGGAGATGAATCAGTGCTAGCTGAACTCCGTAGCAGTAAAAGAAATGGAAAAGTATTAGAAAAAGTCTCCAAGGCCATGAAGGACAGAGGCCATAACAGGGACGCACAGCAGTGCCGCATGAAAATTAAGGAGCTAAGGCAAGCCTACCACAAAGCCAGAGACGCAAACGGAAGGTCCAGGGCAGAGCTGCAAACTTGCCGCTTCTACGCGGAGCTGCATGCCATTCTAGGGGGTGCAGCCACCACTACCCCAACCGTGTGCTATGACTCCCTCACTGGAGAAACACACAGGGAAGCGGGTTCTGGGTACGAGGAAGATGAGGATGGAGGTAATGTAGGTAGCTCACAGCAGCAAGGAAGCGGAGAAACCGGTTTCCCCAACAGCCAGGATATGTTTGTCACCCTGGACCTGGAACCAGTAACCCCCGAACTCACCCAAGACCCTGAGGGCACACAGGGGACCTCTGGTGAGTGTACCTTTGTAAATATTACACATGGTTTAAAAGCAAGCGTGTTTAATGATTAATGATTAATTTGCCCTGGCAATCGCGGCCAGTACAGCTACTGGAAAAGTCTGTTAACGTGTATGGGGATGGAGCGGAAATCCTCCAGGGACATCTCCAGAAAGCTCTCCTTCATGTACTCCCAAAGCCTTTGCAAAAGGTTTCTGGGGAGGGCTGCCTTATCCCGTCCGCCATGGTAGGACACTTTATCACGCCAGGCCAGTAGCACGTAGTCTGGAATCATTGCATAACAAAGCATGGCAGCGTATGGTCCCGGTGTTTGCTGGCATGCAGACAACATCCATTCCTTATCTCTCTTTGTTATCCTCAGGAGAGTGATATCATTCACGGTCACCTCGTTGAAATGGGGCGATTTTATTAAGGGGACATTCAGAGGTGCCCGTTCCTGCTCTTCTGAACAGAAATGTTCCCCGCTGTTAACCACGCGGTGGGGGGAGGGGTGAAGTGATCATCCCAGAGAATCGGGTGTGTGTGTGTGGGGGGTGGTTTACTTGGGTTTGTGCTGCATGTTAACCCGGAAACCGCAGCCCCTCCTTTCACATTGAAAACCCATTTTAAATGGCCAACCCAATTCATCCTTGATATGGGAAATGCGCTGCTGTTTGAAACCATTCCCACATGTTAAGAAGGTTAAAAAAGCCAAAACACTGTGGCTTACCATGGCTGCCTGCAAGCCGAAATCTGTTGCCTGGCACTGTGTGAGTGATCTCTCATACCAAACTGGCAGGCAGAGGAAAAATGCGACCTTGTAATGAAAGAGTGTACCCATTGTTCTCTAAAATGTGTCTTTTTTTAACCACCTCTCCCTTCTCCTCCACCAGCTGCAAATGTTTCTCCTTCGCAGAGGCTAGTGAACATTAGAAAGAGAAAACGGAGGACGCGGGACGATATGTTCACGGAGCTCCAGATGTCCTCCCACGCTGATAGAGCACAGCAGAATGCGTGGAGGCAGTCAATGTCAGACATGAGAAAAGCACAATATGAATGAGAGGAGAGGTGGCGGGCTGAATGGCGGGATGAAAAGAGCAAGTGGCGGGCTGAAGATGATAGGTGGTGTCAGCTTGCAGACAGAAGGCAAGAGTCAATGCTCCGTCTGCTGGAGCATCAAACTGATATGCTCCAGCGTATGGTTGAGCTGCAGGAAAGGCAGCAGGAGCAGAGACCGCCGCTACAGCCCCTGTTTAACCAACAGCCCTCCTCCCCAAGTTCCATAGCCTCCTCACCCAGACGCCCAAGAACACGGTGGGGGGGCCTCCGGCCACCCAGTCACTCCACCCCAGATGATCGCCCAAGCATCAGAAGGCTGGCCTTCAATAAGAGTTAAAGTTTTAAAATGCAGTGTGTCCTTTTCCATCTCTCCTCCCCCACCCATCCCAGGCTACCTTGGCAATTATCCCCCTACTTCTGTGAGGAATTAATAAAGAATGCATGAATGTGAAAAAACAATGACTTTATTGCCTCTGCAAGCGGTGCTCGAAGTGGGGAGGGGAGGGTGGGGTGGGGTGGTTGGTTTACAGGGAAGTAGAGTGAACCGGGTCGGGGGGTCGGGTTTGGAGGGTTCATCAAGGAGAAACAAACAGAAGTTTCACACAGTAGCCTGGCCAGTCACAAAACTCATTTTCAAAGCTTCTCTGATGCGCACCGCACCCTGCTGCGCTCCTCTAACCGCCCTGGTGTCTGGCTGCGCGTAATCAGCGGCCAGGCGAGTTGCCTCAACCTCCCACCCTGCCATAAATGTCTCCCCCTTACTCTCACAGATATTGTGGAGCGCACAGCAAGCAGCAATAACAATGGGGATATTCTTTTCGCTGAGGTCTGAGCGAGTCAGTAAGCTGCGCCAGCGCGCTTTTAAACGTCCAAATGCACATTCCACCACCATTCGGCACTTGCTCAGCCTATAGTTGAACAGGTCCTGACTACTGTCCAGGCTGCCTGTGTACGGCTTCATGAGCCATGGCATTAAGGGGTAGGCTGGGTCCCCAAGGATCACGATAGGCATTTCAACATCCCCAACGGTTACTTTCTGGTCCGGGAAGAAAGTCCCTTCCTCCAGCTTTCGAAACAGACCAGAGTTCCTGAAGACGCGAGCATCATGTACCTTTCCCAGCCATCCCACGTTGATGTTGGTGAAACGTCCCTTGTGATCCACCAGGGCTTGTAGCAGCATTGAAAAGTACCCCTTGCGGTTTATGTAGTCGGTGGCTTGGTGCTCCGGTGCCAAGATAGGGATATGGCTTCCGTCTATCGCCCCACCACAGTTTGGGAATCCCATTTCAGCAAAACCATCCACTATTGCCTGCACGTTGCCCAGAGTCACTACCCTTGATATCACCAGGTCTTTCATTGCCCTGGCAACTTGGATCACAGCAGCCCCCACCGTAGATTTGCCCACTCCAAATTGATTCCCGACTGACCGGTAGCTGTCTGGCGTTGCAAGCTTCCACAGGGCTATCGCCACTCGCTTCTCAACTGTGAGGGCTGCTCTCATCCTCGTATCCTGGCATTTCAGGGCAGGGGAAAGCAAGTCACAAAGTTCCATGAAAGTGCCCTTACGCATGCGAAAGTTTCGCAGCCACTGGGAATCGTCCCACATCTGCAGCACGATGCGGTCCCACCAGTCTGTGCTTGTTTCTCGGGCCCAGAATCGGCGTTCCACGCCATGAACCTGCCCCAGTGACACCATGATTTGCACATTGCTGGGGCCTGTGCCTTGTGAGAGGTCTATGTCCATGTCAATTTCCTCATCACTCTCTTCGCCGCGCTGCAATCGCCTCCTCGGCTGGTCTGAGTTTCGCCTTGGCATGTCCTGGCTCTGCATATACTCCAGGACAATGCGCGTGGTGTTCATAGTGCTCATAATTGCCGCGGTGATCTGAGCGGGCTCCATGATCCCAGTGCTAGCTATGGCGCCTGGTCTGAAAAAAGGCGCGAAACTAGTATCTGACGGACCAGGGGAAGGAGGGAGGGCGGGAGGGAGGGCGGGCTGAGTGACGACATGGCGTACAGGTACAGGGAATTAAAATCAAGAACGGTGGCTGTGCATCAGGGAGAAACACAAACAACTGTCACACAGAATGGTCCCCCCAAAGATTAAACTGAAAACCCTGGGTTTAGCAGGCCGTTGATTTGACGGAGGGAGGGGGAAGCAAATGAATACAGAGCAAATCTAGTTTTTACATCTTAAGACGACGGTGCAGCGTGACTGATAGCCCTCGGCATCTTTCTGGGTGCTTGGCAGCAAATACTGGGCGCTTGGCAGTTAGTGTATTACGATGGCCTTCAGGCCTATTGCACAATCTGCTGCTCAGGGAAGATTCTGCTAATGTGCGATGATCCAACTTGTAATAGGACGGTTACCTGTCGTAATACACCATCTACTGCCAAAAGGCAAGGGGCTGGTGCAATGCAGCCCTACGGCTGCCAGCCCCACGGCTGCCAGCCCCACAGCTGCCAGCACCCAGATCGCCGATGAAGGCTACCAGTCTACTGCACCGTCTACCGCCAAAAGGCAGTTAGCTGCTGCTGCTGTGTAGCAATGCAGTCCCACGTCTGCCGGCACCCAGATGACATATGGTGACGGTGAGCTGAGCGGGCTCCATGCTTGCCGTGGTATGTTGTCTGCACAGGTAACCCAGGTAAAAAGGCGCGAATCTTTTGTCTGCCGTTGCTGTGACGGAGGGGGAGGGGCCTGACGACATGTACCCAGAACCTCCCGCGACACTGTTTTGCATCATCCGGGCATTGGGATCTCAACCCAGAATTCCAATGGGTGGCGGAGACTGCGGGAACTGTGGGATAGCTGTGGGATAGCTACCCATAGTGCAATGCTCCGGAAGTCGACGCTAGCCTCGGTACTGTGGACACGGTCCGCCGAATTAATGCACTTAGAGCATTTTATGTGGGGACACACACAATCGGCTGTATACAACCGATTTCTATAAAACCGGCTTCTATAAATTCGAACTAATTTCGTAGTGTAGACATACCCTAATGGTATCAGTAATGGGAGCCCTATTCTGTTTGTCCTGATCCCCTCCCAACTGCATTAGTAATTTCCAAGTCATTCTGCACATATCTGGACAGGGCTTTTCGCCTTTGTTCTGGGGTTGTCTACCTTCCTCAACTAAAAAGCAACAGAGGGTCCTGTGGCACCTTTAAGACTAACAGAAGTATTGGAGCATAAGCTTTCGTGGGTGAATGCCCACTTCATCAGACGCAAGTAATGGAAATTTCCAGAGGCAGGTATAAATCAGTATCAAGATAATGAGGTTAGTTTAATCAGGGAGGGTGAGGTGCTCTGCTAGCAGTTGAGGTGTGAACACCAAGGGAGGAGAAACTGCTTCTGTAGTTGGATAGCCATTCACAGTCTTTGTTTAATCCTGATCTGACGGTGTCAAATTTGCAAATGAACTGGAGCTCAGCAGTTTCTCTTTGGAGTCTGGTCCTGAAGTTTTTTTGCTGGTTTTTTGCTGTTTTTGCTTTAAAGGTAGCCATCTTACAGCAAAAAAACTTCAGGGCTTGGTTCTCGCTTTCTAGTCCCCTAATTGCGGTAACTTGATCTGTCAAGAATTTTTCTGTACCTTTACATTCCTGCAGTACCTCTTTTATCATTTCCATTTGATTCTGTGAGTTTATTGCCATGATTTTCCAATTCTCTATCCCTTTTTTCAATTGTTTTAGCTTTTCCTGTAGAGAGTTTTTCTTTTCTTTGCAGTTAGCTAAGCGGAGGTAACTGTCATTACATGCCTCCCATAATAGCCAAATTGCTGCCGCGTCGCGTTTGGCAGTGCTAGAAGGTTTGTACATGAGGCTGTATTGTGTCAATCTATCCTCTAGATCTGAAATAGTATAAACATCTGCAAGGGCTTGTTCAAGCCAAGGACTGTGTCCATACTTTTGAAGGATTTGTTTAAAAGGTGTTATTTCTTTAACAAAAGGTGAGGTAGGCACTCCTTCTGGTTCCATTCCTCCTCCTGTCACTGATCTATCCTGTCTTTTTCTAAACATGTCTGGGGTAGTATAATACAGTCCTCCCTGGAGGCCAACAGATTTATTGAAATTTCTCTCCTCACTACCTCCCTGGAGGCTAGCAGGCTCTAGCTATTTTCCTTCCTTCCTCCCTGGAGGCCAGCAGGTTTAGCTAACAAAATAGAAATGCCAAGTTCAGTATAGCTGGTGGCATGCACACCAATCTTTCACAATACCTGTGGCTTTCCTACCAATAATCCCCCTTTTGCAATTCTCCACCAAATATTATAGCAATAGAATAAAAACCAGCAAGATCTGGTTAAGAGGGATAAGGCAAAGATGCCACATTTATTGTAAATATAATAATAAAGCAAAGATAAAAGTAAACAATGTTGTTTGACTATTTATTCTTATCACTACTTATTCCTTATACACACACAGACACACACACATATATATTCATTCACACAATCGTTCATTCAAGTTCTGTATAGGTGTTATAGTTACCAGCCTAGCAGTTGCTCATGCCAAGTTACTGGCCAGGTATCTTGGTCATGAGGATGGAGCCGAGTCTGTGTCAGATGCACCTGATGCTCCTGGAGGTTGGCAGCAGAACCAGAGACTCAAAGTCCTCAGTCTTTAGAGTCCATTTTTATAGGAATTAATTCCTATGTTAGTCTATGGGAGCTGTTGCATTCTGCTGTTGCTGACTCAATCAGCAGATGGCACATTCCTGGTGGCTCCACACTGTCCAAAGTTTGTGTTTCTCATCCTTCCAGGTGATGGGGTGGATCCCAGTTTACTCTCCGGGGGTTGTCTGGTGGTCCACTGGCCCCGATCAGAGCCCTTCATCTCCTCGCAGCCCAGCGACCCCATGGAACTGGTGGTAGCAGGTGAGGGGCCCGGCTCGACGTCCCTGCTCCCAGCCCCAGCAGGACACTCGCGGGGGGCTCCATACTGCTGGGACGCTCAGAGCCAGGCTCTGCCCTGAGTCCTCTGGGTTCTGGCTAGCCCACGGGTTCTTCAACCATGGGAGGGGGTGGCGAGGGGCACTCGGGCTCCTGTCATGGGAAGTGGGGCCTTGTGTGGCAGGGGTGGGGTTGCAGGGCCCCCCTGACGGAAAGAGGGGTCCACCCGCAGCCCATGGGGGATGGAGTCACTGGGGGAGCATCAGCTGCTGGAGATTTGAGTCCGAGGGAGGGGTGATCCCTGCCCCCAGGGGGAGCTGCAGATCAGGGGCCTTTCCCAGGGGGATACTCCCCATCTCAGGGGAATGCACGGAGGGCTCGGGGCCCAGGGGCTGCTCAGCTGTCCCCTCCCCACTCCCCTGGACACCCAGCACTCAATGGGGAGCTGTGCGGGGGAGGGGCCGGTGGCTGGGTCGCCGTGTCGGCCCCTCCCTGCCCAGGGTTTGCATCTCACGGCCTGTCTCCTTCTCCTCCCAGAGCCCCCTCTGCCCAAGCCCTCCGTGTCCATCCGCCCCAGCCAGGGAGTCGCCCTGGGGGAAGCCGCCACCATCCGCTGCCAGGCTCAGCCCCAGAACGCCACCTTTCTTCTCTTCAAAGACGGAGGCTACTGGGGGTGTGCGGACCCTGTAGGGGACGTGGCCGAGTTCCCCGTAATTGGTGCCGGATGGAGAGACGTGGGGAGCTACAGCTGCTCCTATCACACCACATGGGAGCCAGTCGCTGTGTTCCAACCCAGCAACCTGGCGCGGCTGGTGGTGAGAGGTGAGGGCCCCAGATCAGCGTCTCCTAGTCACTCCACCTCAGGCCCAGGCAGCGATGGGGCAGGGGAGGGGACCCCCTTGACCAGTTAAACAGGCTTGTTCTGCCAAGGAGCCACCCCCAGGGGGAGCCATGAAGGGCTGGGACTGGGTGGGGAGAATGGCTGGAGTTACTAGGGGTATGTGGGGCCCAGGCACCATGGGGAGGGGCTCCCTGCAGTGGGACGGATTGAGGGGTTCGCACAGGGACACAGACACAGACAGGGTAGGGGGATGGGGATGGGGATAGGGATCTGTCGTGGATTCCTATTCTGGGGGTACAGAAAGGGGGAGGGCCCCGGTGGGTCTCACTGCACCAACTCCCCACCCCTTTTGTCCCCCCCAGATTACACCCGGGTCAACATCGTCCTTCTGGTCCTGAGCGCTGCGGTCCTGCTGGCCCTGGTGCTGATCCTGGCTGAGGCTGCCCTTGGCTGGAGGAGGGGTGGACACTAGGTGAGGTGACCCCCCCTCCCAAAGCCTCCACCCACTCCAGCCTGGCTGTCCCAGCGTGAGGGAAGGGCAGCAGGGTCTGCAATGGCTAACGGCAGTGAGATGGGGAGTCCTCACCACAGGACGCCCAGGGGAGAGCTCTGGGCCCCACAAGGCAGCTGGGGCTGTCGGGACACGGGGGTGTCCTAGGGGCCATGGCTTGTGGGCAGCACCCCCCGAGCGTGTGGCCTCTGGGACATGCTCCGACACAGCCACGCCGGAGAGGACGTGGGATCGTCCCACCAGCCTGAGCCGCCTGGGGGTCGTTCGCACTGTTGTGGCTGTTGTGAAGCGGCCCGGCTGCGAGCTCACATGTGAAACCCACGGGCAAGTTCCCAGCTGTGCCAAGGCCCTGGAGAACCAGGGGAAATTGAAACTTGCTCCCCCTGATGTTAGAATCTGGCTATGCAACTGCTAGCACCTGAGGGGGTGTGGTCACCGCCAGAGCACGTGTCTGACCCGTGTGTGACGGGGTCCCCAGGGCGCAACCTGGCCTGTGGGGCCACTGAGCCCTCCAAAGGCACCAACCTTGGCTGCCTCTGACACTGTGATGCTGATGTCAAGCTATGAACCTTGGAGAGGCTCCGCACCCACACAGCCATCCACAGTAACTGCAGAAGGAGAGATTTGAAGTGGTTAGAAGGAGCAGGCGCAGAGATCAGAGTTGGTTGCTTAAGAAATAAAAATATATTTGCAGTCTAAGTTCCTCAAATGAAACAGGGTTTGAATCAGGCAGTGTCTCCCCCTGAGAGATGGGACAAGCAGGTTACAGATCCTTAGTACACAGACTGGACTCCATCCCAGCCTGGGGCCACCCTTCCCCAGTGCAAAGTCTTTGTTCTCCAGATGTTCCTCCAGGTGTTGAGTTGTGGGGAAGAGAAGTCCTGGGATTATGTCCCTTGTCCTCGTTTATATTTTCTTCCAGCTTGCTGGAAAGATCTTTGCTGTGACCTGGGGATCAGGGAGGCCCCATTGATGAAACAATCTCCATTGTACACAGTCTCTGGGATAGTGGATTCTTTTCTTGATGAGTGTTGATGAGCCGTTAACAGTGTCTGGCTGGTCCTCTCTTGCAGTTGAAAGGTTGCTGTGGGCATCTCCCAACCTCACAACATATTTCAGTAGCACACACAGTAATGCTTCATAACTTCCCATACAAGGACAGCACTGTTAAGGAAAGTTAGCATATGTAACTCCATTTTGGATTTCGGGCCCGCCATTAGCTAGAGGCAAGCACATCACGTACAAGGAAGGGGGAAGGGGTTACTTCTGGACACACAGAGATAAGGGCAACCTTTGAAAAAACTAACCGCATGCCTGGGTAGTTGCAACACTAGGCAGCATGAGGAACATGCCTAGAGGGGATAGATGGTAGATAAGGGGAAGGCTTGTTTATTGGCTAAGGCTTACGATGCACGAGTGTCACGGACTCACAGGTCATGCCCACTCTTGGCCCTGTGCGGGGTGCCCCTGTTAATGAGACAGCCCTTCTCGGGGGTCCACTCTCTCTCAGGGTCAAGCCCCTCCACCTCCTGGAGCCACACCTCTCGGAGCCTTAGCATGCCTGTATCTCGCTGTGGGCCCCCTCAGGGAGTCCACTCACTCTGGACCCTCCGGGGCCACCACCCCCGCAAAGGCATTGATGCAACCCTGTTCTCTAGACTGGAGTGACTCTCAGCCAGCATAAAACAGGAGGGTTTATTGAGAGTTGAACACAGCACAGGAAACTCTCAGGGCCTCAGGCCTGGCCTCCCTCAGCACAGCACACCCCAGTCTCTCTGCATCCAGGTGGGCTCTGTCTGCTCCCCATCTCCAGCCCAGAGCCCACCTGCTTCCCAGCTGGGCATCTGAGATCACCGGCCCCAGGCCCCGCCTGTGTCCATTGTCTTCTCTCCAGGTAAACAGGGTAGTAAACCGGGGCCTCCTCTCCCCTCTTCTATGCTCTGGCTGGAACCGGCTGGTTAGGTCACTGGGTCCTCACTCTGCAGCCCATTGTCTGCCCACTGGCCAGAACCGGCTGCGTCTCATCAGCTGGGCCTCCGCGTCACCAGGTCACCGGTCGCTGGGGTATCCATCCTCCCGGCCATCGGCTGGGGCCCCAAGTCCTCTCTCCGGTCCTTTTCAAGAAAAAACTCCCTCTCCCCTCACCTTGATAAACCAGGAACACCCAGGGAAACTGAGTTCCACCCCCTCCGCATGAAAACCATTGAAACTCCACAGAAAACAAGAAAACGCCATACTTCGTCACAACGAGGACAGCATGCTTTGCTAAAAGGTATATAATCTTTGTATAACCTGCATTCCGGGTCCCTTCCTGATTAGCAAGGGGGCACCACGCTCAAGCATAATAAACCTGTTATCTTTGAATACTCTGCAGTTGTAGATTTTGTTCATGTGCCTCAGCCTAGACTCGAACTGCGCGTGACCTATAGGTATAATTCGCAACAGCACATACAATGCAACAGGACATGAATGTTCAACAGATCAAGACTTTTAAAATGATGCCTTACAAGGCAACTTTGTACCCAACTCATCATAATTCTATCGTAGTGGTGAATAAGGGGCTCTACGGTGCTGCTTTGAGATACAAATTGTCACACTGTGGTATCACCCTGGCACGGCCAGGGCCTGGGCAGGAGGCCTGGGACATGTGAGGAAGAGACTGTGAACTTCGTTTCCCTTGCAGAGGTGGCTGTTTATGGTGTCCCCCTGTCCTAAGTGACCACGACAAGATTGGGGGTCGAGCCCACAGGGATCCGGGGCCCAGCTTTGCCGGGGTTACGAGGACTCTGCCGCACGGGAGGGAGGAAGGGGAGCCCTCGAGGTCAGGCAGGCCTCTGGGTAAAGGGAGTGGGAGCGAGGACTCAGATCCTTTCACTAGCCAATCTCACCAGGGTGGGTATAACCCAGGAAAGTTCCCCACAATAGTGGGACCATTCCCCCGCTTACACTGGGAGCGAGGTCAGCGGCCGCCCTGCCCATTCGTCCGCAGAGTGAAATGAACCGGTTCCTCCCCAAAGCCCGGCTGTTCTGGAAAAAAGCGGCTCTGCTCCAGTGACTCCCGAAGAAGCGAGACTTGGAGCCGGTCTGACTCCGGCTGTTGGCCGCAGTCGCTCAGCCCCCGTTTCAATAGACAGGCCAGGTTTGATTCCTTGTCCGGGGGTTTAACTAGGGTTACCATCCGTCCGTATTTCCCCAGACATGTCCAGCTTTTACGTCTCTAAATAGCCGTCCGGGAGGAATTGGTAACAAGGTTAAAATGTCCGGGTTTTTTCTCCCTCGCCTCCCTCCCTCCCTTCCATGCAGAGTGCGGTTGCTGATTGGGCGGCTTGGCCGAGTGACCCGCTTCCATTGGCCTCCAGCAGCCAGAGCCCTCCCCTGCTCCCCCCTCCCTCTGTCTGCAGCCCTGTGTAACACACAAACCGACCCACCGGGCAGCATGTTTTGCAAACACGTGGAGCGAGAATGGTAAGGGGAGTCCGGGGGGGACAGTCAGGGAGCAGGGGAGTGTTGGATGGGTCCCCGGCCTCCACCTGCCCCCCCTCCCGTGGACCCCCCCGAGCCGGCTCTAGGCACCAGCAAAGCAAGCAGGTGCTTGGGGCGGGAAGTTTGCAGGGGCACAATAATCCAGCATGGGAGCTGAGAACCAACAGGGAGCCCTGGGAGCTGTAGTTCGTTGGTTAGCTCCCTGCCTATAGAGCAAGCCCTGGAGCGGGGAAAGAACTAAATTTCCCAGCATTCCCTCGGCCGCAATTAACAGGAAAGGGACGGGGAAGGAGCGTGGAACTAAAACCTCATGCTGCAGCTTGCTGTGAATGGTAGGGACAGAGCCAGCTCTGGGTTTTTTGCCGCCCCCTACCCCAGCCCTGGGCTCTCCCTGGACTCTCCCCGCACCCGCATCTCCTGCCACCCCAGTCCCGGGCTCTGCCCCCATCTGCACCCCCCTGCCGCCCCAGCCCTGGGCTCTCCCCCCACCTGCATCACCTGCCGCCCCAGCCCTGGGCTCTCCCCCCACCCGCACCCCCTGGTGCCCCAGCCCTGGGCTCTCCCCCCACCCGCATCTCCTGCCTCCCCAGCCCTGGGCTCTCCCCCAAAGAAGGAATTGGGTGGACTAAATGGACATTGCACCTCTCTATCTGAAGCCTAACAAGGCAGGTACATGGATCCCACTAGAATTTAGAATGAAAAGTAAGGCAGGGGAGGCTCTACTAGACTGGGCAGCTTTAGTTACAGTACCAGGCATGTAGGAAGATTTACACTTCTGAGCCATGGAAGCAGAAATTGACTTTTCCTTTCCAGATATAGCTAATATTCAGAAAGGGAATCTAGCACCTGCCTTCCAGATTTGAACACCTCAAAATTCAGGAGTGCTCAAGCTCAATTTGGGCAACTGTTACTTCATTTCCCCCAAATCAAATATACTGATCCACTGTAACTTGCTGTAGAAAAAGTAGAATAAATTGAGCAAGAAATGCTTCCCAGTGGTTATTAGGACTGGAATTGCTATTTTCAACAGCCATTGCTTGTTTTTTTTTTTTTTAAGTTTTAGTTTTATTTGTTTAAAAGGAAGACCGTGATAGTGCATTCCCATAGAAACAAAGAGTGGAACAAAAGAATAATAAAGGCACCTCAGCTTTTCCTCATTTATGGAGGACAGTCTTATAATATGCATCCAGATATCCTCCAATCACACAAGCTGAAAACTGTTCCACTTTACTGCAGTTCTGTAACCATCTGGGAACCAATCCTGTCTGTGTTCTGTGCACATCCAAAATTCCTGCTGAATGACCCGCCCTGGGAGCGAGTTACCAGTGACCCAGGGCTGGGGCGGCAGGAGGGTGCAGTGGAGGGGGGGGGGAGCCAAAATTTTTTTGCTTGGGGCAGCAAAAAGACTAGAGCTGGCCCTGACCCCCCTTCTCCCTTGCCTGCTTGTACTACCAGAGCCAGAGGCAACTGCTGTCCACTGCCCCCGGGTCCTAGCGTCCCCCATCCACTAATGGGAAGACAGGCTGCCCTTACCCTGCCCTTCCACACTAGCCCCGTGCCTCTCCAATGCCCCAAACCCCTCAGCCCCAGCCCCAGCCCTCATCCCCCCGCACCCTAATCCTCTGCCCCAGCCCTGAGCCCCCTCCTGCATCATGAACCCCTCATCCTTAGCCCCAACCAGAGCCCTAATGCCCCCACACCCTAATCCTCTAACCCAGCCCTGAGCCCCCTCCTGCATCATGAACCCCTCATCCTCAGACCCACAGCCCTCACCCCTGCATCCCCTCCTATCCCCAAACTCCCTCCCAACCTCCCCCTCCCCACACCCCCCTCCTGCCCTCAAACTCCCTCCCAAAGCCTGCACCACCTCCCACCCCAAACTCCATCCCAGAGCCTGCACCCCTCACCCCCTCCTGCACACCCACCCCCTGCCCCAGCCCAGAGCCTGCACCCAGCACCCAAACTCTATCCCAGAACCCTGCCCCCTGCAGCCCTCCTGCACCTTAATCCCCAGCCCAGGACCTGCACCCCAGACCTCCTCCCCCCACCCAACCCCCCTCCCCGAGCCTTAGGCCGGTCGGGGGGTGGGTTCTGGGCACAACCAAACTTTCTACAACCCTGCCACCCATGTGAGTGGATAAGGGTCGGGGGCAGTCAGGGGACAGGTAGGGTCCTAGGGGGAGCAGTTAGGGTGGGGGGTTCTCAGCAGGGGTCAGTCAGGGGACAAGAAGCAGGGGGGGTTGGGTTCTGAGGGGGGCATTCAGGGGGTGGGAAATGGGAGGGAGTGGATGGGGGCGGGGCAGGGCTAGGGCAGGGCTTCCCCCCTCCCCAGTGTCCTCTTTTTTGATTGTGGAAATATGGTAACCCTAGTTTAACCCAAAAGCTTTGCCTTTGAACGGCTGCTGCTGGGGGTTTGCCCAGGAGCGGAGTAGAACCAGGGGCTCAGTTTGAAATGAGCCCCGGACCCCGGCCCATGTAAAACTGGCGAGGGAGAGAGTTTGTAACCCCCCTGAGCCCTCTGGGCCTGTGATACTGTGACGAAGTGGGACTGTTCTTAATTTTTTCCTCAGTTTCCCCTATGCAGTTCTTAAGTATCTAGGTGGTGGGATAAGGGTGTATGGTTGCTGCAGAGCAAAGGGCCAGGATACATAAATGCCCGACACTGTCTCCTAGCAACTGATGGCCTGGGTCCCTCCTCTGCAAAGGTGCCAACTGAAGGTGTTGGAGACAAAGGGATCAGGTGACCTCCTGGCCTGGGAAAGAGAAAAAGCCCAGAGAGGAGGGGCTGGACGGGGGTTGGAGTTTGGAGCTGGCTGGGGACTGGAAGGGAGGGCAGACGGGGGTCTGCCTCGCTGGGCCCCAGAATGGACCCGGCAGAGGGGTCCCGTTCGCTGGCCCTACAAGCTCTGTTTTAGACCATGTTCCTCTCATCTAATAGACCTCTGTTTTACTGGCTGGCCGAAAGTCACGTCTGACTGCGAAGTGGGGGGTGCAGAACCCTCTGGCTTCCCCAGGACCCCGCCTGGGCGGACTCGCTGTGGGAAGCGCACGGAGGGGCATATGCTGAATGCTCCCAGGAGAGACCCAGGAGGTGAAGCCATGTGAGCTTCTTGCCCTGAAGATGGTCTGCTCCGAGGGAGAGGAGTCTCCCCAGAGTCCTGACTGGCTTTGTGGGGAGGAGTTCCAGAGCATCGCCCGGGGACTCCGTGACAGAGACCCTCTGCAAAGAGCAGCCGGGTATGGGAGTTTGGGGGGACAGGCTGAGGGTCGGGGGGGAAGGGATTAGAGGGGAGATGGGCTGAGATCAGGGAGGGAGTGGGGACAGGAATTCGAGGGGAGACAGAAACGGGTAGGTGTTGGAGGGGAGATGGGACAGGCTGTTTGAGGGGAGATGGGAGAGGGCAGTGAGGGTTGGAGGGGAGACAGAGATGAGGGGGACGTGGGCCGGGGTTGGTGCAGGGTGTGGGAGTTTGAGGGGAGACAGGACAGGGGCAGAGAGGACGGGGATTTGAGGGGAGATGGGATGTCTATATAAACAAGTGTGTAACCACTGACAGTGTCTCCCACAGCTCCAGGGCAGGGTCTCTGCGGGGGCAATAGAAGGTCCCTGGGACTCTCCTGGCTGGTGACCCGTTGGGGGCCCGGGATGGAATTTCTCTTTCTCTGATTTTCTTTTGAACCTCGTTGATTTAATTCACACGCTGAGAAAAGCCCCTTAGAACCAGGCGTTACAGTGTAAAGCTGCCATCACCGCTCAGTTATGGCTCAAGGGACAGCAAACCCAGGCGTCCCCCATCCCGCCCGCTCCTCACACGGTGCCACGGCTTGTGTCGCAGTTGGGCAGCTTGGCTGGCTGAGCAGGAAGGCTGCAGAGTCAGACCCTCCAGCACCAGGAAATGCCACAGTTACGTTTTCCTTAACTCTGCCCACTTTAATTGCATGAGCACCTATTAATTTTACCTACATGGGTCACCAGCCAGCTTTAAAATCAGAATGCAACAAAGCAGGCGTGTGTGTGTGTGTGGGGGGGGGGGGGTTGGAGGGGGTCTCTTTGTGAATCTGTGTGGAAATACAGGAGAACCTGAGAGTTACAAACATCTCGGGATTGGAGGTTGTTCATAACTGAAATATTCACTAGGCTGAACAAAAGGTTATTGCTGGTCTTTCAAAAGTTTACACCTGAACATGGACTTAGTACAGCTTCGAAACTTTACTATGCCGAAGAAAAATGCTGCTTTTAACCATCTTAACTTAAATGTAACAAGCACAGAAACAGTTTCCTTCCCTTGTCAAATCTTTCTTTTTAAACTTCCCCTTTATTGTTTTCGTAGTTTATGTGTAACACCGAGCTGTTCTGTATTTTTTTTTTTTCAGTTATCTCTGATGCTGTCTGTTTGCTCACTTCCAGTTCCAAATGAGGGGTGTGGTTGATTGGTCAGTTCGTAACTCTAAGGGTACGTCTACACTACGAGATTAATTCGAATTTAGATAATTCGAATTTGGGAAACAGATTGTATAAATTCGATTGTGCGCGGCCACACTAAGCACATTAATTCGGTTTTTAACCACATTAATTCGGTGGTGTGCGGCCACACTACCCCATTAATTTTAACCACATTAATTCGGTGGTGTGCGGCCACACTACCCCTAATTCGAATTTACAAAATCGATTTTGGTGCTACTCCGCTCGTCGGGGTGGAGTACAGAAATCGATTTTAAGCGCCCTTTAATTCGAAGTAACTGGCTCCGTTGTGTGGACGGGTTAAGGATTAATTCGGATTAACGCAGCTAAATCCGAATTAAAGTCGTAGTGTAGATGCCGGCTGAGGTTCTACTGTAGTGGTCAGTGGAAGATTGAAGACAAGACCCTGTGGTCTCCTGGCTCCCAGCCCGATGCACCTTCCCCAATGCTGCAGAGTGCACTGAGAGTGACTGTCATGGAGTGTGGGGGAGTCAGGGCCCTGCACCCCCCACGTCCTGCGATTCACCAGGACTCTCAGCTAGCCAGTAAAATGGAAGGTTTTTTGGACGACAGGAACACAGTCCCAAACAGAGCTTGTAGGTACAACCAGGACCCCTCAGTCAAGTCCTTCTGGGAGGGGGAGGGGGCAGGGAGCTTAGACTCCAGTCATAAGAACATAAGAATGGCTGTACTGGGTCAGACCAAAGGTCCATCCATCCCAGTGTCCTGTCTACCGACAGTGGCCAATGCCACGTACCCCAGAGGGAGTGAATCTAACAGGTAATGGTCAAGTGATCTCTCTCCTGCCATCCATCTCCACCCTCTGCAAACAGAGGCTGGGGACACCATTCCTTACCCAGCCTGGCTAATAGCCGTTAATAGACTTAACCTCCATGAATTTATCCAGTTCTCTTTTAAACCCTGTTATAGTCCTACCCTTCACCACCTCCTCAAGTAAGGAGTTCCACAAGTTGACTGTGGGCTGTGTGAAGAAGAACTTCCTTGTATTTGTTTTAAACCTGCTGCCCATTAATTTCATTTGGTGACCCCTAGTTCTTGTATTATGGGAACAAGTAAATCACTTTTCCTTATTTACTTTCTCCACATCACTCATGATTTTATAGACCTCTATCATATCCCCCCTTAGTCTCCTCTTTTCCAAGCTGAAAAGTCCTAGTCTCTTTAATATCTCCTCATATGGGACCCATTCCAAACCCCTAATCATTTTAGTTGCCCTTCTCTGAATCTTTTCTAATGCCAGTATATTTTTTTGAGATGAGGAGACCACATCTGTACACAGTATTCAAGATGTGGGCATACCATGGATTTATATAAGGGCAATAAGATATAATCCGTCTTATTCTCTATCCCTTTTTAATGATTCCTAACATCCTGTTTGCTTTTTTGATCGCCACTGCACACTGCGTGGACGTCTTCAGAGAACTATCCACGATGACTCCGAGATCTTTTTCCTGATTCGTTGTAGCTAAATTAGCCCCCATCATATTGTATGTATAGTTGGGGTTATTTTTTCCAATGTGCATTACTTTACATTTATCCACATTAAATTTCATTGGCCATTTTGTTGCCCAATCACTTAGTTTTGTGAGATCTTTTTGAAGTTCTTCACAGTCTGCTTTGCTCTTAACTATCTTGAGCAGTTTAATATCATCTGCAGACTTTGCCACCTCACTGTTTACTCCTTTCTCCAGATCATTTATGAATAAGTTGAATAGGATTGGTCCTAGGACTGACCCTCAGGGAACACCACTAGTTACCCCTCTCCATTCTGAGAATTTACCATTTATTCCTATCCTTTGTTCACTGTCTTTTAACCAGTTCTCAATCCATGAAAGGACCTTCCCTTTTATCTCATGACAGCTTAAATTACGTAAGAGCCTTTGGTGAGGGACCTTGTCAAAGGCTTTCTGGAAATCTAAGTACACTATGTCCACTGGATCCCCCTTGTCCACATGTTTGTTGACCCCTTTAAAGAACTCTAATAGATTAGTAAGACACGATTTCCCTTTACAGAAACCATGATGACTTTTGCCCAACAATTTATGTTCTTCTAGGTGTCTGACAATTTTATTCTTTACTATTGTTTCAACTAATTTTCCCGGTACTGACATTAGAGTTACTGGTCTGTAATTGCTGGGATCAATTGTGGGAAATCCCTCCATTTCCTCAGCCAGCTCCAAACTGAAGCCCCCTCTAGCTGTCTCAAACCCCCTCCCAGGAGCGGCACCAGGGTTTTTGGCGCCCTAGGTGGGGGTCCTTCCGCGCTCCCGGTCGTCATCGGCAATTCTGCGGTGGGGGGGTCTTTCCGCGCTCCCGGTCTTCGGGGCACTTCGGCGGCGGGTCCCAGAGCGAGTGAAGGACCCACCGCAGAATTGCCACCAAAGACCCGGAGCGTGGAAGGACCCCTCGCCGCCGAATTGCCGCCCCCCCAAATCCTGGTGCCCTAGGCGACCGCCTAGGTCGCCTAAATGGAAGCGCCGGCCCTGCCCCCTCCCCCTGGTTCCTCCTCCAGCCTTTGTCCAGTTTCCCGGGCAGAAGGTGTCACCTGGCCCCAACCCCCCATCCTGGGCTCTCACGTTACATGCTCAGGTATCTTCCCTCAAGGAAAGTCTCCCATCCCCCACACAGTCCCAGTAAAACTCCCCTGCAACATTCCCAGGTCAATACTCCCCACTGCCTGCTGCATCACAGCGACCTCTCCCGAGTCCCCACAGAGAGATAGAGAAGCTGGGAGCTGCATGATGCTTGGCCAGGCTGATGGGCCCAGGGTTTCCTGGGTTTTGCAGGGACCTCTGCTTGCTTTGGCTGTTCTAGATTTCGCCTGCAGATTAGAGACAACATATGATGAACGCAGGAAGAGATGACACATCGTCCACTTCCTGTAGCTGGAGCCACCAGCTGAGTTCCTCATTTGGGGCTTGGTTGAGTTGGGCTTCGGGGTGTTGGTGGCAGCGCTGAGGGGCCTCTGGCTGCCCCCATCATGGCATCTGCTCTCACTGTCCTCTTCCTCAGTGAGTATCGAATAAAGCCAGGGCGTGTGCCCATGGGGGGTGCATCTGAGGCCAGGGCCTGTGCCCATGGGAGGGATCTGAGACCAGGTTGTGTGCCCATGGGGGGGATCTGAGACCAGGGCGTGTGCCCATGGGGGGGATCTGAGACCAGGGCGCGTGCCCATGGGGGGGTGGGATCTGAGACCAGGGCGTGTGCCCATGGGGGGATCTGAGACCAGGGTGTGTGCCCATGGGGGGTGGGATCTGAGACCAGGGCGTGTGCCCATGGGGGGAAGTGGGGGTTGAGACCAGGGTGTAGGATCCAGTTGCTCTGGGATCTGGTCACTAACGAGCTGTCTCCCCTCCAGGCTGCTGGCTGGCCGGGCACAGTGGGGTGTGGGGAGGTGAGTATCAGTTTGTGGGGAGGACAATAACATCAAGGACGGGGGAGGGGATAAGTGGGATGGAGAAAAGAGGAACTGAGCCCTGAACCTTCCCCAAACCTCAACCCAAACTCCCCCCGTGAGCTCAGACCCGGCCCCGTTCTTCTGTGAACCTCCCCCGTCCCGGCCCCACTAGGGAATAACTAGGAGCTGAATCTGGCTCGTGGGGTCTGACGAAGCAGATGGGAACCATCCTCTAGTTTAATGTCCTGCCCCCACCCCCACCGGCCCCAGGCTGTGAGGATCGGGGGTGGGGGCGACACATGGATTTTTTTCAGCTCATACAAACGTTAACAGGGCCCATCCATGGGCTCTAGATCCCCTTGGGGAACCGAAATGTTCACACTCAGTGCAGCCGCAGGCAGAACCCCCAGATCCTCCCCTGCCCCGAGATCCACCCCAACACCTCCCTCCCCTGCACTCACAGCCCCACCCCCCGATCCCTAGGCCTGGGGAAAGGTGGGTCTTGTGAGATTCCTGCCAGTCACAGACTCTATTTCCAACCCTGGGGTGGGGGGCAGAGCTGCAGGGGGGCACTGGTTAGGCTCCCTGGCTGGCCTCAGGCGGGGCCGGGGGGGGGCAGGGGATCTCTCCTGCAGCCGGGTCCTGAGCTATGTCTGGGTGAACCCCCTGCCCCCGAGCCCCATGGGCAGGCAGTGCCAACCCTGGTAGGGGACAGACTCCTAGAGAGGCCGAATGATGTATGGACTGAATTGGGGTGGGGGGAGGCAGGGGGCTGTGTCTCCCCGTTTAACTCCTGCCTCTTGTTGAAAGCAGGAGGTGAATTTCTCAAACCCACCATCTGGGTGAGCCCCAGCAGGGTGGTGGCACTCGGGGGAAGCGTCACCATCCGCTGTGAGGGTTTGTACTTGGGCATGGAGTTCTTTCTGCGTAAAGCTGGACACCCGAACCCGCAGAGGCAGATGGTGCCTGATGGGACCGTGGCTGAATTTCCCATCGCCAGTGTCAGCTGGGAAGATGGAGGGAGCTACACCTGCGACTATCGCTCCATAACGGATCAGAGTCGCTCATCGCATCCCAGCGACCCCGTTGAGATCATTGTAGGAGGTGAGGGAGGGGCCCGGCTCAGTGCCCCGGCTCCCAGCCCCACACCCAGCCAGATTCTCACGGGGTCTCTGCATGATGGGACGCTCAGAGCCAGGCTCTGCCCTGATCCCTGGGCCCAGCAGAGGGAACGCCTGGCCGGGGAGCGGGGATGGAGTCACTTGGGGGTTCCCCAGCCAGGGGGGAGAAGCAGCCACTGGAGATTTGGGGCAGAGGAAGGCCGGGGGCTGGGACTGGGGGCTGTGGCTGCTCTGGTCTAGCACAGGGCTGGGGTCACCCGGGCTGGCCAGCGCAGCTGGAGCTGCTCAGCATCGCACGGCTGGAACTGGAGTCGGTTCGCTGGCTGGGGCTGACCTGGGCCTGGGGCTGTGCTGGGGGTCCTCTGGAGGTGGTGATGGGGGGCTGGCTCGGGGTTCTGGCCAGCCGGGGTTTCTCTGGCCAGGGGAGGGGGTGGTGAGAGGCACTCAGGGCTCCTGCATTGGGAAGTGGGGCTTTGTGCATCACGGTGGAGTTGCAGGGCTAGCCTCCCGGAAAGGGGGGTCCACACACCGCCCATGGGGGATGGAGTCACTGGGGGGAGCAGCAGCCACTGGAGATTGGGGGAGGGGGGATCCCTGTCTCTGGGGGAGCTGCGGAGCAGGGGACCTTTCCCAGGGGGATTCTCCCCATCTCGGGGGATGCACAGAGGGCTCGGGGCCCAGGGGCTGCTTAGCCGGCCACGGCCCCTCCGCACTCCCCTGGAAACCCAGTACTCAGTCGGAAGCTGTGCTGGGGAGGGGAAGGTGGCTGGGTCATCGTGTCGGCCCCTCCCCCGCCCAGGGCCTGCGTCTCACGGCCTGTCTGCTTCCCACTGCAGAGCCCAACTACCCCAAACCCAACATCTCCCTGAGCCCCAGTGGGGGGGTCTCCCTAGGGGGAGCCGTGACCGTCTGGTGTCGGGGGCAGCACTGGGGCGTGCGGTTCGTGCTGAATAAAGAGGGACGCCATTTCCCACCTGTGGATTCGGACGACATCGAGGCTGTGTTTCCCATCAGAAACGTGAGCCGGGAGGACGGCGGGAGCTACAGCTGCTCCTATCACAGCAGATCGGAGCCGTTTGCCGTGTGGTACCCCAGCGACCCCGTGGAGCTGGTGCTGAGAGGTGAGGGACCCGGCTCCACCTCCCCGTTCCCAGCCCCACCCCCAGCCAGACCCTCACGGGGGCTCAGTACCAATGGGACACCCAGAGCCAGGGGCGGCTCTAGGCACCAGCAAAGCAAGCACATGCTTGGGGCAGCCCATTTGCAGGGGCGGCAGGGATCCAGCCTGGGAGCTGAGAACCAACAGGGGACCCTGGGATCTGTAGTTCCTTGGTTAGCTCCCTGCCTATAGAGCCAGCCCTGGAGCAGAGAAAGAACTACATTTCCCAGCATTCCCTTGGCCACTACCAACAGGAAAGAGGGGGAGGGAGTGAGGAAGCTGAGATCTCATGCTGCAGTGAATGGAGAGCTGCGTTGTGAGTAGGGATTCCATGTTTTAACGTTCAAAAAATAGGACACTCCATGGGGAGGGAGGGTAGCCCCACCCTGCCAACATCCACTCCCTCAGACTGCCTCCCCAGAAACGCCAACCGATCCAACCCCCCTGCTCCCTGTCCCCTGATCACCTCCTCCCGGGACCCCTGCCCCAACTGCCCCCCAGGACCCCACCCCCATCTAAGCCCCACTGGTCCATGTCCCTTGATTGCCCTCTCCCGGGACCGCACCTCCTATCTAAGCTTCCCTTTTCCTTGTCCCCAACTGCCCCCTCCTGAGACCCCCCCAACTTCCCTCCTAGGACCCCACCCCCTACCTGTCCCCTGACAAACCCCTGGGACTCCCATGCCTATCCAACTGCTGCCTGTCCCCTGACTTCCCCCCCAACCCCTGACCTATCTAACCCCCCTTCTCCCTGTCCCCTGACTGCCCCCCTGAACCTCCGCCCCATCCAACCCCCCCTGCTCCCTGTCCCTTGACTGCCCCCCCGGAACCACCCACCCCTTCTCCAACTCCCCAGCCCTCTTACCGTGCCACTCAGACATGCTGCCGTCCTCCCCCACGAAGCCGCAGCCCCCCCACCCCAGCTTCTGCCTTCCAGATTTGAACACCTCAAAATTCAGGAGTGCTCAAGCTCAGCAAGAAATGCTTCCCAGTTTTTTATTAGGGCTGGAATTGCTATTTTCAACAGCCATTGTCTTCTTTTTTATTATTATTATTATTATTATTTTTAAGTTTTAGTTTTATTTGTTTAAAAGGAAGACCGTGATAGTGTATTCCCATAGAAACAAAGAATGGAACAAAAGAATAATAAAGGCACCTCAACTTTTCCTCATTTATGGAGGACAGTCTTATAATATGCATCCAGATATCCTCCAATCACACAAGCTGAAAATGGTCCCACTTTACTGCAGTTCTGTAACCATCTGGGAACCAATCCTGTCTGTGTTCTGTGCACATCCCAAATTCCTGCTGAATGACCCGCCCTGGGAGCGAGTTACCAGTGACCCAGGACTGCGGCGGAAGGAGGGTGCAGCTGGGGGTGGGGAGAGAGCCGAGAGCTGGGGCGGCAGGGGGTGTGGGTGGGGGTGTGAGAGCCCAGGGCTGGGGTGGCAGAGGGGTGTGGGTTGGGGGGAAGAGCCCAGGGCTGGGGCAGCAGGAGGTGCGGGTGATGGGGGAGAGCCCAGGGTTGTGGTGGCAGGAGGGTGCGGCGAGGAGCCCAGGGCTGGGACAGGGGGGCAGCCAAAATTTTTTTTGCTTGGGGTGGCAAAAAACCTAGAGCCGGCCTTGCCCAGAGCCAGGCTCTGCCCTGAGCCCACAGAGGGGACGCCTGACTGGGGAGTGGGGATGGAGTCACTGGGGTGTTCCCCAGCCAGGGGGGAGCAGCAGCCCTGGAGGTGACTTTAACACTGTCCCCAGTTTGTATGAAACATGAGTCACTATTTAATCCCGTGATACCATCCCATCTGTTCTCCAGCGCCCGCCCTAAGCAGTGCCCCGGCATGGGCTGAATGAGGCAGGGCCTGCAGGAGAAGCGGTGGCTTGGTGGACACAGCGCTGGGCTGGGACCCACGAGATCTGGCCCAGGTCCTGACGCGGACACACACTCTGTGTGATGGGAGCACGTCGCGGTTTTCTAAAGTGTCCTTCATTGTGGGGGGGCCTCAATCTTCAGGGTTCTCAGGCCGAGCGCCCACAAACCGAGATGCCCACAGTTAGTGGAGACCTCTGTAAACGCTGGCCTCAATCGCGCTGGATCCCTTGTGTTGTGGATGCATGTAGGGCCCCCGCCATGAGCAGGGCCCTGTTGTGTTAGGCGCTGCATAAACACGGAGTGAAGAGACAGTCCCTTCCCCTGGGAGCTCACTGAGGAAAGTGACTATGTCTGTGCCTCAGTTTCCCGCTATGTAGAATGGGAGGCTGACTCCCTTCTTGTGTACGGATGTGGTGCTGGGCGGTGCCAGGCACCAGAGACCAGCCCGTGAGTCGCTCTGTGCTAGGCGGGCTGGATGCAGTGAATGAGGCAGGGGCCACACATGGGCATATGAAGATCCCAAGAACTAGGGAGCCACGGCTCCATGTCTGTGGGGCTGGGAGCCCAGTTCGCAGGGCCGGGATTGTGGGTGGGGGGAACTCTGGGATCTGGGGGAGAATCTCTGTCCGGGGGCCCCAGGATCTGCCCAGGGCGGTGGCCAGCCAGCGAGGCCGGGGCTGGGGGGGTGCCCGGGTCTGGCTCTTAACAGCCTGTCTCCTGTTCGCAGATCCCAGCTTACCCAGACCCTTCATCTCTCTGAGCCCCACTGGAGTCACCGTCCCAGGGGCAAACGTCACCATCCAGTGTCAGGGGCAGCGCCGGAATGTGACGTTCTTCCTGCACAAGGCTGGAGACCGGAACCCGCAGCGACACATGGATCCTGCTGGGGACGGGGTCGAGTTCCTCATCACCACCATGGGCCGGCAGCAGGGAGGGAACTACAGCTGCAGCTACCGGCTCCAATCAGAGCCCTTCATCTCCTCAGAGCCCAGCGACCCCGTGCAGCTGGTGGTAGCAGGTGAGGGGCCCTGCTCGGCGTCCCCATTCCCAGCCCCACCCGCAGCCAGACCTTCACGGGGGCTCAGTGCCAATGGGACACCCAGAGCCAGGCTCTGCCCTGAGCCCTGACCCCGCAGAGGGGACGCCCAGCTGGGGAATGGGAACGGAGTCACTGGGGGGTTCCCCAGCAAGGGGGGAGCAGCAGCCCTGGAGGTGACTTTAATGCTGTCCCCAGTTTGTATGAACCGTGAATCCCATCCCCTCTGTTCTCCAGCGCCCGCCCCAGGCAGTGCCCTGGCCAGGGCTGAAGGAGGCAGGGGCTGCAGGAGAAGCGGTGGCTTGGTGGACACGGCGCTGGGCTGGGACCCAGGAGATCTGGCCCAGTTTCTGGCGCAGCAACAGACTCTGTGTGATGGGAGCACACCGCGGTTTTCAAAAGTGTCCTTCATTGTGGAGGGGCCTCAATCTTCAGGGTTCTCAGGCCGAGCGCCCGCAACCCGTGATGCTCACAGTTAGCGGAGACCTCTGCAAACGCTGGCCTCAATCGCGCTGGATCCCTTGTGTTGCTGGTGCATGTAGGGCCCCCGCCATAATCAGGGCCCTGTTGTGCCAGGCGCTGCATAAACACAGAGTGAAGACACAGTCCCGGCCCCTGGGAACCCACTGAGGGAACTGAATATGTCTGTGCCTCAGTTTCCCACTATGTAGAATGGGAGGCTGACTCCCTTCTTGTGTGCGGCTCCGGGCCTGGTGCTGGGCGGTGCCGGGCACCAGAGACCAGCCCGTGAGTCGCTCTGTGCTCGGGGGGCTGGATGCAGTGAATGAGGCAGGGGCCAAACATGGGCATTTGAGGATCCCAAGAACTAGGGAGCTGCGGCTCGGTGTCTGTGGGGCTGGAAGCCCAGCTCGGAGAGCTGGGATTCTGGGTGGGGAAAACTCTGGGTTCTGGGAGAGAATATCTGCCTGGGGGCCCCTGGATCTGCCCATGGCTGGGACCGGCCGGGGAGGCTGGGGCTGGCTGGGTGCCCGTGTCTGGCTCTCACAGCCTGTCTCCTGTGCGCAGATCCCAGCTTACCCAGACCCTCCATCTCTCTGAGCCCCTCTGGGGTCACCGCCCCAGGAGCAGACGTCACCATCCAGTGTCAGGGGCAGCGCCGGGACGTGAGGTTCTTCCTGCACAAGGCTGGAGACCTGAACCCGCAGCAACACATGGACCCTGCTGGGGATGGGGCCGAGTTCCGCATCCCCATCGTGGGCCGGCAGCATGGAGGGAACTACATCTGCAGCTACCAGCTCCAATCAGAGCCCTTTGTCTCCTCGCAGCCCAGCGACCCCGTGGAGCTGGTGGTGAGAGGTGAGGGGCCCAGCTCAGCGTCCCCGCTCCCAGCCCCACCCCCAGCCAGCCCCTCTCGGGGGCTCGGTGCCAGTGGGACACTCAGAGCCAGGCTCTACCCTGAGCACTAACCTGCAGAGGGGATGCCCGGCTGGGGAGTGGGGATGGAGTCACTGGGGGGTTCCCCAGCCAGGGGAGAGCAGCAGTCCTGGAAGCTACTTTAACACTGTCCCCAGTTTGTATATACTGTGAGTCGCTATTTAATCCCATGATCCCATCCCCCCTGTTCTCCAGTGCCCGCCCCAGGCAGTGCCCCAGCCCGGGCTGAATGAGGCAGGGGCTGGGAGCGGGGACGCTGAGCCGGGCTCAGGAGAAGCGGTGGCTTGGTGGACACGGCGCTGTGCTGGGACCCAGGAGATCTGGCCCAGCTCCTGCTGCCGACATAGACACTGTGTGATGGGAGCACACCATGGTTTTCAAAAGTGTCCTTCATTGTGGGGGGGCCTCAATCTTCAGGTTTCTCAGGCCGAGCACCCACAAGCCGAGATGCCCAGTTAGCGGAGACCTCTGCAAATGCTGGCCTCAATAGCGCTGGATCCTTTGTGTTGCGGGTGCATGTAGGGCCCCCGCCATAATGAGGGCCCTGTTGTGCCAGGCGCTGCATAAACACAGAGTGAAGAGACAGTCCCTTCCCCTGGGAGCTCACTGAGGAAAGTGCCTGTGTCTGTGCCTCAGTTTCCCACTCTGTAGAATGGGAGGCTGACTCCCTTCTTGTGTGCGGCTCGGGGCCTGTGGTGCTGGGCAGTGCCGGGCACCAGAGACCAGCCCGTGAGTCTCTATGTGCTTGGGGAACTGGATGCAGTGAATGAGGCAGGGGCCACACATGGGCATATGAGGATCCCAAAAACTAGGCATGTTCCTCCTCTAAAATATTGACAACTGCGCCCAGACCTACTCCGCAGTGACTCCAGGTGTGAATGGCACCTGGCTGGGGCAGGGACCGTCTCTTGGCCTTCCTCTGTTACAGGAAAACCAAGGAAGTGAGCGCCCCGCTCAGCGAGGGACGGGTTAAGGCCGCTGCTAAGCCGGGCTGCAAAGGGGTCATAGCTTGGATGGGAGACAGGGAAGGAAACCCAGGGGCTGTGGCAGGGGCCCAGCTCAGGGCACACTCCCTGGCAGTGAGATCTGGTCCCAAAGCCCCTGGGCAGCACTACTGGGCGCTGGGCTGCAGTGGGTGGGGCAGGGGGCTCGGTAGGAGCCACTGTGCTGCCGGGGGTGGGAACCTGTCTCTAGGGTATCCAGGCTCAGCAGCTGGAGGGGGCGGAACTCCCCCTGGCAGAGCGTGTGGGGCAGGGATTCTGTCCTGGCCCCCGCGTCCCGTCCCAGCTGCCTTGTAGGGCAGAGGGGCAGGGCTGATACATGGGGATCAGGGTCAACTCATGGACTAATCTGCTTCATGTCTTTGCAGGGTAAGGACCAGCCCCGAGACAGAGCAGATGAG
Source organism: Actinemys pallida (assembly GCA_023634205.1). Classification (NCBI taxonomy): domain Eukaryota; kingdom Metazoa; phylum Chordata; order Testudines; family Emydidae; genus Actinemys; species Actinemys pallida. The sequence goes on from JALMGD010000024.1 coordinate 1,005,677, forward strand.
ACCCCAGCTCTGCTTCCCACCCCGATCTACCTGCCCTAGGATTCAGGACTCCTGGGTTCTCTCCCCGGCTCGGGATGGGAAGTGGTGTGCAGTAGTTACACCCGGGGGGGGGGGGGGGAGGAGGAGGTTTTAATGTTGTACTTTTTAGTTATTTTCCTAATGATAGGTTGATTCTCATTAGTTGATAACCATTAAAAATGTTGATTTGCAACTAAATATAGTCTTTACACTAAATCTGGTGCTTTTTCTTTTGCTAACCATGATGGCAAACTATATCTATGCACATTGATTGAAGCAGTTATATGGAGTCATTTACATTTCTTCAGTCTAATTTTTACATTTTGATTATGTTGGAAAATGGCAAATGATACATTTATTTCCTAGATGATGATGATTTTTTTACTTCTGATTTGTCCAAGCTCTGTTTGGATGCAAATTCAAATGCACTCAAAAATGCACAGAAACAGCATTTTCAATATGTTTATTAATGAAATAAAACTACCTTAAATGTGCAGAATACATAATAAAAAAAAAGTGGATCGAAACGTATTTTTCATTTGAACCTAACTGATGTAAGGAGGTATTTGCAGTTAGTGACATGAACTGATTGTTTCTGGTCATCGTATCTCTCAGATATTAGAACTAATAGATCTGATCCCCCCACATGTAGTATTTATTCATAGATTGGAAGAGGAAAAGAAGCTTTCCTGCTTTCTCAACTCCCCGTCAGTATCTGCAATTTGAATGAACGTGTCGTTGAACTGAACTAGCTGAATACACTGAACTGAAGAAAAGATTCTTTCTGTGCCTGCAGAAGAGGCTACTGCTGTCAAAACCTGGTTTTACTATTTCAACAAACTCTGGTTCCAGGTGCTCGGCCAACGACTTCCACGAATTCAGCGGTTTGACGTCCATTAAAACTGGGCAGCAAACGTGGACTAAACTACAGCAAGTTTAGGCATTAACATGGGTTGTCATAATTTCAAATTTAATCCCCAATAGTCTTGTTTTTAAACAAACAAACAAACATGTTTTTTATTTAAATGAAAATAATCCAATTGACATTTTTCTTAAATCCCTTTTGTGGTTTTTTTGTTTTTTTAAAAAATCCTTTTGATTCACCCTGATTTTAGAAGAACTTCCACATTCAAGTTAATCATAAACTGCTCATATTCGGTTATAGGAGAGAAAGCAGCAAAATTCATCATATCAATAATTCATTGAAAATTATTTATTCGATCTTAAAAGAGACTAACTAGAGGGTCGGACACTTGTTTGTTTATATAGGCCCAGTTTCCGTCCCTGAACCAGTAACAATTGCACGGGATAATGCCCCAAACCCTACAGTTTATTGTCAAATCGTCTGAGCCATTCCTCGTCTGTTCTTCTTGTTTTATAAGTTTGAGACCAACAAAAACTTCCCCTTGGCAGTCAGTGCCCATGTGGCACTACAGGCAGAGGAGCCTGAGCAGTAGCATTATGACATCGACCATAACTCAGCAACCCGCCCATCACTCACTCATAGGGTGACCAGACAGCAAGTGTGAAAAATCGGGACGGGGGTGGGGGGTAATAGGAGCCTATATAAGAAAAAGCCCCAAATATCAGGACTGTCCCTATAAAATCGGGACATCTGGTCACTCCACTAACCCTGATCTTAAATCCTAACCCTGCCACCTGCCTGGGTCATCTCTCCCTTTGAAACTGGCAGGATAGCTCATTTTAACCAATGGGGTTGAATTATGCAAATCTCCTGGAGAGAGTTAGCACTGACTGGCTGAGTTAACTCTGATGTCACAAAGCACCTCCGCCTACAGCACCAATTTAATGGGCGTGGTGCAGAAAATCAGGCTTTTCTGGTGCTGCTGTTTTCCACTTGTCACCAAAACCAACAAAGTTCTTCCCACTGATGCTGAGAAATTTTGGAATCAATTTAACGTTCAAAAATTATTGTGTTACAGACAGACAAAGAAATGCCATTGAACTGACGCAGGGAGCTACAGCTGCCGATATAGCACCAAATTAGACTTGCCCGTCTGGTCAGAGCCCAGCTACCCCGTGGAGCTGGTGGTAGCAGGTGAGGGCGCAGCTCAGTATCCTCGCTCCCAGCCCCACCCCCAGCCGGACACTCAGTGGATTTTGACACTCAGAGCCAGGCTCTGCCCTGAGCCCTGGGCCCAGCAGAGGGGACACCTGGCTGGGGAGTGGGGACGGAGTCACTGGGGGGTTCCCAGCTGGGATAAGGAGCAGCTGCTGGAGATTTGGGGCTGAGGGAGGGGGGATTCCTCAAAAACAGTCACGAAACAGGTGTGGTGGGGAGGACCCCAAGGATTCCTGGGCAGCTGAAGTAGGGTGAGAAAGAAAACAGATGGGACAGCAGGCAGCAGCTCCCCACAGCCCAGAGTGCTCCCGGTGGAAAGGGCCGGTAGAGTTTGGAGGGAGGCTGCCCAGTCCCTGGAGAGAGACACCAGCAGCCAGTGAGGTAGCAACCGGCACCAGAAATGAAGGGCCCCAGCGAGTGGTGAGCCAGTGGAAAGGGACCCTGGTGGCTGAGCTGTGTCGTCAAAATGGCACCAGGCAGAGAACTGGCAGGGAGAAAGTCCCATTGAGAAGGGACAGAGATGGCATGGAGGACTAGCTGTCTTGATTTGAGCTGGAACTCAGAACTAGGGTGACCACATAGCAAGGGTGAAAAGCTGGGACGGGGGTTGGAGGGTTTTAGGCGTGTATATAAGACAATATTGGCACTGTCCCTATAAACAGAGAACATCTAGTCACATCAGAACAGCCAAGAAAGACAGTGGAGGAGGATGGCTCAAGCTGCAATGAATTTTTTTTTTTGCTCCGCCGGCAACCCCGCCCCATGTGTCCCAATATTTTCTTCCTGTCTTCTGGTCACCCTAGAAGCAGTGCAAAGGCTTGGGGGCGTCAGGGGTAACGGAGGAGCTGAGGGACAGGGAAGGAGCCTGGGAGTGAACCTGGAAGGGGTTGGGCGTGGGCAGGAGAAGGTTGTTTTTTGGGGAGGAGGGTTCTTAGGGAGCTGGGAAGCCTCCCCCATGCAGACTCTGGCTGACCTCAAGCCTCTCCCATTCAGTCAGGCACATCAGCCCCTGCTCCGCAACCCCCATCCCCATGTGTCCCTGCAGCCTCCTCCCCCATCCCCAGACTCAACGCTGTCACTCCATTAGCTCCTGAGCCCCAGTCTGTGACCCCCCAGCAGCCCTGGGTTCCCCACTGTGCCCTAACCGGGCTCTGCGGCAGGTGCTGTGATGAACTTCTGCTCCTGGGGGAATTCTGCAGCACGGGGCAGGCAGAGAATTTTTTTCCCACAGAAAATACATTCTGCCTCAGAATTGCTGAAGTTCGGCCTTTTGCCCAGCAGAGGCCACTGTGGCGCCAGAACAGCGGGTTGTGTTCATGCTGCTGGCTGCTGTGGTGCCACAGCGGCCTCTGGTGGGAAAAAGGCAGAACTGCAGCACTTGGGCAGAAACAACCGAGAAGTCCTTGTGGCACCTTAGAGACTACCAAATTTATTTGGGCATCAGCTTTCCTGGGCTAGAGCCCACTTCATTGGATGCCTGGAGTGGAAAATACAGGAGCAGGTATAAATACATGAAAGGATGGGGGTTGCTTTATCAAGTGTGAGATCAGTCTAACGAGACAAATCAATTAACAGCAGGATACTAAGGGAGGAAAAATAACTTTTGAAGTGGTAAGAGTGTGGCCCATTAAAGACAGTTGACAAGAAGGTGTGAGTAACAGTAGGGAGAAATCAGTATTGGGGAAATTAGGTTTAGGTTTTGCAGTGACCCAACCACTCCCAGTCTTTATTCAGGCCTAATCTGATGTTGTGCAGTTTGCAAATTAATTCCAGTTCTGCAGCTTCACGTTGGAGTCTGTTTTTGAAGTTTTGTTGTTGAAGAATTGCCACTTTTAGGTCTGTTATTGAGTGACCAGAGAGATTGAAGTGTTCTTGTAGAGTGCGGACTCACGCCTGCGGCGCCTCCTGCTGGTCATCTTCGGGAATTAGCTCTCACAGCCTTGGAGCACCCTCTGGAGGCCAGGGATCCGCCTGTCCTCTGGCCCCCCGTGTCCCTCCCTGGACCCTGGTACCTGGGGTGCTGCCTGTGATGAAGTGGGGGGTTTTCTTGTTTTCTGTGGGGTTTCAATGGTTTGCATGCGGAAGGTGTGGGACTCAGTTTCCCTGGGTGTTACTGGTTTAACGAGATGAGGGGAGAGGAAGTTTGTTGTTACAGAGAACCGGAGAGGGAACTTGGGACCCCAGCCAATGGCCTGGAGGATGGATATCCCAGTGACCGGTGACCTGAAACCCCGACCCGGAGACCCAGCTCAGGAGTTGCAGCCGGTTCTGGTCAGTGGGAGAACAATGGGCTGCAGAGTGAGGGCCCAGTGACCTAACCAGCCGGTTCCAGCCAGAGGACAGAAGCGAGGAGAGGAGGCCCCAGTTTACGACCCTGTTTCCCTGGAGAGAAGTCAATGGACAGAGGTGGGGCTTGGGGCAGGGGATATCAGATACCCAGCTGGGCAGCAGGGGGGCTCTGGGCTGGAGAGGGGGAGCAGGCAGAGCCTGCCTGGATGCAGAGAGACTGGGATGTGCTGGGCTGAGGGAGGCCAGGCCTGAGGCCCTGAGAGTTTCCTGTGCTGTGTTCAACTCTCAATAAATCCTCCTGTTTTATGCTGGCTGAGAGTCACTCTGGGCTAGAGAACAGGGTTGCATCAACCCCTTCGGGGGTGGTGGAGGCTCTGGGGGTTCAGAGCAAGTGGACTCCCTGAGGGGGCCCATGGCGAGAAACAGGTGTGCTAAGGCTCAGAGAGGTGCGGCACCAGGAGGTAGAGGGGCCTCACCCCGAGAGAGAGTGGACTCCCGAGAAGGGCTGTCTCACTGAAAGGGGCACCCCCCATGGACCGCATGGGGCCACGAGTCAGCACGATCTGTGAGTCTGTGACACTGCCCCCTGGCAGTAACCCCTCAGTCTTAGGGTCTCCCCTCCCCAGGGAACCCCCAACTGTTATACCAATAGAATAAAAACCAGCAGGATCTGGTTAAGAGGGATAAGGCAAAGATGCCACATTTATTGTAAATATAATAATAAAGCAAAGATAAAAGTAAACAATGTTGTTTGACTACTTATTCCTATCACTACTTATTCCCTATACACACACACACACACACACATATATATATATTGTGACAAAGTTCCTCCTCTATCTTGGTGCGTCCTGCGCTTATTGGTGGATTTTCTTGCCTCAGAGATTCACCATGTGGGTTGGGGAACAGCCCAGAGACCTTTCCCTCTGGAAGAACCCACAGTCCAGGTCAATTGGGAGGTTTGGGGGGAACCCGGGCCCGCCCTCTACTCCGGGTTCCAGCCCAGGGCCCTGTGGACTGCAGCTGTCTATAGTGCTTCCTGTAACAGCTGCATGACAGCTACAACTCCCTGGGCTACTTCCCCATGGCCTCCTCCAAACACCTTCCTTATTCTCACCACAGGACCTTCCTCCTGGTGTCTGATAACGCTTGTGCTCCTCAGTCCTCCAGCAGCACACCCTCTCACTCTCAGCTCCTTGCGCATCTTGCTCCCAGCTCCTCACACTCGCACCACAAACTGAAGTGAGCTCCTTTTAAAACCCAGGTGCGCTGATTAGCCTGCCTTAATTGATTCTAGCAGCTTCTTCTTAATTGGCTCCAGGTGTCCTAATTAGCCTGCCTGCCTTAACTGGTTCTAGCAGGTTCCTGATTACTCTAGTGCAGCCCCTGCTCTGGTCACTCAGGGAACAGAAAACTACTCATCCAGTGACCAGTATATTTGCCCTCTACCAGACTCCTGTACCCCACTGGTCTGGGTCTGTCACAATATATATTCATTCACACAATCATTCACACAAGTAAACAGTGTTGTTTGACTACTTATTCCTATCACTACTTATTCCTTATACACACACACAGACACACACACATATATATTCATTCACACAATCATTCATTCAAGTTCTGTGTAGGTGTTATAGTTACCAGCCTAGCAGTTGCTCATGCCAAGTTACTGGCCAGGTATCTTGGTCATGAGGATGGAGCCGAGTCTGTGTCAGATGCACCTGATGCTCCTGGAGGCTGGCAGCAGAACCAGAGACTCAAAGTCCTCAGTCTTGAGAGTCCATTTTTATAGGAATTAATTCCTATATTAGTCTATGGGAGCTGTTGCATCCTGCTGTTGCTGACTCAATCAGCAGATGGCACATTCCTGGTGGCTCCACACTGTCCAAAGTTTGTGTTTCCCATCCGTCCAGGTTGTGACAGTCAGCAGTGACCCCCCCCCCCCACACACACACACAACAGCTAGCAGCCGTTATGTCAGCCAGCAGCCATTAGGGGGAAGCAGACACTTCAAGTACACAGTAGCCTGAACTTTTCAACTGTCTTCCCTTTCAAGGCCTTAAGGTAGTTGGAGCTGGTCCCAAGCCGGTTTTCACTGTCCAGATAGCAGAAGCACGGGTCTGGCAACCACCAATCAAGTGTTAACACGGCAAGGGCTTTTGTCTGAATGTGTATAACGGATCTGTAAAATGTGTGTAAGACAGAGTCTTTGTACCAAGGTGCAAAGCTCTCCTTTCTTCTGCAGAATAAAGCAACTCTTCCTTATCCCTGTCTGGCTGTTATTGGCTCTCAGCTAGGTGGACCCGATATTTCGGTGACAGTTTCTGGCGACTCCGCCGGGACTCTCCTAGCTCGGACATTGGACTCCAGACGGCTGCGGTGAACTGGGAACGGCGCCAACGGGCTGTTTCACCCCTTTTCTCTGCTTCACCGCAGCCCCTGGGGTTCGTGTTCCGATAAGGTGAGTCCTAATAGGATAAGGAGACACTATCTGGTTCTGGTTCTGGTTTGGTTCTGTTTTGGTTAACCGGTTAATGAATTTCTGTCTTATACATTTGGGCGTTAGGTGTGTGGATGGAACTGAGCCTCTCATTCATAATTCCTCAGAGTGGAAGCCATCGCGTGCGATGAAGCTCTGAGGTCGAATTGGGATCCTTCTGTCCCGTCCCCTGTAGCGGTCAGTATTAGTAGAAATTCCTGTAATAGGATCCTATTAGGCCATAATTCCCTCTGTTCTCTGTGTAATTCTCTGTTAGAGTGTCAGCAGGCAGATGGGTGGGTCTCTGGTAAAACCCTCTAAGGATAGTCCTTTGAATTATATGTTAAGCAAATGGCCTTTACCCGGTGTTCAAAAAAGAAATAGTTACACCTTGTGTAAAAATTGATGTGGCTAGTGTTGTGGAAATTGAATTGTGGAGAGGATGTGCATTTTCCCCAGAACATGTGCAGTGTATATTGTAGTAGAGGTAAAAGAAATGCAAACCTACCAATATAGGTTGTGTTGTCTCTTTCAGATCACTGTGTGTTTGAAAGCAGGAGTTAGAAGTAAAAGGCAATCAAAAGTCTGGCAAAGTTAATTGTGTCCCTTTTTTAAGTAAGAATCTTTAAGCTGTGAATAGCTTTGGACCCGGAAGCAAGCCAGAAAGCATCTGTACTAATGCAAATTATCTAACTGATAAGGTAGAAGCCACTGAAACCTGCGCTGTCTATGAACCAAATACAAGGAAATATGAGTAATTCCTTTGTTTTGCCTGAAATCAACAAGAGTATTTGTATATAAAGGAAATATTTTAAGCAATGACTGACTACCCAGAAGGGGTAGACCTCTGTTCTTTTGTCTTTCAGATCACACTGGTCTACAATTTTTGAGAAGTCGTCTGCTTCAGAGATAAAATGTGCTATTTATTATGTATTTTGATGTGCTGAATTCAAATATGAGAATTAAAACAACTGATTGGCTACTGTTTCTAAGATATTTAAGTTTCTACATTTTATGTCTATGTATATTGTGTAGATAGTAGAGTTTTAATCATAAATTGTAAACCTAGGTCTTTTCATGTGTTTATGGTTGCTTTACATGATAATATTTCACCTGTCCTGTTTATGTAACACTTTAAAAATCAGCAAAAGGGTTATATAAATAAAATTTATTATGAAACAAAAGGCAAAAAACTATTCTGTACATAGTTTAGTCCTATTCAGTGTCTACTTGGCGCTTCTTGGCTTGTCTCTTGTATTCATTAAATGGAGCATCTCTTGTCACTGTCCAGCAATAGTCTGCAAGCATTGATGGGCTCCATTTGCCCTGATAGCGTTTCTCCATTGTTGCAATGTCCTGGTGAAATCGCTCGCCGTGCTCGTCGCTCACTGCTCCGCAGTTCGGTGGAAAAAAATCTAGATGAGAGTGCAAAAAATGTATCTTTAGTGACATGTTGCAACCAAGGCTTTTGTATGCCTTGAGGAGGTTTTCCACCAACAACCTGTAGTTGTCTGCCTTGTTTCCGAGAAAATTTATTGCCACTAACTGGAAGGCTTTCCATGCCGTCTTTTCCTTGCCACGCAGTGCATGGTCAAATGCATCATCTCGAAGAAGTTCACAAATCTGAGGACCAACAAAGACACCTTCCTTTATCTTAGCTTCACTTAACCTTGGAAATTTTCCACGGAGGTACTTGAAAGCTGCTTGTGTTTTGTCAATGGCCTTGAAAAAGTTCTTCATCAGACCCAGCTTGATGTGTAAGGGTGGTAACAAAATCTTCCTTGATTCAACAAGTGGTGGATGCTGAACACTTTTCCTCCCAGGCTCCAATGACTGACTACCCAGAAGGTAGAAGTAAAAGGCAATCAAAAGTCTGGGAAAGTTAATTGTGTTATTTTTTTAAGTAAGAATCTTTAAGCTGTGAATAGCTTTGGACCCGGAAGCAAGCCAGAAAGCATCTGTACTAATGCAAATTATCTAACTGATAAGGTAGAAGCCACTGAAACCTGCGCTGCCTATGAACCAAATACAAGGAAATATGGGTAATTGCTTTGTTTTGCCTGAAATCAACAAGAGTATTTGTATATAAAGGAAATATTTTAAGCAATGACTGACTACCCAGAAGGGGTAGACCTCTGTTCTTTTGTCTTTCAGATCATCAGAGAAAACGGATGCCAGCTAAATAGCATTCAACGTACCATGCATTTACTGGCACAATAGGAATTATTTTTGTGTTCTATGGCCAAAATTGTTGTTAAAATTTGCATACCAACAGTCTTTGGAAGCAAGGACATGGAAGGTTAACCCACTCCCCATATTGCCCATGGGATCCTTCTGGCTACCTCAGATTTCTAGCCAGAGGGTTGGGGAGGGAGGAAAGCTACTGGACACCAGAGGTTGTACCGAGTGGACTCCTCAAAAGTAGGTGTCCTTGTCCTGGTTTGTTGCTCCAAAACTCTGTAATAAAGTTATTTTACTGGAAGGGTGTATGTGGCATACATTGAATAATAAGACTAATGTACTGTATAATGGCAATGTCTATGTGTTCATTGTTGGGAAAAGGTGTATGAGTGAAGAGTGGAAGTTTCCTTTGTAGGTTAAAAGAAACCAAGAAGGGGAGAAGGAAAAAAAACCAGAATGAGTTAACTGAGGAAAAAATAGCTAGCAAGCTCAGTCCAAAGATAAGATGCTGGCACCATCCAAGAACACTGCTCACAGCTAAGACTTGGCTGACAATCAATAAAAGAATGTGCCCAAGCAGCTATGAGATCTGCAAAACACTGCCAGGCATTAATGAAATGTGTTAGGTTTTTTCTCACAGGTAAAGAAGTGCTACCCAAAGACCCTAGCAGCCCTGTCATTCATTGAAACCAGGAGACTGGATCTATGTAAAGATCCACCAACGAAAGACTGCTTTGGCTCCATGCTGGAAAGGCCCTTTCCAAGTCCTGTTAACCACCAACACCGCTGTGCAGTGCCAAGGACTGCCTACCTGGACCCATGCTTCTCACTGTAAAAAGACCCCTCCACCTTGGGAGGACTCTCCAACTGATGAGCCTATTCCTCCTTCTAGCTCTGCTGTGCCTTCTGGACAGCAGGGAAGGAGGACAAGGTCAAGTGCTAGTAACCTCTCCCTTGTCCACTGACAGACCTACTGTGCCTTTGGATTTTTCTAGAAGAAGCAAAACCATTACAGGGTGATGTGCTGGTAACCTCTCCCCCGTATGATGCGGAACCACGACTGTTTCAGGAAAAGAGAAGAAGGAACACTCGCTCCATTGAAACCACAAAGTCCAGGGATTCCTGACTACAAAAGACATTAAGAACTGACCCTGGTGAAGAAACAAAGAATTATACACTGGCAAGAAGAAACTTGTGGGACCCATGCTTGGGAACGTGGTATTGATTGGATTTTGGGGTTTATTCTACAGGCTGCGCCCTGTGTTTTGGATAAGTCCTTCAGCATGTATTGCCCTCCCTAATTGGATTTTAAATGACAAGTACCAAAGGCACCTTGTTGCCACTGCCCCTGCCATCTCCTCCATTACACTGTTACCCCTGTAACTTACCCAGATACAAACAATACTGTATATTCCAATGAAACCAATGGCCAAGGCCTTCACACTTTAGTGATTTATTTAAATATTGTTTGAAAAAATTATTTTGAGATTCAGGATATCCCATATAAGCGAACAATTGAATGGAAAATAAATGGATCAGTGGAAATAGAGATATATGATATCACTACTAGTGGACCCCAAGAATCTGTAATTGCAATTGATGGGTTCTGTAGCGAAGTAGATACGATGGCTGTTCCTGGAATTTGCACTGTGTTAAATGCGAGAGGCCCTTATTGTTATTTGGTCACCCAATTAGTGAACAATCAAACGAATACCCAAAGAGTTTGTTCTGCCACTGGAAATTTTACCTGCATAGAAATTATTCCAGTGACTAATAATGTTACCTGTACCTTATTGCAAGCCTCCCGGAAGTACATAAAGATGTTCAACCAACAGATGTGGTACAGTACTACACCAAAGAGAAATGTATTAGGATATCGATGGACTGTGATTAACACTACACTAGGGACTGTTAAATTTTCATTGCCCTTATCCAGTTTCCAGATCACCTCTACATACCCAAATTGTTTAAAAGGGGCTGCCATTAGATTAGCACAACAGAGGGCTTGGGTTATTTCCTCTAGAAAGAAGAGAGACTTGACCGGATCCCTATGAGATGGGGCCAATAGTGCAGCAGCAGTTTGGAATATTTTTAAGAACCAAGAACATGATGAGAAATTGGGGCAACTAGAGAAGGCCACTAGCCTTATTTCTGGGGCACAGCTAACCCAGGTACAGGCTGGAGTTGGTGAGTTACATGTTATCTCCACCCTTAGTTCTATGACCCAGAAGTTGCTGACAGAGATGGTATTGAATATCACTGAGGCTGGGAAGGCATTGCAGTGGGATCTAGCATGTTCAGAAATTCAGGATTTCCTGAATGACCAGCTAATGGCCATTCGGAATGATCTAGAGCATCAGGCTTGGCCTACTGCCCTTACAGACACATCAGAGGTACCATCTGATCTGTGGCCATGGAGACATACTTGGAGACTTTCTGGGTGGAAGTGCGGACGTTCTCAGTGCTCCTTCCAAGCATATGGACCGGTTGGGGGGTGTGGGCTCCCACATACCGAATCCTGCCGGGTCCATGGTGAGGATGCATGTGGGATTGGGTAATTCACCGAGACATCTGGGAAATTAGACTACCTGGTATGCCCAATCGATTTTTGTCAGTACTCCTGGGATTACACCTGACATTTGAATGGGGATAGGGAGTCAATGGATATTTTGGCCGTTAGAACCCCCACAGCTTCAGTGTACATGTAAACTGAAGCCAGAAAAAGTTCTCACTGTTCATGACTACGTTTGCTGGGAGGGTAGGGGACAAGGAACTACCCTGGCAGGACACTTACTTTTTCAAGCTAATGATAGCTGTGTGTATGTTAAAGCCACCACATTGCAAGATATACATTTTAATCTCACTACTACTGCAGGCAATCCATATTATTTCCTGGCCTGCAGATAGAATTTTGCAAGTAGCCCTTAGGTTCCAGATACCCTTTAATTGGACCAGCTTAATGCCTGATGGATTTCAAAATTTGCTTTCACTGTTACCAGAGGTTCAAAGAATCTCTGAATTACAAGGGCAAATTCATATGCTTCAAAATATATATCAAGTTGAAAAGAATGCCTTTTATACAGCTTATAGAGTGTCTACTTTATGTACTAAGTATGATGTATTGTGCTTTATGACTAAAACTGTACAACAACCCCATCATATTATTGCTATGGGAATGTTATTGCTTGTATTGCTATTAGTTAGCTTAGGAGTATGTTATTGTTATTGTAAAGGACGTACTAATAGTAATACCTTTCATGTCCATGCTCATCATGCATTGTCATTACATCCAATCAAAACCCTTAAGGTTGAAGCATCTGATGTAGAATCTGAATTCCAAGACTTAATGCAAATAGAGATTTGAGAATGTTTGTTGTACTAGTAGTACAAAGGGGGGGAGGTGTGGAAGCAGAGAAAGAACGGACAGGAAGGGGATTGCAATGCATGACCGTTTGTTAGCAAGAGTCAAGCTAACTGTAACCCTAATAACGCGAGATTTGTAGAAGCGAGGATTGTGTGAGGCGAGTGGGAAAGAACTGTGTGAGAAGTTGTTGCGACCTTGTGTAGATAATGTGTAGATAATGTGCAAACAATATGGAATGTAGACTAAGAGTCTACATTAGTGAGAAAAACAAGATATCAGAATGACCTATGTATGAACAAAATGCTGCGGTTGCTTTTCATTGTCTGTAACAAAAGGTATAAAATCTTGCTTGCATCTGAAGAAGTGAGGTTCTTACCCACGAAAGCTTATGCTCCCAATACTTCTGTTAGTCTTAAAGGTGCCACAGGACCCTCTGTTGCTTCTTGCTGTAATTGTTTATCTGTTCCCAGAGACCTGTTCAGCTCTCTCCCTTTATGCAATTGCTTGAGAGAATAAAGTATCTGACTTTGCTGTACCCAACCAAAAGAGTGAGAACTGTGTTTTTCTCCGACACACCATTCCTTACCCATCCTGGCTAATAGCCATTAATGGACTTAACCACCATGAATTTATCTAGTTCTCTTTTAAACGCTGTTATGGTCCTAACCTTCACAACCTCCTCAGGCAAGGAGTTCCACAGGTTGACTGTGCGCTGTGTGAAGAAGAACTTCCTTTCATTTGTTTTAAACCTGCTGTCCATTAATTTCATTTGGTGGCCCCTAGTTCTTGTATTATGGGAACAAGTAAATAACTTTTCCTTATTTACTTTCTCCACACCACTCATGATTTTATAGACCTCTATCATATCCCCCCTTAGTCTCCTCTTTTCCAAGCTGAAAAGTCCTAGCCTCTTTAATCCCTCCTCATATGGGACCCTTTCCAAACCCCTAATCATTTTAGTTGCCCTTCTCTGAATCTTTTCTAATGCCAGTATATCTTTTTTGAGATAAGGAGACCACATCTGTACGCAGTATTCAAGATGTGGGCTGTGGGGAAAAAGAACTAGGGAGCCTTCTTAATGACAGCCAGAGTAACACCGAAGGCCCAAATTCAGGCCCTCTGACAGAAGCAGACTACACAGACGGCCTTTACATAAAACAGTACGGGCCAGAGCCTGAACCAACCTAGGCTGTGTTGTTCCCTACCAAATACGGTCATGGGCCATGACCAGAGGAGGGAGGAAAAAGGAAGCCACACGAAAAGCCTTAGTAACATGATAACTGCTTATAGATAAAGAACATGATAACTGCTCACTGATGAAACATAGTAACGGCTTATATGAAGAAATTGTTTTTAGTAAAGGTCAGCTTCCTTAGTCCAGCTACCTGCCACCAGCCAATCATATATCATCTTTGGGCGTCCTGTAACAACCCCCCCCGGCGAACAATATGTACTCTGACGAAAACAACACCCCCGCTGATGTCAAGTACCACCCAGGTCAAAACCACCAAGAAACCCCCACCCAATAGGCACCCAAATTTCATAAAATATTTCATAAATAATAAGGAAGCTGCCGGGAAAGGGAACAGACCCCCACTCTTGTTTTTGCATAAATGACGTATTATTTGCACTATGCTTGCGGTTTAACGAAATAAAAAGCTGTCTGTATGCCGAGCTCGGGGTGTCAGTTTTCGGACGGCACCCCAGCGCGCTGGTATGTATTGCAATAAAGATGGCCTCAGGCTTGAGTCTTGGAACTAAAAATTATGTGTGGGTGTCTTTGACCACGACAGGGCGTACCATGGATTTATATAAGGGCAATAAGATACTCTCCGTCTTATTCTCTATCCCCTTTTTAATGATTCCTAACATCCCGTTTGCCTTTTTGACCGCCGCTGCACACTGCGTGGACGTCTTCAGAGAACTATCCATGATGACTCCAAGATCTTTTTCCTGACTTGTTGTACCTAAATTAGCCCCAATCACATTGTATGTATAGTTGGGGTTATTTTTTCCAATGTGCATTACTTTACATTTATCCACATTAAATTTCATTTGCCATTTTGTTGCCCAATCACTTAGTTTTGTGAGATCTTTTTGAAGTTCTTCACAGTCTGCTTTGGTCTTAACTATCTTGAGCAGTTTAGTATCGTCTGCAAACTTTGCCACCTCACTGTTTACCCCTTTCTCCAGATCATTTATGAATAAGTTGAACAGGATTGGTCCTAGGACTGACCCTTGGGGAACACCACTAGTTATCCCTCACCATTCTGAGAATTTACCATTTATTCCTACCCTTTGTTCCCTGTCTTTTAAGCAGTTCTCAATCCATGAAAGGACCTTCCCTCTTATCCCATGACAACTTAATTGACATAAGAGCCTTTGGTGAGGGACCTTGTCAAAGGCTTTCTGGAAATCTAAGTACACTATGTCCACTGGATCCCCCTTGTCCACATGTTTGTTGACCCCTTCAAAGAACTCTAATAGATTAGTAAAACACGATTTCCCTTTACAGAAACCATGTTGACTTTTGCCCAACAATTTATGTTCTTCTATGTGTCTGACAATTTTATTCTTGCCCGGTACTGACGTTAGACTTACCGGTCTGTAATTGCTGGGATCAATCCTGGGACTCCCTCCATTTCCCCAGCCAGCTCCAAACTGAAACCCCTTCCAGCTGTCTCACACCTCCTCTCCCTGGTTCCTCCTCCAGCCTTTGTCCAGTTTCCCGGGCAGAAGGTGTCACCTGGCCCCAACCCCCCATCCTGGGCTCTCATGTTACTTGCTCAGGTATCTTCCCTCAAGGAAAGTCTCCCATCCCCCATGCAGACAGTCCCAGCCAAACTCCCCTGCAACCTTCCTAGGTCAATACTCCCCACTCCCTGCTGCATCACAGTGACCTCTCCCGAGTCTCCACAGAGACATAGAGAAGCTGGGAGCTGCATGATGCTTGGCCAGGCTGAGGGGCCCAGGCAGAGCCGTAACTAGGTATTTTTGTGCCCGAGGCAAGAATATAAAATTGCGCCCTCCCCCAGGGCCAGCTCTTCGGCGGCAATTTGGCCGCGGGTCCCTCTGTCCCTCTTGGAGGGAAGGGCCTGCCGCCGAATTGCTGCCAAAGAATGAATGAAGCGGCGGCGGTAGAGCCTGTGATTTTGGGGGGTCTAACTCATGATTTTTGACTGCTTGGGCTGGTAATGTTGCTTCCAAGATGGTCTTTGGTTCCAGTCCAGTTCCAATCCAGAGAGGGACTCACAGGTTAAGAGAGGAGGGAGGTGCTGGATATCAGCATGTGTCCTGAGAATGCTGGGAGTTCAGGTTTGCAGGGCAGGATCAGGGATGGCAGGTTTGTAGAAATTTTGGTGGTGCCCAGAACCCGCCCCACCCAAACTCTGCCCCCCCACCCGCCCAAGGCTCTGGGAGGGAGTTTGGGTGAGGGAGGAGGTCTGGGGTGCAGGCCCTAGGCTGGGGCAGAAGATTGGGGTGCAGGCTCTGGGAGGGAGTTTGGGGATGGGAGGGGTGCAGAGGGATGGGGTGCAGGGGTGAGGGCTGTGGGTTGTGGCTGCAGATGAGAGGTTTGGAGTGTGGGAGGGGATCAGGGCGAGAGTAGGAGTGTGGGGGGTGAGGGCTCTGGCTGGGGCTGGGAATGGGAGGTGTGGGAGAGGCTCAGGGCTGGGGCAGAGGGTTGGGGTGTGGGGGGTGAGGGCTCTGTCTGGGACTGGCTGGTTTGGGGTGCTGGAGGGGCTCAGGGCTGGGGTAGAGGGTTGAGGGTGTGGTGGGGGTGAAAGCTCTGACTGGGGGTGTGGGCTCTGGGGTGGGGCAGGGCTGCGGATGAGTTTGGGGTGCAGGCAGGCTGCTCTGGGACTGGGGCCAGAGAGGGGGACTCCCCTCAGCCCTTTCCCTGATAGCAGCAGCAAGCTCTGGGGGAGGAGCCCCCCTTTCCTGCCCCCCCAGCAGCACACTCACCCCCATCACTGTCACTGCATGTGCTCCTAGGGCCCCTCTCAGGTCCAGGAATCTCCCTTGCCTCCCCCATGGTGGGTGCCGGGGGGTGATGCATGCGCCTCCTCCCCTACTGTTGCCCCGACTGTAGCCTCACTGGGGGTGAGGGATGGGGCTGCCTCCTTGCCCAGCATGGGGCAGGAGCGGTGACTGCGGGTGGGGGGGCCTCCTGTGCTCCTGGAGGGTCCTGCCAGAAAAGGGAAGGATCTGAGCGGGAAGGGCAGGCTCAGAGTCAGTCTGCCTTGGCAGGGGAGAAGGGGAGCACTAGAACCCTGCGGCAGGGAGGCAGCATGGAGCTGCTTTGCTCCAGGGCCGGGAACGGGGGGGGGGGGGAGCAAGTCGGGGTCAGGGGACACTCGGGGGGGCGCAGGTGGGGCCAGGGGGGAGATCACCTGGGTTATAAATATCTCTGTGCCAGCAGCTTTTTTTTCCCCCTCTCCACCACTTTCTGCACCCTCCCAACTTTGCGTGCCCGAGGCAAGTGCCTCACTCGCCTCGCCCTTGTTACGGCGGGCCCAGGGTTTCCTGGGCTTTGCAGGGACCTCTGCTTGCTTTGCCTGCCCTAGATTTCACCTGCAGATTAGAGACAACATATGATGAACGCAGGAAGAGACGACACATCGTCCACTTCCTGTAGCTGGAGCCACCAGCTGAGTTCCTCATTTGGGGCTTGGTTGAGTTGGGCTTCGGGGTGTTGGTGGCAGCGCTGAGGGGCCCCTGGCTGCCCCCATCATGGCATCTGCTCTCACTGTTCTCTTCCTCGGTGAGTATCGAATAAAGCCAGGGTGTGTGCCCATGGGGGGATCTGAGACCAGGGCGTGTGCCCATGGGGGGTGGGATCTGAGACCAGGGCGTGTGCCCATTGGGGGGATCTGAGACCAGGGCGTGTGCCCATGGGGGGGATCTGAGACCAGGGCGTGTGCCCATGGGGGGTGGGATCTGAGACCAGGGCGTGTGCCCATTGGGGGGATCTGAGACCAGGGCGTGTGCCCATGGGGGGATCTGAGACCAGGGCGTGTGCCCATGGGGGGTGGGATCTGAGACCAGGGCGTGTGCCCATGGGGGGATCTGAGACCAGGGTGTGTGCCCATGGGGGGATCTGAGACCAGGGTGTGTGTCCATGGGGGGAGGAGGGGTTGAGACTAGGGTGTAGGATCCAGTTATTAACGGGATCTGGTTATTAACGAGCCGTCTCCCCTCCAGGCTGCTGGCTGTCCGGGCACAGCGGCGTGTGGGGAGGTGAGTATCAGTTTGTGGGGAGGATGATAACATCAAGGACGGGGGAGGGGATATGTGGGGTGGAGAAAAGAGGAACTGAGCCCTGAACCTTCCCCAAAACTCAACCCAAACTCCCCTGTGAGCTCAGACCCGGCCATGTTCTTCTGTGAACCTCCCCCGTCCCGGCCCCGCTAGGGAATAACTAAGAGCTGAATCTGGCTCGTGGGGTCTGACGAAGCAGACGGGAACCGTCCTCTAGTTTAATGTCCTGCCCCCACCCCAACCCCCCCGCCCCCAGGCTGTGAGGATCGGGGGTGGGGGCGGCACGTGGATTTATTTCAGCTCATACAAATGTTAACAGGGCCCATCCATGGGCTCTAGATCCCCTCGGGGAACCGAAACGTTCATGGTCAGTGCAGCCGCGGGCAGAGCCCCCAGATCCTCCCCTGCCCCGAGATCCACCCCAACACCTCCCTCCCCTGCACTCACAGCCCCCCGCCCCGATCCCAAGGCCTGGGGAAAGGTGGGTCTTGTGAGATTCCTGCCGGTCACAGACTATTTCCAACCCCGGGGTGGGGGGCAGAGCTGCAGGGGCCCACTGGTCAGGCTCCCTGGCTGGCCTCAGGTGGGGCCAGGGGGGCAGGGGATCTCTCATGCAGCTGGGTCCTGAGCTACGTCTGGGTGAACCCCCTACCCCCGAGCCCCATGGGCAGCCAGTGCCAACCCGGGTAGGGGACAGACTCCTAGAGAGGCCGAATGACGGATGGACTGAATTGGGGTGGGGGGAGGCGGGGGGCTGTGTCTCCCCTGTTTAACTCCTGTCTCTTGTTGAGAGCAGGGCAAGAATACCCCAAACCCACCATCTCGGTGAGCCCCAGCAGGGTGGTGGCGATCAGGGGAAACGTCACCATCCTCTGTGAGGGTCGGTACTCGGGCATGGAGTTCTTTCTGCGTAAAACTGGACAACTGAACCCGCAGAGGCAGACGGTGCCTGATGGGACCATGGCTGAATTTCCCATCGCCAATGTCAGCTGGGAAGATGGAGGGAACTACACCTGCGACTATCGCTCCATAACGGATCAGAATCGCACATCGCATCCCAGCGACCCCGTCAAGATCATTGTAGGAGGTGAGGGGCCCGGCTCAGTGCCTGGGCTCCCAGCCCCACACCCAGCCAGACCCACAGGGGGTCTCTGCATGATGGGATGCTCAGAGCCAGGCTCTGCCCTGATCCCTGGGCCCAGCAGAGGGGACGCCCAGCCCGGGAGCGGGGACAGAGTCACTGGGGGGTTTCCCAGCCAGGGGGGAGAAGCAGCCACAGGAGATTTGGGGCAGAGGAAGTCCGGGGGCTGGGGCTGGGGGCTGGGGCTGCTCTGGCCTAGCACAGGGCTGGGGTCACCCAGGCCAGACAGCGCAGCTGGAGCTGCTCAGCATCGCACGGCTGGAACTGGAGTCGGTTCGCTGGCTGGGGCTGACCTGGGCCTGGGGCTGTGCCGGGGGTCCTCTGGAGGTGGGGCTGGGGGGCTGGCTCGGGGTTCTGGCCAGCCGGGGTTTCTCCGGCCAGGGGAGGGGGTGGCGAGGGGCACTCAGGGCTCCTGCCACTAGAAGCGGGGCCTTGTGCAGTGTGTGTGTGTGTGTGGGGGGGGGGGGGGGGTTGCAGGACTAGCCTCCTGGAAAGGGGGATCCACCCATCGCCCATGGGGGATGGAGTCACTGGGGGGAGCAGCAGCCGCTGGAGATTGAGGGAGGGGGGATCCCTGTGCCCAGGGGAGCTGTGGATCAGGGGACCTTTCCCAGGGGGATACTCCCCATCTCAGGAGATGCACAGAGGGCTCAGGGCCCAGGGGCTGCTCAGCCAGCCCCTCCCCACTCCCCTGGAAACACAGCACTCAATCGGGAGCTGCGCTGGGGAGGGGAAGGTGGCTGGGTCGTCGTGTGGACCCCTCCCCGCCTGGGGTCTGCGTCTCACAGCCTGTCTGCTTCCCACTGCAGAGCCCAGCTACACCAAACCCAACATCTCCATGAAACCCAGCAAGGAGGTCCCCCTGGGGCGATCCGTGAGCGTCTGGTGTCAGGGGCAGGGCCAGGGAGTGAAGATCGTGCTGAATAAAGTTGGACGTCATTTCTCACCTGTGGATTCGGACGGGTTGAAGGTTGTGTTTTCCATCAGCAATGTGAGCCGGGAGGACGGCGGGAGCTACAGCTGCTCCTATCACAGCAGATCGGAGCCGTTCGCCGTGTCATACCCCAGCGACCACGTGGAGCTGGTGGTGAGAGGTGAGGGGCCCGGCTCGGCGTCCCTGTTCCCAGCCACACCCCCAGCCAGACCCTCACGGGGGCTCGGTGCCAGTGGGACACTCAGAGCCAGGCACTGCCCTAAGCCCTGACCCAGCAGAGGGGACGCCCGGCTGGGGAGTGGGGACAGAGTCATTGGGGGGTTCCCCAGCTAGGGGGGAGCAGTAGCCCTGGAGGCTTCTTTAACGCTGTCCCCAGTTTGTATGAACCGTGAGTTGCTATTTAATCCCATCCCCTCTGTTCTCCAGGCACTGCCCCAGGCAGTGTCCCGGCCCGGGCTGAATGAGGCAGGGGCTGCAGGAGAAGCACTGGCTCGGTGGACATGGGCTGGGCTGGGACCCAGGAGATCTGGCCCAGCTCCTGGCTCGGCCACGGACACTGTGTGATGGGAGCACGTCTCGGTTTTCAAAAGTGTCCATTGTGGGTGGCCTCAATCTTCAGGGTTCTCAGGCTGAGCGCCCACAAACCGAGATGCCCACAGTTAGCGGAGACCTCTGCAAACTCTGGCCTCAATAGCGCTGGATCCCTTGTGTTGCAGGAGCATGTAGGGCCCCTGCCATGATCAGGGGCCTGTTGTGCCAGGCGCTGCATAAACACAGAGTGAAGAGACAGTTCCTTCCCCTGGGAGCTCACTGAGGAAAGTGAATATGTCTGTGCCTCAGTTTCCCGCTATGTAGAATGGGAGGCTGACTCCCTTCTTGTGTGCGGCTCGGGGCCTGTGGTGCTGGGTGGTGCCGGGCACCAGAGACCAGCCCGTGAGTCGCTCTGTGCTCGGGGGGCTGGATGCAGCGAATGAGGCAGGGGCCACACATGGACATATGAGGATCCCAAGAACTAGGGAGCCGCGGCTCCATGTCTGTGGGGCTGGAAGCCCAGCTCGCAGGGCCGGGATTGTGGGTGGGGGGAACTCTGGGATCTGGGAGAGAATCTCTGCCCGGGGGCCCCAGGATCTGTCCATTGCTGCAGCCGGCGGGGGAGGCCAGGGATGGGTGGGTGCCCAGGTCTGGCTCTCACAGCCTGTCTCCTGTGCGCAGATCCCATCTTACCCAGACCCTCCATCTCTCTGAGCCCCACTGGGGTCACCGCCCCAGGGGTAAATGTCACCATCCGGTGTCAGGGGCAGCGCCGGAATGTGACGTTCTTCCTGCACAAGCCTGGAGACCTGAACCCGCAGCGACACGTGGACCCTGCTGGGGATGGGGCCGAGTTCCTCATCCCCACCGTGGGCCTGCAGCACAAAGGGATATACAACTGCAGCTACCGGCCCCAATCAGAGCCCTTCGTCTCCTCACAGCCCAGCGACTCCGTGGAGCTGGTGGTAGCAGGTGAGGGGCCCGGCTCGATGTCCCCGCTCCCAGCCAGACCCTCTGTCATGGAGTGTGGGGGGACACAAGGCCCTGCACGCACGGCTTCCTGTGATTCACCATGACTCTCAGCCAGCCAGTAAAGCAGAAGGTTTATTTAGATGACAGGAATACAGTCCAAGACAGGTCTTGCAGGCACAGACAAGAGGACCCCCTCAGTTAGGTCCATCTTGGGGTCCCAGGGGCACCACAGGCCCATTGGGGGGTCAGAGCCCCGTCTGCCTCCCAGCCATTCCACCAGCCAGCTCCTGCAGCTCTTCCTCTCCCCGCATCTCCTCCCCCAGCCTTTGTGCAGTCTCCCGGGCAAAGGTGTCACCTGGCCTCTAACCCCTTCCTGGGTTCTCACGTTACATGCTCAGGTATTCTCCCTCGGCCAGTCTCCCATCCCCCAATGGAGACCATCCTAGCCACACTCCCCTGCCTTCCCAGCTAACACTCCCCACTCAGCATTCAAAAACCACATTAAGAACAGTCCCAGTTCGTCACACCTCTCCCCCTTCGAGACCGAACTGAGTGGGGTCACTTCAGCCAGTGACTCGGGGAAGTTCGAACCTACCCACGTTCCCATGGATGTCCCAACATCCCTCCCATTCCTTAGTGAGAATTACACCAGGCCCTTCCAGTTTCACGCCCCCATACAGGTCGGGGGTGCTCGATGACACTCGTAGTTCACATCTGGGAAGGCTTACGTGGCCCATGCCCTTTTTCCACCCCAATGCCCCTGAGGTTCAAACTGGGCTGGGGTCTTCTCCCAGCGTTCCAGTCTGGAGGGCTGTAATTTGGGCTCTCTTGGTTCAGAGCCCCCCTTTTGACCTTGGCCACCCTCTAGAAAGGCTCCTCTATGACGGGCAAGGGTCCTAAAGCCGTTTTCCCCTTGTCCCGGGCCTTCCTCCCCCTCTGACAGGGGTCAGAGGATCGTCAGTACTGTCAGACAGTAACAAAGACCCCAGGCCAGTAAAAGTTCCGTAGCAGTCTCTGCTGGGTACGCCAGGTTCCCTGGTGCCCTGAGAGGGGGGTGTCATGGGCCCAGCACAGCAGCTGGCGGCGATACTTCTGGGGTACCACCAGCTGCCTCCTGATCCCCCCTGACTCCATTTTCCCTGGGGGAGCCCATTCTCGGTACAGGACCTGGCCGACCTCAGTGTGGTACAGACCATGGGGAGAGGTGACCAGAAAACGTTCCTGTGGGAGAAAGGAACCTTTTCTCCCACAGGAACCTTTTCTGGTCACCTCTCCCCATGGTCTGTACCGCACTGAGGTCAGCCAGGTCCCTTATCTTCCACAAGGAGGGATCTTTCTGTAACTCGGCCTGGAACTCAGCAGCTGGGACAGGGATGGCCACCTGCTCTCTCTCACTGGCTGGGTCTGAAGCTGCAGCCTGCCTGAGCCGTGTCCCTGGGTGTTCCCTCCCCACCAGGTTAGGGTCCTGCACCTCGAACAAGGCACCCTCCCCGCTGTCAGAGCGCAGTGCCCCTCGCCAGCTCTGGCTACGGGTCACAACCAGGGCACCCTGGGGGTTGCTTGGCCAGTCCTCCAGGCCCCCCCCCCATCAACACCTCAGTGGGCAAATACGGGTGTACCCCCACGTCCTTGGGGCCCTCCTTGGCCCCCCACTTCAGGTGTACCCTCGCCACGGGCACTTTGAATGGGGTCCTGCCCACCCCCGTCAGGGTCAGGTAGGTGTTGGGCATCACCTGATCTGGCGCTACCACCTCGGGTCAGGCCAGCGTCAACTCAGCGCCCGTGTCCGAGTATCCATTGACCTTCCTCCCATCCACCTCCAGGGGAACAAGGCACTCGCTCCACAGGGACCACCCCTCGCCCACCCTGTAAACCAAAAACCCTGAGTCTGGAGCATCCAGCCCCCCCAGAGGAGCTGGCCTGGAGCTCTCCTCCCTCCTTAGCAGGTGGTACACTGCCAGCCCCCCTTTCCTGGGAACGCTGCTTCTCGCCTGGCTCGGTCTCTACCCAGTCAACCCTCTGTGGGTTGGGTCCGCTCAGTCTGTCCCTGAGCCTGGGGCACTTGGCCTGTATGTGGCCTCTTTGGCCACAGTGATAGCAGCCCATGTCCCGTGGGTCCCCTCGAGCGGGTCGGAGGGACCTGACGCTGGATGTTCCCCTTTGGTGGGGGTTCTCCATATTTCCCCAGTGAGAGGTCTCCGGGTCATTCTCTCTCTGCATTGTGGTGGGCCTGTTCCTTTGGGACTCCTCCCTGTTATCCCCTGCCCGACTGTTCACAAACTTGTCGGGCAGCTGGCCTGCGTGCTGTGGGTTCTCTGGTTTTTGGTCCATCAACCATCGCCTCAGGTTGGATGGGCACTGCTCATACACGTGCTCCAGTACGAATAAGTCAAGCAGGTCTTCTTTAGTTTGGGCCCCAGCTGTCCACTTTCGGGCATACCCCTGCGCCCGGTTGGCCAGTTGTAGGCGTGTGACCTCACGGGTTTTACGCTGACTCCGGAACCTTTTCCAGTACATCTCAGGGGTCAGCCCAAACTCGCGGAGCAGGGCCTTTTTGAACAGTTCGTAGTCCCCTGTCTCCGCCCCTTTCAGTCGGCTGTACACCTCCCTGGCTGTGGAGTCCAGTGAGGGGATGAGAAACTGGAGCCTGTCTGCAGGGTCAACCTGGAGCAGCTCGCAGGTATTCTCAAAGGCCGTCAGGAAGGTATCCATGTCCTCCCCCTCCTTACGCTGGGCCAGGAAGCACTTATCAAAGCTCTTTGCAGTCTTGGGTCCCCCCTCACTCACCGCAGCTGGGGCTCCACTGCTCCTCAGCCTGGCCAGTTCCAGCTCATGCTGATGCTGTTTCTCCTCATGCTGACACTGTTTCTTCTCATGCTGATGTTGTTTCTCCCTCTCTTCCTGCTCCTGCTTCAGTTCTTGCTTCCTTAACTCAAGCTCTTCCCGTCTCATCTGCCATTCATATTCCAGCCGCACCCGCTCCAGGGACGGGGAGCTCCTCCAGGACGATCCCCTGCTGGCCGCCGGGGTCAGGGTGCCCTCGGTATTTGCTGGGCTTCCCCCAACCCCTCCCCTAGGTATAGGTAGGCAGGGTCTTGGGATGTCCTCGGCAGCAGTCTGCTCCCTCCCAGCCAGGTTGGGTCCCGGGGCCCACGCTGCATCCCCCGGGCGGCTGCCCTCAGGGACAGGGCTCGGTTCATCCAAGCGATCCTTCTCCTCCAGCTGGGCAATTAGCCGTTCTTTGGTGGACCTCCCAATGCGCAGCCCCCTCTGCCTGCACAGCTCCACCAGGTCGCTCTTAAGGCGTTTAGCATACATCCTCCTGCTGGCCACACGCCGGTCTGTGCTCTCCATTTTCCACTGATCCAGGGAGACCCCTAGTGTGCCAGCCCTTCTTCAGGTCCCCACCTCTCTGCCAGGGTCGAGCTGCAGACTCCTCTGCCCCTGGGACCGCTCACTGCGATCCCCCGGGGGACCCTGTTACTGCAAAAATCCTTCTCGCTGGTCACACACTCCCAGGGGTTAATTTCCCCCTGAAACCATCTCTCTCTTACTCTTCAGCCCACCTGGTCCCCGTCAATCCCCCTTCATTTTACTGCTCCCCAGTCACTTACTGCAGGTAGCGCCATCCAAGGGGTGCAGTAGATCCCACCGCTGCCACCAGTTGTCACGGAGTGTTGGGGGACACAAGGCCCTGCACCCACGGCTTTTTGCGATTCAACATGACTCTCAGCCAGTAAGGCAGAAGGTTTATTTAGATGACAGGAACACACTCCAAGACAGGTCTTGCAGGCACAGACAAGAGGACCCCCTCAGTTAGGTCCATCTTGGGGTCCCAGGGGCACCACAGGCCCATTGGGGGGTCAGAGCCCCGTCTGCCTCCCAGCCATTCCACCAGTCAGCTCCTGCAACTCTCCCTCTCCCAGCGTCTCCTCCCCCAGCCTTTGTTCAGTCTCCAGGGCAAAGGTGTCACCTGGTCTCTAACCCCTTCCTGGGTTCTCACATGACATGCTCAGGTATTCTCCCTCCCGGCCAGTCTCCTATCACAGCAGATCGGAGCCATTCGCCGTGTCGTACCCCAGCGACCCCGTGGAGCTGGTGGTGAGAGGTGAGGGGCCCGGCTCGGCGTCCCCGATCCCAGCAAGACCCTCATGGGGCTCAGTGCCAATGGGACACTCAGAGCCAGGCTCTGTCCTGAGCCCTGACCCTGCAGAGGGGGTGCCCAGCTGGGGAGTGGGGACGGAGTCACTAGGGGGTTCCCCAGCCAGGAGGGAGCAGCAGCCCTGGAGGCTACTTTAATGCTGTCCCCAGTTTGTATGAACTGTGAGTCACTATTTAATCCCGTGATCCCCTCCCCTCTGTTCTCCAGCGCCCACCCCAGGCAGTGCCCCGGCCCGGGCTGAATGAGGCAGGGGCTGCAGGAGAAGTGGTGGTTTAGTGGACCCGGCGCTGGGCTGGGACACAGGAGATCTGGCCCAGCTCCTGGCGCGGTCACAGACTCTGTGTGATGGGAGCACGTCGCGGTTTTCAAAAGTGTCCTTCATTGTGGGGGGGGGGCCTCAATCTTCAGGGTTCTCAGGCCGAGCGCCCACAAACCGAGATGCCCACAGTTAGCAGAGACCTCTGCAAATGCTGGCCTCAATAGCGCTGGATCCCTTGTGTTGTGGGTGCATGTAGGGCCCCCGCCATGATCAGGGCCCTGTTGTGCCAGGCGCTGCATAAACACAGAGTGAAGAGACAGTCCCTTCCCCTGGGAGCTCACTGAGGAAAGTGAATATGTCTGTGCCTCAGTTTCCTGCTATGTAGAATGGGAGGCTGACTCTCTTCTTGTGTGCGGCTCGGGGCCTGTGGTGCTGGGCGGTGCCGTGCACCAGAGACCAGCCCGTAAGTCGCTCTGTGCTCGGGGGGCTGGATGCAGCGAATGAGACCGGGGCCACACACAGGCATATGAGGATCCCAAGAACTAGGGAGCTGCGGCTCGGTGTCCATGGGGCTGGAAGCCCAGCTCACAGGGCCGGGATTGTGGGTGGGGGGAACTCTGGGATCTGGGAGAGAATCTCGCCCGGGGGCCACAGGATCTGTCCATTGCTGCAGCTGGCCAGGGAGGACGGGGCTGGGTGGGTGCCCGGGTCTGGCTCTCACAGCCTGTCTCCTGTGCGCAGATCCCAGCTTACCCAGACCCTCCATCTCTCTGAGCCCCACTGGGGTCACCGCCCCAGGGGCAGACGTCACCATCCGGTGTCAGGGGCAGCGCTGGAATGTGACGTTCTTCCTGCACAAGCCTGGAGACCTGAACCCGCAGCAACACATGGACCCTGCTGGGGACGGGGCCGAGTTCCGCATCCCCACCGTGGGCCGGCAGCATGGAGGGAACTACAGCTGCAGCTACCGGCCCCGATCAGAGCCCTTCGTCTCCTCACAGCCCAGCGACCCCGTGCAGCTGGTGGTAGCAGGTGAGGGGCCCGGCTTGACATACCTGCTCCGAGCCCCACACCCAGCCAGTCTCTCACGGGGGGCTCCATGCTGGTAGGATGCTCAGAGCCAGGCTCTGCCCTAAGCCCTGGGCCCAGCAGAGGGGATGCCTGGCCGGGGAGCGGGGACGACGTGGGTGGTGGTTATAATAGGCCAGGTAAAGCTCTGCCTTCCCTGTCTGGAGTCGCTGCCGAGTAGGGTTACCATATTTCCACAATCAAAAAAGAGGAAACTGGGTGGGGTGGAGCCCCGCTCTAGCCCCGCCCCTGCCCCTGCCCCTGCCCCATCCACTCCCTCCCACTTTCCACCCCCTGACTGCCGCCCTCAGAAACCCCAACCCCCCCGCTTCTTGTCCCCTGACTGACCCCTGCTGAGAACCCCCACCCTAACTGCCCCCCCCAGGACCCTACCTGTCCCCTGACTGCCCCGACCCTTATCCACTCGCATGGGTGGCAGGGTTGTATAAATTTTGGTGGTACCCAGAACCCCCCCCCCACCTGCCTAAGGCTCTGGGAGGGGTGTTGGGTGGGGGGAGGAGGTCTGGGGTGCAGGTCCTGGGCTGGGGATTAGGGTGCAGGAGGGGTGCAGGGTGCAGGCTCTGGGATAAAGTTTGGGTGCTGGGTGCAGGCTCCAGGCTGGGACAGGGGGTGGGTGTGCAGGAGGGGGTGAGGGGTGCAGGCTCTGGGATGGAGTTTGGGGGTGGGAGGCGGTGCAAAGGGAGGGGGTGCAGGCTTTGGGAGGGAGTGTGAGGGCAGGAGGGGGTGTGTGGGAAGGGGGAGGGGGTTTGGGAGGGAGTTTGGGGATAGGAGGGCATGCAGGGGTGAGGGCTGTGTGGCTGAGGATGAGGGCTTCATGATGCAGGAGGGGGCTCAGGGCTGGGGCAGAGGATTAGGGTGTGGGGGGATGAGGGCTCTGGCTGGGGCTGGGGATGAGGGGTTCATGATGCAGGAGGGGGCTCAGGGCTGGGGCAGAGGATTAGGGTCCGGGGGGATGAGGGCCGGGGCTGGGGATGAGGGGTTTGGGGCATTGGAGAGGCTCAGGGCTAGGGTGGAAGGGCAGGGTAAGGGCAGCCTGCCTTGCCATTAGTGGTGGGGGGCACTAGGACCCGGGGGCAGCAGACAGCAGTTTCTGCTGGCTCTGGCAGTACAAGCAGGCAGGGGAGAGGCAGGCAGGGAGGGGGGGCCCACCGGGGGGGGGATGCGTGGAGAGGGAGTGGCAGGTGGAGGCCGGGGACCCATCCAACCCTCCCCCTGCTCCCTGACTGCCCCCCGGGACTCCCCTTACCATGCCCATGTCCACGTGTAGGCAAAACACGCTGCAGGCAGCAGGGGGGAGCAGGGGAGGGGCTCTGACTGCTGGAGGCCAATGGGAGCGGCTCAATCAGGCCCAGCCGCCCAATCAACCACGCCGCACACTGCATGGAAGGGAGGGAGGGAGGGGGAAAAATCCCGGACCTTTTAACCTTGTTACCAATTCCTCCCGGACGGCTATTTAGAGATGCAAAAGCCGGACATGTCCGGGGAAATATGGAAGGATGGTAACCCTACTACCGAGGGACACTGGGCTGTGGTTGGCTGGCCGGGGCCTGGGGCTGGGGGCTGCTCTGGCCTAGCACAGGGCTGGGGTCACCCGGGCCGGCTGGCGCTGCTGGGGCTCTTGGCATCGCATGACTGTTGGCTCAGCTTGGTTGGGTGGCTGTGGCTGACCCGGGACTGGGCTTGGGCTGGGGCTGGCCAGCCGGCCGGGGGCTGGGGTTGGTCAGCCGGGGGCTGGGGCTGCTCTGGCCGGCGCAGGGCTGGGGTCGCTCGGGCCAGCCGGCGTGACTGGGGCTGCTCGGGCTGGCCAGGCTGGGGCTTGGGTCAGTCGGCCGGCATGGCTGGGGCTCAGGTCGGTTGGCTGGCTGCGGCTGACCCGGGACTGGGGCTGTGCCGGGGGTCCTCTGACGGCGGGGGTGGGGGGCTGTCTTGGGGTTCTGGCTGGTCCGGGGGTTCTCTGGCCGGGGGAGGGGGTGGCGAGGGGCACTCAGGGCTCCTGCCACTAGAAGCGGGGCTTTGTGCAGTGGGGGGCCGGGGTTGCAGGGCTAGCCTCCCGGAAAGGGGGTCCAGCCCATGGGGGATGGAGTTACTGGGGGGAGCAGCAGCCACTGGAGATTTAAGTCCGAGGGAGGGGGGATCCCTGGCTCCAGGGGAAGCTGTGGAGCAGGGGGCCTTTCCCAGGGGGATACTCCCCATCTCCGGGGACACACAGAGCTTTTTGGGCCTAGGGGCTGCTCAGCCGGCCCCTCCCCACTCCCCTGGATGCCCAGCACTCAATGGGGAGCTGTGCTGGGTGGGGGCCGGTGGCTGGGTCGCCGTGTCGGCCCCTCCCCGCCCGGGGTCTGCGTCTCACGGCCTGTCTCCTTCTGCTCCCAGAGCCCACTCTGCCCAAGCCCTCCATCAGCCCCAGAGGGGAGGTCTTCCTGGGGGGAGTTGTGTCCGTCCAGTGTTGGGGGCAGGGCCAGGGCGTGCGGATCGTGCTGAATAAAGGGGGACGCCATGTTGCACACGTGGATTCGGAGAAGTCGGAGTTTGAGTTTCCCATCAACAATGTGCGCCGGGAACAGGGCGGGAACTATAGCTGCTCCCATCACAGCAGGTCGGAGCCGTTCGTCAGGTGGAGCGACTCCGTGGAGCTGGTGGTGAGAGGTGAGGGGGCCCATCTCGCAGTCCCTGTTCCCAGCTCCACCCCCAGCCAGACCCTCACGGGGGCTTGGTACCAATGGGACGCTCAGAGCCAGGCTCTGTCCTGAGCCCTGACCCCAAAGAGGGGACGCCCGGCTGGGGAGGAGGGACGGAGTCACTGGGGGGTTCCCCAGCCAGGGTGGAGCAGCAGCTCCTGGAGGCTACTTTAACACTGTCCCCAGTTTGTATGAACCGTGAGTCGCTATTTAATCCCATGAGCCCCTCCCCTCTGTTCTCCAGCGCCCGCCCCAGGCAGTGCCCCAGCCCGGGCTGAATGAGGCAGGGGCTCCAGGAGAAGCGGTGGCTTGTTGGACACAGCGCTGGGCTGGGACCCAGGAGATCTGGCCCAGCTCCTGCTGTGGCCATAGACGCTGTGTGATGGGAGCACACCACGGTTTTCAAAAGTGTCCTTCATTGTGGGGGGGCCTCAATCTTCAGGGTTCTCAGGCTGAGCGCCCACAAGCCGAGATACCCACAGTTAGCGGAGACCTCAATAGCGCTGGATCCCTTGTGTAGCGGGTGCATGTAGGGCCCCTGCCATGATCAGGGCCCTGTTGTGCCAGGTGCTGCATAAACACAGAGTGAAGAGACAGTCCCTTCCCCTGGGAGCTCACTGAGGAAAGTGACTATGTCTGTGCCTCTGTTTCCCGCTATGTAGAATGGGAGGCTGACTCCCTTCTTGTGTGCGGCTCAGGGCCTGGGGCTGGATGCAGCGAATGAGACCGGGGCCACACACAGGCATATGAGGATCCCAAGAACTAGGGAGCCGCGGCTCCATGTCTGTGGGGCTGGGAGCCCAGCTCGCAGGGCCGGGATTCTGGGTGGGGGGAACTCTGGGATCTGGGAGAGAATCTCTGCCCGGGGGCCCCAGGATCTGTCCATGGCTGGGGCCGGTCGGGGAGGCCGGGGCTGGGTGGGTGTCCGGGTCTGGCTCTCACAGCCTGTCTCCTGTGCGCAGATCCCAGCTTACCCAGACCCTCCATCTCTCTGAGCCCCACTGTCGTCACCGCCCCAGGGGCAAACGTCACCATCCGGTGTCAGGGGCAGCGCCAGAATGTGACGTTCTTCCTGCACAAGGCTGAAGACCCGAACCTGCAGCAACACATGGACCCTGCTGGGGATGGGGCCGAGTTCCGCATCCCCACCGTGGGCCGGCAGCATGGAGGGAACTACAGCTGCAGCTACCGGCCCCAATCAGAGCCCTTCGTCTCCTCGCAGCCCAGCGACCCCGTGCAGCTGCTGGTGAGAGGTGAGGGGCCCAGCTCGGCATCCCCGTTCCCAGCCCCACCCCCAGCCAGACCCTCGCGGGGGTCTCAGAGCAAGTCTAGGCTGTCGGAATTAGCGCCCCCTGGTTCGATACAGCCCCGTTTGGCAGACAAGCTCCCCTGTAGCTCTGTAGACAGAGGGACGTTCCTCCTCCGAAATAGGGACAGGCGCGCCCAGACCTGCTCCGCAGTGACTCCAGGTGTGAATGGCACCTGGCTGGGGTAGGGACCGTCTCCTGGCCTTCCTCTGTTACAGGAAAACCCGAGGAAGTGAGTGCCCCGCCCAGCGAGGGAAGGGTTAAAGCCGCTGCTAAGCCGATCTGTAAAGGGATCATAGCTTGGATGGCAGACAGGGAAGGAAACCCAGGGGCTGGGGGCGCACTCCCCTGGCAGTGAGAGCTGGCCCCAAAGCCCCTGGGCAGCACTAGGGGGCGCTGGGCTGCAGGGGGCCTGGGGCAGGGGGCTCGGTAGGAGCCACTGTGCTGCCGGGGGTGGGAACCTGTCTCTAGGGTATCCAGCCTCAGCAGCTGGAGGGGGCGGGGCTCCCCCTGGCAGAGCGTGGGGGGCAGGGATTCTGTCCTGGCCCCCCCCGTCCCAGCTGCCCTGTAGGGCAGAGGGGCAGGGCTGATACATGGGGATCAGAGTCGACTCATGGACAAATCTGCTTCATGTCTTTGCAGGGTAAGGATCAGCCCCGAGACAGAGCAGATGAGACCCCAGCTCTGCTTCCCACCCTGATCTACCTGCCCTAGGATTCAGGACTCCTAGGTTCTCTCCCTGGCTCGGGATGGGAAGTGGTGTCCAATGGTTACAACAGGGGGGGCGAGGAGGTTTTAATGTTGTACTTTTTAGTTATTTTCCTAATGATAGGTTGATTCTCATTAGTTGATAACCATTAAAAATGTTGATTTGCAACTAAATATAGTTTTTACACTGAATCTGGTGCTTTTTCTTTTGCTAACCATGATGGCAAACTGTATCTATGCGCATTGATTGAAGCAGTTATATGGAGTAATTTACATTTCTTCAGTCTAATTTTTACATTTTGATTATGTTGGAAAATGGCAAATGATACATTTATTTCCTAGATTATGATGATTTTTTTACTTCTGATTTGTCCAAGCTCTGTTGGGATGGAAATTCAAATGCACTCAAAAATGCACAGAAACAGCATTTTCAATATGTTTATTAATTAAATAAAACTACCTTAAATGTGCTGAATACATAATAAAAAAAAAGTGTATCGAAACGTATTTTTCATTTGAACCTAACTCATGTAAGGAGGTATCTGCAGTTAGTGACATAAACTGATTGTTTCTGGTCATCGTATCTCTCAGATATTAGAACTAATAGATCTGATCCCCCCACATGTAGTATTTATTCATAGATTGGAAGAGGAAAAGAAGCTTTCCTGCTTTCTCAACTCCCCGTCAGTATCTGAAATTTAAATGAATGTGTCATTGAACTGAACTAGCTGAATACACTGAACTGAAGAAAAGATTCTTTCTGTGCCTGCAGAAGAGGCTACTGCTGTCAAAACCTGGTTTTACCCTTTCAACAAACTCTGGTTCCAGGTGCTCAGACAACGACTTCCACGAATTCAGTGGTTTGACGTCCATTAAAACTGGGCAGCAAACACAGACGAAACTATTGCAAGTTTAGGCATTAACATGGGTTGTCATAATTTCAAATTTAATCCCCAATAGTCTTGTTTTTAAACAAACAAACAAACATGGTTTTTATTTAAATGAAAATAATCCAATTGACATTTTTCTTAAATCCCTTTTGTGTTTTTTTTGTTTTTGAAAAAATCCTTTTTATTCACCCTGATTTTAGAAGAACTTCCACATTCAAGTTAATCATAAACTGCTCATATTCGGTTATAGGAGAGAAAGCAGCAAAATTCATCATATCAATCATTCTTTGAAAATTATTTACTTGATCTTAAAAGAGACTAAGTAGAGGGTCGGACACTTGATTGTTTATATAGGCCCAGTTTCCATCCCTGAACCAGTAACAATTGCACGGGATAATGCCCAAAACCCTACAGTTTATTGTCAAATCATCTAAGCCATTCCTCATCTGTTCTTCTGGTTTCAGATGAACAAAAACTTCCCCTCGGCAGTCGGTGCCCATGTGGCGCTGCAGGCAGAGGAGCCTGAGAAGTAGCCTTGTGACATCGACCATAACTCAGCAACCCGCCCATCACTCACTCACTCCACTAACCCTGATCTTAAATCCTCACCCTGCCACCTGTCTGGGT
The DNA here is from genome assembly GCA_023634205.1 of Actinemys pallida. NCBI lineage: Eukaryota > Metazoa > Chordata > Testudines > Emydidae > Actinemys > Actinemys pallida. The sequence goes on from JALMGD010000024.1 coordinate 1,038,651, forward strand.
CATCTCTCCCTTTGAAACCCGCAGGTTGACTCATTTTAACCAATGGGGTTGAATTATGCAAATCTCCTGGAGAGAGTTAGCACTGACTGGCTGAGTTAACTCTGATGTCACAAAGCGCCTCCGCCTAGAGCACCAATTTAATGGGCGTAGTGCAGAAAATCAGGCTTTTCTGGTGCTGCTGTTTTCCACTTGTCACCAAAACCAACAAGGTTCTTCCCACCGATGCCCAGAAATTTTGGAATCATTCTGCCCCAGAAGTGCTGTAGTTCTGCCTGTTGCCCAGCAGGGGGCCGTTGTGCTGCCAAAACAGCCGACTGTGTTCCTGCTGCTGTGGCACCACAGTGGTCTCTGGTGGGAAAAAGGCAGAACTGCAGCACTTGGGCAGAAACAACGGAGGAGTCCTTGTGTCACCTTAGAGACTAACAAATTTATTTGGGCATCAGCTTTCGTGGGCTAGAGCCACTTCACCGGATGCCTGGAGTGGAAAATACAGGAGCAGGTATAAATATATGAAAGGATGGGGGTTGGTTTACCAAGTGTGAGGTCAGTCTAACGAGACAAATCAATTAACAGCAGGCTACCAAGGGAGGAAAAATAATTTTTAAAGTGGTAAGAGTGTGGCCCATTACAGACAGTTGACAAGAAGGTGTGAGTAACAGTAGGAGAAATTAGTATTGGGGAAATTAGGTTTAGGTTTTGTAATGACCCAACCACTCCCAGTCTTTATTCAGGCCTAATCTGATGGTGTCCAGTTTGCAAATTAATTCCAGTTCTGCAGCTTCACGTTGGAGTCTGTTTTTGAAGTTTTTTTGTTGAAGAATTGCCACTTTGAGGTCTGTTATTGAGTGACCAGGGAGACTGAAGTGTTCTCCTACTGGTTTTTGAATGTTATGATTCCTGATGTCAGATTTGTGTCCATTTATTCTTCTGAGTAGAGAAAAATGTATGAAATGGGCAGAATGGATTATATACAGGGAAAAAACAAAATTACGTGGGACAGATGAATTCTGCACGTCCGCAGATGCGCAGAATTCCCCCAGGAGTAACAGTGTGTGTGTGTGTGTGTGTGTGTGTGTGTCCCTGCCACCCCCTGCTGGAGGGGCTGGGCCCTGCTCTGCGTGTCAATCACATGGGTCCTGTGCCCTAGTGCAGTGGTTTTCAAAGTTCGGGTCGTGACTCAGTGATGGGTCGTGGAATGCCAGGCACTGGGTCCCCTTGCTCAGTACCCAGGGACTCTAGAGGCCGGCCAGTAAAAAGTACTAGTAAAACTACTAATAAAGCTACTAGTCCCTACCCAGCAGCAGGTCCAGCTCATAGGCAGTGGGGCTACAGGGCTCCACGCGCTGCCCCCGAACCGAACACCGGCTCCACACTTCCATTCGCCAGTTCCATGGCAGGGCAGTGTCTGCGGGCGAGAGCCATGAGGAGCCGCTTGCACACCTCCGCCTAGGATCCAGACCTGCTGGCTGCTTCTGGGGTGCAGCGCCATCTGTGGTGCCAGGACAGATGGGAAGCCTGCCTCTGCATCCCGGCTGCGCCGCTGACTGGGAGCAGCTGGAAGTAAGCCTGTGCCCCAACCTCGTGCCCCAATCCCCCGCCCCAGCCTTGAGTCCCCTCAAACCTGGAGCCCCTTCCTGCACCCTGACCCCCTCATCCCCGGCCCCACCCCAGAGCCTGCACCCCCAGCCCAGAGCCCTGACCCTCTCCCACACCCCAACCCCCTGCCCCAGCACAGAGCCTCCTCCCACACCCCTTACCCCTCAGCCCCAGTTCCACTGGGTCATGGGCATCAACAAATTTCTTCACCTGGGTCACCAGAAAAAAAGTTTGAAAACCACTACCTTAGTGGACCAAGTACCAGACTGGGCCTCAGGACTCCTGGGTTCTATTCCCAGGTCTGGACTTTGACCAGGTCCCCTCACTCGGTGCCTCAGTTTCCCCATCTGTGCAATTGGGATGGTGACCCAACCCCTCCCTTGAAGAGCACATCCTGTTAATCTCCTAATTTGTAATAAACACAGAATCACAAACTGCCCCACCCACTGGCACCCCACAGCCCCCTTGTCCCCACACCAGGAGTGTGTGTAACACCTGGGGGAGATGGGATCGCTCAGGGGGAGAGGCGTGGGGCCCTCCTGCTCTAACTGCTAGACCCCACTTTCCTCCCACAGCTGGGGTATATAACAGGGTAGGTGCCGGGCATCAGCTTTATGCAGAGTTTCAGTGGCAGTAGCAGAAACAGCAAGCGAGCACCGGTTCTGGGCAGACTTCCCCTTTTGTGGTTTTATCGGCTGCTCCTTTAACAACTCAGGATCTAAATTTACCCTATGTCCCCCCCTCACAGGGGCCGTAAACCACAACCCCTCCCAGCCCCCCCGTCCCATCTCTGTCCCACACCACTTGGCTAAGAATAGATCCTGCAGCGGACGTCGCCTGAGAAGGAGGTTGGACAGGTCCCTCCATGTGACAAAGTGGGGAATTTTCTTGGTGCTTTGAATGAGCACTGTGATTGCCTCAGTTTCCCCTGTGTGCTGTGTGTGTAACGAGGTGGTGGGAGAGGGGGTTGTTGGTGCAGAGGGCCAGGTGTGACCTAGCCTAGCAGCCTGGACACTGGACAACGCCTGGACGTGGTGGAACCAAGGAAATGATGACCCGGAGGCCCAGCCCATGTTGGGAGCGGCTGGTTCTGGTCAGTGGCGGGACAAAGGCCTGGGAGTCCGAGACAAGGGGTCAGAGGGTACATGAGATGGGGGTAGGGGGCAGAGCTGTGAGAGGAGAAGGGACAGTGTGGGAGCTTGGGGGCTGTAGGGGAGATGGGAGGGGCAGGCGTTGGAGGGGAGACGGGGGCAGGCTGGGGGAGATTTGAAGGGGGATAGACCGGGGGGAGGATGGGAGATAGGGGGTCAGGCTCGGAGGGAGTGACTCTGCTGTGCAACGAATCTGCTGCTCCTTCCCCTCCTGCTCCGTGGGGCCAAGAGCAGCTGTGGGGGGAGGATCCCGAGTGGTTGGGGGGTGGCAGGTGAGCAGGGGGCTTCAGGATTTACAAAGGCCATTGGGACCATCTGGCCGGGTGGCTGAAGCACATTTAACGCTGCCCCCGAGTCACGGTGCCCCCGGCGTTACCCAGTGCTGTGTGAGAACAGACGGGCGACGGTGCAACCATCACACCCGGGTCCTGGCTTCCAGCCCCCTGCTCTAACCACTAGACCCCACTCCCCACCCAGAGCCAGGAATGGAGCTCCCTGACCCCCAGCTTCCTGCTGCCCTCTAGCCAATGGCGTATAAACAAAGCCTGTGTCACGTCCCTCTCTAGGGGTCTGGCCCCACAACCACTGACAGTGTCTCCTCCAGCTCGGGGGCAGGGTCTCTGCGGGGGCATTAGAAGGTCCCTGGGTCTCTCCCGGCTGGTGACCCATTGGGGGGCCCAGGATGGAATTTCTCTTTCTCTGATTTTCTTTTGAACCTGTTTGATTTAATTCACACACTGAGAAAAGCCCCTTAGAACCAGGCGTTACAGTGTAAACCCGCCATCACCACTCAGCTATGGCGCAAGGAGCAGCAAACCCAGGTGTTCCCCCTCGCACCCGCTCCTCACACGGTGCCACGGCTCATGTCACAGGTGGGCGGGTTTTCAGGCTGAGAGGGAATCCTCCAGCACCAGGAAATACCACAGTTAAGTTTTCCTCAACTCTGCCCCCTTTAATTGCGTGATCACGTATTAATTTTACCTACATGGGTCACCAGCCAGCTTTGAACTCAGAATGCAACAAAGCAGGCAGCGTGTGTGTGTGTGTGTGTGTGTGTGGGAGGGGGTCTGTTTGTGAATCTTTATGGAAATACAGGAGAACTCAAGAGTTACAAATACCTCGGGATTGGAGGTTGTTTGTAACTCTGAAATGTTCACTACTCTGAACAAAAGGTTATTGCTGGTCGTTCAAAAGTTTACAAGTGAACATTGACTTCATACAACTGAACATGGACTTAGTGCAGCTTTGAAACTTTCTAATGCCGAAGAAAAATGCTGCTTTTAACCATCTTAATTGAAATGTAGCAAGCACAGAAACAGTTTCTTTCCCTTGTCAAATCTTTCCCTTTGTGTTTTTAGCAGTTTATGGTTAACACAGAACTGTTCTGTATTTGCTTTTTTTTAAAGTTAACTCTGCTGCCATCTGATCGCTCACGTCCAGTTCCAAATGAGGGGTGTGGTTGATTGGTCAGTTCGTAACTCTGAGGTTCTACTGTAGTGGTTAGTTGAAGATTGAAGACAAGACCCTGTGGTCTCCTGGCTCCCAGCCCGATGCACCTTCCCCAAGGCTGTAAGTTACACTGAGGGTGACCTGTCCCCACTCCCCACAGAGACATAGACAAGCTGGGAGCTGCAGGATGCTTGGCCAGGCTGATAGGCCCAGGGTTTCCTGGGTTTTGCAGGGACCTCTGCTTACTTCGGCTGTGCTAGATATTGCCTGCAGGTTAGAGACAAGGTGTGATGGACACAGGAAGAGACGACACATCATTGACTTCCTGTAGCTGGAGCCACCAGCTGAGTTTCTCATTTGGGGCTCGATGCAGCTGGGCTCTGGGGTGTTGGTGGCAGCGCTGAGGGGCCCCTCGCTGCCCCCATCATGGCATCTGCTCTCATTGTTCTCTTACTCGGTGAGTATTGGATAAAGCCAGGGGGTATGCCCATGGGGGGGATCTGAGACCAGGGCGTGTGCCCATGGGGGGGATCTGAGACCAGGGCGTGTGCCCATGGGGGGGATCTGAGACCAGGGCGTGTGCCCATGGGGGGGATCTGAGACCAGGGCGTGTGCCCATGGGGAGGATCTGAGACCAGGGTGTAGGATCCAGTTGCTCTGAGATGTAGCCCCTAACACCAGTTTCCTCTCCAGGCTGCTGGCTGGCCGGGCACAGCGGGGTGTGGGGAGGTGAGTATCAGTCTGTGGGGGGGACAGTAACATCAAGGACGGGGGAGGGGATACGTGGGGTGGGGAAAAGAGGAACTGAGCCCTGAACCTTCCCCAAAACTCAACCCAAACTCCCCCTGTGAGCTCAGACCCGGCCATGTTCTTCTGTGACCCCAACGCACCCATGGAGTAACTAGGAGCCGAATCTGGCTCCCAGGGTCTGGCGAAGCAGACGGGAACCATCCCCTGGTTCAATGTCCTGCCCCCTCAGGCTGTGAGGATCGTGGGTTGGGGGCAGCACGTGGATTTATTTCAGCTCATACAAACGCTAACAGGGCCTGTCCATGGGCTCTAGATCCCCTCGGGGAACTGAAAGGTTCACGGTCAGTGCAGCTGTGGGGGAGAACCCCCTAGATCCACCCCTGCCCCCAGATCCACCCAACAGCTCCCTCCCCTGAACTCACAGCCCCCCCTATCCCCCCCGATCCCAAGGCCTGGGGAAAGGTGGGTCTTGTAACAGACTCTATTTCCTGTCATCACAGACTCTATTTCCAACCCCGGGGCGGGGGGCAGGGCTGCAGGGGGCTCAGGGCTCAGGCTCCCTGGCTGGCCTCAGGTGGGGCGGGGGGGCAGGTGATCTCTCATGCAGCTGGGTCCTGGGCTACATCTGGGTGAACCCCCTGCCCCCAAGCCCCATGGGCAGCAGTGCCAACCCTGGTAGGGGACAGACTCCTAGAGAGGCCGAATGACGGATGGACTGAACTGGGGCGGGGGGAGGCGGGGGCTTTGTCTCCCCTGTTTAACTCCTGTCTCTTGTTGAAAGCAGGGCGAGAATACCCCAAACCTCCCATCTGGGTGAGCCCCAGCAGGGTGGTGGCGCTCGGGGGACGCGTCACCATTCGCTGTGAGGGTCGGTATCGATCCATGAAGTTCTTTCTGCATAAAGCTGGATGCCCGAACCCGCAGGTGCGGACGGTGCCTGATGGGACCGTGGCTGAATTTCCCATCCCCACTGTCAGCCGGGAAGATGGAGGGAGCTACACCTGCAACTATCGCTCCATAACGGAACAGAATCGCTGGTCGTATCGCAGCGACCCCGTCAAGATCATTGTAGGAGGTGAGGGAGGGGCCTGGCTCCCAGCCCCACACCCAGCCAGACCCACAAGGGGTCTCTGCACCAATGGGATGCTGAGAGCCAGGCTCTGCCCTGAGCCCTGGGCCCAGCAGAGGGGACGCCTGGCCAGGGAGCGGGGACGGAGTCACTAGGGGGTCCCCAGCCAGGGGGGAGAAGCAGCCACTGGAGATTTGGGGCAGAGGAAGGGGGGATCCCTGCCCCCAGGGGAGCTGCAGAGTGGGGGGGCCTTTCCCTGCAACACATCAGTTAGGGGGTGATGGGCGGAGCTGAAGGTTATAAACCTCAATGTATAGTAGAGACTTGCACAGTCCCCTGCAAGTCAGTGGTGGTGCTGTGCACAGAACCCAGGAGTCCTGGCCCCCATCCTCCCTGCTCTCCCCACTAGACCCCACTCCCCTCCTGGCCTGGGAGCGGGGACGGAGTCACTAGGGGGTTCCCCAGCAAGGGGGTGCAGCAGCTGCTGGAGGTTTGGGGCTCAGGAAGGAGGGATCCCTGCCCCCAGAGGGAGCTACAGAGCAGGGGCTTTCCCCTCCCTGGCTGCCTCCACTCTGGGGACGCACAGAGGAGTCGGGGCCCAGGGGCTGCCCAGCCAGCCCCGGCCCCAGCGCTGAATTCACTCCCCACCAGCCCGGACAATTAAAGCCGTAACAAACGCCAGGTCGTGGGCCGAGCAGCGTCACCATTTCAGCCCCTTCCCACCCGGGCCTGGGTGCTCGGTTCTGTCCCTCCCCCATCCCACCCGACGCTCATTTTTATCCCACAGAGGGAACCCACCGAGCTGGGCACCAGCAGCTGGATCCCCCCCTGATGGAGCCGGCGGGAGAAGGTGAGTGAGAGAAATGGAACAATTCATCCTCCAGGGAACAGGGCTCCCCGCTCAGGCGCCCACGGGGCCATTCGGGCCATTAGGAAGGGGATGGTCCCTGCAGACAGAACTGATGGTTTCAATTCCTCTACATAGAGGCTGATGGATAGATCCATGGGGACGGACGGCCACGGGTCAGTGGGGACCAGGGTTGCCTGGTCAAAAAGGGACCCTGGTGGCTCCAGTCGGCACTGCCGACCGGGCCGTTAAATGTCAGGTCGGCGGCACAGCGGGGGCCCGGGGTAAGGCAGGCTCCCTGCCTACCCTAGCTCCACGTGGCTCCCGGAAGCGGCCGCCAGGTCCCTGCAACCCCTAGGCACTGGGGTGGCCAGCGAGGCTCCGCATGCTGCCCCCACCCCAGTGCCGGCTCTGCAGCTCCCATGGGCCAGGATCCGTGACCAATGGGAGCTGCGGGGAGCAGAGCCTGAGGGCACGAAGGCAGCGCACCCCCCACAGAGCTGCCTCAGGGACCAGGTGACTGCTTCCTTGAGTCCCGGTAAGCACTGCCAGGACCCGAACCCCTTCATACAATCATAGACTATCAGGGTTGGAAGGGACCTCAGGAGGTTCTAGTCCAGCCCCCTGCTCAAAGCAGGACCAACCCCAACTAAATCATCCCAGCCAGGGCTTTGTCAAGCCTGACCTTAAAAACCTCTAAGGAAGGAGATTCCACCATCTCCCCAGGTAACCCATTCCAGTGCTTCACCACCCTCCTAGTAACATAGTTTTCCCTAATTGCCAACCTGGACCTCCCCCACTGCAACTTGAGACCATTGCTCCTTGTTCTGTCATCTGCCCCCACTGAGAACAGCCGAGCTCCATCCTCTTTGGAACCCCCCTTCAGGTAGTTGAAGGCTGCTATCAAATTCAGCTATTTCCCTATGCTGAATATGGGACACCTGGTAAAATTACCCGTATTCAAGCGAGTTCAATGACAATCAGTCAGAACTACGTTGTGCAAACGTTCAAATTAACATCAAGTTGACTGAGCCCCTGTTAAAAACAAACACTGCGTAGCTGGATTCTTTTTATTTACCTTCTTATCTTTAAGGCTTTAAGGCTCCCTACTCAGACGCCCAAGGGGCCATTCGGGGATGGTCCCTGCAGACAGAACTGATGGGTTCAATTCTTCTATATAGAGGGTGATGGATAGATCACTGGGGACAGACGGCCATGGATCGGCGGGAATATGGGTCCTTGGGAACATAGGGCGGTGGACAGATGGGAGCACATCTGGTGATGGATAGAAAGACTAAGAACTCGTCTCCATGAAAACTGGACCTGAAATGACAAATCCTGTGTGGTTCCCAACCCCCACTGGTGATCTCAGAGCGAGTCTGGGCTGTCCTAATTAGTGCCCCCTGGTTTGATACAGCCCCGTTTGGCAGACAAGCTCTCCTGAAGCTCTATAGACACAGGGACGTTCCTCCTCCGAAATAGGAACAGCCGCGTCCAGACCTGCTCTGCAGTGACTCCAGGTGTGAATGGCACCTGACTGGGGCAGGGACCATCTGTGTGTTTGTGTCTGTACAGCTCCGAGCACACAGGGGAGCTGGCCCACGACAGGGGCTTCTGGTAATTAATACTAGTCAGTAATGATTTTGGTTCCGGTTTCCATGGAGCCAGGCAGGGGCTGTATCTGTGCTGAGGGTCTCGTTGGGCCGATCCTCCCCATTCCGGGATTCCGGGGGCGCTGAGCTGGCTTGAATCCCTGGGTCCCGTCCTCTCCCCAGGAACGCCGGCTCAGCCCGGGGAAGAGCCACCATTGCTGATTGCGGGGCGGGGGAAGTGTCCCTGTATAACTAACCACAGACACCAGGGCTCCAGCTTTCTCATGACCCCCCCCAACAGACCCCACACGGGGAACCGACCCAACTCAGTCTGGAGCAGCGCTGGTTCCCACTTCACATCTCCGTGCTGTTCCCAAGTGCTCACGGACTCACAGGCCTGTGCTCTCTCAGCTCCCCACGGTCCCTGGGAGGAACCCCCTTCAGCGCGACAGCCCTTCTCGGGGGTCACAATCTCTCTCAGAGGTTAAGCCATAGGCTCCTCTGCCTCCAGGAACAGAACATCTCTGAGCCTTCAGCATGCCTGTCTCTCGCTAATCCCCCTTTGTTCTACTGCTCCCCAGTCACTTACTGCAGGATGCTTCGTCCAGGGGCTGCAGTGGATCACACCGCTGCCACCAGTAGTGACGGAGTCACAGGTCTGATGCTCTGGAACTGCTCTGTGTGAAGCCAGCCAGGACTCTGGGGTGGCGCGACTCCTCTCAGGACTCGCTGTCCAGGGCAAAAAGCCTCCTCAGCTACGGCCTTCCTGGTCTGACCTCAGAGCATTCAGCATTCCTGTTCACACCGTGCGCTTCCCCTTGGCGGGTCCACCTGGACAGGGCCCCTGGGGAAGCCATAGGGCCCTGCACCCCCGCTCCGTGGTCAGCAGTGACTCTCAGCCAGCGTTGTAAAACAGAAGGTTTATTAGTCGACAGGAACACAGCATAGAACAGAGCTTATTAGCACAGAAATCAGTTTCAGCACAGGCCATTTTGGGGGGACCCCGGGATCCCCCCTCCGAGTCCCAAACAGGAGACTGCTCAGCTTCCAGTGACCCGACCTCCGACATGCCCGTTGCCCAATCTCCTGGTCTTTATCTTGCTTCCCAGGCAAAGTGTCACGTGGTCGCTGTCACGGAGAGTGGGGGAGTCAGGGCCCTGCACCCCCCACTTCCTGCGATTCACCGGGACTCTCAACCAGCCAGTAACACAGAAGGTTTATTAGACTTTGTGTCACCTGGCCAGTGACTTGGCACAAGCAACTCCCCATGGTCCTTGGGAGGAACCCCCTTCTCGGGGGCCACAATCTCTCCCGGGGGTTAAGCCATAGGCTCCACCTCCTGGAGCTGCACCTCACTGAGCCTTCAGCTCGCCTGTCTCTCGCTAATCCCCCTTCCTTCTACTGCTCCCCAGTCACTTACTGCAGGATGGAATTTGGGTCTCTCCAGGCTGGTGACCCATTGTGGGCCCAGGATGGAATTTCTCTTTCTACAATTTTCTTTTTTCTAATTCACATGCTGGGAAACGCCCCTTTGAACCAGGCGTTACAGTGTAAACCCGCCATCACCGCTCACCTATGGTGCAAGAGGCAGCAAACCCAGGCATCCACCATCGCGCCCGATCCTCACACGGTGCCACAGCTCGTGTCGCAGGTGGGCAGGTTTGCAGACTGAGAGGGAAGGCTGCAGATTCAAACCCTCCAGCATCAGGAAATGCCACAGTTACAGTTTCCTGAACGACATTAACTCTGCCCCTTTGTGCAGCTCCATTATGACACCAGCCTTTAATTGCATGATCACGTATTCACTTTACCTACATGGGTCATCAGCCGGGCTTGAACGCAGAATGAAAAGGGGATGGAATTTTCATGGAAATCGTGGTCAGTGGAAGATTGAAGACCAGACCCCGTGGTCGCCTGGCTCTCAGCCTGATGCACCTTCCTCAAGGCTGCAGGGTACGATGAGGGTGACCTGTCCCCACACCCCACAGAGATACAGACAAGCTGTGAGCTGCATGACGCTTGGCCAGGCTGACAGTCTCTGGGTTTCTTGGGTTTCGCAAAGTCTTCTGCTTCTTTGACCGCAGTAGATTTCACCTACATAATAGAGACACCGTGTGATTGACGCAGGAAGAGACGAGACATCGTCAACTTCCTGTAGCTGTAGCCACCAGCTGAGTTTCTTATTTGGGGCTCGGTGGAGTTGGGCACTGGGGTGTTGGAGACAGGGCTGAGGGGCCCCTCGCTGCCCCCATCATGGCATCTGCTCCCATCATCCTCTACCTCTGTGAGTTTCGGAGACAGCCTGCACATGTATCCATGTGGGTGTGCGGGGGGTATCTGAGACCAGGGCGTGTGTCCATGAGGGCTATCAGAGACCAGGGCATGTCCATGGGGAGGGCCGATCTGAGACCAGGGCGTGTGCCATGGCGTGGGGGAGAACTGACTCACTCTGGGATCTGGTGCCTAACGACCTGTCTCCTTTCCAGGCTGCTGGCTGGCTGGGCAGAGCAGGGTGTCGGGACGTGAGTATCTGTGGGGCAGGGGAAACTTTAGTGTTCAGGATGGGGAGGGGGAGAAGGGGGAGAGGAAAAGAGGAGCTGAGCCCTGAACCTTCACCCCAAAAATCAGTTCAACCTTCTTGTATTGATCCCAGGGGGCTGAGATCAGAACCTGGCCCGGCTCCCTGTGCAGTCGGGGGTGAGTGCTGATTGACGGGGGTCGGGGGGGTAGGGTGACCAGACCTCCCGTTTTAAAGGGACAGTCCCGTATTTAACCCTACTGCAGGTGTCCCGAGTTTTTCTTAAAAACAGGCAAATTCTCCGCAGCCAGCAGGGATTCTCAGCCAGCGTTGTAAACAGAAGGTTTATTAGTCGACAGGAATACAGTGTAGAACAGAGCTTGTTAGCACAGAAATCAGTGACTTTCAGACCAGTCCATTTTGGGGGGACCCCGGGATCCCCCCTCCGAATCCCAAACAGGAAACTGCCCAGATTCCAGCGATCTGACCACTGATACGCCCATTGCCCCTCCTCCTGGTCTTTGTCTTGCTTCCCGGGCAAAGTGTCACCTGGTCGCATCCCCTTCCTGGGTCTCAGGTTAGGAAGGGCACCATCCATCGCTTCCGTGCGGGCAGCTGGAGCCACCTCACCTGCCCCCGAGGGTTTCAGCAAAAGTCACACACCCTTATTCCCGCCCCCGAGTCACTGGTGCAGCACACAGGGAAACTGAGGTACACACAGTATTCATGCAAAACAGTAAGACTCACATAGGCTCGGCTACAACATAATAAGGAGGAAATAAGCCCCTGCCCTGCCCCTTTCCCCAAGACCCTACCCCCCCCCCCCACGGCCACTTCTCCCCAAGAGCCCATGCCCCGTTCCCGCCTCTCTGTCCCTTCCCGTCAGTCACTCACTCTTACCGCTGGTAAAAAGTGGGAGGGCCATGCCCCCCCAGTACCTTGTTCTGGCACTCCCAGACAGAGGGGGGTGGGCGGGGATAGATTAGTTACATAGAGGGGGTGGAGGGGTATATGGGGCTGTGGTGGTTTTTTCCTCTGGGGGGCAGAAAGAGGGTGGGGGCCCCTGTGCATCTAGCTGGACAGTGATCCCCCGCCCCAACCCCTGGAGCAGCTGCTGACGCCCCCTCCTCCCTTTGTCACCCCAGATTACACCCAGGGCAACATCGTCCGGCTGGCCCTGAGCGCTGTGCTCCTGCTGGCCCTGGCATTGATCCTGGCCGAGGCTGCCCATGACTGGAGGAGGGGAACATGCTAGGTGAGGTGACCCCCTCCCCCCCAAGAGCACCCCCCCACTCCAACCTGGCTGTCCCAGGATGGAGCTTGAAGGACCAGTGCAGCTGAACCCCTCTGAGCCGCACCTGGGGGAGAGCTCTGGGCCCTATAATGCAGCTGGAGCCATCGGGACATGGGGCACGTAGGGTTCGGGGCTTCATGGGCAGCACCCCCCCGTGCCCGGGACCTCCAGGACACGCTCTGACACAGCCACAGCTGAGAGGACGTGGGATCGTCCCCCAGCCTGAGCCGCCTGGGGGTCATTCGCACTGTGGGGGCTGTGGAGCCTGTGAAGCGGCCCGGCTGCGAGCTCACATGTAAAACCCATGGGCAAGTTCCCAGCTGTGCCAAGGCCCGGAGAACCAGGGGAAATTGGGGACGACGCTGAACGTTGTAACCCGGGTGAGAGAACCAGGCACAGACACTGGGTTGGTCTGACCCGAAAAGCCCCCTGGCTGCAGCCCCACGACTGTCGACATCGCGCTGGGGGGAACGGAAGCTGGAAGCAGGAGTTAATAACCCCAAATTGGCGGGAGGGACTTTGGGCCTAATTGGGGGGCAAAATAACGAGAGGGAGGGACTAGGCCGCCCACTTCCCCCTCGCTGGGTTCTTTAAAAAGAGACATTAGTAAAACCCCCACGATGGGCTCATCTCTCTCTCCTCCCCCGTCCCACCTTGCGACCCGGCTCAGCTTGTCTCAGCTTCATCTTCCCCCAGTTCAGCCCCAGCCCCCAGCGCTGCAGCCCCTCGACTCCTCTAAAGGACTTTCTCCCTGAGAGGCCAGAGCTGGCCGGCCTGGCTCTTGTTTAAGGACCTTTGTTTTCCCCTCTGCGAGCTGGAAGTCGTCCCATTGCCGTGACCTGCAGCCCCCAGCGCGCCCGCAGGGATAGCTGATTAGCAGCGCTGCGAAGGCCCTGGAGATCCTGTTCCCTTCCTGGTTGGGTTATTTTCCGCCCTGCTGTGTCTTTCCTCCTCTCCTAGCTCACTCTCCTGGCTTTCCATTGGATGCTGCGGTCGGGTGTGTGGCACTCACCCCGCCTGCGCTGCCTAAGGAGAATGGACCCAACGCGGGGCCGGCCCTGCCCGGATTGTAACCGCCCAGGGTCCGAGCAGCAGGGGTCAGAGTCACCTTGCACCCAACACACCCGCTTGTCACTAACCCGTGTCCTGCACCCGCCACCATCCCCAGAAGCCGTATTTCACCCCCATTTCCATCCTGTCTCTCCCCCACCCCCCGTCTGTCCGTTTGCTAATGTAAGGGGAGTGTTTGCCCCTCACTGACAGTGGGGTTTTTGGTTGGCCAGCTCCCAGTGCCAAAGAAAGGGGAAGGGCTGATGAGAAATCAAGACCCTGAGACCGACAATCCCCAGGGGCAATGGGGAGAGGCCAATGCTCCAGATCAGCCCAACTGAGAGGACAGACAGGCCAGGGAGGGAGTCAGGATCCCAGGGTCCCGTCCTCCCTGTGAGCTGGAGCTGCTTGAGCCAGAGCGGGTGAGCTAAGGAGGGAGCAGCAGCCTGAGCCGAGCTGGGAGCAGAGCCGCAGTGGTGCTGAGGTGGAGTGGGGCTGGGGCTGGGACTGGAGCAGTCCGGAGCCGAGTGCGGTGAGCAGCTGGGGAGAGTGAGGGGGGACCCTGGGCAATGAGGCCAGCACAGGGAGACGCTCCAAGCCAAGAGGCCCTGCAGGCCGGACTTGGAGGGGGATCATAACCCTGAGAAGAGGGATGACGCTGGGAAGAAGGGTCCTGCCACCCAACACCTGAGGGTGTGTGGCCACCACCAGAGCAAGTGTCTGACCCGTGTGTGACGGGGTCCCCAGGGCACAACCCGGCCTGTGGGACCGCTGAGCCCTCCAAAGGCACTAACCTAGGCTGCCTCTGACACTGTGATGCTGATGTCAAGCTAGGAACCTCGGAGAGGCTCTGCACTCACCCAGCCATCCACAGGCAGGGACCCACCCAGCTGTGTTACACCAATGATCTCCCAGCCACTCAGGTACCATCAATAGGGGGGCTCCAGCCTATTCCCCCCAGCTCCCCAGCCTTGCACCCCAGACCGGTACCATCCTGCGCTGGTCAGAAGCCAGTCCGGTGTACGTTCATTAAGTTCCCCCCTCCCTCAGTGTGGACTTGACACGCACTAGCCTTTGTAAACTGAGCTGAGATTTCCCAGGCACTTCAACCAAAACACACTGTTTTAGGTCAAATATAAAACAGATTTATTAACTGCAGAAGGAGAGATTGTAAGTGGTTAGAAGGAGCAGGTGCAGAGATCAGAGTTGGCTACTTAAGAAATAAAAATATATTCGCAGTCTAAATTCTACAAACGAAACCGGATTTGAATCAGGCAGTGTCTCCCCCGACACATGGTACAAGCAGGTTATAGATTCTCAATACACAGACTGGACTCCATTCCAGCCTGGGCCCACCCTTCCCCAGTTCAAAGTCTTTGTCCTCCAGATGTTCCTCCAGATGTTGAGTTGTGGGGAAGAGAAGCCCAGGGGTTATGTCCCTTCCCCTCTTTTATAATTTCTTCCAGCTTCCTGGAAAGATCTTTGCTGTGACCTGGGGATCAGGCAGTCCCCATTGGTCAAGCAATCTCCACGGGAGGGAGGAAGGGGAGCCCTCGAGGTCAGGCAGGCCTCTGGGTAAAGGGAGTGGGAGCGAGGACTCAGATCCTTTCACTAGCCAATCCCACCGGGGTATGTATAAGCAGGAAAGTTCCCCACAATAGCGGGACCATTCCCCTGCTTACACTGGGAGCGGGGTCAGCGGCCGCCCTGCCCGTCCGTCCAGAGAGTGAAATGAACCGGTTCCTCCCCCCACAGCCCGGCTGGTCTGGAAACAAGCGGCTCTGCTCCGGTGACTCCCGAAGCAGCGAGACTTGGAGCCGGTCTGACTCCGGCTGTTGGCCGCGGTCGCTCAGCCCCTGTTTCAATAGACAGGCCGGGTGTGATTCCTTGTCCGTGGGGTTAACCCGAAAGCTTTGCCTTTGAACGGCTGCTGCTGGGGGTTTGCCCAGGAGCCGAGTAGAACCAGGGGCTCGGTTTGAAACGAGCCCCGGCCCCCGGCCAGTGTAACATTGGCGAGGGAGAGAGATTACAAACCCCTTGGACCCCCTTGGCAGGGCCGGCTCTAGGCACCAGCAAAACAAGCGGGTGCTTGGGGCGGCACATTTTTAGGGGCGGCATGGCCGGCGGCAGAATGCCGCCACTAAAAATGTGCCCCGGCCGCCCTAGCTCACCTCCGCTGCCGCTCGCGCGCCACTACTCGCCCTCCCTCCCAGACTTGAGAGCCTGGGAGGGAGGGGGAGAAGCGGCGCCTGCGCTGCGGCCTCTCGGAGTCTCCCCCTCCCTCCCAGGCTCTCAAACCTGGAAGGGGGGGGGAGATCCCAAGCGGCCGCGGCGCGTGAAACAGTAGCTTTGCACGCCGCTGCTCCCCCTCCCTCCCTCCCTCCCAGGCCTGAGAGCCTGGGGGGAGGAGGCAGGGCTGGGGATTTGGGGAAGGGGCGGAGTTGAGGCGGGGCTGGGGGTGGGGGTAATTAAAAAACGGGCGGGGGGGGCGGCCAAAATTGTTTTTGCTTTGGGCGGCAAAAATCCTAGAGCCGGCCCTGCCCCTGGGCCAGTGAGACCCTCTGCAAAGAGCAGCCAGGCTACCGGAGTTTGGGAGGACAGGCCTAGTGTGGGGGGAAGGGATTAGAGGTGAGACGGGCTGAGATCAGGGAGGGAGTGGGGAGAGGAATTTGAGGGGAGAGAGACGGGGCGGGTGGGTGCGTGCTGGAGGGCTGACAGGACGGGAGTTTGAGGGGAGACTGGAGAGGAGGAGGAGGTGGAAGGGGAATGGGGGCGAGCGGGACAGGCGGATGGGGATGGGCTCCCCCCTCACAGAATCAGGGTCGGCAGCATAGTCCCCACCCACCAGCAGCCAAGCTTCCCCCCCCCCCCCACCACTGTTTGGCGGCACTTAGGACTTTCCAGGAGGGAGGGAGAGGAGTGGGGACACGGCACGCTCAGGGGAGGAGGCAGTAAAGAGGCAGGGCCAGGGTGGGGACTTGGGGGAAGGGGGTGGAATTGGGGCAGGGCAAGGGTGGGGTAGGGGCGGGGGTTCGAGCACCCACGGGGCAGAGGGGTGGCCCCCACTATCACCAGAGAAAGAAACAGATCTTAAGATGGTTAAAGAAAACTTGGTTTGATAACATCCTGTCTGGCAAGAAATCACTTCTCAATAGCTGTGGTTGTGAAACCCTCATTGCTTGATTGGTTTGTCATTATGGTCTCCACTTCCCTATTGTTTGTCTGTGTGGTCTCAGTCTGGTTCTTTAACAGTTTCTGTCTGTTACATAATTAATTTTGCCAGGTGTAAATTAATTAAGGTGGTGGGGTAGGATTGGTTAGAGAATTTTGTTACACTATGTTAGGATTGGTTAGTAAAATTTGAGTATACTGATTGGTTAAGATATAGCTAAGCAAGGTTCGAGTTTCACCATATAAACTGGGGTCCAAAAGGAAGTTCTTTGGGAACCAACTCCAGGACACAGCCCCAGAGATCAGAGCTGCCAGACCCCAATGCTGTGCCAATGACACCGGGCAGCAACTGGAGTCTCCCAGATGGACCTGATCCTGACTGGCCATGAAGAAAAGTTCATCTGTCTTACTGGGAGTGGTGAGCACTGTCTGTGTAGCATGTGCAGTCTGTAGCGTTACCATATTTTAACATTCAAAAAAGAGGACACTCCATGGGGGGGACCTTCGCTGTTGCAGCTGCCCTCCCGGATGTTTTTAGATATTTAAATAGGGTTACCATATGTCCATATTTTCCCGGGAGGAATTTTTAAAATTTAGAAATTCCTCCCGGACGGTGATTTAAGAACCAAAAAGCCTGACATGTCCACGGACGTATGGTAACCCTACCTAAAGTTCTTTTTTAAAAAGATGGGCCTGAACTAGAAATGAGCTCCGTTTCACATGTGTGGGTCCCAGCTGCTCTCTGCCCCGCTCATTGAAGCAGGTGTGCAGGGTTCCTGCCCTGGGAACTGCAGGGCACCAGTGGACGTGGGGCCGACTGCAGACAGGGGTGTGGGGCAGGGCTAGCTGGAGGCAGGGTGTGTGGGGCTGGCTGCGGGCAGGGCAGGGGGTGAGGAGCTGGCTGGAGACAGGATGCGAGGTTGGCTGGAGACGGGGGGGTGTGGGGCTGGGTGGAGGCAGGGCAGGGGCTGGAGGTAAGGGCTGGCTGCAGGCAGGGCAGGGGGGTGCGGGGCTGGCTGCAGGCAGGGCAGGGGGTGTGGCAGGGGCTGGCTGCAGGGCTGGGGGTGTGGAGCTGGCTGGAGACAGGGCAGGGGGTGTGGGCATAGGTGCCAACTCTGTGGGTGCTCCAGGGCTGGAGCACCCACTGGGAAAAATTGGTGGGTGCAGAGCACCCACTGGCAGCTCCCTGCCGCACCCCCCCGCCCCAGCTTGCCTCCGCCTCCTCCCCTGAGTCAGTACCTATGGGTGTGGGGCTGGCTGGCAGGGGGTGCGGCAGGGGCTGGAGACAGGGGCTGGCTGCGGGCAGGGTGGCGGGTACTCATGGGGAGAGCGGCTCAGGGCAGCAGTGCACGGAGCAGCCCGAGCCGAGCAGCAGAACTCAGCCCAGGCCAGCAGAGCAGCCGGGGACCTGCCGGGCAGCAGCAGCAGCGGGAGCCCCAGGGCCAGGGGAGCAGCACAGCAACAGGGCCCATGCCCAGGGCCAGGCGGCGGCCCGCATGGCTCCTGCTCCCACAGCGCCGTGCCCCCGGCCGGGGTGGGGCCGGAAGAGGAATGACATCGCTTCCTGGCTGGCCGGAGCCCATCAAAGCGGCAGCGCCCCCTCCCACAGCAGGGGGAAGCGGGTTACACGTTTAGCCGGGGCCGGGCGAGCATCCCAGACATGCAGCTCCTGCAGGTAACTCTAGGCTTACCATGCCTCCCTATTTTCCCGGACATGTTCGGCTTTTTGGAAATTCCTCCCGGACGGCGACTTGAGAACCAAAAAGCCGGACATGTCCGGGACAATACGGACGTATGGTAACCCTAGCAGTCTGGTTTGGGTGATCGTTACTAAACAAAGGTTATGTAGGATATTACTGTGTAAGGCTCTTTCACTGGTAAAAGGTCCTGCAAACCTGCAGAAGCAGTATACACACGGAGCTCTACGTATTGGGAAAGGTTGTGGGTACTTAAATTGACCAGGTTAGTTACACCCTGAACCCTACGGATTGGGTCCGGGTAAGTGCTTTTCGCCTGGAGCCCTACGAATTGGGAAAAGGTGAGGTGCCTAAAGTAACCAGGATACGCCTGGAGCCCTATGGATTGGGAAAAGGTGGGGTGAACTAATCTGTGCAGGTAACATCCCACGCCCAGTCGCACACTTGGGGGGGGGGGGGGGCGGCTCTGCATTGATGGGACCCTCAGAGCCAGGCTCTGCCCTGAGCCCTGGGCCCAGCAGAGGGGACGCCTGGCCGGGGAGCAGGGACGGAGTCACTGGGGGGGTCCCAGACATGGGGGAGCAGCCTTCTACCCTGCACATGGTCTGACGCTGCCCTGGTCACCGCGGTGTCGGGCGCCTGCCAGTCGAGCATTAAGCGACGTGGCCCCATCTGTCACGGGCGGGTCGCTCTCTCTCGTCCTCTCCCCGGGGGAGGTCTGTGCCCACTGCGGAGGGTCTGGTCTGGGGTGGTTTGAGGGGGTCAATGGCTGCGCTGCCCCGGGTCGATAATGGAGCAGGCCGGCTGGGGGGAGGGCGCCTGGCCTTGGAGCTGGAGGTGGGGAGGTTTGGGGGGCTCTTGGCTGCTGGGGGAGCTCGTTCTGCAGCCTGGGCCCGGACCCGGAGGAAGTTCTGTCCCCTGCTCAGACGAGCGTGACCCTGATTGTGGCCGGGCTGGAGGCAGGGAGCCGTCACCCCAGGATCACCCCAGAGCTGTGGGCTGTTGCAAGACACACTTCCCCTTTTCACAGATTTTTCGGCTGCTGCTTTAGCAACTTTGGATCTAAATTTATCCCTCCCGCTTCCCATTACGGGTGCCAGAAACCACAACCCCTCCACCCCTCTGTCCCATCTCTGTCTCACACCACTGTGCTAAGAATAGCATCTGCAGCGACACTACCTGAGAAGGAGGTTGGCCAGACCCCTCCACCCTCATGCTCCAGGGCGGGTGCTGGGCCCAGCCAGGTCAGGAAGGTATCTCTGCCCTGCTGCAGGAGGTGATGAGGGGAGCGGGAGGGGGGGGGGACCAGGCAGCTGCAGGAGGGGATGTGCTTTGCTGGGTGTGGCAGGGAGCTGGCTTTGCTCTGACTGCAATAGATTTGGGCTGGAGATTGCAGATAAACCATGTGATAGAAGAAAGGGGCCGAGCACATCACGGGCTTCCTGGGCCTGCAGCCTCCGGCGCAGTTCCTCATTCCGCTCGCACTCGGGCCTCAGACTCGGTGGAGCTGGGCACCAGGACGTTGGTGGCAGCGCTGAGGGGTCCCCACTTGCCCATCATGGCGTCTGCTCTCACCGTCCTCCTCCTCGGTGAGTACCGGAGACAGCCAGGGCCCGTGCCCAGGATCTGAGACCAGGGCGTGTGCCCATGGGTGTGTGTGTGTGACACTAGAGCAGAGGTGGGCAAACTATGGACCGTGGCTACATCCGGTCTGTGGGACCCTCCTGCCCGGCCCCTGAGCTCCTGGCCCAGGAGGCTCGCCCCCGGCCCCTCCCCTGCTGTTCCCCCTCCCCCATGGCCTTGGCTCACTCTGCCGCCACCATGCTCTGGGCGGCAGGGCTGCGAGCTCCTGGGGCAGCACATCTGCAGAGGCCGGCCTGACCCGGTCTCTGTGCTGCGCGGTGGCGTGGCTGGCTCCAGCCAGTGTGGTAAGGGGGCAGGGAGCAGGAGGGTTGGATAGAGGGCAGGGGAGTTCGGGGTGGTGGTCAGGGGACAGGGGGGTGGATAGGGGTCGGGGCGGTCAGAGGGCAGGGAACGGGGGGGTTGAATGGGGGTAGGGGTCCCGGGGGGCAGTCAGGAAGGAGCAGGGGTTGGATGGGGTGGCAGGGGGCAGTCAGGGGCGGGGGTTCCGGGGGCTGTCAGGGGACAGGGAACGGGGGGGGTTGGATGGGGCAGGGGTCCCGGGGGGCAATCAGGAAGGAGCAGGAGTTGGATGGGGTGGCGGGGGGCAGTCAGGGCCGGAGGTTCCAGGGGCTGTCAGGGGACAGAGAGAAGGCCTGGTTGGATGGAGCAGGGGTCCCGGGGGGGCAATCAGGAAGGAGCAGGGGTTGGATGGGGTGGCGGGGGGCAGTCAGGGGCGGGGGTTCCGGGGGCTGTCAGGGGACAGGGAATGGGGGGGGGGGGTTGGATGGGGCAGGAGTCCCGGGGGGGCCGTCAGGGGGTGAGAAGCAGGAGGGGTCAGATGGGGGCGGGGCCGGACCATGCCTGGCTGTTTTGGGAGGCACAGCCTCCACTAATCAGCCCACCATACAATTTTGGAAACCTGATGCGGCCCTCAGCACAAAAAGTTTGCCCACCCCTGGACTAGAGCATGTGCTCATGGGCGGGGGATCTGAGACCAGGGTGTGTGTCCATGGGGGGAGGGAGCTGAGGCCAGGGCGTGTGCCCATGGGGGGATCTGAGACCAGGGCGTGTGCCCATGGGAGGGAGCTGAGGCCAGGGTGTGTGTCCATGGGGGGGATCTGAGACCAGGGTATGGGATCCAGTGGCTCTGGGATCTGGTCCCTAACCTGCCGTCTCCTCTCCAGGCTGCTGGCTGGCCAGGCAGAGTGGGGTGTCGGGCGGTGAGTATCCATGGGGTGGGATATGGGGGAATGTTACCATTAAGGATGGTGGGGAAGGGACAGGGAACAGAGAGCCAAACCCTGAACCGTTACCCCAACCTCACACTGACCCCCCTCAACCGCTGTTCCCAGGTCAAAGGGAGTCCCACATCCTGCCGTGCAGGACCCAAAATATGCCCCCACCAGACCCAGCCAGGCCTAAAAAACCGTCCCATCAAACCACTGCCTGCTCCTCTTCTAGAGGGTGTGAATCTAGAGTGCCTGGACTGACTGCAAGAGAGATAATCTTGATTAGCCCTGGGAAAGCCAAGATCAGAATCCAGCCCTGCCCCCAGGGGTGACTCCAGATTGGCACCCGCGGGGGTGGGGTGGAGCTGAGATCAAAACCCAGCCCTGCTTCCTGTGTAGTCAGGAGTGACTCCGGATTGACCCCGGGGGCGGGCTGAGATCTGACAGACCCTGCTGTGTATTTCCCAGGGGTGGTGAGGACGGGGCGGTTTCTGGACACGCAGGGGTTGGGTGGGGGCAGGACAGACAGACAGACACCAACGGGGCAGGGGCTGGCCCCCACCCCACTGACCTGGTTCTTTTTTTAATCCAGAGAGAAATTTTCCCAAGCCCTCCCTGTCTGTGAGCCCCTGGGGGGTGACTGAGCTGGGGGAAAATGTCACCTTCCGGTGTGTGGGGGAGCAGCCAGGCATGAGGTTTGTTCTGAGTAAAAATGGAGCCTATATAAAGATTCAGGACCCTTCTGGGAGTGAGGCCGTATTTCCCGTCCCCAGCGTGGGACCGGATGACAGCGGAAGCTACACCTGCCAGTATCAAACCAAATCACAAACAACTGACTGGTCGGAGCCCAGCAACCCCGTGGAGCTGGTGGTACCAGGTGAGGGGCCCGGCTCGGCGACCCCCCTCCAGCCCCACACCGAGCCGGACCTTTGGGGGGGTCTCCGCGATGCTCAGAACCAGGGCCCAGCCGTGGAGCAGGGAGTGAGTCACTGGGGGTTTCAGACCCTCCACCCTGAGCACCGGAAATGATGCCCAGGCTGGATCAGACAGCACCCCCTACTGAGCCCCCCGCCCTGCAGCCTGCTGCCCTCTTGTGCTATAAATCCCCCAAATCTTGCGGGCTCTGACCCCACTTGATTCCCCTGGGCCCCCCAACATCCTCCCCATAAAATTTTCTGCTGCCTCCGCCCTGTGGTGTCCCAGCCCCTTGGGCGCCGCCTGGGGTGGGAGGGACTGGAGGGGAACAGACCAGCTACCCCCGGCACTCACGGCTGCTGCTGTTTCCCAGGTGGATCAGGACCGCTGGTTCTGACTTGGCCCATCATCGCCGGGGTGAGCGCGGCGGCCACCGTCCTCCTCCTCCTCCTTGTGGCCTTCGTCTGCTTCAGAAAAACCCAAGCCAGTGAGTGCCCCACCCAGCGAGGGAAGGGTTAAACCTGCTGCTAAGCAGGGCGGGATGGGGTCACGGCTTGGATGGGGGACTGTGCCGGGAAAGCCAAGGAGCAGGGGGGCTCAGCAGAGGGAGCTGCTGCATGTGTAATCCCTATACACACAGCTGTCCCACCCCAGAGGTGGCCACATCTCAGTGCCAGGCTAAGGGTCCCTGTATAATCAGCCGCCGGCACCGTGCGTCTCAGGTACCTGGGGTGACAGAGGAGCCGACCGGCCTGGATCAGGTTCGTTATAACGAATCACTAACGAGGGAGGATTGGGGACAGGAAAAGCCCCCACCGAGTTAATCTGCCCCTCCCCCTGATCCATGCTATGGTGTTGCGCTGACCCCTGCTGGTCCGTCCCACCCCAGCAGGGATCCAGGCTCAGCAGCAGATGGGACCCCCCCAGGCTCCCCCACCCCTGCTGCCCTGTGGGGGGTGAGTGGCCGGCGCTGGGACCGGGCGATCCCGATCGGCTCATGGGGGATTCTGGTTTGTGTCCCTCTGCAGGAAAAGGAGCCGCACCGAGACCGAGCAGGTAGGAACCTGGCTCCTCCCCCTCCCGATGGACCTGCTGGGGTCACAGGGCTCCTGGGTTCTGTCCCAGCTCAGGGAGGGGAGTGGAGTCTAGTGGTTAGAGTGGGCTGGGGTGGGGTCTGGTGGTTAAGGCAGGAAGCTCAGGGAACTGGGCTCAGGGTGAAGCAGGATGGGGGGGCTCTCCGGGTGTGTTGGGGAATCTCCCCGCGGGTGGGGGGAATATGACATTTACAAGGGGATTTTCTCTTTTAGCACCAGCCCTATGGGGGCATTAAAGGCACCAGCTCAGCAAGACCCCATCTGTGAGTAACACACCTAAGGGGGAATCAGGGTGGGGCAGGACCCCGGGGGAGGGGAGGGGCTTGTGGGGGCTCCACCCATATGGGGCGGGGCCTGATTTACAGCTGCTGCTGGGCGGGACTAAGGAGAGGGCCCCAGAGGTAGCTGGTGTCAGCTGAGAGTGTTGGACTCCTAGGAGCTCCCTGGGGCCTCCCTCCCTTCCAGCTCTAGTTCCCCATCCACTCCCGGCTCCCAGCCCCCTGCTCTAACCACTAGTCTAGACCCCCCTCTCCTTCCGAGCCAGGGCGAGAACACAGGCGTTCTGACTCCCAGCCCCCGCCCCCGCTGTAACCCACAGACATCTCTGTGACTCAGTTTTCCTCTCTGTAACATGGGGCTCATGACCCTGGCCCGTGCTGTGGGGCGAGGGAGGGGTGGCTGTGCCGGGCTCTGAACCCCCTGGATGGATGGGGGGGTCGGAGCTGGGTGTGGGGTTCTGCTCTGGGCCGGCCGGGGGTGCAGCTCAGCGGGTGTCTCTGTTCTGCAGACGCCTCTGTCGACAAAGGGAAACAGCCGCAGACCCTGGTAAGTGTCCCCTGTTCCCCCATGGGGCCTGACCCCATCCTTGACCCACATGGACTCCGGCAGCCCCCTCACACACCCACCCCTTTCCTGACACACTCAGTGGTTTGGGGTAGAGGTCGGGCTGCTGGGAGGGGGTGGGCTTACAGGATCGCCAGGTGTGTGTGTGTGTGTGTGTGTGTGTGTTGGGGTGTTGGTGGATTCACCCACACACACACATCAGTGACTCTCTCCCCTCCCAGCCCCAGGAGCCCGACCGCGGCGCCGACGGACTCACCTACGCCGAGCTGGACGGCCAGGCGCTGCAGGCCAAGCAGGGGGGCCTGGCACCTGCCCGCAAGCCCACCCAGCCCAGAATGTACGCCATGATCAACATGAGCCGGGGGGCCCTGCAGTGAGATTTCCCCCATGGGGCGCTAGCCCCCAGGGGGTCGACACCCCCTTGCAGTGCCAAACCCAGAGAATTCTGCTTCTAGGGAAGATTTATGGGGGACGCTGCCCTCCTGCCACTGCAGCCCCCTTCCCATCGAGTTGCTGTCCCCCTGCCCCGCCCAGACCCACATGTGGGGACCAGTGTGGAGGACTCAGCACAGGAAGGGGGAGGGGATGCACTGAAGTGGCTGTTTATATTATTTTGCATCCTGTTAATCTCCAGATTTGTAATAAACACAGAACCACAAACCAGCCCAACCTGGGCACCCCACAGCCCCCCTGTGCCTGTGCCAGGAATGTGTGTAACACCTGGGGGAGATGGGGTCGGGTGCGTGGGCTGGTTGTACAGGGACCCCTCGCCTGGCACTGGGATGCGGCCACCTCTGAGGTGCGGGGGCTGAATATACAGAGACCCCCTCTACCAGTGCTGGGATGCGGCCCCTCTGGGGTGGGGCACTGGTTATACAGGGACCCCTCGCCCAGCACTGGGTTGTAGCCCCTCTGGGGAAGGGCATCAGTTGGGCAGGGCGCCGGGGTTCACACCCTGACTCTGGGTGAAGCTACAGAAGGGTCTGATGCCTGTGACCAATTTGCGCCGGCTGTTTACATCCCCTCCATGGGGTCGTCCCTTCCCCGCTGTGCTGGGGGATCCATTGCCATGAGCCGGGCTGGGGGGGGCTAAGGGGAAGTGATCCCTGGGCGGTGCCCATACAAGAGATCTGGGGGCATCACCCTGTGACCCCGATGTTCCCCTCCTCGGGACCCCGGGCCGGACAACATGGGCACACAGAGAGCCTCACAGCTAATCCCCTACTTGAGACTTCCCTGCAAGGGCTCAGGCCCCACCCCCAGGCCCTGCCTCTTGGGCAACATGGGAATCGCCACTTGCTGGGAGCAGTGCGGGGGCTATGACACAGAATGGGGCAGTTCTGAATCCCCCCTGTAGGGGGTGGGGGGGCTGTTTTCCTTTGAATGAGGCTTTCTTGCCATTCAGCGGTGTGTGGAAGAGTAGTCCCCTCAGCTCCACCATCTTGGCCCCTACACAAGATTCTCCTCCCCTCCAGATCCTGGTCCCTGCATGAGATGCCCCCCCCCCGAGATCCTGGCCCCTGCAACCTCCGGATCCACAGATTGGCCTGGAAAGACATGACTGGCCCACATCCATCTGCCCCTGGGCACTCAGAGGTCGTCTGTCTCCCCGATGCCTCAGTTTCCCTTCTGCTTAAAGAGCCCCCTTGAGCCTGCTCGTCCTCATCTGTAACACTCTGTACATTGGGGGAACACCCTGCGCCCCCACGTTCATCCTTGTAATATGATTGTGTGGGATCCACTGCAGAGTTTGTCACGTCGGGTGTCTTCGGAAGGCTCATGATGCACTGAGCATTGTTGTTACAGTGATGTTGTAGGTTGTAATTTCATGTATATAGTTATGAGGCTGAGAATGTGTCCTCATGGCTTTAAATAAGCCCAGGCAAAATTCTCCAGGAGCCGAGGGTCAGTTCACACCTCATCAGGGCATGTGTGGGACAAACCCAGCCCAGCCTCACAGGAACAAAGGTTGCTGGCCTAGGCAGCAACAAAGGATCTGTTGGACTCTCAAGTCACCCCCCTTTGGTCAGTTTGGGACTGCGATGAGGTAATGCTCACCTGACTCCAAAGCGGGGTGGGGGTGGGGGGTCGGTGGGCAAAGCCAAGAGGGAAGAAAGGACATGATAAAAGGGAGAGTTGTTTGCCATGCTCTCTCTCTTCCACCTCCATCTCCAGCAGGGCTTCTCAAACTGGGGGTCGGAACCCCTCAGGGGGTCGCGAGGTGATTACATGGGGGGCCATGAGCTGTCAGCCTCCACCCCAAACTCCACTTTGCCTCCTGCATTTATAATGGTGTTAAATATATAAAAGTGTTTTTAATGTATAAGGGGGTCACACTCAGAGGCTTGCTATGTGAAAGGGGTCCCCAGTACAAAAGTATGAGAGCCACTGATCTACAGACACCACCACCAACAACCTTTTATGTACTTGAAAACTGTTATGTCCCCTCTCAGTCTTCTCTTCTCCAGACTAAACAAACCCAATTTTTTCAATCTTCCTTCATAGGTCATGTTTTCTAGACTTTTAAACATTTTTGTTGCTCTTCTCTGGACTTTCTCCAATTTCTCCACATCTTTCCTGAAATGTGGCGCCCAGAACTGGACACAATACTCCAGCTGAGACCTAATCAGCATGGAGTAGAGCAGAAGAATGACTGCTCGTGTCTTGCTTATGTGATACAGCATGGCCAGAGGGCAGCAGGAGAGGGTTAGAAGGGAGCCTTATTCCCTGTACAGGGAAGAAAGTTTGCTGTAGATTAATTAAAGCACCTGAAGCCAATTAAAGCACCTGAAGCCAATTAGGGCACCTGAAGCCAGTCACCTAATAAAACCCCCTGCTTCAATCAGACAGGGGAGGAGCTGGAGTAGAGAAGATTGGTGTTGGAGCAGAGAGCAGTTTGGAGGGAAGCAGAGGAAAGTTTGGAGAGGTGCTGTGGTGGGCTAAGAAGACCTTAGGTAAAGGGACACCTGGCTTGTGCAGAGGGAGGGTAGGAAGCCCCCACAAGTTGAAGGGCAGGAGAGGGAAGTAGCCCAGGGGAAGGAACCACTAGTTCAAGTGGTTTACTGCTATCCCTAGGGCCCCTGGACTGGGACCTGGAGTAGAGGGTGGGCCTGGGTCCCTCCTTCTCTACTCCCCTCCTCTAGGACACTAGTAGGGTAGTTAATATCCCAGTTCAGGGGCAAGAAATGGTGCCCTGAACCCCCCTCCCCCCCAGAAGAGAAAGCACAAGACCCCATCATAGTAGTGCTGGCAATTTGCCACACTTACAACACTCCTGCCAATACATCCCAGAATTGTATTTGGTTTTTTTTTTTTTTTTTTTTGCAACAGCGTTACACTGTTGACTCATATTTAGCTTGTGATCCACTATGACCCCCAGATCCCTTTCTGCCATACTCCTCCCCAGCCCCCCAATGTCCTTTCCTGACCCCCTTCTCTGCTCCCACACTTTGCCATGTAGCCCCCCACCCTCAGTAGATCTGAAGTGGGGGGAGCATGATTGTTTCCTGCCAAAACCCCTGCAGAGCCAGGCGGGGGTAGGGAGAGGGGATGGAGGTGCCCCCATGGCCATGGGGCAGGTTCAGCCTGAAACACACACAGGGGGACCCTGCTCATCCCAAATCCCCCCTCCCCTCCCCTGTTACTGTCCTGCCCAGTCCTCCCCTCCCCCACCCCACACCCTGCCTGTCTTATAATGGCCCCCACATCCCCTCAGCCTACCTCCCTGCCGGGGACAGGCCAGGCGGGAGATGGGGGAGATGGGGAGATGGGCTGATGGGGGGGGGGGGGGGAGTGAGCATGAGGGGGGAGCAGGCTGGGGGTGTCTTTCCCATGTAACTCCCCCTACACAGCAAAGTGGGGGGCAGGATGGTTTTCACACTAACTCCCAGTTAAGATGGGGCAGCTCCAGTGGGGGGGAGGGGTCAGGGGGAGACAACAACCCCCCATGGCCCCAGGGTGGGATCAAGAGATGGGAGTTGGGGGCACAGGCTGGGGGTCAGTCTAGGGTCCGAGAAACCGGAGGGCTCATTCCCATGCAGCCATCGCCCCACCCTGACAGTCCGGCCATCTCAGCCAGGGGGCAGCATGGCTGCCCTGTGAGGGCTGCAGGGGGTGATGGGGCGGCCATGTTAACTGAGAGCCGCCAGGGGTCCCTTCCCTACAACAGGGAGGTCGGGGGCGTGACGGGATGGGATGCGGGAGGAGAACAGGGGATGGGACGTGGGGCATGAGGGGCACGACGGGGTGAAGGGACATGGGATGGGGCAGAACTAGGAGGGTGGGGAGCTGATGGGGGGGATGTGAGGGAACTACAGGCTGCGGGGATAGAACAGGGGGGACAGCCAGGGACATGAGGGGACGCAGGTCAGGGAGCAGAACGGGGGGCTGAGGGGCCCAATGCGTGAAAGTCAGGGGTGGGGGATGAAGAGCAAATGAGATGGGGAGCCAGAGCTGGGGCATCTGCTGGGGGGGGGCAGTTTATCTTGAGCTCTGTCCCTGTGATCTTCCCCCTCCCCTTTCTGGGGGGCTGGTCGGCTCCCGCCTCTGTGTCCCTTTCACAGCATCCTGGGGTCGGAGAGGGAAGCTTGGCTCGGCTGTCGGCCCCTGTGAGCTCTGACCCGGGCCCTGAGCTGTGCGGACCCACTGCCCCGGGGATGGGCTGGGGAAGGGACACGGGGCTTTTCACCTCTAGGGGGCTGGCTCTGATCTGTATCCTTTTCTCTAAGCACCAGACCCCACCCCACAAGCAGAGCCAGGGAGAGAACCCAGGAGTCCTGGCTCCCAGCCCCTCCCTGCCCCAATCATTAGACCCCATTCACCTCCCAGAGTCGGGGTATATAACAGGGTAGGTGCCGGGCATCAGGTTCACACAGAGTTTCACAGGCAGTAGCAGAAACAGGAAGCGAGCGCCGGCTCTGGTCAGACTTCCCCTTTCATGGCTTTATCAGCTGCTCCTTTAACCACTCAGGATCTAAATTTACCCATTTCTCGCACCCTCATGGGGGGCCGGAAACCACAACCCCTCCTACCCTCCCACCCCTCTGTCCTGTCTCTGTCCTATGCCACTCGGCTAAGAATAGCAGCGACACTACATGAGAGGGAGGTTGGCCAGGTCCCTCCACCCTCATGCTCCAGGGTGGGCGCTGGGGAAGAAAGGGGCCAAGTGCATCACGGGCTTCCTGGGGCCGCAGCCCCTGGCACAGTTCCTAATTCTGCTCGCACTCGGGCCTCAGGCTTGGTGGAGCTGGGCACCTGGGAGTTGGTGGCAGCGCTGAAGGGTCCCCGCTGCCCCGTCATGGCATCTGCTCTCACCGTCCTCCTCCTCAGTGAGTATCGGAGACAGCCAGGAGTGTGTCCATGGGGGGAATCTGAGCCCAGAGTGTAGGATCCAGTCGCTCTGGGATCTGGTCCTAAAGACCCATCTCCTCTCCAGGCTGCTGGCTGGCCGGGCGGAGCGGGGTGTCGGGAGGTGAGTATCTGTAGGGAATGGGGGAGCTGGGGGAATTTCCACATTAGGGACAAGGGATGTGGGTGGGGGGTGAGGGGCGCCAGTTCCCCAA
Organism: Actinemys pallida; assembly: GCA_023634205.1. Classification (NCBI taxonomy): domain Eukaryota; kingdom Metazoa; phylum Chordata; order Testudines; family Emydidae; genus Actinemys; species Actinemys pallida. The sequence goes on from JALMGD010000024.1 coordinate 1,068,100, forward strand.
AGGGATGATCCTGTCAGACACCCAGAGGTGGGAATGAGACCTTGCCCTACTCATTACAGGGAAGGGAACCTGATAGAACAACTCGGGGATTTTGTAAACATGTTTTCTTGTGGGGGCCTGTCCTGGGAGCTGCTTGCTCAAATGACCCAAATTTGGACCAGGAACCCCACAGGGTAGATCGCAATTCACCGTTTGACTGTGATGGGGGCAGGGCTGGGTTCTGATCTCAGCTCCTCTGGGTCAATCCAGAGTCACCCCTTGTCACAGACTCACAGATCGTGCCCACTCTTGGCCCCGTGTGGTCCGTGGGGGGTGGTGTCCCTTTCAATGCAACAGCCCTTCTCGGGGGTCCACTCTCTCTCAGGGTCAGGCCCCTCCACCTCCTGGAGCCACACCTCTCAGACCCTTAGCACGTCTGTCTCTGCCGTGGACCCCCTCAGGGAGTCCACTCGCTCTGGACCCCCGGAGCCTCCACCCCCCGAAGGGGTGGATGCAACCCTGTTCTCTAGCCCGGAGTGACTCTCAGCCAGCATAAAACAGGAGGGTTTATTGAGAGTTGAACACAGCACAGTAAACTCTCAGGGCCTCAGGCCTCTCCTCCCTCAGCCCAGCACATCCCAGTCTCTCTGCATCCAGGTGGGCTCTGCCTGCTCCCCCTCTCCAGCCCCAAGCCCCCCTGCTTCCCAGTTGGGCCTCCAAGATCCCCAGCCCCAAGCACCGCCTCTGTACATTGTCTTCTCTCCAGGTAAACAGGGTGTAAACTGGGGCCTCCTCTCCTCGCTTCTGTCCTCTGGCTGGAACCGGCTGGTTAGGTCACTGGGTCCTCACTCTGCAGACCATTGTCCTCCCACTGGCCAGAACCGGCTGCAACTCCTGAGCTGGGTCTCTGGGTCGCAGGCTCAGGTCACTGGGGTATCCATCCTCCCGGCCATTGGCTGGGGTCCCAAGTTCCCTCTCCAGTCTTCTGTAACAACAAACTCCCTCTCCCCTGACCTCATTAAACCAGTAACACCCAGGGAAACTGAGTCACACCACTCCACATGCAAACCATTGAAACCCCACCAAAAACAAGAAAATCCCCCACTTCGTCACACCCCTGACTGCAATGGGGGCAGGGACAGGTTCTGATCTCAGCTCTTTGAGGTCAATCCGGAGTCACCCCTGACTGCAGCAGGGGCAGGGCTGAATTGACCCTGCATAACTAAAGCAATCAGAGATTGGAAATTTCCTTTCCCCCCTGCTGTGTCTCACCCCGGCTGTGAGCCGCGGGGCTGGGCCTGCACCCCAGGGACGGGCAGGGGGTAAAACACTGGAGCGACAGATGGGCAGAGGATTGAATCAGATGGACGTGGTTTGTGTCACCCCCACTTACTGCCTGTTTGTTTGTGAAACAGGGGTCCTACCCCAAACCCTCCATCTCCCTCTGTGTTTTCCCCGGGAATTGAAATAAGGGGAGGGTTTCAAATAAGGGGTGAGACCTTGAGGGTGAAGGGTTGTATGGCACCCTAGTAAAAACTGAAAAATGTTTCATGACCATTTTATTAGATTTTAAAATCATCACACAAATTAAAGTTAGCTACTCAAGCCTTCTATGAAGCACTACATCTACATCCTTCTTGGTTTCTTGTTATAATTTTGCACAACTCTGTTAATGAACTTCTTGAACGCAATGCATTAATCTTTGGTGGCTTCTCATGTATCCGGTACTTCCATTCCTTCAGCTGATATGCTCATTAGTTCATTCACGTGATCAGGGAGAAGGCAACTTCTTTCAAAACACAAAATTCTATTCAATGATGAACAAGAACGCTCAACTGTAGCTGTTTAGACTGGGAGTAGCAAGAGATTAATTCCTACTACTTTCAGCCCAGGAAACATAGCATAAAGATCAGGTCGAGCCACTAGTGGTGATAAAAAAGAAGTTGAAGTTAAATCTTCATTCATTCGTCGTATGATATTCCACTCTGTGTTCAAATTCTCTATTCTGTCTTGAGCACATGGCAGCCCCATTGCTGGTAGTGCCTCACTCCACTCAACTATCAGTGTTTTATAAGACTGGGATCTGTAAAAGCTACGTAGAGGTTGAGTAGAATCTAGAAGTCACTGTTGTAGATTTTTAAGAATCAAGTCTGTGTACTTTTTCAGTAATCTTAACAAACACTTCTTGTCCTCTTCACTTAAGGATTCAATATAAATGCCTTCATTAGTCAATTTCTGGACTGAAGTCTTTGCTTCTTCCAGTACTTTTTCAATGGATAGCTCTCTGTCTGATCCAAATGTCGCTTCTATTGCTTTACAAAGATCTACTACTGTTTTAGCAGATGCCTGGATGGCATTGATTAATGACCCAAGTGGTTTCAACAGAGAGAGAGTGAATGGCAATAGTCTTCTCTGAACGTAGTAGCAAAAGTAATCCACCAGCCTCACTACTTAGATCCATCCCATCTTGGTAGATATTTTCCAAAGCCAGTAATAATGGCTGGAGTAATTTTAAGACAACAGCCAAGGATTGCTCATGAGAAAGCCAGCGGTTTTTCCGAGGTTGGACTAATTTGAACTTCAGTCCCAGTGTATCCTACATTTTCCAAGATATTCAGTCTTTTTGGACTCTTGCTGGAAAAAAGAATATAATGAAGACATTAAATGTATAGCTTTTTTTAAATGTCTTTTGAAGAGTCTGCAGCTCTTACTAGCGCTAGTTGGAGTAGATGACCTCTGCAGTGTGTATAGGAAAGATTAGAGTTACACTTTTCTCTTGTGCTCCACCATGTCTTCCAGAGAAGTTTACAGCTCCATCAAATGCACAAGCAGATATCTGTTTGGGGTCCAATTGACAAGCATTTAACTCTTCTAAGATGTGGGTTGTCACAGGTGCAGCCAATCTTTCTTCTATCACTTGAACATCTAGAAATGTATCTACTGGCCTACCACTGACATCAAGATAATGTACACAATGACTTACTACTTGATACCCATTTGCATCGGTGCATTCATCAGCCATGTATGCAAATTTTCTGAATGTGGTGAGAGAGTTCTTCACTTTTTCAACTGTTGAGTCTTTCACTGTTGCACCACATGCGTCTAGCCGGTCAGTTGAGTTTCTTGCAGAAAGATAGTGAGCATTTGCTGGTCTTGTTCAGAACCAGTGTTCGACTTCAGGATGAACAAGTGACAATGCACTTAACATTGGCCTCCAGTTTGTGGTGTGTGGTATCTCTTGCTTAAATAGAAAGTAGGATGCCACAGCCATGTTTGTTCGCATGAACTGTTATGTCTCCAGCATTCTTAACAGCCTCATTAACACTCACCGGTGCTGTCCTTGGTTAGTGGAGACTCAGAGTTCAGAGGTGCTTTCACATGAATTCACCTCCCAGGTGGGGGCAAGAAGGCACCTTGTTCGTTCCTCCATCTGCTCACTGTTCACTCTGGCCACTGCTGTTCATTGTGCAATGTTCACTCCATCGCTGTGTTGCCAGTTGCCCTGCACCATCACCTTCTGCTGCCACCTGCCACTGTGACCTCTGCAAGTTGGTCTCTTGAGGTTCCACCAGATCTCAGTGATTTCAGCTGAGCTCTCTGTGGGGAAACCTCGCTGCTAGTGCAGACTGGGCTGTCTCTTCCACAGAAACACTGTCCCACAGCAGGTCTAAGCACTTAGACCTGATTATCAGTGATTTCAGCTGTAGTGGTCACTTAACAAAACAAAAGACTATCTATGGAGCCTAATCAGATCTGTCTCTAAACAGTGGAGAGGGGCAGGTCAAATAGTACTTGTGACTCAGGCAGACCATCAAGCAAGACACCTGTCCCCACCCTCTCTCTTGACACCCTAAATCAGCACAGGCGAAGTACAACTACCCTTTACTCATACAATAAGAACAACAACATTTCATTACCCCAGCAGTCAACTGATTTGTAACCCAACCCCAGCCAAAATCTATCACTTAGGCAACACAGCTCTGTTTGCTGGATACGTAGGTAGATTAGGTGTGAATGTAAATACAATCTGGTCCTGAAGCCTTTCCCCCCAGTCCCAGCTCATCACTAGCTGTCAGGGAGAGCTCATTTAGACTTTGCTTACAAATCATCATTTGAAATGATTAGGTTGGCCGACATCACCTAAATGAATGCACCGACATGGTCATAAAAACAACAGCTGTAGAAGGAAGCTAGTCTATGGTTATACTTTTCAAATCTATTCTACTTTTTCAGATACACGTATTTTATTATACACTGTATATGCTTTTAAAGTGTGTCTTAATGTTTCAATTTCAATTCAAATGTCCAAACAGTCACTAAATTGGCAACACTGCACGTGACTAGTTCACAAACGAGGGGGAGGGGTGTTGGGAAAATTCAGGGCCATGGGGGGGGGGGTGTAGGGAAATCCCTGGGTGGGGTGATCTCCGTGGGGGGAAATGTCACCATCGGGTGTCGGCATCAGCGCCTGGGCCTGAGGTTCCTCCTCTACAAGGCTGGAGATGGGAACTATCTGGCTCACACAGACCCTGCTGGCTCTGAGGCTGAATTTCCCATCACCAGCGCCAGATGGGAACAGAGTGGAAATTACATTTCTCGTTACAGCTAAAGAACAGGAGAAGCTGCCTACTCGGAGCCCAGCGACCCTGTGCAGATCATTGTAGCAGGTGAGGGGCCCAGTCCAGCATTTCGGCTCCCAGCCCCACACTCAGCCAGATGCCCAGGGGGTCTCCGTGAGCCCTGGCGCTCAGCAGCCCAACCAGTGAAGGTTGGGTGGAGGGGGGATATCTTGGCGCTGTGGTGCTTTTGTGCCCTGGAAACCAGGAGAGACCCTGACCCTGTCTCTGCCCCATCACTGATGCTCCACCCTGGGGATGGGGCGCAGTGGCCATGCCGGGGTCTGTCTCATGCCCCGTCTCCTCCCACTGCAGAGTTCAGCTCCCAAAACCCTCCATCTCCCTCAGCCCCAGCGGGGGGGGGGGGGGGGGGAGGGGGATGGTCGCCCTGGGGGCAGTCCATCCAGTGTTGGGGTCAGCGCCGGGGTCTGGAGTTTGTTCTGTACAAAGCTGGGGCCAGGAACTCAGCAGCGTGGGGCAGGGACTCGGCTGAGGTCAAATTTCCCATCCCCAAAGTGAGCCGGGCAGAGGGAGGCAGCAATACCTGCTATTATCCCCTGACTCGGATCCCGACACCTGGTGCAGCTGGTGGTAGCAGGTGAGGGGCCCGGCTCAGCGTCCCCACTCTCAGCCCCACACCCAGCCAGCCCCACAGGGCAGCTTCACACCAATGGGACACTCAGAGCCAGGCTCTGCCCTGAGGCCTGGGCCCAGCAAAGGGGACTGTCATGGATCCACAGAATCGGGGTTATGATCCCAGCTTTGGAGCAGCCTCTGGGAGCCCTCGTCAATGTGCCAGACCCCCTGCGCCTCTCACTCTTCCTTCAGGGCAAGCCCCACGGCTCCCCTGCCTCCTTAGGCTGGACCCCTGGGCCGGCTGCCCCCCGGCTTCCCGTCACGAGCGATGTTCAGCGAGTGCCACTGAGGCAGACCCTAAGGGAGACTGGTACAATCTTGGGGAGCAACGTGTCCTTCTGCAGGGCACCCCGCTGCATGGGCACACAGGAGGGGCTAGGAGGCCACTGCACCCAGCACAGGAAGTTCCGGGTTTGCCCGGAGAGAAGAACGTTATAGCCGGGTCCAGCCTGGCTCCCCAGAGCCCTGCCAAGCGCTGCCCCCCTGGGCCCCTGCTCTGTCCCTCGGCTCCCTCTTTGTTCAGGTTCCTGGGCGAGTCCCCGGCCTCCCGCCCCACCTCAGTCCTTGGCTGTCCGGCTGGTCACACCCGGCTGGCTTCCTGCGGGGGCTGGGCCATCCATGGTCGTTAGTTGGCGGCAGGTAGCAAATGTCCCGGAGATGGGCTTTGCCTTGGGGCCCCCCAAAACCCGAGACACCGTTCAAACATTTGTCGTGGCCGGGCCAGGAGTAAACAGCCTTTGTTCGCGACCTAGTTAACCATGCAACATAGAAGAGAAACTGAGGCAAACATGGAATTTGTACAAACTATTTACAGAAAATTCCCACTCTGTCACAGGGAAGCCAGCCGGGGAGCAGGGACGGAGTTACTGGGGGTGTTCGTTTGTTCCCCAGCCTGGGGACAGCAGCAGACGCTGGAGATTCAGAACAGAGGAAGGGGGGATCCCTGCCCCCAGGGGGAGCTGCAGAACAGGGGGTCATCGAGCTGCTGTCCCCCTGCCCTGCCCAGGCCCACCTGTGGGGGGCCAGGGAGAGCTCAGCACCAGGAGGGGGATAGGGAACGGGAGAGGACACATTGAGGCAGCTTTTATGTGGTTTTGCATCCTGTTAATCTCCAAATTTGTAATAAACACGGAACCACAAACCAGCCCCCACGCGGGCAGTCCCCAGCCCCCCATCCCTGCTCCGGAAGTGTGTGTCACACCTAGGGGAGATGGGATTGCTCGCAGGGGGGCAGGGGGCCCCTCCTGCTCTAACCACTAGACCCCAGTCCCCTCCCAGAGCTGGGATACATTACAGGGTCGCTGCCGGAGAATCCGTTTTATGCTGAGTTTCACTGGCAGTAACAGAAACAGAAAGCGAGCGCTGGCTCTGGACACATATCTCCTTTTCATGCATTTTTTTGCTGCTCCTTAAGCAACTTAGGATCCAAATGTATCCCTCCCTCCCAGGGGCCTGCACCCACAGCCCCTCTGCCTGTCTCACATAGGGTGACCAGATGTCCTGATTTTATAGGGACAGTCCCGATTTTGGGGTCTTTTTTAATATAGGCTCCTTTACCCCCCCCCCCCACTCCCTGTCCCGATTTTTTCACATTTGCTGTCTGGTCACCCTAGTCTCACATCACTTATCTAAGAACAGCATCTGTAGTGATGCTACCTGAGAAGTAGGTTTGTCAGGTTCCTCCACCCTCAAGCTCCAGGACGGATTCTGGGTCCAGCCGGGTCAGGAAGGAGTCTCTGCTCCGCTCCATGGGAGAGGGTCACTCCGTGGGGGGCACTGTGTGGGGGTGGGGAGCCCTCCTCTGCTCTGAGCTGCTGCTCCAGGGAGGCTAGACCGGCCCGTTGGAAAAGGTCAGGGCAGCTTGGTCATCTCTTGATACCTCCCGAGATTGCCCCATTCCCAGATGATCGCCAGACTGGGCAGCACCCATGTGGGGCTGGGAGATGATGGGAGGTGGGGGACCAGGCTGCTGCAGGAGGGGATGTGGTTTGCTGGGCATTGCAGGGATCTGGCTTTGCTCTGACCATGGTTGATTTGGCCTGGAGATTGTGGAGAAACCATCTGGTGAGGAGAAAGGGGCCGAGCGCATCACGGACTTCCTGGGGCTGCAAACTCACAGCACAGTTCCTCATTCCGCTCACACTCGGGCCTCAGGCTTGGAAGTGATCGGCACTGGGGCATTGGTGGCAGTGCTGAGGGGGCCCCCACTGCCCGCATGATGGCGTTTGCTCTCACCGTCCTCCTCCTCGGTGAGTATCGGAGACAGCCAGGGCGTGTGCCCATGGGAGGGGTGATCTGAGATCAGGGCATGTCCATGAGGGGGGGAGGGGGGAGAATCTGAGACCAGAGCGTGTGTCCATGGGGGGAATTTGAGTCCTGGGTGTGTGCCCATGAGGGGTCATCCAAGATCAGGGTATTTGTCCCTGCGGGCGCGGATCTGAGACCTGGGCGTGTGCCCATGGGGGTCGGGGATCTGAGATCAGGGTGTAGGATCCAGTTGCTCTGGGATCAGGTCACTAACGAGCCGTCTCCTCTCCAGGCTGCGGGCTGGCCAGGCACAGCGGGGTGTGGGGAGGTGAGTATCAGTCTGTGGGGAGGACGGTAACATCAAGGATGGGGGAGGGGAAGCATAGGGTGCAGAAAAGAGGAACTGAGCCCTGAATATTCCCCAAAACTCAACCCAAACTACCCCTGTCAGCTCAGACCCGGCCCCGTTCTTCTCTGCCCTCCCCCGCAACCCCATGGAGTAACTAGGAGCCAAATCTGGCTCCTGGGGTCTGACAACGCAGATGGGACCTGTCCCCTGGTTCAATGTCCTGCCCCCCACAGGCTGTGAGGATCCGGGGTGGGGAGTGGGGGCGGCCCATGGATTTATTTCAGCTCATACAAACACTAACAGGGCCCGTCCGTGGGCTCTGGATCCCCTCGGGGAACCGAAACATTCATGATCAGTGCAGCTGTGGGGGAGAACCCCCCAGATCCACCCCCAACAGCTCCCTCCCCTGCACTCACAGCCCTCCCCCCCCCCCCCCCGTTCCCAAGGCCTGGGGAACGGTGGGTCTTGTGTGACTCCCGTAGGGTTACAGACTCTATTTCCAACCCTGGGGCAGGGGGCAGAGCTGCAGGGGGCCACTGGTCAGGCTCCCTGGCCGGGCTCAGGTGGGACCTGGGCAGGGGACAATCACTCCATAGCGGATCAGAATCGCTGGTCGTATCTCAGCGACCCCGTGGAGATTATTGTAGCAGGTGAGGGAGGGGCCTGGCTCAGTGTCCCGGCTCCCAGCCCCACACCCAGCCAGCTCCTCAGGGGGTCTCTGCACCAATGGGACGCTCAGAGCCAGGCTCTGCCCTGAGCCCTGGGCCCAGCAGAGGGGATGCCTGGCTGGGGAGCGAGGACAGAGTCACTGGGGGGTTCCGCAGCCAGGGGGGAGAAGCAGCCACTGCAGATTTGGGGCAGAGGAAGGGGGGATCCCTGCCCCCAGGGAAGCTGCAGAGTGGGGAGGGGGGCCCTTTCCCAGGCAACACATCAGTTGGGGGTGAAGGGCAGAGCTGAAGGTTATAAGCCTCAGTAATTGGTAGAGGCTTGCACAGTCCCCTACAAGTCACTGGTGGTGCTGTGCACAGAACCCAGGAGTCCTGGCCCCCATCCTCCCTGCTCTCCCCACTAGACCCCACTCCCCTCCTAGAGCCAGGGACAACACGCAGGAGTCCTGGCCCCCATCCTCCCTGCTCTCCCCACTAGACCCCACTCCCCTCCCAGAGCCGGGGACAGAACCCAGGAGTCCTGGCTCCCAGCCCTCCCAGCAGAGAACCCAGGGAGTGAAGGGACCCTGGAGACTGGCCTGGCCTGTCACCCACTAAGGAGCAGAGCTCTGGGCCCCCAGGGGCTGGGGTTGCTCTGTGTCTCATGCTGTTAGCCCAGGGCTCAGAGGAAACTCTGGCCCCTGTGGAAAGGCATCCAGGAGCCCGTCCCCAGGGCCGCCGGGTCTGACCCACCACTGAGGCCGCGTGGTGAGGACGGGCCCCAGGACTGAGTGACGGGGCCTGCGTCTCATGGCCTGTCTGCTTCTCATTGCAGAGCCCAGCTACCCCAAACCCAACATTGCCCTGAGACCCAGTGGGGGGGTCTCCCTAGGGGGAGCCGTGAGCGTCTGGTGTCGGGGGCAGCGCCGGGGCATGCGGTTCGTGATGAATAAAGAGCGACGCCATTTTCCACCTGTGGATTCAGTCACGTTTGAGGCTGTGTTTCCCATCAGCAACGTGAGCCGGGAGGACGGTGGGAGCTACAGCTGCTCCTATCACAGCAGATTGGAGTCATCTGCTGTGTCGTACCCCAGCGACCCCGTGGAGCTGGTGGTGAGAGGTGAGGGGCCCGGCTCGGCGTCCCCGTTCCCAGCCCCACCCCCAGCCAGACCCTCACGGGGGTTCGGTGCCAATGGGACACTCAGAGCCGGGCTCTGTCCCGAGCCCTGACCCCGCAGAGGGGACGCCCGGCCGGGGAGCGGGGATGGAGTCACTGGGGGGTTCCCCACCCAGGGGGGAGCACCAGCCCCTGGAGACTCGGGGCAGGGAGGCGACTTTAACGCTGCCCCTTGTGCGTAGGAACCGTGAGTCGCTATTTAATCCTGTGATCCCATCCCCTCTTTTCTCCAGGCCCTGCCGCAGGTAGTGCCCTGGCTGGGGCTGAATGAGGCAGGGGCTGCAGGAGAAGCAGTGGCTTGGTGGACACGGCGCTGGGCTGGGACCCAGGAGATCTGGCCCAGCTCCTGGTGCGGCCACAGACTCTGTGTGATGGGAGCACGTCGCGGTTTTCAAAAGTGTCTTTCCTTGTGTGGGGGCCTCAATCTTGGCGGATCTCAAGCCAAGGGCCCATAAACCGAGACAACCACCATTAGTGGAGACCTCTGCAAACGTTGGCCTCAATAGCACTGGGGGAGCATGGGCCTGTCAGCCATGATCAGGGTCCCATTGTGCCAGGCGCTGCATAAACACAAAGTGAAGAGACAGTCGCTGCCCCTGGGAGCTCTCTAAGGAAAGTGAATCTGTCTGTGCGTCAGTTTCCCCCTGTGTAGAATGGGGATAAAGGCCCCTCCCTGCCTCCCAGGGGCTGACTCTCTTCCTGTGTGGAGCTTGGGGCCTGTGGTGCCGGGCACCAGAGACCAACCCGTGAATCGCTCTGTGCTCAGGGAGGCCGGACGCAGCAAATGAGGCAGGGGCCACACGCTGGCATATGAGGATCCCAAGCACTAGGGAGCCATGGTGTGACGAACTGGGACTGTTCTTAATGTGGTCTGTGAATGCTGACAGGGGAGTGTGGCTAGGATAGTCTGCAATGGGGGAATGGGAGACAGACCGACGGAGAATACCTGAGCATGTAACATGAGAACCCAGGAAGGGGTTAGAGGCGAGGTGACACGTTTGCCCGGGAAACTGAACAAAGGCTGTGGGAGGGGTCGCTGAAGGCAGAGTTTCAGGAGCTGGCTAGTGACCCTGGCGGCGAGGCAAACGGGGCTCTGACCTCCCAGGGGGGCTAGGGTGCCCGGGGACCCCAAGATGGACCTAACTGAGGGGGTCCTGTTGTCTGCGCCTGCAAGACCTGTCTTGGACTGTATTCCTGTCATCTAAATAAACCTTCTGCTTTACTGGCTGGCTGAGAGTCATGGTGAATCGCAGGACGCCGGGGGTGCAGGGCCCTGAGTCCCCCCATACTCCGTGACAACTGGTGGCAGCGGTGGGATGTACTGCACCCCGTGGACGGCGCTTCCTGCAGTAAGTGACTGGGGAGAAGTAAAATGAAGGGGGATTGACGGGGACCAGGCGTGCTGAAGAGTCAGAGAGAGACGATTCAGGGGGTGAGTGAGCCCTGGGAGTGTGTGACCAGTGAGAAGGACTGTTGCAGTAACAGGGTCCCCCGGGGGATCGCAGCGAGCGGTCCCGGGGCAGAGGAGTCTGCAGCTCGACCCTGGCAGAGAGGTGGTGACCTGAAGAGGGGCTGGCACACTAGGGGTCCCCCTGGAACGGTGGAAAGCGGAGAGCGCAGGCCGGCGAGTGGCCAGCAGGAGGATGTATGCTAAATGCCTTAAGAGCGACCTGGTGGAGCTGTGCAGGCAGAGGGGGCTGCGCATTGGGAGGTCCACCAAAGAACAGCTCATTGCCCAGCTGGAGGAGAGGGATCGCTTGGATGAACGGAGCCCTGTCCCTAAGAGAAGCCACCCGGCGGATGCAGCGTGGGCCCCGGGGCCTGACATGGCTGGGAGGGGTCAGACTGCTGCCGAGGACATCCCGAGACCCTGCCTACCTATGCCTCGGGGAGGGGTTGGGGGAGGCCCAGCGAATACCGAGGGCACCCTGACCCCGGCAGCCAGCAGGGGATCGTCCCGGCAGAGCTCCCCGTCCCGGGAGCGGATGTGACTGGAATGTGACAGGGAGCTGAGACTGAAAGAGCTCGAGTTAAGGCAGCAAGAACTGAAGCAGGAGCGGGAAGAGAAGGAGAGGCAACATCAGCATGAGCGGGAAGAGCGGGTAGAACGGGAAAAACAGCGTCAGCATGAGGAGAACCAACGTCAGCATGAGGAGAACCAATGTCAGCATGAGCTGGAACTGGCCAGGCTGAGGAGCAGTGGGGCCCCAGCTGCGGTGAGCGAGGGGGGACCCAAGACTGCAAAGAGCTTTGATAAGTGCTTGCTGGCCCAGCGTAAGGAGGGGGAGGACATGGATACCTTCCTGACGGCCTTTGAGAATACCTGCGAGCTGCTCCAGGTTGACCCTGCAGACAGGCTCCAGTTTCTCATCCCCTCACTGGACCCCACAGCCAGGGAGGTGTACAGCCGACTGAAAGGGGCGGAGACAGGGGACTACGAACTGTTCAAAAAGGCCCTGCTCTGCGAGTTTGGGCTGACCCCTGAGATGTACCGGCAAAGGTTCCGGAATCAGCGTAAAACCCGTGAGGTCACATACCTGCAACTAGCCAACCGGGCGCCGGGGTATGCCCGCAAGTGGACGGCTGGGGCCCAAACTATGGAGGACCTGCTTGACCTATTCATACTGGAGCACGTGTATGAGCAGTGCCCATCCGACCTGAGGCGATGGTTGATGGACCAAAAGCCAGAGAACCCGCAGCACGCAGGCCAGTTGGCCGACAAGTTTGTGAACAGTCGGGCAGGGGATAACAGGGAGGAGTCCCAAAGGAACAGTCCCACCACAACGCAGAGCGAGAGTCACCATGGGACCTCCCAGCGGGAAAATACGGAAAAACCCCACCAAAGGGGAAGATCCAGCGTCAGGTCCATCCAACCCACTCGAGGGGACCCACGGGACATGGGCTGCTATCACTGTGACCAGAGAGGTCACATACGGGCCCAGTGCCCCAGGCTCAGGGACAGACTGAGCAGTCTCTACAGACTGTAGAGACCCAGCCGGGCGAGAGGCAGCATTCCCAGGGAAGGGGGGCTGGCAGAGTACCACCTGCTAAGGAAGGAGGAGAGCTCCAGGCCAGCTCCTCTAGGGGGCTGGATGCTCCAGACTCAGGGTTTTTGGTTTATACGGTGGGCGCGGGGCGGTCCCTCCGGAGAGAGTACCTTGTTCCCCTGGAGGTGGATGGGAGGAAGGTCAATGGATACTGGGATACGGGCTCAGAGGTGACACTGGTCCGGCCCGAGGTGGTGGCCTCAGATCGGGTGGTGCCCAACACCTACCTGACCCTGACGGGGGTGGGTGGGACTCCATTCAAGGTACCTGTGGCGAGGGTACGCCTGAAATGGGGGGCCAAGGAAGGCCCCAAGGACGTGGGGGTACACCCGTATTTGCCCACTGAGGTGTTGATGGGGGGGGACCTGGAGGACTGGCCAAGCAACCCCCAGGGTGCCCTGGTTGTGACCCGCAGTCAGAGCCGGCGAGGGGCACTGCGCCCTGGCCCTGGGGAGGGTGCCTTGCCTGAGGCGCAGGACCCTAACCTGGTGGGGAGGGAACACCCAGGGACACGGCTCAGGGAGGCTGCGGCTTCAGGCCCAGCCGGTGAGAGAGAACAGGTGGCCATCCCTGTCCCAGCTGCTGAGTTCCAGGCCGAGGTGCAGAAAGATCCCTCCTTGCAGAAGATAAGGGACCTGGCCGACCTCAGTGCGGTACAGACCATGGGGAGAGGTGGCAGGAAAAGGTTCCTGTGGGAGAAGGGGTTCCTGTACCGAGAATGGGCTCCCCCAGGGAAAATGGAGTCAGGGGGGTTCAGGAGGCAGCTGGTGGTACCCCAGAAGTATCGCCGCCAGCTGCTGTACCGGGCCCATGACATTCCCCTCTCAGGGCACCAGGGAACCTGGCGTACCCAGCAGAGGCTGCTACAGAGCTTTTACTGGCCTGGGGTCTTTGCTACTGTCCGACAGTACTGCCGATCCTGTGACCCCTGCCAGAAGGGAAGGAAGGCCCGGGACAAGGGGAAACCGGCTTTAGGACCCTTACCCAGCATAGAGGAGCCTTTCCAGAGGGTGGCCAAGGTTCAAAGGGGGGCTCTGAACCAAGAGAGCCCAAAGCACAGACCTCCAGACTGGAACGCTGGGAGAAGACCCCAGCCCAGTTGGAACCCCAGGGGTATTGGGGTGGGAAAAGGGCACAGGCCGCATAAACCTTCCCACGTGTGAACTATGAGTGCCATCGAGCACCCCCGACCTAAGGGGGGGCGTGAAACTGGAGGGGCCTGGTGTAATTCTCACCAAGGAATGGGAGGGATGCGGGGGCATCCATGGGAACGGGGGGGAGGTTCGAACTTCCCCGGGTCACTGGCTGAAGTGACCCCGCTCAGTTCGGTCTCGGAGGGGGGAGATGTGATGAACTGGGACTGTTCTTAATGTGGTCTGTGAATGCTGACAGGGATGGTGGGTGGCTAGGATAGTCTGCAATGGGGGGATGGGAAACTGACTGACAGAGAATACCTGAGCATGTAACATGAGAACCCAGGAAGGGGTTAGAGGCCAGGTGACACGTTTGCCCGGGAAACTGAACAAAGGCTGTGGGAGGGGTCGCTGAAGGCAGAGTTTCAGGAGCTGGCTAGTGACCCTGGTGGGGAGGCAAACGGGGCTCTGACCTCCCAGGGGGGCTAGGGTGCCCGGGGACCCCAAGATGGACCTAACTGAGGGGGTCCTGTTGTCTACGCCTGCAAGACCTGTCTTGGACTGTATTCCTGTCGTCTAAATAAACCTTCTGCTTTACTGACTGGCTGAGAGTCATGGGGAATCGCAGGACGCCGGGGGTGCAGGGCCCTGAGTCCCCCCATACTCCGTGACACATGGCTCGGTGTCTATGGGGCTGGGACCCCAGCTCGCAGGGCTGGGATTCTGGGTGGGGGGAACTCTGGGATCTGGGAAAGAGAATCTCTGCCCGGGGGCCCCTGGATCTGCCCATGGCTGGAGCAGGATGGCTAGGCCGGGGCTGGGTGGGTGCCTGGGTCTGGCTCTCACAGCCTGTCTCCTGTGCGTAGATCCCAGCTTACCCAGACCCTCCATCGCTCTGAGCCCCACTGGGGTCACCGACCCAGGGGCAGACATCACCATCCGGTGTCAGGGGCAGCGCCGGGACGTGAGGTTCTTCCTGCACAAGGCTGGAGACCTGAACCCGCAGCGACACATGGACCCTGCTGGGGACGGGGCCGAGTTCCGCATCCCCACCGTGGGCCGGCAGCATGGAGGGAACTACAGCTGCAGCTACCGGCCCCGATCAGAGCCCTTCGTCTCCTCGCAGCCCAGCGACCCTGTGCAGCTGGTGATAGCAGGTGAGGGGCCTGGCTCGGTGTCCCAGCTCCCAGCCCCGCTCCCAGCCCCATCCCCAGCCAGATCCTTGGGTGGGCTCTGCACGGATGCGATGCTCAGAGCCAGGCTCTTCCCTGAGCCCTGGGCCCAGCAGAGGGGAGGCCTGTCTAGGGAGCGGGGAGAGAGTCACTGGGGGGTTCCCAGCCAGGGGGGAGCAGCAGCCACAGGAGATTTGGGGCAGAGGAAGGGGGAATCCCTGCCCCCAGGGGAGCTGCAGAGCAGGGGGGGCCTTTGCCAGGCAACACATCAGTTAGGGGGTGATGGGAGGAGCTGAAGGTTATAAACCTCAGTGTATAGTAGAGACTTTCACAGCCCCCTACAAGTCAGTGGTGGTGCTGTGCACAGAACCCAGGAGTCCTGGCTCCCAGCCCTCCCAGCAGAGAAGCCAGGGAGTGAATGGACCCTGGAGACTGGACTGGCCTGTCACCCACTATGGAGCAGAGCTCTGGGCCCCCAGGGGCTGGGGTTGCTCCGTGTCTCATGTTGTTAGCGCAGGGCTCAGAGGAAACTCTGGCCCCTGTGGAAAGGCATCCAGGAGCCCATCCCCATGGCCACCGGGTCTGACCCACCACTGAGGCCACGTAGTGAGGACGGGCCCCAGGAGTGAGTGACGGGGCCTGCATCTCACGACCTGTCTGCTTCCCACTGCAGAGCCCAGCTACCCCAAACCCAACATCTCCCTGAGCCCTAGCAGGGGGGTCTCCCTAGGGGATCCGTGGCTGTCCAGTGCTGGGGGCAGCGCCGGGGCGTGCGGTTTGTGCTGAATAAAGATGGACGCCATTTCCAAACTGTGGATTCGGACGGGTCTGAGGCTGTGTTTCCCATCAACAACATGTCTCGGGAGGATGGTGGGAACTACAGCTGCTCCTATCACAGCAGATTGGAGTCATCTGCTGTGTCGTACCCCAGCGACCCCGTGGAGCTGGTGATAGCAGGTGAGGGGCCCGGCTCGGCGTCCCCGTTCCCAGCTCCACCCCCAGCCAGACCCTCACAGGGGCTCGGTGCCAATGGGACTCTCAGAACTGGTCTCTGCCCTGAACCCTGAGCCAGCAGAGGGGACGCCCAGCCAGGGAGCAGGGACGGAGTCACTGGAAGGTTCCCCAGCTGGGGAGATCAGCAGCAGCTGAAGATTCGGGGCTGATGAGGGGGATTCCTGCCCCCTGGGCCGGGCGGGGGTGGGAGGTGGAATCCGCCATTGAATTAGCCATGGAAACAGGTTGTGGTGCCCAGAGGCTGGGGCTGGTTGGGGTTATGGGGGCAGTAAATCTAGGTGGGTGGGGCCCAGACATGAGCGGGAGGGGCAGCCCCCTGCCCCTCACTCACCACCAGACCCCCAGCTCCCCCGATGCCTCCTGCCCTGCAGGTCACTGCCTAGAATTTGCTTGTTGATGCCAGGGGAGGGGCAGGATCTGCTGGGCTGGGCTGTGAAATTGGGACCAGCTCAGTACCAGAGTCCTGGGGCAATAACCCCCCTTCTTGGTCACATGACCTCCCCCTGGCAACAGCATTACCCAGTATTCCCTCCGTTCTTGCTTCCCCTCCCCCCAGTGGGGTCTCAGGGGATCTGAGCCTTCCCCCAGTAGATATTCTGCTGCCTCTGTCTGGGCCCTGGGCACCACCCGAGTGTGGGGGGCAGCTGTTGAAGTACCAGCTTCCCCCCCAGTGCGCACTACCTGGCTGTGTTTGGCAGCAGCCTTGATACCCCGGGGCTGGGCTCACTGCACCACAGACAGGCCGGGCAGAGGCACCTGTGGGGGTGGACAGAGGGGTCCTATGGGGACAGGGAGCTGGGGTGGTTCCCTGTTGTGAGGGGCTAAGACCCTGAGGCTCTGATTGTCCCCATCCCCTGGCCCTGTCCTGAGGTGCCGGGTGTCTCAGGGGGCAGTTTGTCCATCTGTGAGCCCCCTTCACTGGGGAAGCTGAGGCTCAGCCCCCCGGGGCAGCAGGACGCAGCCTCCCCTGAGGCCCCACAGCCGCAGTGCCTGGGAGACCCCCAGAGGGGGGCTGGGCCAGACCTGCCGGATGAGGGGTGGGGGCTCCGATCCCAGGGCAGCACCAGCTGCTGATCTCCCCATCTGAGCCGCCAAGTGACTTTACCCTTCCCCCCACAGCAGCCCCCACAGGGCGGCTGGATTTAATGAACGCCAACATCGCCCGCCTGGCGCTGAGTGCCGCTGTCCTGCTCATCTTGGGGCTGATCCTGGCTGAGGCCTGTTACAGCCGCCCAAGGGGGCGCCCTAGGTGAGGTGACCTCCCCTTCTGTGCCCCTGCTCCCCCCAGTGGCTGGGCTGACGGTGACATGGGCCCCTCTAACCCGCCGTCTCTCTGCACCCCCAGGAGCCTGGATCTGGCCGTGCAGGGAAGTGAATCTCCCCGGGGATGAGCTGTTTCCCCGTGGGGTGCTGAGATGCTGGCACAAACCCCCCTGCACGCAAACACCCCTGCCTCAGAGAATCGCTCCCACAAACAGCTCCCGACCTGACAGCGGCACCCCAGGATTGAACCCCCGATGCCGTGTGTGACGTTGCACTTCATATATTTATGGAAATATGCTTATGAGTGTAAATATAATGTAACTGGAATATGCTTTATGCAAAAGGTCTCTTGTAAGGTATTATTACAAAGCTTATGATCTACTGAGTGTGTTCATCCTATTTGTATGCATGTATCATTCTTGTATCTGAAACTAGACATATGAAATTAACTCTGAGGTCCTCTTGTAATCATGCAAAGTGTGGGCCATTAATGGTGGTTTAGAATCTTGATGACTCCCATTGACTAGGACAATTGACTGTAGATGGCTCTGTTTACCTGCAAGCCTCCACTGCATATGTGTGGGCCAGTCCTGAAAGAAGCGAGGGGGGCTCACAGGACATGTGAACAGGTCAATGATACTACAATCTATCTTTAACCTGGTGCTTTTCCATTTAGAGGGAGGGGTGGGAACACAGAGAGAGATTAAAAGATTCCCCGCCTTGTGCCAAAGCTATAAAAGGGGGTGGAACAGAACAAAGGGGTCTGCCAGTCATGAGAAATCCCCTAGTTACCACCTGAGCTGGACCTAACAAGGACTGTACCAGGGGAAAGGATTGGGCCTAGACTAGGAAGGAGTCTAGTCTGTGAAAGAAGCTTATTGGAACATCTCTGAGGGTGAGATTTACCTGTATTCAGTTTCTTAATATATTATGCTTAGACTTGAGTGTTTTGTTTTATTTTGGTTGGTAACTTACTTTGTTCCCTCTGTTATTACTTGAAACCACTTAAATCCTACTTTTTATACTTAATAAAATCACTTTTGTTTATTAATTGACCCAGAGTAAGTGATTAATACCAGGGGGAGCAAACAACTGTGCATCTCTCTCTCTCAGTGTTATAGAGGGCGAACAATTTATGGGTTTATCCTTTATAAGTTTTATACAGATTAAAACTGATTTATTTGGGGTTTGGATCCCATTGGGAGCTGGGTGTCTGGGTGCTGGAGATAGGTGACCTGCTGAGCAGTTTTTGGTTAAAGTCTGTAGCTTCGGGGTGTGGACCAGACCTGGGTCTGTGTTTGCAGCTGGCTAGCATGTCTGGCTCAACAAGGCAGGGTTATGGAGTCCCAAGCTGGCAGGGAAACCAGGCTCAGAGGTAATTTCAGCACATCAGGTGACAGTCCCAAGGGGGTCTCTGTGACTGAACCCATCACAGTGGTGTAGTTGAGCAGGGTCTGTGCACAGCTGATTTCTTTGAGACACTGGTAGTGATTTTAAGTGAGTTTTAAGTGTTTAGTGGTTTGTTGTTTTCTGTTTGCTTATTTTGGGTAAGGGAAATAGGCACAGAAAAGTAAGCGAAATAAGTAAGAGTGAAGCTCAGAAGAAGCTAGAACCGCACAGGTTGTGGATTGCCCAGAAAGGCTAAACACTGGGTGCTGGGAAAGTCCCTGTTAACTGAGAAGCCCCTGAGCTGAGTGAATCTCAAATTCAGTGAACTGCAGAGAGACGTGGCCCAACCTCTCGGTCTGTGCTGAAGCTAACTGGAATGTCTAACTCAGCAAGACAGGAGTGAAGAGGCAGCTGTGCTGGCAGGAGGGTTGTTCTCAGTGGTATCCCAGCCCCTCAGGTGACAGTCTCAAGGGGAAACAAATGGAAATTGATGCACAGTTTGCCCGGGAAAAAGCTGCCATGGAGGCAGAAGCAGCCAGACAAAGGGCTGCACACCAGCAAGCACTGGACTTAAAAGACAAAGAGATCGAAGCACTGAAAGCTGCTCAGGAGGAGAAGAAAAGAGAACTGGGTAGCAGATGCCCTGTCCAGAAAACCGGAATTTTAGGTATAGTGTCTCTGCCATGGACAGTGTCCAAGTCTCTGGCAGTAAGTTCAGGAGGAAGGTGTGATGTTGAACTCAATAATGTTTTATGGAAATATGCTTATGAGTGTGAATATAATGTAACTGGAATATGCTTTATGCAAAAGGTCTCTTGTAAGGTATCATTACAAAGCTTACAATCTACTGAGTGTGTTCATCCCATTTGTATGAATGTATCATTTTTGTATCTGAAACTAGAAATATGTAGCATAACTCTGAGGTCCTCTTGTAATTATGCAAAGTGTGGGCCATTAATGGTGGTTTAGAATCTTGATGGCTCCCATTGACTAGGATGAGTTACTGTAGATGGCTCTGTTTTCCTGCAAGCCTCCACTGCATATCTGTGGGCCAATCCTGAAAGAATGGAGGGGGGCTCACGGGACATGTGATCATGTCACAGGATACTGGAATCCATCTTAAACCTGTTGCTTTTCCATTTAGAAGGAGGGGTGGGAACACAGAGAGACAAAGGATTCCCGCCTTGTGCCAAAGCTATAAAAGGGGGTGGAACAGAACAAAGGCGGCCAGTCATGAGGAATCCCCTAGTTACCACCTGAGCTGGGACTGTACCAGGGAAGGATTGGGCCCAGACTAGGAAGGAGTCTAGTCTGTGAAAGAAGCTTATTGGAACATCACTGAGGATGAGATTTACCAATATTCAGTTTTTTAATATATTAGGCTTAGACTTCGTGTTTTGTTTTATTTTGCTTGGTAACTTACTTTGTTCTGTCTGTTATTACTTGAATTCACTTAAACCCTAGTTTTAATACTTAATAAAATCACTTTTGTTTATTAATTAACCCAGAGTAAGTGATTAATACCTGGAGGAACAAACAGCTTTGCATATATCTCTTATCAGTGTTACAGAGGGCGAACAATTTGAGTTTACCCTGTATAAGCTTTATACAGAGTAAAACTAATTTATTTGTGGTTTGGATCCCATTGGGAACTGGGTGTCTGGGTACTGGAGAGAGGAATACTTGCTGAGCTGTTTTCAGTTTAGTCTACAGCTTTGGGGGTGTGGACCAGACCTGGGTCTGTGTTGCAGTGGACTAGCGTGTCTGGCTCAACAAGGCAGGGTTTTCTGAGGTACCAAGTTGGCAGGAAAAATGAGCTCAGAGGTAATTTCAGCATGTCAGGTGACAGTCCCAAGGGCATCTCCATGACCAAACACGTCACCGCGTATTTACACAGAACTTTGAGTAATTCATTTAAATCACACTACAGAATTATATTTCCTGCACCTGTCAGAAGCAGCGCAAAGCCATGGGGGACTCAGGGGTAACAGAGGAGCTGAGGGACAGGGAAGGAGCCTAGGAGTGAAACTGGAAGGGGTTGGGTGTGGGCGGGAGAAGGGTTTTTTGGTGGGGGGGGATTGTTAGGGAGCTGGGAGCCTCCCCCATGCAGACCCTGTCTCACCTCAAGCCTCTCCCATTCAGTCAGGCACATCAGCCCCTGTCCCCGCAACCCCCATGTGTCCTTGCAGGCCCCTTCCCCCCTCCCCAGACTCAATGCTGTCACCCCACTAGCTCCTGAGCTCCAGTCTGTGACCTCCCAGCAGCCCTGGGTGCCCCACTCTGCCCTAACCTGGCTCTGCGGCAGGTGCTGTGATGAACTACTGCTACTGGGGGAATTCTGCAGCACGGGGCAGGCAGAGAAATTTGTTCCCCACAGAAAATATATTCTGCCCCAGAAGTGCTGCAGTTCCACCTTATGCCCACCAGGGGCCGCTGTGGAGCCAGAACAAAGGGCTGTGTTCATGCTGCTGGGTGGTCTGGCGCCACAGCGCCCTCTGGTGGGCAAAAGGTGGAACTTCAGCACTTCTTGGGCAGAATGTATTTTCTGCGGGGGAAAAAACAAAATCAAGCAGGACAGCTGAATTGTGCTTGTTCTAGTGTTGCCAACCCTCCAGGATTGGCCTGTAGTTTCCAGAAATTAAAGATTAATCTTTAATTAAATATTATGTCCTGTGATGAAATCTCCAGGAATACATCCAACCAAAATTGGCAACCCTAGCCTGTTAGCCCTGGTGCTGTCCTAGGGCTGGGCGCTAAGGGCAGGTTACAGACACACGGGGAGGGGTTTGTGTCTCCCCAACTCACTCCTGTTTGTGTGTGAACCCAGAGTTCCCTGCGCCTGGACCCTCCATCTCCATCAGCCCCAGTGGGGTGATCGCCCTGGGGGGAGCCGTCACCATCTGCTGTCAGTGTCGGTGTGAGGCCAGGAGGTTATTTCTGTTTAAAGATGGATGCCGAGTCCAGGAGCTAGATGCTATGGGGATGGGGGTGAATTCACCATCCCTAGCGCCAGATAGGAAGGGAGTTACAGCTGCCGATCTCACTCCAGATTAGAGCCACCCAGCTGGTCAGATCCCTGTGATTATGTGTGGAGTGTTGTAGCAGGTGAGAGGTCCAGGTTGGCATCCCCACTCCCAGCCCTACAGCCTGCCAGATGCACAGGGGGTCTCTGGGCCAATGGCAGGTTCAGAGCCAGGCTCTCACCTGAGCCCGGGGCCCAGCAGGGGGGACACCCAGGTGAGTATCAGGGACTGAGTAAAAGGGGGGTTCCCCAGCCCCTGGAGATTAGGGGATGAGGGATCCCTGCCCCAAGGCGACCTTGGGGTGTCACTTAACCTGCCTGTGCCTCCATTTCCCCTCGTACAAATGGGGGATAATTATCCCTCCTGCACCTTGTGGCTGGTTAGATCGTCAGGGGTTGGTTCTAGGGTGGGGGCTTTTTCTCACCGTGTCTGTGCAGCACCCAGCACCTCTGACTCCCAGCCCCCTCCCGATCTAACCACTAGACCCCACTCCCCTCCCAGAGCCAGGGATAGAACCTAGGCGTCCTGGCTCCCAGGCTGTGGGGCCCCATTAAGTATATAGATGGGTACAGGGTACAGAGGGGTGCTCTGGATTTTAGGCAGTTCCGGGTGTAGCTCCCAGGAATCTCTGGGATCTCGGACAGGTTCCTCTGGCTGGGTTTTCTCCCAGGGGCCCCGTCTCTGGGACCGTGCGGCGAGGACGGGGCGCAGTGACTGTGCCGGGGTCTGTCTCGTGACCTGTCTCCTTCTCACTGCAGAGCTCAGTTACCCCAAATCCTCCATCTCCCTGAGCCCCAGCGTGGGGGTCGCCCTGGGGGGAGCCGTGACCGTCCGGTGTTGGGGTCGGCACCAGAATGTGAGGTTCCTTCTGTACAAAGATGGAAACCCGAACGCGCTGGAGGATGTTGAGCTGGCAGGGGCTGAGTTTCCCATCCGCAACGTGAGCCGGAGAGACGCAGGGAGCTACTGCTTCATTATCACGACAAATGGTACCTGTTCATCTGGTCACATCCCAGCGACTCCACGGAGCTGGTGGTAGCAGGTGAGGGGCCCGGCTCAGTGTCTCTGCTCACAGTCCCACCCCCAGCCAGCCTCTGTGGGGGTCTCTCTGTTGATGGGACACTCAGAGCCAGGCTCTGCCCTGAGCCCTGGGCCCAGGAGAGGGGGCGCCCAGCCGGAGAGTTGGACAGAGTCACTAGGGGGCCCCAGCCAGGGAGGAAAAGCTACCACTGGAGGTCCTGAGGGGGGACCCTGGGCCCAGGGAGGAGCTGCAGAGCAGGGGCCTTTCCCAGGGGGATGCTCCCCAAGGCTGCCCCTGTTCAGGGGACGCACAGAGGAGTTGGGGCCCAGGGGCTGACTAGCCGGCACCATCCCAGCCACATAAATCCCACACACACACCGGGATGGACCCTGATAATCGATGCTGAGTCATGGCGGGGGGGAGGGGGGATCACTGACGGATGCTGGTTCTATTCCCATAGGGGGAACCGACCCAACTCAGCCTGGAGCGGCGCCGACTCCCACCTGCCCGGGCAGTGTGGGGCCAGGTACCGGGGCCGGGGGGAAATCTATTGAGTCATAGATAACGGGGCACCTTCCCCCAGTGGTTGCCCAGGGAGCGGGATGGAGGCTGTTCTCAGGAGTAGTGACTCCCCCCAAACTCACCAACGGATTTGGGAGGGGAGCGAAGCCTCCTGCTCAGACATGAGCCTTCCTTTAATGGGGTGGCCGGAGGCTTCCACTGGGGGCAGCTGGGCCCATCAGTGGCCATGGGGCTGGAGCTCCCTGTGAAGCAGCCAGGAGCAGCCAGCATGGGAGGCGGGATGCTGGGCTAGATGGGCCCCTCGGCCTCAGCTGGTGTGGCCAGGCCTGGCTGGTGCCATGGTACCATGAGGGGCAGCGGTGAGCAGCAGTGGGGTGGAAATGATTACTCAGACAGCACCCCATAGTGCCACACTGGGGCATTGGGGCCAGGCCTGACTGCCAGGGGAGAGCGCCCCCTACTGAGCCCCCTGCAGCCAGGCACCCCCTAGCACCTAAATCCCCCAAATCTTGCTTGCTCTGACCTCACTTGATTGACCCCTCCTGCCCGCCCTTCATCATCATCATCATCATGTTCCTATGACACCTCTGGCGTTTAGGGCAGTGACAAAGCTCCTCCACTCCTGTCTGTTTCGGGCAAGTCTTTCAATGGTTCCCCAGTTGTGCCCCAGGTTTTTCAGCTCGGCTTCCTCAGCTCTTCGCCATGTTGTTTTCGGGAGGCCTTGTTTTCACTTCCCTTCAGGTGTCCATCTGATTGCTACTCTGGTGATGGAATCAGTTTCCATCCGAAGCACATGACCGATCCATCTCCAACGCCTCCTGGCCATGACACTGCTCAGATCCTCTTGGCTGCACTGTGTCAATAGATCTTGGTTTGAGATTGTTCTGGGCCAAAAGATACGGAGGAGTTTTCTGCGGTAGGTTGTATGGAATGAAGACAGTTTGGACGTGTCAGACTTTCTCATTCCCCAGCATTCTGCACTATAAAGTAGTGTTGAAAGTATACAGCTCTGATAAATCTTGAGTTTGGTTTTGGTGTTGTATTTTGATGATTTCCAGACTGTATTTAAACTCCTGAAGGTGTTCCTGGCTTTACTGATTTTGTTCCGGATGTCCTGGCTTGTTCCGCCGTCCTGGCTGATGGTGCTGCCCAAGTATGTGAATGTTTCTACATTGGTGAGAACATAATCCTCTATCCGTACTGGTGATGGTGAGGCAATATTAAAGATCATGATATCTGTCTTATTGCGGTTGATTTTCAGTCCAATTTGTTGGCTGAATGCATTGAGTCAAGTTGTTTTTCTTCTATATGGTGTTGAGTATGTGATAGGAGAGTGACATCATCTGCGAAGTCCAGGTCTTCAAGGGATGAGAACAGTGTCCATTTAATGCCTCTTGGCATATCTTGTGTTGTACGCCGCATTACCCAGTCGGCGGCAATGGTGAAGAGGATTGCAGACATGACACATCCCTGACGTACTTCTGCTTTGACTTCAAAACTGAGCTCACTGTGATCAACACTGCATGTAAAGTTGAAATAGAAGCTTTTGATGATGTTGATGATACGGAAAGGAATTCCATATGCCTGCAGAATGCGCCATAGGCTGGTCCTGTGAATGCTATCAACAGCCATCTCAAAGTCTATGAAATGTATGTCGAGTTGCTGTTGCCATTCTAAGCACTGTTCTATTATGTTTTGTAGAGTGAAGATCTGGTCTGTGCATCCACACGCCCTTTCCGAAAACCAGCTTGCTCTTTTCTGAGAATGCTATCAACTGCCTCTGATGTACACTGGACTAGGATCTTACACAACACTTTGCTTGGCACAGTGTGACGAAGTGGGGGATTTTCTTGTTTTTTCCTTGTTTTCAGTGGGGTTTCAATGATTTGCATGCGGAGGGGGTGGGACTCAGTTTCCCTGGGGGTTACTGATTTAACGAGGTGAGGGGAGAGGGAGTTTGTTGTTACAGAGGACCAGAGAGAGAACTTGGGACCCCAGCCAATGGCCTGGAGAATGGATACCTCAGCGACTGGTGACCTGGCGACCTGGTGACCCGGAGGCCCAGCTGAGGAGACGCAGCCTGTTCTGGCCAGTGGGCGGACAATGGGCTGCAGAGTGAGGACCCAGTGACCTAACCAGCCGGTTCCAGCCAGAGGACAGAAGCGAGGACAGGAGGCCCCAGTTTACGGCCCTATTTACCTGGAGAGAAGACAATGGACAGAGGCGGGGCCTGGGGCCGGTGATCTCAGATGCCCAGCTGCGAGCAGGGGGGCTCTGGGCTGGAGAGGGGAAGCAGGCAGAGCCCACCTGGATGCAGAGAGACTGGGATGTGCTGTGCTGAGGGAGGCCAGGCCTGAGGGTCACAGAGTTACCTGTGCTGTGTTCAACTCTCAATAAACCCTCCTGTTTCATGCTGGCTGAGAGTCACTCCGGTCTAGAGAACAGAGTTGCATCAACCCCTTCGGGGGTGGAGGCCCCGGGGGTCCAGAGCGAGTGGACTCCCTGAGGGGGCCCATGGCAAGAGACAGACGTGCTAAGGCTCCGAGGGATGCGGCTCCAGGAGGTGGAGGGGCCTGACCCTGAGAGAGAGTGGATCCCCGAGAAGGGCTGTCGCACTGAAAGGGGCACCCCCCACGGACCTTACGGGGCCAAGAGTGGGCACGATCTGTGAGTCTGTGACAATGTGGTAGCAGAGGATGGTTGGCGGATGCACCCTGTAGACGTTGGCTGCGGGCACAGGCGCTTTGAAGTGAGTGGCTGCCAGCGATAGAACAAGGGTATTGAATGGAACCAGCCCGGAGATGGCCTATAACCAGCTCCGTAAGAGCGACCTGGCACGTCTGTGCAGGGCGAGAGGGCTGAGCGTGGGGAGGCTCACTAAGGAGCGGCTGATTGCGCAGCTTGTAGAGAATGACCCGTCTGAGGCGCAGGCTCCAGACCCCAGGGGGGCTCCCGGGGTGCCCGGAGAGCCGGGGAGTAGCCGTGGGGGCAGTCTGTGTAGCGACCGGGAGTGGGTCAGACCTGACTCCCCAGTCAGTACAGGGAGACTCCAGTCAGGTTTCCCCCTAGAGGAGCTGCGGAGATGGAGCTGCAGCTGAAAGCAAAGGAGCTGGAGCTGGAGGATCGGAGGCTGGCGGACAGAGAGAGAGAACGAGCGGACCGTGTAGAACAGCGGAAGCACGAGTTGGAGCTGGAGGATCGGAGACTGGTGGACCGTTCAGAACAGCAGAAGCATGAGTTGGAGTTGGAGGAGCGGCGGGCCAAGAGGGCCTGCCGGGGGTAAGTGGGGAAGGGCCCTGAGATGCCGGTGTTGGGGGGAGTTTAGACACCAAACTGCTGCCCCAGTTCGAGGAGGGGGGGGGATATTGATGCCTACCTCACAGCCTTTGAAAAGGCTTTTGAACTGAACCAGATTGACCCTGCAGATAGGCTTCGCTGTCTGACTCGCCACTCCAAAATCAGTTCAACCTCCTTGTTTTGTTTTGATCCCAGGGGGCTGAGATCAGAACCTGCCCCTGCCCCTAGTGCAGTCAGGGGTGGCTCTTGGTTGAGGGCAGGGGTGTAGGATGATCAGACCTCCCATTTTTAAAGGGACAGTCCTGTATTTAACCCTCCTGCAGGTTTCCTGACTTTTTCTTAAAAGCAGGCAAATTGTCCCGTATTTTCTGTCTCCCCACCCCCCCTATCAGTACTGGCCGGATCCCTGCTCACTAGCTTCATGCCCACCAACGGTGAGTGGTGGAGTCCAATGGCCGATGACAGAGGTGGGGGTGCAAGGCCGGTGGCGGGGATGAAGATGCAGCATGCGGGGCCAGCAGCTCCCCTGCTAGTCCATCAGCGCAGCCCCCGCGGTGTGCTGGGTGAGGGTCTCGCTGCGCCGATTCTCCCCGTTCTGGGATCCCAGGGGCGCTGAGCCAGCCCGAATCCCTGGGTCCCGTCCTATCCTCAGGGGAAGACCCACCATTGCCAACTGGGAGATGGGGTCCCTGTATAACTAACCACAGACACCAGGGCTCCAGATTTCTCACCCTTGCGCCCCTCCCCCAACAAACACTGGTTCTATTCCCGCAGAGGAAACTGACCCGACTCATTCAGGAATGGCGCCGACTCCCTCCCACCCACCCAGACAGCGCGGGGCCAGGTACTGAGTCTGGGGGCAGGAAATCACCATCAAGCCTCACAGAAACAGGTTTGTGCTGCCCAAGGAGCTGCCCCTGGGGGGAGCCATGAAGGGCTGACTGGGTGGGATGGGGGCAGATCCCCACAGCAAATGCCCCCATCTGAAGCCCCCCCGTGGGCTCATTCCATATGTGGGTGGAGGTGTCACTGGACAGATGCCAGATTGGCTTGGTGGGGGCAGGCTCTGAGAGAGCTTCCCCCCAACGCACAGCCCCACCCCGGGGCCCCCACAAACCAGGGTGCTGTGCTGCCCACTGGCACCACAAACCCACCCGTGTGGGGCACAGCTCGGTGTGTATCCCCCTGGGAGAACAGGGCTGAGGACAGAGAGCCGGGGTAATGATCCCGTGTATCCCGTCTGTCTGCCTGAGTCTGCAGACAGCCCGGGGGAACGGCTCAGAAGCAGGGGTGCTGCCCAGCGGGGTGTCAACCCTGGAACCTAACAACCCAGATAGACACCGTGTTAACTCTGTAACCTACCAATTCCATGTGACACAGTTAACTCTGGTTCCTAATGATGGCTATTGCTACACCACCCGGGACCTGACAACAGTTCTCTCTGTCCCAGGATCTCGCCACCTCAGGAATTTCTCCCCACTGGCCACCACCTTCCACGCCCACTGGAGGTCCAGAGTGGGAGCCAGTCTGCCACCCCCGCCCATCTGGCTAAACAGCTTTATGGCATTGGGACCCAGATAGGGGGCTAGACGCCGGAGCCTTTCCGCAGGGTCAGCCGGGCTCCAATTGCCAGCCTCCCAAAGGCCACGAGACAGGAATCTGTATCTCCCCCCTCCTGAACCAGGGGCAGCAATTTAGTGCCGAGGTTCCCTGCGGAATTGGCACCCCAGGGTCCATCCCCGCTTACCCCTGGATGGGTCCCTCTGCCTCTCAGCTCCGCCATCACCAGTTCATCTCCTGCTGTTCTGCCTCCTGCCTTCCCTGTCTCTCACGGTCCTCTGACTCCTTCAATCTCCGCTCCAATTCCATCCGTCTCAGATCCACCCACGGGGAGCTGGGTGGAGACCCCTTGCTGGTCAGGGACACGGGTCTCGGGGACGCCCGGCTGCTCCCAGCCTCACGGCCTCACTGGGTCAGGAACCGGCTCCTTAGAGCGATCATCCTCTTCCAACTGAGCAATCAGCTGTGCCTTGGTGAGCTTTCGAATGCGCGGCCGTCTCTCTGCACAGCTCTACAATGTCCTTCTTACGGTGATGGTTATAGGTCATCTCCACGCTGTTCCCAAGTGGTCACGGACTCACAGGTCTGTGCTCTCTCAGCTCCCCACGGTCCCTGGGAGGAACCACTTCAGTGCGACAGCCCTTCTCAGGGATCACAATCTCCATCGAGGGTTAAGCTATAGGCTCCTCCCCCTCCTGGAACCGCACCTCTCTGAACCTTCAACACGCCTGTCTCTCACTAATCCCCCTTCGTTCTACTGCTCCCCAGTCACTTACTGCAGGATGCTCCGTCCAGGGGCTGCAGTGGATCACACCGCTGCCACCAGTAGTGATGGAGTCACAGGTCTAATGCTCTGGAACTGCTCTGTATGCAGCCAGCCAAGACTGTAGGGTGGTGCAACTCCCCTAAGGGCACGCTGTCCAGGGCAAAAAGCATCCTGGGCTACTGCCTTCCTGGTCTGACCTTGGAGCATTCAGCATCCCTGGTCACACCGTGCACTTCCCCTTGGCGGGTCCACCTGGACGGGACCCCTGGGGAAGCCAGAGGGCCCTGCACCCCCACTCCATGGTCAGCAATGACTCTCAGCCAGCGTTGTAAAACAGGTGGTTTATTAGTTGACAGGAACAAAGCATAGAACAGAGCTTATTAGCACAGAAATCAGTGACTTTCAGCCCAGTCCATTTTGGGGGCCAGACCCAGGGCCAAACCCCGAGGGAGCTACAGCTGCAGTTAACAGCCCTGATCAGAGCCCTTTGTCTGCTCGGAGCCCAGCGACCCTGTGCAGCTGGTGGTAGCAGGTGAGGGGCCCGGCTCGGTGTCCCCACTCCCAGCCCCACACCCAGCCATACCCTTGGCAGGGCTCAGTGCCAATGGGATGCTCAGAACCAGGCACTTCCCAGACCCCGGGCCCAGCAGAGGGAATGTTCAGCCGGGGAGAGGGGATGGAGTCACTGGGGGGGTCCTCACCTGTGCGGGAGCATCAGCCACTGCAGATTCGGGGCCGAGGGAGGGGGGATCCCTGCCCCTAAGTTCCCGCTAAGCTGCCGTGGCCAGGGAGACGCACCTCTCCCCCAGCCCCAGGCTGCTGCAGTGAGAGAGGGCTGGGGGGAGTCCTCTCTCCCCGCTGCAGCCCTGGGGCAGCCTGCACCCCAAACCCCTGCCCGGGGCAACTGACCCGACCTTGCCTGGAGCGGTGCTGACTCCCAACCGCCCAGTCAGCGCGGGGCCAGGTACCGGGGGTGTCACAGACTCACAGATCGTGCCCACTCTTGGCCCCGTGTGGGCCGTGGGGAGTGCCCCTTTCAGTGCAACAGCCCTTCTCGGGGGTCCACTCTCTCTCGGGGTCAGGCCCCTCCACCTCTTGGAGCCGCACCTCTCTGAGCCTGAGCACACCTGTTTCTCGCCGTGGGCCCCCTCAGGGAGCCCACTTGCTCTGGACCCCCGGGGTCTCCACCACCCCCGAAGGGGTTGATGCAACCCTGTTCTCTAGCCCGGAGCGACTCTCAGCCAGCGTAAAACAGGAGGGTTTATTGAGCGTTGAACACAGCACAGGAAACTCTCTGACCCTCAGGCCTGGTCTCCCTCAGCACAGCACATCCTCATCTCCCTGTATCCCGGTGGGCTCTGGCTGCTCCCTCCCTCCAGCCCAGAGCCCCCCTGCTTCCCAGCCAGCATCCGAGATCACCGGCCCCAGGCCCCGCCTCTGTTCATTGTCTTCTTTCCAGGTAAACAGGGTCGTCTGGGCCTCCTCTCCTCTCCGCCCTCCTCTGGCTTGAACCGGCTGGTTAGGTCATGGGGTCCTCTCATCGCAGCCCATTGTCCTCCCACTGGCCAGAACCGGCTGTGACTCCTGAGCTGGGTATCTGGGTTGTCAGGTCAACAGTCGCTGGGGTCTCCATTCTCCAGGCAATCGGCTGGGGTCCCAAGCTCTCTTTCCGGTCCTCTGTAACAACAAACTCCCTCTCCCCTCCCCTCGTTAAAGCAGTAACACCCAGGGAAACTGAGTCCCACCCCCTCTGCATGCAAACCATTGGAAAACCATGAAAAAATACGAGAATCCCCCACTTCGTCACAATCACGTATTAATTTTACCTTTATGGGTCGCCAGCCATGTTTAAACCCAGAATGCAATAAAGCAGGGGCAGGGAAAGCTGCATGGAAATAGTGGTCAGTTGAAGATTGAAGACCAAACCCTGTGGCTTTCTGGCTTCCTGGTGCACCTTCCCCCAGGCTGCAGGGTACATGGAGGGTGACCTGTCCTCCCATCCCACAGTGACATTGACAAGCTGTGAGCTGCATGGCGCTTGGCCAGGCTGATGGGCCCAGGGTTTCCTGTGTTTTGCTGAGACCTATGCTTATTTTGACTGCACTAGATTACACCTGAAGATTAGAGACAAGGTGTGATGGGCACTGGAAGAAATGAGACATCATCGGCTTCCTTTAGCTGCAGCCACCAGCTGAGTTGCTTATTTCGGGCTTGGCGGACCTGGGCACTGGGGTATTCGTGGCAGCGCTGAGGGGCCCTTCGCTGCTCCATCGTGGTGTCTGCTCTCATCGTCCTCCTCCTCGTTGAGTATCGGAGACAGCCAGGGCGTGTGCCCATGGGGGGGACCTGAGACCCGGGCATGAGTCCTTTTGGGAGGGAGGATATGAGATCAGGGAATGTGTCTGATACCAGGGTGCAGGATCCAGTTTCTCTGGGATCTGGTCTCTAATGAGCTGTCTCCTTTCCAGGGGGGATTGTTAGGGAGCTGGGAAGCCTCCCCCATGCAGACCCTGGCTGACCTCAAGCCTCTCCCATTCAGTCAGGGACATCAGCCCCTGTCCCCACACCCTCGTCCCCAGTGATGAGCTGCCAGAATGTTAATAACCGGTTCCCTACCAGGTTTTCGGCGGCACTTCGGCGGCAGGTCCTTCGGTGCCGACGAAGACCTGGAGCGAGTGAACTACCCGCCGCCAAAGTGCCACCACCGCCTCAGTAGGGAACCGGTTATTAAGCGCTGCCTGGTAAGTACAAGCCTGAGACCCCCCACCCTAACTGCTCCCCAGGGCCCCACCCCCTACCCAACTCGCCCCGCTCCCTGTCCCCTGACTGCCCCAACCCCCCATCCACCACCACTCCGACAGACCCCTGGAACTCCCACGCCTACCCAACCCCTCCGTTCCCCGTCCCCTGACTGCCCCCCCGAGCCTCTGCCCCCTCCAACCGCTCCCTGCCCCTTATCCAACCCCTCCTCCCAGCTCCTTACCATGCTGCTCAGGGCAGCGTGTAGGCAGGGCCGGCTCTAGGCACCAGCGCTCCAAGTATGTGCTTGGGGCGGCACTTTCCAAGGGGTGGCACTCTGGTGCCTTTTCTTTTCTTTCTTTTTTTTTGCTTGAGGCGCAAAAAGCCGGGAGCCAGCCCTGAGCGGAGGTGAGGGGCATGGGGAGGGCCACAGGAAGTAAACCTGGGGGGGGAGAGGAACCACTCCCCCCAGCTCACCTCCGCTCCAGTGCCGCCTGCTCCCCTGAGCGCGCCACCGCTCCGCTTCTCCCCCCTCCCTCTCAGGCTTGCCGCACGAATCAGCTGTTTTGTGCACTATGGGGAGCAGGTGGAGCGAAGGTGAGCTGCGGCAGTGGGGGGCGCAGGAAGGGCCACAGGAAGTAACCCTGGGGGGGGGCAGAGGAACCGCTCCCCCCCAGCTCACCTCCGCTCCACCTCCGCCTCCCTCCCCGAGCGCGCCGCCGTTCCGCTTCTCCCCCCTCCCTCCCTTGCAAGCCTGGGAGGGAGGCGTAGGAGGGGAAATGCGGTGCGCCCGGGGGAGGAGGCGGGGCTGGGGATTTGGGAAAGGGGTTGGAATGGGGCGGAGAAGGGGCGGAGTTTGCATGGGACCGGGGGGGCGTGGGAAATTTTTTTTGCGCTGATGCCGCACGGTCTGTTGGAGCTCAAAGCCCCACCCCCAAAGCAGCAGGAGCTGCAGAGCTGCCCAGGAGCGGTCCAGAGCGCTGGTGCCGGGCTCTGTGAGAGGGGGGAAGGTGGGGGAGGGGCCAGGGGAGCCTCCCCAGCAGGGAGCTCAGGCAGACCGGACAGGATGGTCCTGCGGGCCGGAGTTTGCCCAGCCCTTTAACAACCAGTTCTAAACCAGCTTCTCAATTTAACAACCGGTTTGCGCGAACTGCTGCAAACCGGCTCCAGCTCACCACTGCCCATCCCCATAGGTCTCTGCAACCCCCTCCCCCATCCCCAGACTCAATGCTGTCACCCCACTAGCTCCTGAGCCCCAGTCTGTGACCCCCCAACAGCCCTGGGTGCCCCACTCTGCCCTAACCTGGCTCTGCGGCAGGTGCTGTGATGAACTTCTGCTCCTGGGGGAATTCTGCAGCACAGGGCAGGCAGAGAATTTTTTTCCCCACAGAGAATACATTCTGCCCCAGAAGTGCTGCAGTTCCACTTCTGCCCACCAGGGGCCACTGTGGTGCCAGAACAGTGGGCTCCGTTCATGCTGCTGACTGCTCTGGCGCTACAGTGGCCTCTGGTGGCCAAAAGGCAGATCTCCAGCACTGCTAGGGCAGAATGGTTTCAGAGGGGTAGCTGTGTTAGGCCTGGTCTACACTACGATTTTAGGTCGAATTTAGCAGCGTTACCTCAATTTAACCCTGCACCCGTCCACACGATGAAGCCCTTTTTTCCGTCTTAAAGGGCTCTTAAAATCTATTTCTTTACTCCACCTCCGATGAGGGGATTAGCGCTGAAATTGGCCTTGCCGGATCAAATTTGGGGTAGTGTGGTTGCAATTCAATGGTATTGGCCTCCAGGAGCTATCCCAGAGTGCTCCATTGTGACTGCTCTGGACAGCGCTCTCAATTCAGATGCACTGGCCAGGGAGACAGGAAACGGCCCGCAAACTTTTGAATCTCATTTCCTGTTTGGACAGCGTGGCAAGGTGCAGGTGAGTGCAGATCTCATCAGCAGAGGTGACCATGATGGAGTCCCAGAATCGCAAAAGAGCTCCAGCATGGACTGAACGAGAGGTACGGGATCTGATTGCTGTATGGGGAGACGAATCTGTGCTAGCTGAACTCCGTTCCAGTAAACAAAATGTCAAAACATTTGAAAAAATCTCCAAGGGCATGAAGGACAGAGGCCATAACAGGGACACACAGCAGTGCCGCGTGAAAATTAAGGAGCTCAGGCAAGCCTACCAAAAAAGCAGACAGGCAAACGGCCGCTCCGGGTCAGAGCCCCAGACATTCCGCTTCTATGATGACCTGCATGCCATGCTAGGGGGTGCAGCCACGACTACCCCAACCCTGTGCTTTGACTCCGTCAATGGAGTAGCACGCAACTGGGATGCGGGTTTGGGGGATGAGAAAGATGATGATGATGAGGTTGAAGATAGCTCACAGAAAGCAAGCAGAGAAACCATTTTCCCCGACAGCCAGGAACTGTTTCTCACCCTGGACCTGGAGTCAGTACTCCCCAAACCCACCCAAGGCTGCCTCCCGGACCCGCCAGGTGGAGAAGGGATCTCTGGTGAGTGTACCTTTGTAAATATTATACATGGTTTAAAAGCAAGCATGTTTAATGATTAATTTGTCCTGGCATTCACGGCCAGTACTGCTACTGGAAAAGTCTGTTAACGTGTCTGGGGATGGAGCGGAAATCCTCCAGGGACATCTCCATAAAGCTCTCCTGGATGTACTCCCAAAGCCTTTGCAAAAGGTTTCTGGGGAGGGCTGCCTTATCCCGTACTCCATGGTAGGACACTTTACCACGCCAGGCCAGTAGCACGTAGTCTGGAATCATTGCATAACACAGCATATGGTCCTGGTGTTTGCTGGCTTTCAAACAACATCCGTTCTTTATCTCTCTGTGTTATCCTCAGGAGAGTGATATCATTCATGGTCACCTGGTTGAAATAGGGTGATTTTATTAAGGGGACATTCAGAGGTGCCCGTTCCTGCTGGGCTGTTTGCCTGTGGCTGAACAGAAATGTTCCCTGCTGTTAGCCACGTGGTGGGGGGAGGGGTGAAGCGATCATCCCAGAGAATTGTGTGTGTGTGTGTGGGGGGGGTGGTTAGTTGGTTTTGTGCTGCATGTTAACCCGAAAACCGCAGCCCCTCCTTTTAAATTACCAGCCCATTTTAAATGGCCAACCCAACGGCCGCTTGGTATGGGAAATGAGGGCACTGCTGTTTGAAACCATTCCCACATGTTATGAAGGTTAAAGAAGCCAAAAGACTGTGTCTTACCATGGCTGCCTGCAAGCCGAATTCTGTTGCCCGGCCCTGCATGAGTGATCTCTCACACCAAACTGGCATACCCTCAATAAGGGCGCTGCTGTTTGAAACCATTCCCACATGTTATGAAGGTTAAAAAAGCCAAAAGACGGTGGTTTACCATGGCTGCCTGCAAGCCGAATTCTGTTGCCTGGCACTGCATGAGTGATCTCTCACACCAAACCGGCAGGCCCTCAATATAAGAGGAAAAATGCGACCTTGTACCGAAAGCACATGTGCTATGTAATGTTAACAGCAAGGTTTATCGTGAAAGAGTCTACCCATTGTTCTCTAAAATGTGTCTTTTTAACTACCACTCTCCCTTTTTTTCCCTCCATCAGCTGCAAATGTTTCAACGCTCACACTATCTTCTCCTTCCCAGAGGCTAGCGAAGATTAGAAGGCGAAAAAAATGCACTCGCGATGAAATGTTCTCTGAGCTCATGCAGTCCTCCCACACTGAAAGAGGACAGCAGAATGCATGGAGGCAGACAATGTCAGAGTCCAGGAAAGCACAATATGAACACGAGGACAGGTGGCGGGCTGAAGATAATACGTGGCAGGCTGAAGATGATAGGTGGCGTCAGCTTGGTGACAGAAGGCAAGAGGCAATTGTGAGGCTACTGGAGGAACAAACTGATATGCTCCAGCGTATGGTTGAGGTTCAGGAAAGACAGCATGAGCACAGACCGCTGCTACAGTCGCTGTGTAACCAACCGCCCTCCTCCCCAAGTTCCATAGCCTCCTCACCCAGATGCCCAAGAACGCGGTGGGGGGGTGGGGCCTCTGGGCACCCAGCCACTCCACCCCAGAGGATTGCCCAAGCAACAGAAGGCTGGCATTCAATAAGTTTCAAAGTGCAGTGTGGCCTTGTCCTTCCCTCCCCCCCCACCCCACCCAGTGCTTCCCTCCTCCCCCACCCCTCCTAGGCTACCTTGGCAGTTATCCCATTTGTGTGATGAATTAATAAAGAATGCATGAATGTGAAGCAACAATGACTTTATTGCCTCTGCAAACGGTGATCGAAGGGGGGAGGGGAGGGTGGTTGGCTTACAGGGAAGTAGAGTGAACCAAGGGTGGGGGGGTTTCATCAAGGAGAAACAAACAGAACTTTCACACCCTAGCCTGGCCAGTCATGAAACTGGTTTTCAAAGCTTCTCTGATGCGCACCGCGCACTGCTGTGCTCTTCTAATCGCCCTGGTGTTTGGCTGCACGTAATCAGCAGCCAGGCAATTTGCCTCAACCTCCCACCCCACCATAAACCTCTCCCCCTTACTCTCACAGATATTGTGGAGCGCACAGCGAGCAGTAATAACAATGGGAATATTGGTTTTGCTGAGGTCTATCCGAGTCAGTAAACTGCGCCAGCGCGCTTTTAAACGTCCAAATGCACATTCTACCACTATTCTGCACTTGCTCAGCCTATAGTTGAACAGCTCCTGACTACTGTCCAGGCTGCCTGTGTATGGCTTCATGAGCCATGGCATTAAGGGGTAGGCTGGGTCCACAATGATAACTATAGGCATTTCAACATCCCCAACGGTTATTTTCTGGTCTGGGAAGAAAGTCCCTTGCTGCAGCTTTTGAAACAGACCAGAGTTCCTGAAGATGCGAGCATCATGTACCTTTCCCGGCCATCCCACTTTGATGTTGGTGAAACGTCCCTTGTGATCCACCAGTGCTTGCAGCACCATTGAAAAAGTACCCCTTTCAGTTTATGTACTCGCTGCCTTGGTACTCCAGTGCCAAGATAGGGATATGGGTTCCGTCTATCGCCCCACCACAGTTAGGGAATCCCATTGCAGAAAAGCCATCCACTATGACCTGCACATTTCCTAGAGTCACTACCCTTGATATCAGCAGCTCTTTGATTGCATTGACTACTTGGATCACAGTAGCCCCCACAGTAGATTTGCCCACTCCAAATTGATGCCCGACTGACCGGTAGCTGTCTGGCATTGCAAGCTTCCACAAGGCTATCGCCACTCGCTTGTGAACTGTGAGGGCTGCTCTCATCCTGGTATTCTTGCGCTTCAGGGCAGGGGAAAGCAAGTCACAAAGTTCCATGAAAGTGCCCTTACGCATGCGAAAGTTTCGCAGCCACTGGGAATCGTCCCAGACATGCAACACTATGTGGTCTCACCAGTCTGTGCTTGTTTCCCGGGCTGAGAATCGGCATTCCACGGCATGAACCTGCCCCATGAACCTGCCCCATGATGTGCACATTGCCGGGGCCCGTACTTTGTGAGAAGTCTGTGTCCATGTCCTCATCACTCTCGTCACCGCGCTGCCATCGCCTCCTCACCTGCTTTTGCAGGTTCTGGTTCTGCATATACTGCAGGATAATGGGTGTGGTGTTTACAGTGCTCATAATTGCCGCGGTGATCTGAGCGGGCTCCATGCTTGCCGTGCTATGGTGTCTCCGCTGAAAAATGGCACGAAATGATTGTCTGCCATCGCTCTGATGGAGGGAGAGGCGACTGATGACATGGCTTACAGGGAATTAAAATCAACAAAGGCGGTGGGTTTACATCAAGGAGAAACACACACAACTGTCACACAGAATGGCCCCCTCAAGGATTGAGCTCAAAACCCTGGGTTTAGCAGGCCAATGATCAAACCGTTGAGCTATCCCTCCCCCTACTATGCACAGAGAGAGGGAGGGGGGAGCAAATGAATACAAAACAAATCTGGACTTTTTCTTGTTTTGATCCACTCCATCTCTCTTATACATTTTTTTTTATTATTATTATACATCTTAGGCTGGCAGCAGACGGTGTAGTATGACTGCTAGTCGTCGTCGTCTTGGCTGCTCGCAGTACAACTGCAGGCAGGACTGAATCTCCATGAGACGAAACTTAAAAAGAGAATGACCTGGAGTCACTCCCATGTCTGCCCAGGCGCCCCTGACCGACCTCACCGAGGTCGGCTAAAAGAGCACCCAGGAGATGACGATGACGGCTACCAGTCGTAATGCACTGTCTGCTGTCAAAAGGCAATGAGCTGCTACTGTGTAGCAATGCAGTACCACGTCTGCCAGCACCCAGGAGACATATGGTGACAGTGAGCTGAGCGGGCTCCATGCTTGCCATAGTATGGCATCTGCAGTGGTAACCCAGGGAAAAAGGCTCGAAACAATTGTCTGCTGTTGCTTTCACGGAGGGAGAGAGGGGGGGCCTGACGACATGTACCCAGAACCATCCGCGACACTGTTTTTGACCCATCAGGCATTGGGAGCTCAACCCAGAATTCCAATGGGCAGCGGAGACTGCGGGAACTGTGGGATAGCTGTTTGGGTTTCAATGATTAGACAGTTGGCAACCCTATCTGGGGGCATCTGGGCCCACACCCCCATCTCACCTGTGGGGATAGGTGATTAGCAGCGCTGTGAAGGCCCTGGTTGGATTATTTTCTGCCCTGCTCTGTCTTTCCTCCTCTCCTAGCTCACGCTCCTGGCTTTCCATCGGATGCTGCAGTCGGGTGTGTGGCACCCACCCCGCCTGCCCTGCATAAAGAGAACGGACCCAACACAGGACCGGCCCTGCCCGGATTGTAAGCACCCAGGGTCCGAGCAGCAGGGGTCGGGGTCGCCTTCCCAGCCAACGCACCCGCTTGTCACTAACCCATGTCCAGCGCCCGACACCATCCCCAGAAGCTGCATTTCATCCCTGTTTCCATCCTGTCTCTCCCCCGCCTCCCATCTGTCCATTTGCTAATGTGAGGGGAGTGTTGGCCCCTCACTGACACGTTGTGGGGGTTTTGATTGCCCAGCTCCCAGTGCCAAAGAAAGGTACTGAGCTGAGATTTCCCAACCACTTCAACCAAAACACACTGTTTTAGGTCAAATATAAAACAGATTTATTAAATGCAGAAGGAGAGATTATAAGTGGTTATAAGGAGCAGGTGCAGAGATCAGAGTTGACTGCTTAAGAAATAAAAATATATTCACAGTCTAAGTTCTACAAATGAAACAGGGTTTGAATCAGGAAGTGTCTCCCCCTGAGAGATGGGACAAGCAGGTTACAGATCCTCAATACACAGACTGGACTCCATTCCAGCCTGGGGCCACCCTTCCCCAGTTCCAAGTTGTGACGAACTGGGACTGTTCTTACTGTGGGCTTTGAATGCTGACAGGGGAGTGTGGCTGGGATGGTCTGCATTGGGGGATGGGAGACTGACCTACGGAGAATACCTGAGCATGTAACATGAGAACCCAGGAAGGGGTTAGAGGCGAGGTGACACCTTTGCCCTGGAAACTGAACAAAGGCTGTGGGAGGGGTCGCTGGAGGGAGAGTTTCAGGAGCTGGCTAGTGACCATGGCTGGGAGGCAGACGGGGCTCTGACCTCCCAAGGGGGCTGGGGTGCCCTGGGACCCCAAGATGGACCTAACTGAGGGGGTCCTGTTGTCTGTGCCTGCAAGACCTGTCTTGGACTGGGTTCCTGTCGTCTAAATAAACCTTCTGCTTTACTGGCTGGCTGAGAGTCA
This sequence comes from Actinemys pallida, assembly GCA_023634205.1. NCBI lineage: Eukaryota > Metazoa > Chordata > Testudines > Emydidae > Actinemys > Actinemys pallida. The sequence continues at coordinate 1,107,437 of JALMGD010000024.1, forward strand.
TGGTGAATCGCAGGAAGCCGGGGGTGCAGGGCCCTGAGTCCCCCATACTCCATGATACAAGTCTTTGTCCTCCAGATGTTCCTCCAGGTGTTGCATTGTGGGGAAGAGAAGCCAAGGAAGTATGTCCCTTCCCGTCTTTTATATTTTCTTCCAGTTTGCTGGAAAGATCTTTGCTGTGACCTCGGGATCAGGCAGTCCCCATTGGTAAAGCAATCTCCACGGGAGGGAGGAAGGGGAGCAGGTGCAGAGATCAGAGTTGACTGCTTAAGAAATAAAAATATATTCACAGTCTAAGTTCTACAAATGAAACAGGGTTTGAATCAGGCAGTGTCTCCCCCGTCAGATGGGACAAGCAGGTTACAGATCCTCAATACACAGACTGGACTCCATTCCAGCCTGGGACCACCCTTCCCCAGTGCAAAGTCTTTGTCCTCCAGATGTTCCTCCAAGTGTTGCGTTGTGGGGAAGAGAAGCCCAGGGATTATGTCCCTTCCCCTCTTATATTTTTTTTAAAGTTTGCTGGAAAGATCTTTGCTGTGACCCGGGGATCAGGCAGTCCCCATTCGTCCAACAATCTCCATTGCACATAGTCACTGGGATAGTGGATTCTTTCCTTGACGGGTGTGGATGAGCCATTAACAGTGTCTGGCTGGTCCTCTCTTGCAGTTGAAAGGTTGGCTGTGTACATCTCCCAACCTCAGAACATATTTCAGTAGCACACACAGCAATGCTTCATAACTTCCCATACAAGGGTAGCACATTGTGACAAAGTGGGGGGGTTTCTCATTTTTTTCTTGTTGTTCCAATGGTTTGCAGGCAGAGAGGGGTGGGACTCAGTTTGAAGTACAGATTGTCACCCTGTGTTATCACCGGCGGCACGGCCTGGGCCTGGGAAAGAGACCTGGGACGTGAGAGGAACAGACTGTGAACTTCCTGTCCCTTGCGGAGGCGGCTGCTTCTGGTGTCTCCGTGCCCACAGGGTGGGTGTCTTGTTTCCTTTATCTTTCCCCATTTTTATGTATTTTGTATGAGTTGCTGTTTAATAAATTGTACGTGCTCTGAACTCTATGTAATGATCAGTGGGTCAGGGAAGCATCCGGTGCAAAGAGAGTGCCCCGGAGTGGGGACACCCTCGCCCCTGTCCTAAGTGACCACGACAAGACTGGGGGTCAAGCTCCCAGGGATCCGGGCCCAGCCTTGCTGGGGTTACGAGGACTCTGCCGCATGGGAGGGAGGAAGAGGAGCCCTCGAGGTCAGGCAGGCCTCTGGGTAAAGGGAGTGGGAGCGAGGACTCAGATCCTTTCACTAGCCAATCCCACCGGGGCGTGTATAAGCCAGGAAAGTTCCCCACGATAGCGGGACCATTCCCCCGCTTACACTAGGACCGGGATCAGTGGCAGCTCTGCCCATCCGGACAGAGAGTGACATGGCTCACCAGCCAGGCTTGAACCCAGAATGAAAGGGGGATGGAATTTTCATGGAAATCATGGTCAGTGGAAGATTGAAGACCAGACACCATGTTCGCCCGGCTCTCAGCCTGATGCACCTTTCTCAAGGCTGCAGGATAGGTTGGGGGTGACCTGTACCCCCTCTGCACAGAGACACAGACAAGCTGGGAGCTGCATGATGCTTGGCCAGGCTGACAGTCCCTGGGGTTTTGGGGTTTTGCAAAGCCCTCTGCTTACTCTGACCTCTGTAGATTTCACCTGCACATTAGAGACAATGTATGATAGACGCAGGAAGAGATGAGAGATCATAGACTTCCTGTAGCTGGAGCCACCAGCTGAGTTCCTCATTCAGGGCTCGGTGGAGCTGGGCACCGGGTGTTGGAGGCAGCACTGAGGGGCCCCTCGCTGTTCCCGTCATGGCATCTGCTCTCGTCGTCCTCATCCTCAGTGAGTTTCTGAGACAGCCAGGACTTTTGTCCATGGAGGGGGGATCTGACACCAGGGTGTGTGTCCATGGGGTGGGGGATATGAGGCCAAGACATGTGTCCATGCGGGGGGGAGGGGGGATCTGAGACCAGAGCATGTGTCCATGGGGGGGATATGAGACCAGGGCGTGTGTCCAGGGGGCGCGGGGGGGGATCTGAGACCAGGGTGCAGGATCCAGTTGCTCTGGGATCTGGTCCCTAACGACCCATCTCCTCTCCAGGCTGCTGGCTGGCTGGGCAGAGCGAGGTGTCGGGATGTGAGTATTTGTGGAGCAGGGGAAACTATAGTGTTCAGGAATCGGATGGGGAGGGGGAAAAGGGGAGAGGAAAAGAGGAGCTGAGACCTGAACCTTCACTCCCAAAATCGGTTCAACCTCCTTGTATTGATCCCAGGGGGCTGAGATCAGAACCTGGCCCTGCCTCCAGTGCAGTCGGGGGTGAGTCCTGATCCCGTTTTTAAAGGGACAGTCCTATATTTAACCCTCCTACAGCTGTCCCGACTTTTTCTGAAAAACAGGCAAATTGTCCCATATGTTTTGTCTCCCCCCATCAGTACTGGCCGGATCCCTGCTCGCCAGCCGTCTGCCCACCAATGGTGAGCGGCGGAGTCCAATGACAGATGACGCGGTGGGTGTGCAAGGCTGGTGGTGGGGCAAAGATGCAGCATGTGGGGCCGGCAGCTCCCCTGCCAGTCCATCAGCGCAACCCCTGCTGCGCCGGCTGAGGGTGTCGCTGGGCCGATCCTCCCCATTCTGGGATCCCGGGGGTGCTGAGCCGGCCCGAATCCCTGGGTCCCGTCCTCTCCCCAGGGAAAGAGCCACCATTGCCGACTGGGAGAGGGGGTCCCTGTATAACTAACCTCAGACACCAGGGCTCCAGCTTTCTCACCCCCAGGCCCTGCCCTTGACAGATGCTGGTTCTATTCCTGCAGGGGGAACTGACCTGCCTCACCTGACAACCATGTCAGCTCCCAACTTCCCAAGCAGCACAGAGCCAGGTACCAGTGCTGGGGGCAGGTATTCGACATCAACTCTCCCAGAAACAGATTTGTGCAGCCCAAGGAGCCGCCCCCAGGGGGAGTCACAAACAGATGGCTGGGTGGGACGGGGCAGATCTCCACAGCAAATGCCCCATCTGAAAAGCCCCCCAGACTCATTTCATATGCGGGGGGGGTGTCACTGGACAGTTGCCAGATTGGCTTGGTGGGGGCAGGGCCCAGGAGAGCTTCCCCCCAGTGCACAGCCCCACCCCGGGTACACCACAGACCGGGGAGATGCAGGGAGCTACAGCTGCCAATAGAGTCACTTCATGTCATCTCTTGGCCAGCAGGGCCCTGCCCCCCATCCCGTTTCCACCCGGCACAAGCTGCGGTGGCTGGTGGGTGCGGGCAGGTGCCAGGCAGCGGCCGGTTATGTGTCACCCCTGCTGCCCACCCATTGGCCCTTAATGTCACCCCCTCTCGCTGTCCTCTCCCTGCTTTGCCCCTTCACCTCCCCCGGAGCCCGGCTGCTCCTCCATATCCCCCCTGGCGGGGCGCAGCCCAACCCAGCGCTGTGGGGAGACCCAGCCCCTGGTCGGAGCGCTCAGTTCACCCACAGCCTGGCCGGCAGGCTCCTCCCTTCCTTCCCCTGCTGCCTCTGGCTGGGCCGGCACCCGGGAAAGCCCAAGACCCTCCGGCCTGGGGCACTGGCCAGGAGGAGCGGAGCCCTGGGTGTGCCACAGCTAGGGCCGCCAAGAGCGGGTTCGAGCCCCGGTGAAAAAAATTTTCGGGTCCCCCAGCAAGGGGCGGACCGGCTAAACAGGGCCGACGAGATGGGGGAAGCCGGGCCCCAGGCCCCCTTCTGGACTGCCAGGCCTGGGTAATTTATACCGGCTTCCCCCCCTCTTGTCGGCCCTGGCCACAGCCCCGCACAGCGCTGGCACGGGGAAGCCTCTCCGCCCCTCAGCTAAGCTCGGGTGGGGGGGGAAGGGGGAGGGAAGTGATTTCCAGCCTGTTCCCACCCCAAATCTGCAGGTTCCACAGCAACCCCCTGGGCAGGGGCTTAGCACCCTCTTCACCCCCCACCCCCTCGCCCTGGGTCCTGCCCCCAGGGAGCGCAGGGCTGCTCCGTCCCCTGGGCACCTCCCCTGCTGAGCCACCTCTCTGGCCGGGGTCACTGAGGCCCCTGCAGTCAGGTTCCCTGGGCCCTGGTGCACAATGCAGCCGTTCCTGTAGTAGGACATTGTTGTAGGTGAGGGGCCTGGCTCGGCGTCCCCACTCCCAGCCCCACACCCAACCAGACTGTCATGGGGGTCTCTGGGCAGGTGGGACACTCCTTGGGGTGTCACTTAACCTGCCTGTGCCTCCATTTCCCCTTGTCTGAATGGGGGATAATCATCCCGCCTGCACCTTGTGGCTGGTTAGATCATCAGGACTTGGCTTTAGGGCGGGGGCCTTTTCTCACTGTGTCTGTGCAGCACCCAGCACCTCTGACTCCGAGCCCCCTCCCAATCTAACCACTAGACCCCACTCCCCTCCCAGAGCCAGGGATAGAACCCAGGAGTCCTGGCTCCCAGCCCGGCTTTGGGGGAGGAACCGGTTCGTTTCACACTCCGGATGGACGGGCAGGGCTGCCACTGACCCCGCTCCTAGTGTAAGCGTGAGAATGGTCCTGCTATTGTGGGGAAATTCTGGGCCCATTTCGGTAGATAGACGGGTACAGGGTAGTGCTCTGGATTTCAGGCAGTTCCGGGCGTAGCTCCGAGGAATCTCTGGGATCTGGGAGAGGTTCCTCTGGCTGGATTTTCTCCCAGGGGCCCCGTCTCTGGGACCGCGTGGTGAGGATGGGGCGCAGTGACTGTGCCGTGGTCTGTCTCACCGCCTGTCTCCTTCCCACTGCAGAGCTCAGCTACCCCAAACCCAACATCTCCCTGAGCCCCAGCGGGGTGGTCCCCCTGGGGGGAAATGTGACCGTCCGGTGTAGGGGTTTGTATCAGAACATGAGGTTCCTTCTGTACAAAGATGGGAACCTGACCACGCTGCAGGACGTGGAGCCTCCTTGGGACGCCGCTGAGTTTCCTATTCGCAATGTGAGCTGGAGAGACGCAGGGAACTACAGCTGCTATTATTACCGCCATTGGTACCCGTTCAACTGGTCGCATCCCAGTGACCCCGTGGTGCTGGTGGTAGCAGGTGAGGGGCCCGGCTCAGTATCCCCACTCCCAGCCCCACACCCAGCCAGACCCTCAGGGGCCGGGGCATGTGCAAGGGGGGCAAGCAGGTGCAGGGCCGCCTGAATCAGTGGGGCTGGAGCACAGAACTCCTCCGGGGAGCAGAGCCAGCTCCTCTGGCTGCGGGGGGCACAGAAGGTGTCTCTCCAAAAGCGGCCACATTTTTATTCCTGTGCACGCCCCTGATCAGGGGGTCTCTGCGCCAATGGGACGCTCAGAGCCAGGCTCTGCCCTGAGCCCTGGGCCCAGCAGAGGGGATGCCTGGCTGGGGGGCAGGGACAGAATCACTGGTGGGTTCTCCAGCAAGGGGCAGCAGCAGCTGCTGAAGGTTCAAGGCAGAGGGAGGGGGGATCCCTGCCCCAGGGGGAGCTGCAGAGCTGGGGCCTTTCCCAGGGGGATGCTGCCCCGGCCTTCCCCGCTCTGGGGATGCAGAGAGGAGTCGGGGCCCAGGGGCTGCCCAGCAGGGCCGGCTTTAGGCCGATTCAGCCGATTCGGCTGAATTGGGCCCCGCGCTAAGAGGGCCCCGCGCTGCAGCTCTCCACCCCACCCTCAGCTCACTTCCCCCTCCTCCCCTCCCCTGAACGCTCCACCCCCTCCCCTGCTTCCCACGAATCAGAGATTCGCGGGAAGTCTGAAAAGAAGCGGCGCGGCGCGGCTCCGGGCCGGACCCAAGCCCGGCAACCCCGGCCGGAGCGTGGCTCGATTCCTGGGGGAGGGGCTTGCAGCAAGCCTCGCCCCCAGGAATCGGGCCCCACTCTTGCTAAAGCCGGCCCTGCTGCCCAGCCGGCACCGCCCCCCGCCTATGACTGCATTCCATGGCAGGCTGTGTGATGCCCACCTGGGCTGGGGGCTGTCATGTTAAAGAGCAGTGGGAGCTGCACACGTTGGCTGCTCAGAAGCAGCCTGGAAACAACAGCTGTGGGGAGAACCCCAAGGATTCGGGGGCAGCGGAAGTGGGGGGAGCTCGAGCCTGGGGTGGAATTTTTTGTGGTGGGGAGAGATAGAAAACATCAGGGGACAGCAGCCAGCAGCTCCTCCCCCGCCCCCAGCGCTCCTGGTGGAAACGGCTGGTAGAGTTTGGAGGGAGGCTGCCCAGCAAGGGCGGACCAGCTAAACAGGGCCGACGAGATGGGGGGAAGCCGGGAAAGCCGGGCCCCGGGCCCCCTTCCAGACCGCGAGGCCCCGATAATTTGTACCGGCTTCCCCCCACTCTCGTCAGCCCTGGCCACAGCCCCACACAGCGCTGGCACGGGGAAGCCTCTCCGCCCCTCAGCTAAGCTCTGGAGTGCGGGGGGGGGGAAAGCAATTTCCAGCCTGTTCCCACCCCGAACCTGCAGGTTCCACAGCAACCCCCAGGCAGGGGCTTAGCACCCTCTTCACCCCCCACCCCCTCGCCCTGGGTCCTGCCCCCAGGGAGTGCGGGGCTGCTCCGTCACCTGGGCACCCTCCCCTAGGGTTACCATATTTAAACATTAAAAAAAGAGGAAGTCCAGGGGTCCCTGGCCCCGGCCCCAACTCCACCCCTTCTCCGCCCCTTCCCCCAAGTCCCCGCCCCTTCTCCGCCCCCTCCCCTGAGTGCCCCGCATTCCCCCTCCTCCCTCCCAGCCATGCGAAACAGCTGCCCAAGCGCTACCGGCTTCACGGTTTGCCGGGCAGCCCCCAGACCTCCAGACCCTGCACCCCCGGCCAGGCAGTTCCCCTACCGGGCTCCAGCTGCGCTGGGGAACCGTCCCAACCCAGGGGGCGCAGGGTCTGGAGGTCTGGGGGCTGCCCGGCAAACCGTGAAGCCGGTAGCGCTCGGGCAGCTCGGCTCTTCAGCTACACAGAGCTGAGGTGTCTGGGGGGAGCAGCAGCCGCCGCCGCCGCTGCCGCAGGGGAATCCGCCTGCAGCTCGCAGCCTGCCGGAGCCGCTCTAAGGTAAGCAGGGGACTGGGGCAGGGATGCCAGCAAAACAAAGCTGGGAGTATTTTCCCGGACGTGTTCGGCTTTTTGGCAGTTCCCCCCGGATGGGGATTTGAGGACCAAAAAGCCGGACATGTCCGGGAAAATCCGGACGTATGGTAACCCTCCCCTCCCCTGCTGAGCCCCCTCTCTGGCTGGGTTCACTGAGTCAGGTTCCCTGGGCCCTGGTGCACAATGCAGCCGTTCCTGTAGTAGGACATTGTAGTAGGTGAGGGGCCTGGCTCGGCGTCCCCACTCCCAGCCCCACACCCAGCCAGACTGTCATGGGGGTCTCTGGGCAGGTGGGACACTCCTTGGGGTGTCACTTAACCTGCCTGTGCCTCCATTTCCCCTTGTACGAATGGGGGATAATCATCCCTCCTGCACCTTGTGGCTGGTTAGATCGTCAGGACTTGGCTTTAGGGCGGGGGCCTTTTCTCACTGTTTCTGTGCAGCACCCAGCACCTCTGACTCCGAGCCCCCTCCCAATCTAACCACTAGACCCCACTCCCCTCCCAGAGCCAGGGATAGAACCCAGGAGTCCTGGCTCCCAGCCCAGCATTGGGGGAGGAACAGGTTCATTTCACTCTCCGGATGGACGGGTAGGGCTGCCACTGACCCCACTCCTAGTGTCAGCGGGAGAATGGTCCTGCTATTGTGAAGAAATTCTGGGCCCATTTAGGTAGATAGACGGGTACAGAGGGGTGCTCTGGATTTCAGGCAGTTTCGGGCGTAGCTCCCAGGAATCTCTGGGATCTGGGAGAGGTTCCTCTGGATGGGTTTTCCCCCAGGGGCCCCGTCTCTGGGACCGCGTGGTGAGGATGGGGCGCAGTGACTGTGCCGTGGTCTGTCTCACCGCCTGTCTCCTTCCCACTGCAGAGCTCAGCTACCCCAAACCCAACATCTCCCTGAGCCCCAGCGGGGTGGTCCCCCTGGGGGGAGCTGTGACCGTCCGGTGTAGGGGTTGGTACCAGAACATGAGGTTCCTTCTGTACAAACGTGGAAACCCGAACGTGCTGCAGGACGTGGAGCCGGCTGGGGACCTGGCTGAGTTTCCCATTCGCAATGTGAGCTGGAGAGACGCAGGGAACTACAGCTGCTATTATTACCGCCATTGGTACCCGTTCCACTGGTCGCATCCCAGTGACCCCGTGGTGCTGGTGGTAGCAGGTGAGGGGCCCGGCTCAGTATCCCCACTCCCAGCCCCACACCCAGCCAGACCCTCAAGGGCAGGGGCATGTGCAAGGGGGGCAAGCAGGTGCAGGGCCGCCTGAATCAGTGGGGCCGGAGCACACAACTCCTCTGGGGAGCAGAGCCAGCTCCTCTGGCTGTGGAAGCCACAGAAAGTGTCTCTCCAAAAGCGGCCACATTTTTATTCCTGTGCATGCCCCTGATCAGGGGGTCTCTGCACCAATGGGACGCTCAGAGCCAGGCTCTGCCCTGAGCCCTGGGCCCAGCAGAGGGGACGCCTGGCTGGGGGGCAGGGACAGAATCACTGGTGGGTTCCACAGCAAGGGGCAGCAGCAGCTGCTGGAGGTTTGGGGCAGAGGGAGGGGGGATCCCTGCCCCAGGGGGAGCTGCAGAGCAGGGGCCTTTCCCAGGGGGATGCCGCCCCAGCCTTCCCCGCTCTGGGGATGCAGAGAGGAGTCGGGGCCCAGGGGCTGCCCAGCCGGCCCCGCCCCCAGCCTGTGACTGCACTCCAGGGCTGGCTGTGTGATGCCCACCTGGGCTGGGGGCTGTCGGGTTAAAGAGCAGTGGGAGCTGCACACGTTGGCTGCTCAGAAGCAGCCTGGAAACAACAGCTGTGGGGAGACCCCCAAGGATTCCCGGGCAGCGGAAGTGGGGGCAGTGCGAGCCTGGGGCAGTGTTTTTTTGTGGTGGGGAGAGAGAAAACATCAGGGGACAGCAGCCAGCAGCTCCTCCCCCGCCCCCAGCGCTCCTGGTGGAAATGACTGGTGGAGTTTGGAGGGAGGCTGCCCAGCAAGGGCAGACCAGCTAAACTGGGCCGACGAGATGCGGGGGAAGCCAGGAAAGCCGGGCCCCTTGCCCCCTTCCAGACCACCAGGTCCCGGTAATTTGTACCGGCTTCCCCCCACTCTCATCAGCCCTGGCCACAGCCCCGCACAGCACTGGCACGGGGAAGCCTCTCCGCCCCTCAGCTAAGCTCTGGAGTTGGGGGGGGCGGAAAGCCTGTTCCCACCCCAAACCTGCAGGTTCCACTGCAACCCCCCAGGCAGGGGCTTAGCACCCTCTTCACCCCCCACCCCCTCGCCCTGGGTCCTTCCCCCAGGGAGTGTGGGGCTGCTCCATCCCCTGGGCACCCTCCCCTGCTGAGCCACCTCTCTGGCTGGGTTCACTGATAGAACCCAGGAGTCCTGGGTCCCAGCCCGGCTTTGGGAGAGGAACTGGTTCGTTTCACTCTCCGGATGGACGGGCAGGGCTGGCACTGACCCCGCTCCTAGTGTAAGCGGGAGAATGGTCCTGCTATTGTGGGGCAATTCTGGGCTCATTTAGGTAGACAGACGAGTGCAGAGGGGTGCTCTGGATTTCAGGCAGTTCCGGGCGTAGCTCCCAGGAATCTCTGGGATCTGGGAGAGATTCCTCTGGATGGGTTTTCCCCCAGGGGCCCCGTCTCTGGGACCGTGCGGTGAGCATGGGGCGCAGTGACTGTGCTGGGGTCTGTCTCACGGCCTGTCTCCTTCTCATTACAGATACCTACTACCCCAAACCCTCCATCTCCCTGCGCCCCAGCGGGATGGTCCCCCTGGGGGGAGTTGTGACCGTCCGGTGTAGGGGTAGGGCTTTGGGTTGGTACCAGAACATGAGGTTCCTTCTGTACAAAGATGGGAACCCGAACGTGCTGCAGGACGTGGAGCCGGCTGGGGACCTTGCTGTGTTTCTCATTCGCAACGTGAGCTGGAGACACGCAGGGAACTACAGCTGCTATTATTACCGCCATTGGAACCCATTCATCTGGTCGCATCCCAGTGACCTCGTGCAGCTGGTGGTAGCAGGTGAGGGGCCCGGCTCAGTATCCCCGCTCCCCGCCCCACACCCAGCCAGACCCTCAGGGGCCGGGGCATGTGCAAGGGGGGCAAGCAGGTGCAGGGCCGCCTGAATCAATGGGGCTGGAGCACACAACTCCTCTGGGGAGCAGAGCCAGCTCCTCTGGCTGTGGAGGCCACAGAAGGTGTCTCTCCAAAAGCTGCCACATTTTTATTCCTGTGCACGCCCCTGATCAGGGGGTCTCTGCACCAATGGGACGCTCAGATCCAGGCTCTGCCCTGAGCCCTGGGCCCAGCAGAGGGGACCCCTGGCTGGGGGGCAGGGACGGAATCACTGGTGGGTTCTCCAGCAAGGGGCAGCAACAGCTGCTGGAGGCTCCAGGCCCAAGGATTCCCGGGCAGTGGAAGTGGGGGGAGTGCGAGCCTGGGGCGGGATTTTTTTGTGCTGGGGAGAGAAAGAAAACAGTGGGGGCAGCAGGCAGCAGTTCCGCCCTCCGCCCCCAAGGGCTCCTGGTGGAAATGGCTGGTAGAGTTTGGAGGGAGGGTGTCCAGCGCCGGGAGAGAGACACCAGCAGCCAGTGAGGTAACAACCGGCACCAGAAATGAAGGGACCCAGCGAGCGGGGAGCCAGTGGATGGGGACCCGGTGGCCGAGCTGTGTCATCGAAGGGGCCAGGCAGAGAGCTGGCAGGGAGAAAGTCCCGTTGAGAAGGGACAGAGATGGCAGGAACAGGAGGAGGCAGACAGAGGAAAGACAGAGGCATGTGGGGGAAAGTTACAGGACGAACCGGGCAGTGAAACATGAAGAAAAAAGTATCAGAGGGGTAGCCGTGTTAGTCTGAATCTGTAAAAAGCAACAGAGGGTCCTGTGGCACCTTTAAGACTAACAGAAGTATTGGGAGCATAAGCTTTCGTGGGTAAGAACCTCACTTCTTCAGATGCAAGAAAAAAGAGTCTCTAAGTTACCTGAGAAAGTTAGAAAACAGTTAGAAAACTGCTGAAGTAAAGTATGAATGAAATGTGATGGAAATGAGCTGTGAGGAAAGAGAAATGGGCTTAAGAAATGAGGAGGAAGTGAGCTGTAGTGAAAGTAAAGCAAATAGTATGGACAAAACGTCCGCCCAACACCTCCAGGCGCAGTGAGAGGAAGGGAAAAATTGCCAGAGAGCAAAGGGACTCTAGAAAAAGCAGCGGAGGGACAGTTGTTCGATTGAGAAGCTGACCCATCGCCTGGAGAAATAGCTGCAGGTATCTGAGCTGGAACTCAGAGCAGCAAACAGAGATGGCGCAAGGGGATGGCTCAAGTTACAACAAACCAGCCTAAGAAGAGAGAAGCCACGAAGGGACCGTAGAGCAGTGGGATTCTGGCCTAGTGCCTTGGACGATCTAACTGCAGATCCTGGTGCTCCGTGAATGTAAATTGTTGCCCATGAAGTGGGTTGAATTCAGCCAATGGTAGTTACTGTTCAGGTGAGCTCAGCAATAGTTCCCAGTGTGACCCTACCCAGCAGTTCCTGCTACACCAGTGAACTCTGATTCACTTGTGATCATTCCCCACTGAACTGATTTCTCCTTTCCCAGCTGATGGAGATAAAACGCAGTTGGCCTCTAGGTGGGGTGGAGTGTCACTGGACAGATGCCAGATTGGCTTGGTGGGGGCAGGGCCCAGGAGAGCTTCCCCGCAACCCAGGGGACCCCACAAACCAGGGTTCTGTGCTGCCCACTGGCACCACAAAGCCACCCGTGTGGGGCACAGCTCGGTGCGTATCCCCCTGGGAGAACAGGGCCAGGGACGGAGAGATGGGGATAATAATCCCGTCTGTCTGCCTGAGTCTGCAGACAGCCTGGGGGAACGGCTCAGAAGCAGGGCTCCCCCTTCACAGAGGTGCTGCCCAGCAGGGTGTCAACCCTGGAACCTACCAACCCAGATAGACACCGTGTTAACTCTGTAACCTACTAATTCCATGTGACACAGTTAACTCTGGATCCTAATAATGAATACTGCTACACCACCCGGGGCCTGACAACAGGTCTCTCTGTCCCAGGATCTCGCCACCCCAGGAATTTCTCCCCACTGGCCACCACCTTCCACACCCACTGGGGGTCCAGAGTGGGAGCCAGTCTGCCACCCCGCCCATCTGGCTAAACAGCTCTATGGCCTTGGGACCCAGAAAGGGGGCTAACGCCGGAGCCTTTCCGCAGGGTCAGCCTGGTTCCAATTGCCAGCCTTCCCAAAGGCTGCAAGACAGGCACCTCTATCTCCCCCGTCCTTAACGTGCGGCAGCAATTTGGTGTCGAGGTTCCCTGTGTAATTGGCACCCCAGGGTCCATCCCCACTCACCCCTGGATGGGTCCCTCTGCCTCTCAGCTCCGCCATCGCCAGTTCATCTCCTGCTGTTCTGCCTCCTGCCTTCCCTGCCTTTCATGGTCCTCTGACTCCTTCAATCTCCGCTCCAATTCCATACGTCTCAGATCCCCCCACGGGGAGCTGGGTGGAGACCCCCTGCTGGTCAGGGACATGGGTCTAGGGGTCGCCCGGCTGCTCCCAGCCTCTCTTGCAGCCCCAGCTGGGTCAGGAACTGGCTCCTTAGAGCGATCATCCTCTTCCAACTGAGCAATCATCTGTGCCTTGGTGAGCTTTCCAATGTGCAGCCGTCTCTCTGCACAGCTCTACAATGTCCTTCTTAAGGAGATGGTTATAGGCCATCTCCACGCTGATCCCAAGTGGTCACGGACTCACAGGCCTGTGCTCTCTCAGGTCCCCATGATCCCTGGGAGGAACCACTTGTCACAGACTCACAGGTTGTGCCCACTCTTGGCCCCGTGCGGTCCGTGGGGGGTGCCCCTGTTAGTGAGACAGCCCTTCTCGGGGGTCCACTCTCTCTCGGGGTCAGGCCCCTCCACCTCCTGGAGTCGCACCTCTCTGAGCCTTAGCACACCTGTTTCTCGCCGTGGTCCCCCTCAGGGAGTCCACTTGCTCTGGAACCCCCGGGCCTCCACCCCCAAAGGGTGATGCCACCCTGTTCTCTAGACCAGAGTGACTCTCAGCTAGCATAAAACAGGAGGGTGTATTGAGAGTTGAACGCAGCACAGGAAACTCTCTGGCCTCAGGCCTGGCCTCCCTCAGCCCAGCACATCCCAGTCTCTCTGCATCCAGGTGGGCTCTGCCTGCTCCCCCTCTCCAGCCCAGAGCCCCCCTGCTCCCAGTTGGACATCTGAGATCACCGGCCCCAGGCCCCGCCTCTGTCCATTGTCTTCTCTCCAGGTAAACAGGGTCGTAAACCGGGGCCTCCTCTCCTCGCTTCTGTCCTCTGGCTGGAACCGGCTGGTTAGGTCACTGGGTCCTCACTCTGCAGCCCATTGTCCGCCCACTGGCCAGAACCGGCTGCGTCTCCTCAGCTGGGCCTCCGGGTCACCAGGTCACTGGTCACTGGGGTATCCGTCCTCCCAGCCATCTGCTGGGTCCCCAAGTCCTCTCTCCGGTCCTCTTCAAAATAAACTCCCTCTCCCCTCACCTCGTTAAACCAGTAACCCCCAGGGAAACTGAGTCCCACCCCCTCCGCATGCAAACCATTGAAACTCCACAGAAAACAAGAAAAACGCCCACTTCGTGCGATAGCCCTTCTTGGGGGCCACAATCTCTCCCAGGGGTTAAGCCGTAGACCCCTGAGCCCTACAGGGAGCAATTTAATACACTACAACCGGCAGCTCTCGCAGCCTTGTTGCCCGAAAGGAGGTCCCAGCCCCACCGCCCAGAGTGCTGGCGGTACGGCAAGCTGAGACTGCTGGGGAGGGGCCGGGGCTCACTTCCCTGGCTGGGAGCTCAAGGGCCAGGCAGGAGAGTCCCGCAGGCCGGATATGGCCCACAGGCCGTAGTTTGCCCACCTCTGATATAGAGGGTGACGGATAGATCCATGTGGATGGACGGCCACGGGTCGGAGGGAATATGGGTTCTTGGGAACATATGGGGGGCGAAGAGCAGAAAACTGGACCTGAAATGTTGAATCCCGTGTGGTTCAGAACCCCCACTGGTGATCTCAGAGACAGTCTGGACTGTCGGTATTAGCGCCCCCTGGTTTGATACAGCCCCGTATGGCAGACACGCTCCCCTGTAGCTCTATAGACACAGGGACGTTCCTCTCCCGAAATAGGGACAACCGCGTCCAGACCTGCTCCGCAGTGACTTCAGGTGTGAATGGCACCTGACTGGGTCAGGAACCGTCTCTGTGTCATGTGTCTGTACAGCTCCAAGCACACGTGGGAGTTGGCCCACGACAGGGGCTCCTGGTAATTAATACGAGTCAGTAATGATTTTGGTTCCGGTTTCCATGGACCCAGGCAGGGGCTGTATCTGTGCTAAGGGTCTTGCCAGGCCGATCCTCCCTGTTCTGGGATCCTGGGGGCACTGAGCCGGCCCGAATCCCCGGGTCCCGTCTTGTCCCCAGAGACGCTGGCTCAGCCTGGGGAAGAGCCGCCATTGCCGGTTGGGTGGAGGAGTGGTTTCCTGTATAACTAACCACAGACACCAGGGCTCCAGCTTCCTCACCCCCGCACCCCACCCCCAACAGACGCTGGTTCTATTCCCACAGGGGGAACCAACCTGACTCAGCCGGGAACGACACCAGCTTCCACCCACCCAGGCAGCACAGGACCAGGTACCGGTACGGGGGGCAGGAACTCGCCATCAACGACCCCAGACACAGGTTTTTGCCACCCCCCCGGGGGAGCCACGAAGGGCTGGCTGGGTGGGACGGGGGCAGATCCCCACAGCGAATGCCCTGTCTGAACCCCCCCCCCCCAGATTCATTTCATATGCTGGGGGGGGGTGTCACTGGAAAGATGCCAGATTGGCTTGGTGGGGACAGGGCCTGGAAGAGCTTCCCCCCAATGCACAGCCCCACCCCGGGGGTCCCACAGACTGGGGAGATGCAGGGAGCTACAGCTGCCAATAGAGCACCAAGCAGGACCCGCCCATCTGGCCGAAGGCCAGTGACCTCGTGCAGCTGCTGGTAGCAAGTGAGGTGCCTGGCTCAGCCTCCCCGCTCCCAACACCACACCCAGCCGGGCCCTCAGGGGGTCTTGGCCCCAGTGGGATGCTCAGAGCCACGTTCTGCCCTGAGCCCTGGACCCAGTAGAGGGGACACCCAAACGGGGAGCGGGGATGGAGCCACTGGGGGGTTCCGCAGCCAGGGGGCAGCAGCAGCCACTGGAGTTTCAGGGACGATGTCTAGGTGCTCGGTTCCATCCCTCCCCCTTCCCAGCTGATGCTTATTTTCATCCCATTGAGGGAACCAACACAGCTGGGCCCAAGCAGACCAGCCCCGCCCTCACCCGCCACCTGACACAGCCGGCAGGAGAAGGTGAGACGGAGAAATGGAACAATTCATCTGCCAGGGAACAGGGCTCCCCACTCAGATGCCCAAGGAGCCATTCGGACCATTTGAAGGGGGATGTCCCTGCAGACACAACTGATGGGTTCAATTCTTCTAGCTAGAGGGTGATGAACAGATCCATGGGAACGGATGGCCATGGGGCGATGGGAATATGGGGCGGTGGACAGATGGGAACACGTCTGGTGACAGATAGAAAGATGGACTAAGACCTTGTCTACATGAAAACTGGACCCGAAATGATGAATCCCGTGTGGTTCCCAACTAGGGTGACCAGATAGCAAGTGTGAAAAATCGGGATGGGGGTGGGGGATAATAGAAGCCCATATAAAAAAAAGCCCAAAATATCGGGACTGTCCCTATAAAATCGGGACATCTGGTCACCCTATTCCCAACCCCCACTGGTGATCTCAGAGCAAGTCTGGGCTGTCAGAATTAGCGCCCCCTGGTGGGATACAGCCCCGTTTGGCAGACAAGCTCCCCTGTAGCTCTATAGACACAGGGATGTTCCTCCTCCGAAATAGGAACAGCCGCGCCCAGACCTGCTCCGCAGTGACTCCAGGTGTGAATGGCACCTGTGTGGGGCTCCATGCGGCGCGGACAAAGCACACGACCAATGCGGTTGCAAGCTGAATCGAATTCTGTTTATTACAAGCTTTCTTTTATAATCTTTCTCAACATTACATAACACAATTAGGCTATAATCACACATATACGGATTGGACAAGAAGGAGAATCATGTGTTTATCACATGTATAGCCCCACACCGATTGGTTCAATCGTTCCTTACATAAGGCCATGATTTATTACCTTGTTTACCTCATCTTATATAATCCCTAGACCACCAGGGGGCGCCTTTGTCTTACAAGGCCATGAGCCATTGCCAGGCAA
This sequence comes from Actinemys pallida, assembly GCA_023634205.1. NCBI lineage: Eukaryota > Metazoa > Chordata > Testudines > Emydidae > Actinemys > Actinemys pallida. Next base: position 1,123,806 of record JALMGD010000024.1, read on the forward strand.
GTGTCCCATCGTGACCCTTACCTTCTCATGGAACTTTCCATTAGGTTGGCGTAAGGATGATACATCCCCACACACCTGGCTGGGGCAGGGACCATCTCTGTGTTTTGTGTCCGTACAGCTCCGAGCACACGGGGGAGCTGGCCCAGGACAGGGTCTCCTGGTAATTAATACAAGTCAGTAATGATTTTGGTTCCGGTTTCCGTGGAGCCAGGCAGGGGCTGTATCTGCGCTCAGGGTCTCGCTGGCCAGATCCTCCCTGTTCTGGGATCCCGGGGGCGCTGAGCCGGCCCGAATCCCCGGGTCCCGTCTTGTCCCCAGAGACGCTGGCTCAGCCTGGGGAAGAGCCGCCATTGCCGGTTGGGTGGAGGAGTGGTTTCCTGTATAACTAACCACAGACACCAGGGCTCCAGCTTCCTCACCCCCGCACCCCACCCCCAACAGACGCTGGTTCTATTCCCACAGGGGGAACCAACCTGACTCAGCCGGGAACGACACCAGCTTCCACCCACCCAGGCAGCACAGGACCAGGTACCGGTACGGGGGGCAGGAACTCGCCATCAACGACCCCAGACACAGGTTTTTGCCACCCCCCCGGGGGAGCCACGAAGGGCTGGCTGGGTGGGACGGGGGCAGATCCCCACAGCGAATGCCCTGTCTGAACACCCCCCCCCCCAGATTCATTTCATATGCTGGGGGGGGGGTGTCACTGGAAAGATGCCAGATAGGCTTGGTGGGGACAGGGCCTGGGAGAGCTTCCCCCCAATGCACAGCCCCACCCCGGGGGTCCCACAGACCGGGGCGATGGAGGGAGCTACAGCTGCCAATAGAGCACCAAGCAGGACCCGCCCGTCTGGCCGAAGGCCAGTGACCTCGTGCAGCTGCTGGTAGCAAGTGAGGTGCCTGGCTCAGCATTCCCGCTCCCAACACCACACCCAGCCGGGCCCTCAGGGGGTCTTGGCCCCAGTGGGATGCTCAGAGCCAGGCTCTGCCCTGAGCCCTGGACCCAGTAGAGGGGACACCCAAACGGGGAGCGGGGATGGAGCCACTGGGGGGTTCCGCAGCCAGGGGGCAGCAGCAGCCACTGGAGTTTCAGCGACGATGTCTAGGTGCTCGGTTCCATCCCTCCCCCTTCCCAGCTGATGCTTATTTTCATCCCATTGAGGGAACCAACACAGCTGGGCCCAAGCAGACCAGCCCCGCCCTCACCCGCCACCTGACACAGCCGGCAGGAGAAGGTGAGACGGAGAAATGGAACAATTCATCTGCCAGGGAACAGGGCTCCCCACTCAGATGCCCAAGGGGCCATTCGGGCCATTTGAAGGGGGATGTCCCTGCAGACACAACTGATGGGTTCAATTCTTCTAGCTAGAGGGTGATGAACAGATCCATGGGAACGGATGGCCATGGGGCGATGGGAATATGGGGCGGTGGACAGATGGGAACACGTCTGGTGACAGATAGAAAGATGGACTAAGACCTTGTCTACATGAAAACTGGACCCGAAATGATGAATCCCGTGTGGTTCCCAACTAGGGTGACCAGATAGCAAGTGTGAAAAATCGGGATGGGGTGGGGGATAATAGAAGCCCATATAAAAAAAAGCCCAAAATATCGGGACTGTCCCTATAAAATCGGGACATCTGGTCACCCTATTCCCAACCCCCACTGGTGATCTCAGAGCAAGTCTGGGCTGTCAGAATTAGCGCCCCCTGGTGGGATACAGCCCCGTTTGGCAGACAAGCTCCCTGTAGCTCTATAGACACAGGGATGTTCCTCCTCCGAAATAGGAACAGCCACGCCCAGACCTGCTCCGCAGTGACTCCAGGTGTGAATGGCACCTGTGTGGGGCTCCATGCGGCGCGGACAAAGCACACGACCAATGCGGTTGCAAGCTGAATCGAATCCTGTTTATTACAAGCTTTCTTTTATAGTCTTTCTCAACATTACATAATACAATTAGGCTATAATCACACATATACGGATTGGACAAGAAGGAGAATCATGTGTTTATCACATGTATAGCCCCACACCGATTGGTTCAATCGTTCCTTACATAAGGCCATGATTTATTACCTTGTTTACCTCATCTTATATAATCCCTAGACCACCAGGGGGCGCCTTTGTCTTACAAGGCCATGAGCCATTGCCAGGCAAGTGTCCCATCGTGACCCTTACCTTCTCATGGAACTTTCCATTAGGTTGGCGTAAGGATGATACATCCCCACACCTCCCCCCTTTTTCTTAAATAAGGAACTATTAAGAAACCTAATATTACGTAAATACCCACGAAAACCATTGGGGTGTAAATAAGGATAGCCAATAAGACATGTTTTAAAGGGATCCGATGGGGTGGCCATGGACAAGTAAAAAAGGCTTCTTGGCCAGTCTGGTTCGCCCAGGTGACCCAAACATTTTGTCGTGGGTTAACAAAAGGTACAGAGTTTGGACATACAAAGACCCCCGCTCCTATGATAAGGAGTCCGAACAAATAGAAGTACAGCATTATCAGGTGTCTAGGCTGTGACAAACAACAAGTGCAGGTCCGGTGTTGCGGGGTCATCGTTCGGCTCCTGCATGGCGGCGTCGGGCTCCTTAGCAATTTGTATCTTGAACCATGGCCAGACCCACTTCGCTGGAACCCACCGGGGACCCGCATCGGTGGAAACATCGGATGAGTATGCCGGAGGCTTCGTAGCAAACGGGTTGGTGACATCCAGTGGCCGGTGCGTGGACACGTTATCCCATCCAGTACACCCAATCGCGCAGCCCCACGAACCACAACGAGGACAGGGGGTAGCTACATCATCCGCCGGAGGGATCTTATCCGGTGGTTTTTTCCTATATGTCTTTTTAAAGTTAGATAAGCCCGGCTCCGCCATTCTTTCCAACCTATTCCGCAACTGCTCACCCTGCCCCGGGAACTCCGCCCGGAACCCTGGGGTACAAGCATCATTGGTGACAGGAAAGCCGGGCTGGTTCAGGGCTCGCAATGTGTGGGACTGCGGGGGATGGCTCTCACCGGCCAAATGGGACAACTGATTCAGCATGTCCTGTAGCTGAAGGCCCTGTTTGTACATTTCCGCCCGAAATTCTTGTAACTTATCCCCTTCTGGGCTCGAGACCTCCATTCTATCCGCGGGGTCGTCCGATAACGGGACGGTACTAGGATCAGCTTTGGGTGCACTGGGGATGAGTGGTATGATAGTGTCCTCACCCCCAAAGAACTCACGGGCTCCCACCGACAACACACAAGGCGGCTCCTCTTTTGGCCGAAAGAGGTCATTAATGGCCGACTGGACCTCGGCTTCTGCCGCAAGCGTCTCTAACAGTTTTTTAGATTTGCACCATATTTGGCTCAATGACACGGCCTCCTTGTCGCCGTGAGAGACCGACTCCCAGAGGTCAGAGCCTAGACTCTCCCAGACTGCCTTATCAAAGACAGTATTCGGTGTAACAAAAAACCCGCGTCTTTGTCCCCATTTCAGCAAACGGGACAACGCGTCAGAGGGAAGCTTTTCAGCGATGCATAATAAAAAATCATGCACCGTCTCCTCGTCTGCAGACAAAGCAGAGCCCATTTTATCAAATGCAGCCGCTCACCTATGAGCTCACGAACGTCTCTCTCGGACGACCAGGAGCCGGTATCCTCCGGTACCTCCTGCCGCGGCTGCCACCGTCTCTCTCGGACGACCAGGAGCCGGTATCCTCCGGTACCTCCTGCCGCGGCTGCCACCGTCTCTCTCTCGGACGACCAGGAGCCGGTATCCTCCGGTACCTCCTGCCGCGGCTGCCACCGTCTCTCTCGGACGACCAGGAGCCGGTATCCTCCGGTACCTCCTGCCGCGGCTGCCACCGTCTCTCTCGGACGACCAGGAGCCGGTATCCTCCGGTACCTCCTGCCGCGGCTGCCACCGTCTCTCTCTGACGACCAGAAGCCGGTATCCTCCGGTACCTCCTGCCGCGGCTGCCACCGTCTCTCTCGGATGACCAGGAGCCGGTATCCTCCGGTACCTCCTGCCGCGGCTGCCACCTCCGCCTTTTCTCACCGAACGCTTCAGTCGGCTGCCTCGATGTCCAAGCCGAATCACGTCGGGGTCACCATTTGTGGGGCTCCATGCGGCGCGGACAAAGCACACGACCAATGTGGTTGCAAGCTGAATCGAATCCTGTTTATTACAAGCTTTCTTTTATAGTCTTTCTCAACATTACATAACACAATTAGGCTATAATCACACATCTACAGATTGGACAAGAAGGAGAATCATGTGTTTATCACATGTATAGCCCCACACCGATTGGTTCAATCGTTCCTTACATAAGGCCATGATTTATTACCTTGTTTACCTCATCTTATATAATCCCTAGACCACCAGGGGGCGCCTTTGTCTTACAAGGTCATGAGCCATTGCCAGGCAAGTGTCCCATCGTGACCCTTACCTTCTCATGGAACTTTCCATTAGGTTGGCGTAAGGATGATACATCCCCACACACCTGGCTGGGGCAGGGACCATCTCTGTGTTTTGTGTCCGTACAGCTCCGAGCACACGGGGGAGCTGGCCCAGGACAGGGTCTCCTGGTAATTAATACAAGTCAGTAATGATTTTGGTTCCGGTTTCCGTGGAGCCAGGCAGGGGCTGTATCTGCGCTCAGGGTCTCGCTGGCCAGATCCTCCCTGTTCTGGGATCCCAGGGGCGCTGAGCCGGCCCGAATCCCCGGGTCCCGTTTTGTCCCCAGAGACGCTGGCTCAGCCTGGGGAAGAGCCGCCATTGCCGGTTGGGTGGAGGAGTGGTTTCCTGTATAACTAACCACAGACACCAGGGCTCCAGCTTCCTCACCCCCGCACCCCACCCCCAACAGACACTGGTTCTATTCCCACAGGGGGAACCAACCTGACTCAGCCGGGAACGACACCAGCTTCCACCCACCCAGGCAGCACAGGACCAGGTACCGGTACGGGGGGCAGGAACTCGCCATCAACGACCCCAGACACAGGTTTTTGCCACCCCCCCGGGGAAGCCACGAAGGGCTGGCTGGGTGGGACGGGGGCAGATCCCCACAGCGAATGCCCTGTCTGAACCCCCCCCCCAGATTCATTTCATATGCTGGGGGGGTGTCACTGGAAAGATGCCAGATTGGCTTGGTGGGGACAGGGCCTGGGAGAGCTTCCCCCCAATGCACAGCCCCACCCCGGGGGTCCCACAGACTGGGGAGATGCAGGGAGCTACAGCTGCCAATAGAGCACCAAGCAGGACCCGCCCGTCTGGCCGAAGGCCAGTGACCTCGTGCAGCTGCTGGTAGCAAGTGAGGTGCCTGGCTCAGCATTCCCGCTCCCAACACCACACCCAGCCGGGCCCTCAGGGGGTCTTGGCCCCAATGGGATGCTCAGAGCCACGTTCTGCCCTGAGCTCTGGGCCCAGTAGAGGGGACACCCAAATGGGGAGCGGGGATGGAGCCACTGGGGTGTTCCCCAGTCAGGGGGCAGCAGCAGCCACTGGAGTTTCAGGGCTGATGGCTGGCTGCTCGGCTCCCTCCCTCCCCCATCCCAGCCGATGCTCATTTTCATCCCATTGAGGGAACCAACACAGCTGGGCCCAAGCAGCCCCCCCACCCCACCCCACCCCCCGACAGAGCCGGCGGGAGAAGGTCAGTGGGAGAAATGGAACAATTCATCCCCCAGGGAACAGGGCTCTCCGCACAGACACCGACGGGGCCATTCGGGCTGTTTGAAGGGGGATGTCCCTGGAGACACAACTGATGGGTTCAATTCTTCTAGCTAGAGGGTGATGGACAGATGCATGGGAACGGACGGCCATGGGGCGATGGGAATATGGGGCGGTGGACAGATGGGAGCATGTCTGGTGACAGAAAGATGGACTAAGACCTTGTCTACATGAAAACTGGACCTGAAATGATGAATCCTGTGTGGTTCCCAACTAGGGTGATCAGATAGCAAGTGTGAAAAATCGGGATGGGGGTGGTGGGTAATAGAAGCCCATATAAAAAAAAGCCCCAATATCGGGACTGTCCCTATAAAATCGGGACATCTGGTCACCCTATTCCCAACCCCCACTGGTGATCTCAGAGTGAGTCTGGGCTGTCGGAATTAGCCCCCCCTGGTGGGATACAGCCCCGTTTGGCAGACAAGCTCCCCTGTAGCTCTATAGACACAGGGACATTCCTCCTCCGAAATAGGAACAGCTGCGCCCAGACCTGCTCCGCAGTGACTCCAGGTGTGAATGGCACCTGGCTGGGGCAGGGACCATCTCTGTGTTTTGTGTCCGTACAGCTCCGAGCACACGGGGGAGCTGGCCCAGGACAGGGTCTCCTGGTAATTAATACTAGTCAATAATGATTTTGGTTCCGGTTTCCGTGGAGCCAGGCAGGGGCTGTATCTGCGCTCAGGGTCTCGCTGGCCAGATCCTCCCTGTTCTGGGATCCCGGGGGCGCTGAGCCGGCCCGAATCCCTGGGTCCCGTCTTGTCCCCAGAGACGCTGGCTGAGCCTGGGGAAGAGCCGCCATTGCCGGTTGGGGGGCGGAGAGGTTCCCTATATAACTAACCACAGACACCAGGGCTCCAGCTTTCTCACCCCCGCGCCCCTGACATATGCTGGTTCTATTCCCGCAGGGAGAACTGACCCGACTCAGTCAGGAACGACGCCGACTTCCACATGCCCAGGCATCACGGTGCCAGGTACAGGGGCTGGCGGGGGAGAATCACCATCAAACCAGCCCTGGAAACAGCCCCACCCTGGGGACCCCACAAACCGGGGTGTTGTTCTGCCCACAGGCACCACAAAGCCACCCGTGTGGGGCACAGCTCGGTGCTTTTCCCCTTAGGAGAACGGCATGAGGGATAATGATCCCGTGTATCCCGTCTGTCTGGCTGAGTTTACAGACAGCCCAGCGGAATGGCTCAGAAGAAGGCTCCCCCTTCGCAGGGTGCTGCCCAGTTGGGCATTAACCCTGGAACCTCTCAATCCAGATAGACATGGTGTTAACACTTGAACCCACTGATTCAGAGTGACATGTTGTTGACTCTGGAACCTAATGATGGCTGTGATGACAGCACCGTTACGTCTTCCTCTGCTGATCACTATAGCAGGGCATGGTTCTCCCAGTGATCTCAAAGCCACTCCCCGGCCAGATGCCCCCTCCCACTGCCATACCCCCACCCATATGATTCCTACGCAGAAGTGAGCTGAAGCTGCTGAGAAATTCCCAGGACAGGGGTAGGACCCGAGTGGGGGTTTGCTGCAGGATCTGGGCCCAGCTGGCTTCACAAGCATGGGGCCTGAGGTACATCCCCCCCCACACCCTTCCCCATCCCAGTACAGCCCTCTGCCATTGGGAGTGAACCCCCTGACCACTATTACCCAGAATCCCCTCTGCTCCTGCCCCATTAGCCCCATAGAATGTTCTGCTGTGGGTCCCTGGGTCCTTGAGGGGGAGGGGCTGGGGCAGCAGGTAACAAACCAGCCGCTCACGGCGCTCACCGCCTGGTGCTGCTTCCCAGGGGGATCGGAACCAAGCGCAGCACCGGTTCAGACCCGCCCCATCATCGCCGGGGTGAGTGCGGCGACCGCCGGCCTCCTCCTCCTCCCCCTGGCCTTCGTCTGCTACAGAAGAACCCGAGGAAGTAAGTTCCCCGCCCAGTGAGGGAAGGGTTAAACCCGCTGCTAAGCCAGGCTGGGAAGAGGTCAGGGTTTAGATGGGAGACAGGCCAGGAAACCCGGGGGTTGGTCAGGGGCCCAGCAGGGGCTGCTCTCCCCTGCCAGTGAGAGCTGGCCCCAAAGCCCCTGGGCAGCACTAGGGGCGCTGTGCTGCAGAGGGTGGGGGCTCAGCAGGGGGCGCTGTGCTGCAGGGATCAGGGACCTGTCTCTAAGGTATCCAGGCTCAGCAGCTGGAGGGGGTGGGGCTCCTCCTGGCAGAGCAGTGCGGGGGGGGGGGGACTCCCCTGTAGGGCTGAGGGGCAGGGCTGGTACACGGGGATCCTGGTCGACTCATGGACGATTCTACTTTGTGTCTCTGCAGGGAGAGGACCAGCCCCGAGACAGAGCAGGTGAGACCCCAGCTCTGCTCCCCATCCCCGATCTACCTGCCCCAGGACACAGGACTTCTGGGTTCTCTACCCGGCTCAGGGAGGCGAGTGGGATCTAATGGTTAGATCAGGGGGGCTGGGAGCCAGGACAACTGGATTGTTCCTTGGTCTGGGAGGGAAGTGGGGTCTAGTGGTTGTGGCGGGGGGGTTAGGGAACAGGGTTCAGTATGAGGCACAATGGGGGGCTCTCTGTGTGTGTTGTGGAATCTCCCTACGGGAGGGGGGGCTATGACATTTACAAAGGGATTTTCTCTCTTTTAATGCCAGCCGTTTCGGGGTGTTGAAGACCCCGGCTCAGGAAGACCCCGTCTGTGAGTAACACACACAAGGGGTACTGGGGTAGGACAAGACAGCTGGGGAAGGGAAGGGCTTTTGGGGGCTCCCCTCCCCCTCTAGTTCAGGGTCTGCCTCTGTGGGCCCCCCATGCTCCCCTCCCAGGCCTGGGCCTTTTGTGTCCCGCCCCTTCACTTCTCCATCAGACCTTGCCAGTCAGTGACCTGTGGGGAATCCCCATCCACTCCTGACCCCCAGCCCCCTGCTCTAACCACTAGACCCCACTCCTCTCCCGGAGCCGGGGTGAGAACCCAGGAGTCCTGGCTCCGAGCCCCCTTCCCGCCCCACCGTAACCCCCTAGATTCTGCCGCCATCTCTGTGCCTCTGTTTTCCTCTCTGTAACATGTGGCTAATGACCCTGGCCCATGCTGTGGGGCGAGCGAGGGGTGGCTGTGCCGGGCTCTGAGCCCCCTGGCTGGACAGAGGGGTCAGACCTGGGTATGGGGTTCTGCTCTGGGCCGGCCTGGGGTGCAGCTCAGCGGGTGTCTCTGTTCTGCAGACGCCTCCATCGATGAAGGGAAAGAGCTGCAGACCCTGGTAAGTGTCCCCTGTTCCCCCATGGGGCCTGACCCCCAGCCCTGACCCTCATGGGCCTAGCAGCCCCCTCATAGCCCCCCCACCTTTCCTGGCACACTCTGTGGTTTGTGGTGGGGGTCGGGCTGCTGGGATGGGCTTATGGGATAGCCAGCTGGGATTTCAGGGGATGTGTGTGTGTCCCTGTCGCTCCCTGCTGGAGAGGATGGGCCCTGCTCTGTGTGTGTGTGGGGGGGGATGTTTGGTGCATGCGCATGCACGGACACACACACACATACAAGTGACTCTCTCCCCTTCTACCCCAAGGAGCCCGACCCCAGCACCTACGCGGAGCTGGACCGCCAGACGCTGCAGCCCAGCGTGTATGACATGATCAACGTGAGCCGGGGGGCCTCGCAGTGAGAGCCCCCCGCAGCCATGGAGCGCCAGCTATGCTATGTCTTAACTCAGGAAGTTCCTTCGAGAGGAAATGTAGCCAAACTGCAACCCTGGAGACAATGGAACTTTCTGTGCCTGCGTCCTGTAGATAACTAACTGCTTGGTTTGCAAAATAATGCAAGGGGGGGGCAAGTAGATGAACAATAAGGGGTCACAAGAGGGGCAAATACATGTAGCTTGTTAACTATGTATGCTAATGATGGCAAATTTTAGCCAATTATAGAGCGATAGATTATCATAGTCAACTGTATATAATGCTTTGGTGTTTTCTTTGTTCTTGCTGACTTCTGAGCTCGAACCCAATTGCAATTGAAATAAACGGATCGCCCCTCCCGGGGCTCCTTGCTTGATTAGCTGTGTCCGTCTCTCCTTATTCCTCAGCTGGAACGGACAGGAATTTCTACGACAGTGCTCTGCACCCAACGGTAGCCAAGCTCCCCTCCCTGCCCCACCGCCCCACTTCACCTCCGCCTCCGCCTCCTCCCCTGAGTGCGCTGCGTCCCGGCTCCTCCGCCTACCCCCCAGTGCTCGCTGCCGCCAAACAGCTGTAGCAAGCTCCGGGAGGGAGCGGTGAGGAGCTGGAACGTGGCGCACTCAGGGGAGGAGGTGGGGAAGAGGCGGGGCCGAGGCGGTGATTTGGGGAAGGAGTCAGAATAGGGGCAGAGAGGGGGCGGAGTTGGGGTGTAGACTTTGGGGAAGGGGTTGGAATGGGGGCGGGAGGGGGAGGGGTGGGGAAGGGTTGCAGTTGGGGTGAGGCCATGGGCAGACGGGGGTCGAGCACCCAACGGCAACAGTAGAAGTCGGCGCCTATGGTGGGGGGGGCCCTCCTGCTCTAACCACTAGAGCCCACTTCCGTCCCCAAACCAGGGTATATTACAGGTTCGCTGCTGTGGAGTCAGGTTTACGGTGAGTTTCCCAGGCAGTAGCAGAAACAGCAAGCGGGTGCCAGCTCTGGACACACTTCCCCTTTTCACTGATTTAGCTGCTTTAGCAACTTAGGATCTAAATTTATCCCTCCTCCTTCCAATTACGGGGGCCGGAAACCACAACCTCCCACCCCTCTGTCCAGTCTCTGTCTCACGCTACTTGGCTACGAACAGCATCTACAGCGACACTACCTGAGAAGGAGGTTGGCCAGGTCCCTCCACCCTCATGCTCCAGGGCGAGTGCTGGGCCCTGCCAGGTCAGGAAGGAATCTCTGCCCCGCTCCATGGGAGAGGGTCGCTCTGTGGGGGGCACTGTGTGTGTGTGGGGTGCCCTCCTCTGCTCTGAGCTGCTGCTCCAGGGAGGCTAGACAGGCCTGTTGGAAAAGGTCAGGGCAGCCTGGAAACCTCTTGACACCTCCTGAGATTCCCCCATTCCCAGCTGGTCCCCAGACTGGGCAGCTCCCATGTGGGGCTGGGAGGTGATGGGGGGGGGGGCTGGGCAGCTGCAGGAGGGGGTGTGGATTGCTTTGCATGGCTTTACTCTGACCATGGTGGATTTGGCCTCGAGGTTGCAGGGATGGGAGGAAAGGGGCCGAGCGCATCACGGGCTTCCTGGGGCTGCAGCCCCTGGCGCAGTTCTTCATTCCGCTCGCACTTGGGCCTCAGGCTCGGTGGAGCTCAGCACCGGGGTGTTTTACCTCCAGGGGGTGCTGTGACGTAGTGGGGGGATTTCTTTTTTTTTTCTTGTTTTTTTCAATGGTTTTCATGCAGAGGGGGTGGGACTCAGTTTCCCTGGGTGTTACTGGTTTAACGAGGTGGTTAGTATTGGTCAGTTAAATTTTAGTAAAATGGTTAGAGAATTATGTTAGAATATGTTAGGAGCGGTTGGCTAAATTTCAGTAAAATGATTGGTTAAGGTATAGATGAGAATATCACTATATAAACTGGGGTCAAACAGGAAATAGGAAGGGAAACTGGAATCATGTTTGCTAACAGGGAGGGGGCAGGAACGGGAACAGAATATAGGGAATGGGGAACGGACACAGGCAAGGCTCTGCGGCGTCAGAGCTGGGAAGGGGGATGCGGGGTAAATGCTCTGCGGCGTCGGAGCCGGGAAGGGGACACTGGGGAACAGACTGTATCGGTGTATGGAGATAAGCCCGACTGGTGTGAAGGGCTTTGGAATATGCTTGCTTGGAAACTAACCCCAATAAACATCACATTGTCTGTGCTTCGGACATCTGGTCTTTTGCTGCTCGCTGTCTGCGTGACAAGAACCAGGGAAGTGGGAGGGTTGAGGGTTCTAACAGATACCCCAGTGATGGGTGACCAGAAAGCCCAGCTCAGGAGTCACAGCCGGTTGTGGCCAGGGGGAGGACAATGGGCTGTGAAGAGAGGACCCCGGTGACCTGACCAGCCGGTTCCAGCCAGAGGGGGACAGAGGACAGAAGAGAGGAGAGGAGGCCCAGGCGACCTGTTTATCTGGGATGGAAGACAAAGGACAGGGGAGGAGCTGTTGGGACCCGTGATATCAGATGCCCAGCTGGGAGGAAGGGTTCTGGCTGGCAGGGGAGAACAGGCAGAACCCACCTGGATACAGGGAGATTTAGATGTACTGTGCTGAGGGCGTGCTGAAGGCTCAGAGAGGTGCGGTTCCAGGTGGCGGAGGAGTCTATGGCTTAACCCCCAGGAGAGAGTGGACCCCAGAGAAGGGCTGTCACACTGAAGCGGGTTCCTCCCAGGGACCGTACGGAGCTGAGAGAGAGCACGAGTCCTGTGAGTCTGTGACAACCCCCACTGCCCCATCATGGCATCTGCTCTCACCATCCTCTTCCTCGGTGAGTATTGGATATAGCCTGTGCCCATGGGCAGGAGGATCTGAGACCAGGTCTTGTGTCCATGGGGGGGATCTAAGACCAGGGCGTAGGATCCAGTTGCTCTGGGATCTGGTCCCTAATGACCCGTCTCCTTTCCAGGCTGCTGGTTTGCCCGGCGGAGCGGGGTGTCGGGAGGTGAGTATCTGTGGGGAATGGGGCAGCTGAGGGAATTTCCACATAAAGGATGAGGGACGTGGGTGGGGGGTGAAGGCGCAGATCCCCCAAAGGGATGATCCTATCAGATCTCTGCTCCCTCCCACACTGAGAGGTGTGGTCTGAGACCTCGCCCCACTCATTACAGGGATGGGCACCACATAGGGTGAATTCACCTGCACTCAAAGCTCTGCCCCCAGGAAATACAGAGTGAAGGCACCAGCCACCCCACAGTGCCCCCGCACTGTGCCCGGGGAGCTGGCAGGAGCCCGGGGAACGGGTCAGGCAGAGCAGGGCTGTAAGACGTGGACACGCAGCGGGACTGGAGCAAGGCACCGTTGTGTCTCACCCTCAGCTTGCTGCACACGCGCGTGTCACTGCTTTGCTCGTGGGTCCGGCTCAGCCCGGCCCGGCGTTCGGAACGTCCCCTGAGCAGCTTTGGGAATATCCCGTCCCCAGAGGGGCCGCCGGCACCGTGCAGAGCGGAGCTACATCCCCAGCGGCTGGGAGCGGTTTGGGGCAGAGCAGAGCCAGAGATTGAGCCCCAGGGGTGGGCAGGAAAATGTCAGAACAACCGGGGGATTTTGTAAACATATTTTCTTGGGGGGCCTGTCCTGGAAGCTGCTTGCTCAAAGGACCCAAATTTGTCTCACAAACCCCTCCAGGGTCAATCCCAATTCATCCCCAACAGCACTGGGATCAGGTCCGGGTTCTGATCTCAGCCCCCAGGGACAATCCGGAGTCACTCCTGACTGCAATAGGGGCAGGGATGAATTGATGCTGGAGAACTGAAAGAATCTGAAATTGGAAATCTCCTTTCCCCCCTGCTGTGTCTCTCCCCGGCTGTGAGCCGCGGGGCCGGACCTGCACCCCAGGGACGCGACGGGGGTAAAACACTGGAGTGACAGATGGGCAGAGGATTGAATCAGGCGGATGCGGTTTGTGTCACCCCCACTTACTGCCTGTTTGTTTATGAATCCAGAGGGGTCCTACCCCAAACCCTCCATCTCCGTCAGCCCCGGTGGGGTGATCCCTGTGGGGGGAAATGTCACCCTCCGGTGTCAGCATCAGCGCCTGGGCATGAGGTTCCTCCTCTACAAGGATGGAGACGGGAACTATCTGACTTACACAGACCCTGCTGGCTCTGAGGCTGAATTTCCCATCACCAGCGCCAGACAGGAACACGGTGGCAGCTACACCTGTCGTTATAGCAACAGAACAGACCCAGCTGCCTACTCAGAGCCCAGTGACCCTGTGCAGATCATTGTAGCAGGTGAGGGGCCCAGCCCGGCACCTCGGCTCCCAGCCTCACACCCAGCCAGGGCCCAGGGGGTCTCTGCGAGCCCTGGCGCTCTGCAGATGGGACGTCCAGCCAGTGAAGGTGTCGTGTGTGGAAGAGATTTCAGCCCCCTGGAGGAGGGAGTGGGGAGGGGGGAGATCTTGGATGGTGCCCTGGATCCCTGACCCTGTCTCTGCCCTCTCGCAATGCCGGGAAATGCGGCCAATGGGAGCTGCGGAGCCGGCACTCGGGATGGGGGCAGCATGCGGAACCCCCTGCTCATCTCTGAGGAGCCACAGTGTTACCGCCTGAGGGGCTCGAGGCGGACTAAAATGGTCCGTGGCCCGGTGTGCTTAGCACCAATAAAGACACCGAGGGGAGAAAGCAAGCCAAGTTTATTTCAGAGCTCTGAAATGGCACTAGGAGACCAGCATGTCTCAAATCCAGTGCAACAAATACAAATAACTTTTACCTTTTATACCCCAAGCAGTTTCTGTGTAAGCCTTTGTCTGTTACTCCCTCTTACTACTCCCACCCCTCCCTTCTCTAGCCGTTACAATTAGAAAAGTTCCCATACGCCTGCTTATCTTTTGGCCTTGCAAGGCCTGTTTACAGCAGTCGCCTGCTAGAAAAGCTGACCAATACATTTTTGCTACAGCCTGTAAGCATTGAACACAGAAGTAAGTGAGAGTTTACAAGATGGAGTCTGGGGGTTCAGCTAGCCCCAGAGCAAGAGAGCTTCATCGACACTTTGGCCTTCCACTCTCCCGAGTTACCTGGTAGCTATGCCTAGTGGCCCCCAACAACAGGGTGGTTCCTGTTGCTACTGGGACCGGTGCGGGGCCAGAGCAGACAAGGAGCCTGCCTGAGCCCCACTGCACTGACAACCAGGAGCCACCCGAAGTAAGCACCGCCTGGCCAGAGTCAGCACTCCTCCCTCCCTCCTGCACCCCAACCCCCTGCCCCAGCCCCGAACCCCTCCTGCACCCAACCTCCTTCCCAGAGCCCACCCCCTCACTCCCTGCCCCCCAATCCCTTGCCCCATGCCCGCACTCACTCCTGCACCCCAAAACCCTGCCCCAGCCCAGCACCCCCTCCTGCACCCAAACTCCCTCCCAGAGCCCGCACCCCTCACCCCCCACCCCAATCCCCTTCTCCAGTCCTGAGCCCCCCCCCCCACAGCCCAACCCCCTGGCCCAGACCATTGACAGTGAGTGAGGGTGATGGAGAGCGAGTGACGGAGGGAGGGGGGATGGAGTGAGTAGGGCAGGGCCTCGGATAAGGGAGGGCGTCGGGGAAGGGGTGAAGCAAGAGTGTTTGGGTTTGTGTGATTAGACAGTTGACAACCCTATCTGGGGGCAGCTGGGCCCATCAGTGTCCATGGGGGGGAGGGGGCACCCTGCAGCTGATAGCAGGGGATAGTTGATTAGCAGCGCCACGAGGGTCCCGGGGATCCTTTTCCCTGCCCTGGTTGTGTTATTTTCCGCCCTGCTGTGTCTTTCCTCCTCTCCTAGCTCACTCTCCTGGCTTCCCATTGGATGCTGCAGTCAGGTGTGTGGCACTCACCCCACCTGCCCTGCCTAAGGAGAACGGACCCAACGCGGGGCCGGCCCTGCCCGGATTGTAACCACCCAGGGTCCGAGCAGCAGGGGTCGTGGTCGTCTTTCAGCCAACGTTACGCACCCACTTGTCACTAACCCACATCCAGCGCCTGCCACCATTCCCAGAAGCTGCATTTCACCCCCATTTCCATCCTGTCTCTCTCCCACCCCCATCTGTCCATTTGTTAATGTAAGGGGAGTGTTGGCCCCTCACTGACAATTAGTGGGGGTTTTGGTTGGCCAGATCCCAGTGCCAAAGAAAGGTACTGAGCTGAGATTTCCCAACCACTTCAACCAAAACACACTGTTTTAGGTCAAATATAAAACAGATTTATTAACTCCAGAAGGAGAGATTGTAAGTGGTTATAAGGAGCAGGTGCAGAGATCAGAGTTGGCTACTTAAGAACTAAAAATATATTCGCAGTCTAAATTCTACAAACAAAACAGGATTTGAATCAGGCAGTGTCTCCCCCTGACACATGGTACAAGCAGGTTATAGATTCTCAATACACACACTGGACTCCATCCCAGCCTGGGGCCACCCTTCCCCAGTGCAAAGTCCTCCTTCTCCACATGTTCCTCCAGGTGTTCTGTTGTGGGGAAGAGAAGCCCAGGGGTTATATCCCTTCCCCTCTTTTATATTTTCTTCCAGCTTGCTGGAAAGATCTTTGCTGTGACCTGGGGATCAGGCAGTCCCCATTGGTCCAGCAATCTCCATTGTACATGTAAGTGGGGAACTTTCCTGGTTTCTGCACTACCTCGCTGAAGTGGGCTAGTGAAAGGATCTGAGTCCTCACTTCCACTTCCTTTACCCAGAGGCCTCCCTGCCCTCGAGGGCTCCCCTTCCACTCTCCTGTCTGGCAGAGTCCTCGTAACCCCAACAAGGCTGGGCCCAGGATTCCCAGGGGACTCGACCCCCAACCCTGCTGTGGTCGCCTGGGACAGGGGTGAGGGTGTCCCCACTCCGGGGTACTCTCTCTGCACTGGGCACCTCCCTGACCCACTGATCATTTCATACAATTTAAAGCAAATACAAGTTGTCTAATTAACAATTAATTAAAAAAAAGAATAAGGAAAAATGGGAAAGGTTAAAGGAAAACACATCACCCCGCTCTGTGGCAGGGAACGTTACAACCAGTGTCTCTGGACATCAGGGCACTTTGCAGTCTGTTCCTTGTAGGTCCCAGGTCTCCTTCTCAGGTCCTGGCTGTGCTGCGGGTTGGACACTTGCAATGGTGGTGGCCACACACCTCTGGGCTTTGGGTGGTGGGACCCTTCTTCCCAGCGTCAGCCCCCCGTCGGGTTAAGATCCCCCTCCCAGTCTGGCCTGCAAAGACCCTTGGCTGGGGGTATCTTTCTGCACTGGGCCCATTGCCCAAGGTCCCCCCTTGGCTGGCCCCAGTTGCTCACCACACCTGGCTCTGTGGCTACAGCTCTGCTCCCAGCACCGAATCTGCTCCCCCCGGGCTGTGTCTCTGGTCTGTGGGTGCAGCTCTGCTCCCAGCACAGGATCTGCTCCCCCCGGGCTGTGTCTCTGGCTCTGTGGCTGCAGCTCTGCTCCCAGCACAGGATCTGCTCTCCCTGGGCTGTGTCTGGCTCTGCTCCCAACTCTGACCTGCTTCCTGGGCTGCGTCTCTGGCCCCTCTGGATCTGGCCTGGCTCTACTCCCCAGCTCAGCTTGGGCCCCTGCTCTCTCCTTAGCTCTGCCCCCCTCTGTCTGACCCAGGCAATTCCAGCTCACACCCTGGCCTCCTGACTCCCTGATTAGCCTGCCGCCCTGTCAATCAGGCTCGGAGGCTGAGGCTGACCTGGAGCATTGGCCTCTCCCCAATCTTTCAGTGCGGGGAGCTAGCCAACCAAAACACCCCCACTGAATGTTAGTAAGGGGGCAACAGTCCCCTTACGTACACTTCAGCCACACCATCAGGGGCTCATTCACCTGCACATCTACTAATGTGATCTATGCCAACATGTGCCAGCAATGCCCCTCTGCCATGTACATTGGCCAAACCGGACAGTCTCTACGTAAAAGAATAGATTGACACAGATCGGACATCAGGCATGGTAACATACAAAAGCCAGTAAGTGAACACTTCAATCTCCCTGGACATTCTATTACAGATTTAAAAGTAGCCATCCTTGAACGAAAACACTTCAGAAACAGACTTCAACGAGAAACTGCAGAACTAAAATTCATTTGCAAATTTAACACCATTAATCTGGGCTTGACTAGGGACTGGGAGTGGCTGGCTCACTAGAAAAGCAGCTTTGCCTCTCCTGGAATTGACAACTCCTCATCTATGATTGGGAGTGGACCACATCCACCCTGATCGAATTGGCCCTGTCAACACTGGTTCTCCGCTTGTGAGGTAACTCCCTGCTCTTCATGTATCAGTAAATAATGCCTGCATCTGCAATTTTCAATCCATGCATCTGAAAAAGTGTTTTTTTTTACCCACAAAAGCTTATACCCAAATAAATCTGTTAGTCTTTAAGGTGCCACCAGACTCCTTGTTGTTTCCATTCTACACAGTCTCTGGGATAGTGGATTCTTTCCTTGAGGGGTGTTGATGAGCCATTAACAGTGTCTGACTGGTTCTCTCTTGCAGTTGAAAGGTTGCTGTGGGCATCTCCCAACCTCACAACATATTTCAGTAGCACACACAGCAATGCTTCATAATGTCCTAACAAAGATAGCACATACAATGCATGTTCAAGAGATCAAGACTTTTAAAATGATGCCTCACAAGGCAACTTTGTATCCAACCTATCATCATTCTGTTGTAGCGCTGAATACGCGGGGTCCAGGGAGCGACTTTGAGGTACAGATTGCCACACTGTGGTATCACCCAGGCATGACCAGGGCCTGGGAAAGAGACCTGGGAACAGACTGTGAACTTCCTTTCCCTTGCAGAGGTGGCTGTTTGTGGTGTCCCCAAGCCCACAGGGTGAGGTAACTTGTTTCCTTTAACCTTCCCCATTTTTACTTATTTTCTCTGAGTTCCTGTTTAATAAATGGTACGTGCTCTGAACTCTATGTAATGATCAGTGGGTCAGGGAAGCATCCGGTGCAAAGAGAGTGCTCCAGAGTGGGGACACCCTTGCCCCTGTCCTAAGTGACCACGACAAGACCAGGGCTGCCCAGAGGATTCAGGGGGCCTGGGGCAAAGCAATTTTGGGGGCCCTTTCCATAAAAAAATGTTGCAATACTATAGAATACTATATTCTCGTGGGGGCCCCTGCGGGGCCCAGGGCCTGGGGCAAATTGCCTCACTTGCCGCCCCCGGGCGGCCCAGGACAAGACTGGGGGTTGACCCCCAGGGATTCAGGGCCCAGCCTTGCCGGGGTTACGAGGACTCTGCCGCACGGGAGGGAGGAAGGGGAGCCCTCTGGGTCAGGCAGGCCTCTGGGTAAAGGGGGTGGGAGCGAGGACTCAGATCCTTTCACTAGCCAATCCCACCGGGGCGTGTATGAGCCAGGAAAGTTCCCCACAATAGCGGGACCATTCCCCCACTTACACTAGGAGCGGGGTCAGCGGCCGCCCTGCCCGTCCGTCCGGAGAGTGAAATGAACCGGTTCCTCCCCACAAAGCCCGGCTGTTCTGGAAACAAGTGGCTCTGCTCCGGTGACTCCTGAAGGAGCGAGACTTGGAGCCGGTCTGACTCCGGCTGTTGGCTGTGGTCGCTCAGCCCCCGTTTCAATAGATAGGCCGGGTGTGATTCCTTGTCCGTGGGGTTAACCCGAAAGCTTTGCCGTTGAACGGCTGCTGCTGGGGGTTTGCCCAGGAGCCGAGTAGAATCAGGGGCTGGGTTTGAAATGAGTTTAGGGGGGCAGGCCAAGGGTGGGGCGGGGAGAAGGGATTAGAGGGGAGACGGGCTGATATCACTGAGGGAATGGGGACAGGAATTTGATGGGAGACAGAAAGGGGGCAGGTGGGTGGGTGCAGGTGATAGGATGGGCATTTGAGGGGAAACAGAAGAGGGGGAGAAGGTGGAAGGGGAATGGGGGCGAGCAGATCAAGGGGATGGGAGGGGCTCCCCCCTCACAGAGTAGGGGTTTGCGGATGGGGTGTGTGTGGAGAGATTTGTTTTGCAGCCAAAACTGCGACGCCCCCTAGTGCCTCCCCTGGCCATGGGGCAGATTCACCTGGAAATGCTCACAAGGGGGAAAGCCAGATGCCCCCAAAATGTGGGGGGGCAACTTCCATTGTCCCCCCTTCCCCGCCCCTGCCCTGCTCCCCTCAGCTCCTACCACTCAGCCCTCACACCCCAATGTTCCCCCACATTCTCCCAACCCTGTATTCCCCTGCCCCCTCCTGTCCCCCTGAGCCCAGCCTGGTGCCCAGCCAACTTAACTGAGGGTGGGGATGGGCATTTGAGGGGGAAAAGGGCAGGGGTGTGAGGAGGGCCGGGCCGGGGTGGGGGCAGGGTGTGCGGGGGGCAGGCTCAGGGGGATCTGAAGAGGGATAGGCCAGGGGCAGGATGGGAGATTGGGGGGGGCAGGCTGGGGGTGACTCTGCTTGGCAGCGAATCTGCTGTTCGTCCCCCTCCTGCTCCACCGGGCCAGGGGCAGCTATGGGGGGAGGCTCCTGAGCAGTTGGGGGGCAGCTGGTGAGCAGGGGGATAGGGAATTTAAGAAGCCAATTGGACCATCTGACCAGGCTCCTGAACCATCTTCTAACGGTGCTCCTGAGTCATGTGAGAACAGAGGGGTGACGGCGCGACCACCACACCCGGGTCCAGCCCTACCCCCACTGCCCCCCCGCTCTAATCACTGGACCCCACTCCCCTCCCGGAGCCGTGAATAGAGCACCCTACCCCCAGCTTCCTGCTGCCCTCTAGCCAATGGCGTATAAACAAAGCCTGTGTCACGTCCCTCTCCAGGGGCCTGGCCACATAACCACTGACAGTGTCTCCTCCAGCTCGGGGGCAGGGTCTCTGCGGGGGCATTAGAAGGTCCCTGGGTCTCTCCCGGCTGGTGACCCGTTGGGGGCTCAGGATGGAATTTCTCTTTCACTAATTTTCTTTTGAACCTGGTTGATTTAATTCACACACTGAGAAAAGCCCCTTGGAACCAGGCGTTACAGTGTAAACCCGTCATCTCCGCTCAGCTATGGCGCAAGGGGCAGCAAACCCAGGCGTCCTCCATTGCGCCCGCTCCTCACACGGTGCCATGGCTCGTGTCGCAGGTGGGCAGGTTGGCAGAGTTACAGGGAAGGCTGCAGAGTCAAACTCTCCAGCACCAGAAAACGCCACAGTTACGGTTTTCTTAATGACCTTAACTCTGCCCCCTCATGCAGGTTCATTACAACGCCAGCCTTTAATTGCAAGATCACGTATTAATGTTACCTACATGGTTCACGAGCTGGGCTTGAACCCAGAATGAAAAGGGGATGGAATTGTCATGGAAATCGTGCTCAGTGGAAGATTGAAGACCAGACCCCGTGGTCGCCTGTGTTACGAAATCGGGGATTTTCTTGTGTTTTCCTTGGTTTTCAATGGTTTGCATGCAGAGGGAGTGGATCTCAGTATCCCTGGGTGTTACTGGTTTAACGAGGTGAGAGGAGAGGGAGTTTGGGACCCCACCCGATGGCCTGGAGGATGGACACCCCAGCGACTGGTGACCTGACGACCCGGAGACCGAGCTTAGGAGTTGCAGCCGGATCAGTCCAGTTGGAGGACAATGGGCTGCAAAGAGAGGACCAAGTGACCTAACCAGCCGGTTCCAGCCAGAGGGGGCCAGAGGACAGAAGAGAGGAGAGGAGGCCCAGGCGACCCGGTTTACGACCCTGCTTACATGGAGAGAAGACAATGGACAGAGGTGGGGCCCGGGGCCGGTGATCTCAGATGCCCAGCTGGGAGCAGGGGGGCTCTGGGCTGGAGAGGGGGAGCAGGCAGAGCCCACCTGGATGCAGAGAGACTGGGATGTGCTGTGCTGAGGGAGGCCAGGCCTGAGGGTCAGAGAGTTTCCTTTGCTGTGTTCAACTCTCAATAAACCCTCCTGTTTCATGCTGGCTGAGAGTCACTCCGGTCTAGAGAACAGGGTTGCATCAACCCCTTCGGGGGGTGGAGACCCCGGGGGTCCAGAGCGAGTGGACTCCCTGAGGGGGCCCACGGCGAGAGACAGGTGTGCTAAGGCTCAGAGAGGTGCGGCTCCAGGAGGTGGAGGGACCTAACCCCGAGAGAGATTGGACCCCCGGGAAAAGGGCTGTCTCACTGAAAGGGGCACCCCCCACGGACCGCACGGGGCCAAGAGTGGGCACCAGGGCCGGCTTTAGCAAGAGCGGGGCCCGATTCCTGGGGGGGGGGGGGGGCTTGCTGCAAGCCCCCCCCCCCCAGGAATCGAGTCGCGCTCCGGCCGGGGTTGCCGGGCTTGGGTCCGGCCCGGAGCCGCGCCACGGGGGCCGCGCCGGGCCGGAGCCGCGCCGCGGGGGCCGGACCCGAGCCGCGCCGCGCCGCGCCGCGGGGGCCGGGCTGGAACCAAGCCAGGCCAGAGCCGCTGGGGCCTGCGTGCTCGGCCGGAATCGGGGCCGGACTGGGCCGCGCCTCCCTGGAGCCTTTCTCGCGCCCTCCGCTCCCCCAGCTTACCTGGTGCTGCCTGCCCGCCCCTGCTTCTTTTCAGACTTCCCGCGAACCTCTGATTCGCGGGAAGCAGGGGAGGGGGAGGAGCAGGGGGCGGAGCGTTCAGGGGAGGAGGGGGAAGTGAGCTGAGGGCGGGGTGGAGAGCTGCAGCGCGGGGCCCTCTTAGCACGGGGCCCAATTCAGCCGAATCGGCTGAATCGGCCTAAAGCCGGCCCTGGTGGGCACAACCTGTGAGTCTGTGACAGCCTGGCTCTCAGCCTGATACACCTTCCACAAGGCTGCAGGGTACGTTGATGGTGACCTGTCCCCCCTCTCCTCAGAGACACAAACACGCTGTGAGCTGCATGACACTTGGCCAGTTTTGCAAAGCCCTCTGCTTACTTTGACCGCAGTAGATTTCGTCTGCAGATTAGAGACAGTGTGATGGACGCAGGAAGAGATGAGACATTGTCAACTTCCTGTAGCTGGAGCCACCAGCTGAGTTCCTCATTTGGGGCTTGGTGGAGCTGGGTACCTGGGTCTTGGAGGCAGCACTGAGTGGCCCCTTGCTGCCCCCATTATGGTGTCTGCTCTCATGATCCTCTTCCTTGGTGAGTATAGGAGACAGAGAGGGCTTTTGTCCATAGGGGGTTGGGATCTGAGACCAGGGCATGTGCCCACAGGGGCGGGGGATCTCAGACCTGGGTGTGTGTCCATATGGGGGAATCTGAGACCAGGTTGCAGTATTGAGTTGCTCTGGGATCTGGTCCCTAACGAGCTGTCTCCTTACCAGGCTGCTGGCTGGCCGGGCAGAGCAGGGTGTCGGGACGTGAGTATCTGTGGGGCAGGGGAAACTTTAGTGTTCAGGACGGGGAGGTCGGGGGAAGCGATTTTGAGCCTGTTCAGACCCCGAAGTTGCAGACTCCACAGCAGCTTCCCAGACAGGAGCTTAGCACCCCCTTTGCCCCGCACCCCCTCGCCCTGGGTCCTGCCCCCAGGGAGCGCGGGGCTGCTCCGTCCCCTAGGCACCTCCCCTGCTGAGCTCCCTCTCTGGCCGGGGTTACTGAGGCCCCTGCAGTCAGGTTCCCTGGGCCCTGGGGCACAATGCAGCCTTAGGGCTTAACCCCTTCCTGCCCGTGCTGTAGCTGGGGGACAGGAGATGGCTGGGTTATGTGGGTGGCCAGCAGCAGCCTGGGGGTGTTCACTGCCTTTCCACACTGTGGGGGCAGGAAGGGACAAGCTGCTTCCATCCCTGGGGGAGAGGGGGAGAGATGAGCTCTGCAAAGACACGGGCCAGGTCATTCCTTCCCCCTCACCCCACCTCTGCTCCTCCCCGGTGGCTGGAAGCAGCTCCCATCCCTTCCCTCCCACACAGTGCCAAGAGGCTGCTGCTGGCCACATTCTGCTGTGAACCCTGGCAGAAATCAGGGGTGGGGGGTGGGGGCATGTGACCCTGTGTCTTGCCTCCTCCCACGTGTTGCCTCGGGAAGACACGGTGCCAGGTACCAGGAGAGGCAGGTCCGTCCCCGGGGGCCCAGCCAGGCATGGAGGGAGGAGAGTGCTGGGCAGAGAGGTTCCCGTCGGTCAGTCACCCCCACCTTGTGTGTGTGTGTGTGTGTGTGTGTAAAACCTCTCCCCGTAGAGGGGGGGATAGGGGTGTATATGTCACCCCTCCCAATTTGAACTGTAAAGCCTTAAAGATAAGAAGGTAAATAAAAAGAATCCAGCTACGCAGAATTTCTTATTAATAGGGGCTCAGTCAACTTAATGTTAATTAGGGTGTTTTTATTGCCTAGTTCTGATTGATTGCCATTGAACTCGCTTGAATACGAGTAATTTTACCAGGTGTCCCATATTCAGCATAGGGAAATATGGTAACCCTACAGGTGGGCTAAGATCAGAGCCCAGCCCTGCCCCCAGTGCAGTCAGGGGTGACTCCGGATTGACCCCGGGGGCTGAGATCAGAATCCAGCCCACAGGTTCCCTGTGGATGCAGTGAGGTGTCTGTTACCCCGGCACTGTCCCTGGGGCTGGGTGCTAAGGGCAGGTTACAGACACAGTGGGAGGGGTTTGTGTCTCCCCATCTCACTCCTGTTTGTGTGTGAATGCAGAGCTCCCTGCGCCTGGACCCTCCATCTCTGTCAGCCCCAGTGGGGTGATCGCTCCTGGGGGAGCCATCACCATCCGCTGTCAGTGTTGGTGCGGGGCCAGGAGGTTATTTCTGTATAAAGGTGGAACTGAAATCCAGGAGCTGGACGCTGCTGGGGACGGGGGTGAATTCACCATCCCCAGTGCCAGACGGGAAGACAGAGGGTTCTACAGCTGCCGATCTCGCTCCAGATCGGAGCCACCCAACTGGTTGTATCCGAGTAACATTGTGTGGATCTTTGTAACAGGTGAGGGGTCCAGCTCAGTGTCCCTGCTCCCAGCCCCACACCCAGCCCCACACCCAGCCAGACCGTCATGGGGGTCTCTGGGTGGATGGGACACTCCTTGGGGTGTCACTTAACCTGCCTGTGCCTCCATTTCCCCTTGTGTGAATGGGGGATAGTCATCCCTTCTGCACCTTGTGTCTGGTTAGATCGTCAGGACTTGGCTTTAGGGCGGGGGATTTTTCTCACCGCGTCTGTGCAGCACCCAGCACCTCTGACTCCCAGCCCCCTCCCGATCTAACCACTAGACCCCACTCCCCTCCCAGAGCCAGGGATAGAACCCAGGAGTCCTGGTTCCCAGGCTTCTGGGCCCCATTAAGAGCATAGATGGGTACAGAGGGGTGCCCTGGATTTTAGGCAGTTTCAGGCGTAGCTCCCAGGAATCTCTGGGATCTCAGAGAGGTTCCTCTGGCTGGGTTTTCTCCCGGGGACCCCGTCTCTGGGACCGTGCGGGGAGGACGGGGAGCACTGACTGTGCTGGGGTCTGTCTCACGGCCTGTCTCCTTCTCACCGAAGAGCTCAGCTACCCCAAACCCTCCATCTCCCTATGCCCAGAGTGGGGGGGCCTTCCCTGGAGTGAGCTGTGACCATACGCTCTTGGCTTCGGCACCAGAACGTGAGGTTCCTTCTGTACTAAGATGGAAACCCGAACATTCCCTGTGGATGCAGTGAGGTGTCTGTTACCCCTGGTGCTATCCCTGGGGCTGGGCGCTAAGGGCAGGTTACAGACACACGGGGAGGGGTTTGTGTCTCCCCATCTCACTCCTGTTTGTGTGTGAACGCAGAGCTCCCTGCGCCCATACCCTCCATCTCTGTCAGCCCGAGCGGGGTGTTTGCCCCGGGGGGAGCCGTCACCATCCGCTGTCAGTGTCGGTGCGGGGCCAGGAGGTTATTTCTGTATAAAGATCTAATCGAAATCCGGGAGCTGGATGCTGCTGAGGATGGGGGTGAATTCAGCATCCCCAACGCCAGGCGGGAAGATGGAGGGTACTACATGTGCCAATCTCGCTCCAGATCGGAGCCGCCGAATTGGTGGTATCCCAGTGATATCGTGCGGATCATTGTAGCAGGTGAGGGGCCCCACACCCAGCCAGACCCTCGGGGGGGCTCCAGGCAGATGGGAAACTCCTTGGGGTGTCACTTAACCTGCCTGTGCCTCCATTTCCCCTTGTATGAATGGGGGATATTGAGTCACTCTGCACCTTGTGTCTGGTTAGATCGTCAGGACTTGGCTTTAGGGCAGGGTCTTTTTCTCACCGTGTCTGTGCAGCACCCAGCACCTCTGACTCCCAGCCCCCTCCCGGTCTAACCACTAGACCCCACTCCCCTCCCAGAGCCGGGGATAGAACCCAGGAGTCCTGGCTCCCAGGCTGCTGGGCCCTGTTAAGGAGATAGACGGGTGCAGAGGGGTGCTCTGGAGTTTAGGCAGTTCCGGGCGTAGCTCCCAGGAATCTCTGGGATCTCGGAGAGGTTCCTCTGGCTGGGTTTTGTCCCAGGGGCCCCGTCTCTGGGACTGTGCGGCGAGGACGGGACGCAGTGACTGTGCCAGGGTCTGTCTCATGGTCTGTCTCCTTCTCACCACAGAGCTCAGCTACGCCAAACCCTCCATCTCCCTGAGCCCCAGCGGGGGGGTCCCCCTGGGCGGAGCTGTGACCATCCAGTGTCGGGGTCGGCACCAGAACGCGAGGTTCCTTCTGTACAAAGATGGGAACCCGAACGTGCTGCAGGACGTGGAGCCTGCTGGGAACGTGGCTGAGTTTCCCATCAGCAACGTGAGCTGGAGAGACGCAGGAAACTACAGCTGCTATTATTACCGCCATTGGTACCCATCCATCTGGTCACATCCCAGCGACCCCGTTGAGCTGGTGGTAGCAGGTGAGGGGCCCAGCTCAGTATCCCCACTTCCAGCCCCACCCCCAGCCAGACCCTCAGGGGCAGGGCCACGTGCAAGGGGGAAGCAGGCGCAGGGCCCCCCCCAATCAGTGGGGCTGGAGCACAGAACTCATCTGGGGAGCAGAGCCAGCTCCTCTGGCTGCAGGGGGCACACAAAGTTCCCCTCCAAAAGTGGCCACATTTTTATTCCTGGTCATGCCCCTGATCAGGGGGGTCTCTGCGCCAATGGGGCGCTCAGAGCCAGGCTCTGCCCTGAGCCCTGGGCCCAGCAGAGGGGATGCCCAGCTGGGAGGCAGGGACAGAGTCACTGGTGGGTTCCCCAGCAAGGGGACAGCAGCAGCTTCCGGATGTTCGGGGCAGAGGGAGGGGGGATGCCTGCCCCAGGGGAGCTGCAGACCAGGGGGCCTTTCCAAGGGGGATGCTGCCCCTGCCTTCCCCACTCCAGGGACACACAGAGGAATTGGGGCCCAGGGGCTGCCCAGCCGGCCCCGCCCCCAGCCTGTGACTGCATTCCAGGGCTGGCTGTGTGATGCCCACCTGGGCTGGGGGCTGTCCGGTTAAAGAGCAGTGGGAGCTGCACACGTTGGCTGCTCAGAAGCAGCCTGGAAACAACAGCTGTGGGGAGACCCTCAAGGATTCCCGGGCAGCAGAAGTGGGGGGAGCTCGAGCCTGGGGCAGTATTTTTTGTGGTGGGGAGAGAAAGAAAACAGTGGGGGACAGCAGCCAGCAGCTCCTCCCCCCGCCCCCAGCGCTCCTGGTGGAAACGGCTGGTAGAGTTTGGAGGGAGGCTGCCCAGCACCGGGAGAGAGACACCAGCAGCCAGCGAGGTAACAACCGCCACCGGAAATGCAGGGACCCAGCGAGCGGGAGCCAGTGGAAAGGGACCCGGTGGCCGAGCTGTGTCATCGAAGGGCGCCAGGCAGAGAGCTGGCAGGGAGAAAGTCCCATTGAGAAGGGACAGAGATGGCAGGAACAGGAGGAGGCAGACAGAGGAAAGACAGAGGTATGAGGGGGAAAGTTAAAGGAAGAACCGGGCAGTGAAACACGAAGAATAAAGAGTCTCTAAGTTACCAAAGCAATTGTTAGAAAACCACAGGAGAAGTAAAGCACGAATGAAACGTGATGGAAACCAGCTGTGAGCAAAGAGAAACGGGCTGGAGAAATGAGGAGGAAGTGAGCTGGAGCGAAAGTAAAGCAAATAGTGCGGACAAAACGTCCGCCCAGCACCTTCAGGGGCAGCGAGAGGAACAGACAAATTGTCGGAGAGCAAAGAGACTCTAGAAAAAGCAGCGGGGGGACAGTTGTTCGATTGAGAAGCCGACCCATCGCCTGGAGAAATAGCTGCAGGTATCTGAGCTGGAACTCAGAGCAGCAAACAGAGAGGGCGCAAGGGGATGGCTCAAGATACAACAAACCAGCCTAAGAACAGAGAAGCCGCGAAGGGACCGTAGAGCGGTGGGGTTCTGGCCTAGTGCCTGGTATGTTCCAACTCCAGATCCTGGTGCTCCAGGAATGTAAATTGTTGCCCAGGAAGCGGGTTTAATTCAGCCAATGGTAGTTACTGTTCAGGCAAGCGGAGCAATAGTTCCCAGTGTGACCCTACCCAGCAGTTCCTGCTACACCAGCGAACTCTGATTCACTTGTGATCATTCCCCACTGAACTGATTTCTCCTTCCCCAGCTGATGGAGATAAACACAATTGGCCTCTAGGTCGCCTCAGCCTCCCCTTGCCCTGCCCCAGCCACCCCCCCATGGGCTCCTTGCAGATGGATCCGCACCATTGCCCTGCTGAGGGGTGGGGGACTGCTGCAGGCCCCTGTATCGGCCTCGTCACTGGGGCCGGGCTGTGTGGACGGGGCGCAGTGACCGTGCCGAGGTCTGTGTCTCACGGCCTGTCTCCTCCTGCCTGCAGAGCCCAGATACCCCAAACCCAACATCTCCCTGTGCCCCAGTGGGGGGGGGGGTCACCCTCTGTGAGTGTCGTTGTCGGGGAGCAGGGTTTCTTCTGAGTAAAGCTGGAGACCTGAACGCACCACGGACCCTGTGGGGATGTGGCTGATTTCCCCATCCGCAACATGAGCAGGGCACATCTCTGTATCCTGTGTTTGTACAGCTCCAAGCACACGGTGGAGCTGACCCACGACTGGGGCACCTGTTAATTAATACTAGTCAGTAATGATTTTGGTTCCGGTTTCCGTGGAGCCAGGCATGGGTTGTATCTGCGCTCAGGGTCTCGCTGGGCCGATCCTCCCCATTCTGGGATCCCAGGGTGCTGAGCCGGCCCGAATCCCTGGGTCCCGTCCTCTCCCCAGGGACGCCGGCTCAGCCCGGGGAAGAGCCACCATTGCCAACTGGGGGTGGGGGCGCCCTGTATAACTAACCACAGACACCAGAGTTTTCTCAGCCCCACGCCACACCCCTGACAGACACTGGTTTTATTCCCGCAGGGGGAACTGACCAAACTCAGCCGGGAACACCAGCTCCCATGCGTCCAGGCACCGCGGGGCCAGATACCAGGGCTGGGGGCAGGAAATCACCATCAACCCCCCGAGAAACAGGTTTGTGCTGCCCAAGGAGCTGCCTCCGGGGGGAATCATGAAGGGCTGACTGGGTGGGATGAGGGCAGATTCCAACAGTGAATGCCCCATCTTTAAACACCCCTTCAGACTCATTTCACATGCGGGGGGGTCACTGGAAAGATGCTAGATTGGCTGGTGGGGGCAGGGCCCAAGAGAGCTTCTCGCCACTGCACAGCCCCACCCCGGGGCCCGACAAACCGGGATGCTATGCTGCCCACTGGCACCACAAAGCCACCAATTCCATGTGACAGTTAACTCTGAATATTAATGATGGCCATTGCTATACCACCCGGGGCCTGACAACAGATCTCTCTCTGCCAGGATCTCACCACCCCCAGGAATTTCTCCCCATTGACCACCACCTTCCACTCCCACTGGGGGTCCGAGGGGCCTGAGCCCAGGAGAGGACATGCAGACATATATGCTGGGGGCAGCAGTGGGAGCCAATCTGCCACCCCGCCCATCTGGCTAAACAGCTCTATGGCCTTGGGACCCAGAAACGGAGCTAGAAGCCAGAGCCTTTCCGCAGGGTCAGCCTGGCTCCAATTGCCAGCCTTCCCAAAGGCCGCGAGATAGGCACCTCTATCTCCCCCCTCCTTAACCTGGGGCAGCAATTTCATGTCGAGGTTCCCTGCGGAATTGGCACCCCAGGGTCCATCCTCACTCACCCCTGGACGGGTCTCTCTGCCTCTCAGCTCCGCCATCGCCAGTTCATCTCCTGCTGTTCTGCCTCCTGCCTTCCCTGTCTGTCCTGGTCCCCTGATCCTTCAATCTCCGCTCCAATTCCATCCACCTCAGATCCACTCACGGGGAGCTGGCTGGAGACCCCCTGCTGGTCAGGGATACAGGTCTCGGGGATGCCCGGCAGCTCCCAGCCTCTCTCACTGACTTAGCTGGGACAGGAACCGGTGCAGGCCCTGGGGCTGCCTGGCTGCTCCCAGCCTCTCTCGCAGCCCCAGCTGGGTCAGGAACTGGCTCTTCCAACTGAGCAACCAGCTGTGCCTTGGTGCGCTTTCCAAAGCGCAGCCGTCTCTCTGCACAGCTCTGCAATGTCCTTCTTCAGGAGATGGTTACAGGCCATCTCCACGCTGTTCCCAAGAAGTCATGGATTCACAAGCCTGTGCTCGCTCCCCACTGTCCCTGGGGGGAAACCCCTTCAGTGCCACAGCCCATCTTGGGTGTCACAATCTCTGGTGAGGGCAGGGCCTGGGAGAGCTTCCCCTAAACCCACAGCCCCATCCCAGGGGTCCCAAAGACCGGGGTGCTGTGCTGCCCACTGGCAGAACAAAGCCACCCATGTGGGGCAGAGTTCGGTGTAACCCCCTGGGAGAACAGGGCCAGGGATGGAGAGTCAGGGATAATGATCTCATGTCTGTCTGCCTGAGTCTGCAGAGTGCCCAGGGGAATGGCTCAGAAGCAGGGCTCCCCCTTCACAGGGGTGCTGCCCAGAGGGGTATTAACTCTGAAACCTATCAATCCAGATAGACTTGAACCCACTGATTCAGAGTGATATATTGTTGACTGTGGAACCTAATGACAGCTGTTGCAATGACAGCACCCTTACGTCTTCCGCTGCTGATTATTTCACCGGGGCTTGGTTCTCCCAAGGATCTCAAAGCGACCTCCCTGGCCAGAAGCCCCCTCCCACTGCCATACCCCTGCCATCCTCCCACCCATATGATTCCTATGCAGAAGTGAGATGAAGCTACTGAGAAATTGCCAGGACAGGGGCAGGACCCGAGTGGGGGGTGTGCTGCAGGATCTGGGCCCAACTGGCTTCTCAGGCATGGGACCTGAAGTACACCCCCACACACACCCTGTCCTCACCCCAGTACAACCCTCTGCCATTGTGAGTGAACCCCCAGACCACTATTACCCAGAATCCCCTCTGCTCCTGTCCTCCCACTAGCCCCATAGAATGTTCTGTTGTGGGTCCCTGGGTCCTCGAGGGGAAGGGGCTGGGGCAGCAGGTAACAAACCAGCCGCTCACGGAGCTTACAGCCTGGTGCTGCTTCCCAGGTGAATCAGAACCAAGCCCAGCACCGGTTCTAACCCACACCATCATCACCGGGGTGAGCGCGGCGGCCGCCAGCCTCCTGCTCCTCCTCCTGGCCTTCGTCTGCTACAGAAGAACCCAAGGAAGTGAGTGCCCCGCCCAGCTAGGGAAGGGTTAAACCCGCTGCTAAGCTGGGCTGGGAAGGGGTCATGGCTTGGATGGGAGATGGGGAAGGAAACCAAGGGGGTGGGGCAGGGGCCCAGCAGGGGGCGCTCTCCTCTGGCAGTGAGAGCTGGCCCCAAAGCCCCTGGGCTGCTCTAGGGGGCGCTGTGCTGCAGGGGGCAGGGACCTGTCTCTAGGGTATCCACGCTCAGCAGCTGGAGGTGGTGGGGCTCCCCATGGCAGAGAGGGAGGGAATTCTGTCCTGGGCCCCCCATTCTGGCTGCCCCAGTGTTTTCCCCAGGAATTGAAATGGGGGGGGTGTTTGAATTTACGGGGGGTGGGGTCAGGGCCAATGACGGGTGAGACCATGAGGGTGAAGGGGGGCTGTATAGCACCATAGTAAAAACTGAAAAATGTTTCATGACCGTTTTATTAGATTTAACTCATGTTTTAAAATCATCATACAAATTAAAGTTGGCTACTCAAGCCTTCTATGAAGCACTACATCTACATCCTTGGTTTCTTGCTATAATTTTGCACAACTCTGTTAATGAACTTCTCGAATGCAATGTGTTCATCTTCGGTGGCTTCTTGTGTGTCCGGTACTTCCATTCCTTCAATTGATATGCTCATTAGTTCATTGACATGATCAGGCAGAAGGTGACTTCTTTCAAAACACAAAATTCTATTCAATGAGGAAAAAGAACACTCAACTGTAGCTGTTGTGACTGGGAGTAGCGAGAGATGAATTCCTACTTCTTTCAGCCCAGGAAACAGCATAAAAATCGGGTCGAGCCACTAGTGTTGATAAAAAAGAAGTTGAAGTCAAATCTTCATTCATTCGTCGTTATGATATTCCACTCTGTTCAAATTCTCTATTCTGTCCTGAGCACATGGCAGCCCCATTGCTGGGAGTGCCTCACTTCACTCAACTGTTAGTGTTTTATAGGACAGGGGTCTGTAAAAGCTACGTAGAGGTTGAGTAGAATCTAGAAGTCGCTGTTGTAGATTTTTAAGAATCAAGTCTGTGTACTTTTTCAGTTGTCTTAACAAACACTTCTTGTCCTTTCCACTTAAGGATTCAATGTAAGTGCCTTCATTAGTCAACTTCTGGACGGAAGTCTTTGCTTCTTCCAGTACTTTTTCAATGGATAGCTCTCTGATTGATCCAAATGTAGCTTCTACTGCTGGACAAAGATCTACTGCTGTTGTAGCAGATGCCTGGATGGCATTGTTTAATGACCCAAGTGGTTTCAACAGTAGACTTACAAGAGAGAGAATGGCAATAGTCTTCTCTGAACATAGTAGCAAAAGTAATCCACCAGCCTCACTACTTAGATCCAGCCCATCTTGGTAGATACTTTCCAAAGCCAATAATAATGGCTGGAGTAATTTTAAGAAAACAGCCAAGGATCGCTCATGAAAAAGCCAGAGAGTTTTCCCAGGTTGGACTAATTTGAACTTCAGTGCCAGTGTACCTTCTATATTTTCCAAGATATTCAGTCTTTTTGGACTCTTGCTGAGAAAAAGAATATAATGACGACATTAAATGTATAGCTTTTAAAATGTCTTTTGAAGAGTCTGTAGCTCGTACTAGTGCTAGTTGGAGTAGATGGCCTCTGCAGTGTGTATAGGAGAGATTAGGGTTACACTCCATCAAATGCACAAGGAGCCATCTGTTTGGGGTCCAATTGACAAGCATTTAACTCTTCTAAGATGTGGGTTGTCACAGATGCAGCCGATGTGTCTTCTATAATTTGAACATCTAGAAATGCATCTACTGGCCTAACACTGACATCAAGATAACGTACACAATGACTTAATACTTGATGACCATTTGCATTGGCGCATTCATCAGCCATGTATGCACATTTTTTGAATGTGGTGAGAGAGTTCTTCACTTTTTCAACTGTTGAGTCTTTCACTGTTGCACCACATGCATCTAGCCAGTCAGTTGAGTTTCTTGCAGAAAGATACTGACATGCATCCGACGAAGTGGGCATTCACCCACGAAAGCTTATGCTCCAATACATCTGTTAGTCTTAAAGGTGCCACAGGACTCTCTGTTGCTTTTTACAGATCCAGACTAACACGGCTACTCCTCTGATACTTGCAGAAAGATAGTGAGCATTTGCTGGTCTTGTTCGGAACTAGTGTTCGACTTCAGGATGAACAAGAGACAATACACTTAACATTGGCCTCCAGTTTGTAGTGTGTGGTATCTCTTGCTTAAATAGAAAGTAGGATGCCACAGTCATGTTTGTTTGCATGAACTGTGTTGTGTCTCCAGCATTCTTAACAGCCTCATTAAGTACTTCTAAAATTGGCCTTGAAAGGGGGCTTATAAGGCTTTCTGCATGTTGATGCACTCCAGAGGCATGACATTTTGCAGCCTTTTCACGTAGTTGGTCAGCATTGGCTTTGCTGATTGGTCTGGCAAACCAAGCTCTTCCACTATTACCAATTATAGCATTGGGAAGCTTTCCTTCTTCGTAAGCTTCTTTGCAAGAGGTGCACCAGTAGCCATCTTTTGTAACTTCAATAAATGGGAACACGTTGACTGACAAACATCGGGAACTGCCTTTAGGTTTTCTAGACACTGTTTCTTCACTAGGTAGCTGTATTTGTGCTTTGGGCCGGTCGGATGTAGATACACCACTTGAACCTTCAGATGACATGTTGATATATTCTTGGTTCTTGGTTTGTTCTTCACCTTGGTTAGTTTTTGAGGCCTTTGAGTGGAAAAATTGTTGCATTGTTTTTTGTCTTTTCATTTTCAGTTTGACCTGCAACATATAAAAGAGATATGAATAAATTAAATGTTCTGTTAGGATAATGCAAATTTAACATAAGGATAATGCAAATTACACCAAAACACATAAAAAGTTCTAGATTTCTAAAACAAATATAATTTTTTTTTAAATTACTTAATTTAAATTGACTTTTGAAAAGTAAGCCATCATGGGATAAGAGGGAAGTCCTCTCATGGATCAGTAACTGGTTAAAAGATGGGAAACAAAGGGTAGGAATAAACTATCAGTTTTCAGAATGGAGAGAGATAAAGAGTGGTATCCCTGAGGGGACCATTACTGTTCAACATATTCATAAATGATCTGGAAAAATGGGTAAACAGGGAGGTGGCAAAATTTGCAGATGATACAAAAGTACTCAAGATAGTTCAGTCCAAAGCAGACTGCGAAGAGTTACAAAGGGATCTCACAAAACTGGGTGACCGGGCAACAAAATGGCAGATGAAATTCAATATTGATAAATGCAAAGTAATGCACATTGGAAAAGATAATCTTAACTATACATACAAAACGATGGGGTCTAAATTAGCTGTTAACACTCAAGAAAGAGATGTTGGAGTCATTGTGGATGGTTCTCTGAAAACATCCACTCAATGTGCAGCGGCAGTCAAAAAAGCAAACAGAATGTAGGGGAATCATTAAGAAAGGGATAGATAATAAGACAGAAAATATCATATC
Organism: Actinemys pallida; assembly: GCA_023634205.1. Taxonomy (NCBI): domain Eukaryota; kingdom Metazoa; phylum Chordata; order Testudines; family Emydidae; genus Actinemys; species Actinemys pallida. Next base: position 1,158,155 of record JALMGD010000024.1, read on the forward strand.
GCCTCTATATAAATCCATGGAATGTGCACACCTTGAATACTATGTGCAGATCTGGTCACCCCACCCCAAAAAAGATATATTGGAATTGGAAGAGGTACAGAGATAGGCAACTAAAATGATTAGGGGTATGAAACAGGAGGTGAAATTAAAATGACTTGGAATTTTCAGCTTAGAAAAGAGATGACTAAGGGGGAATATGATAGAGGTCTATAAAATCTTGACTGGTGTGAAGAAAGTGTTCTTTAATCCTTCTCATAACACAAGAACTAGTGGTCACCCAATGAAATTAATAGGCAGCAGGTTTAAAACAAACAAAAGGAGGTACTTCTTCACACAACATAAAGTCAACCCGTGGAACTCTTTGCCAGGGGATGCTGTGAAGACCAAAACTATAACAGGATTAAAAAAAGAACCAGATAAATTCCTGGAGGATAGGTCCATCAGTGGCTATTAGCCAGGATGGGGAGGGATGCAACACCGTGCTCTGAGTGTCCCTAGCCTGTTTGCCAGAAGCTGGGAATGGGCAACAGGGGATGGATCATTTGCTGATTCCCTGTTCTGTTCATTCCCTCTGGGTCACCTGGCCTTGGCCACTGTCGGAAGACAAGATACTGGGCTAGATGGACCATTGGTCTGACCCAGTATGATCGCCCTGCAGCCTCTGTGCCCCCTGCCTGCCCTGCCCCTGCAGCCTCTGCACCCCCCCACCCTGCAGCCTCTGCGCCCCCTGCCTGCCCTGCCCCTGCAGCCTCTACACCCCCCCCTGCAGTCTCTGCTCACCCGGCAGAGGGAGAGCTGCGGGCTCCACGTGGACCCAAACACTGCCGCGCTGCTCTGTGGGGGAGGAGGGAGCGGGGGATGGGGAGGGACTCTGGCTGCTAGAGGCCCTAGTGGCTGCGAGCGGCTTTCAATCAGGCCAGGCGTCCAATCAGCCGCGCCGCACTCTGCATGAGGGGAAGGGGGAAATCCCGGACATTTCTACTTGATTAGAAATCTCCCCCCGGACGGCCATTTAACACTGAAAAAGCCGGACATGTCCGGGGAAACCCGGACGGATGGTAACCCTACCCAGGTGGGGGCGAGAAGGTACCTTGCTCATTCCTCCAGCTGCTCACTGTTCACTCTGGCCACTGCTGTTCATTGTGCCACCGTTCACTCCACCACTCTGTTGCCAATGGCCCTGCGCAGTCACCTTCTGCTGCCACCTGCCACTGTGACCTCTGCGAGTTGGTCTCTTCAGGTTCCACCAGATCTCAGTGATTTCAGCTGAGCTCTCAGTGGGGGAAACCTCACTGCTAGTGCAGACTGGGCCGTCTCTTCCACAGATCAGAGGGGTAGCCGTGTTAGTCTGAAACTAAGGTCCCAGTCCCAGTCACATGAGGCCTGAGACCCCCCAGTTCTCACTGATTTCATTGACTGGAGTTCTGGGTGTTCAGCAGCCGGCAGGGTCTGGCTCCCCCAGAGACTCAGCCTGGGAAATGATGCATTTATTTCCTAGATGACGATTTTTTTTACTCAGTCTCTGTCACGGAGTATGGGGGGACTCAGGGCCCTGCACCCCCGGCTTCCTGCGATTCACCATGACTCTCAGCCAGCCAGTAAAGCAGAAGGTTTATTTAGACGACGGGAATACAGTCCGAGACAGGTCTTGCAGGCACAGACAACAGGATACCCCTCAGTTAGGTCCATCTTGGGGTCCTCGGGCACCCCAGCCCCCCTTGGGAGGTCAGAGCCCTCTCTGCCTCCCAGCCACCTCACCAGCCAGCTTCTGAGACTCTGCCTTCAGCGACCCCTCCCACAGCCTTTGTTCAGTTTCCCGGGCAAAGGTGTCACCTGGCCCCAGCCCCCTCCTGGGTTCTCATGTTACATGCTCAGGTATTCTCCTTAGGTCAGTCTCCCATCCCCCAATGCAGACTATCCCAGCCACACTCCCCTGTCAGCATTCACAGACCACAGTAAGAACAGTCCCAGTTCGTCACAGTCTCCTACAGGGGGAGGCTGGGAGCCCCATTCCTGGGACATTTCCCCCACCACTCACTTGCTCTAGATGGTGTTGAGCTGGGTGGCAGATGCTCAGAGTTGGTCCGTCCCTGGCCCTCTTCCTCGCTTTCCCACCGCGATGTGAGCTGGGAAAGGTGCTGCTCTGGGCGGTGCCAGGTGTAGAAACCGGGAGACCGACTGCGGCTGTGAAAACAAGACGATGTTTTATTGCCAAGGGATGGAGAAACTCAGGCCACCAGCTGGGGTCCAGAACATAGACCTGCTGCAGACAGCGCCTCCCAGCTCACGGTCTGCCAGCACCTTACACACATTCCTGACGCCTGACAAGTCCTGGGCTCTAGGGGCGGGACCCCAACCCCCTGATGGGAAACTGTGGCCTGGGCAGGGGAGTCACTGCCTCAGGGTCGCACTGGGAGCCAGTGACAGAGCCAGGGATGGAGCCAGGAGTCCTGTGTCCAAGCCCTGCACTGAGCACTAGAGGAACACTCCCTTCGAGAGCATCAGTCACAGGGTCTATAACACTGACCCACCATTGTCAGCGCTCTGAGATTTAACCAGGAAAAGCCGCCCTGTAAGCGCTGTGCAGCATTGGGCCATTAAAGATCAGATCCAAATTCCTAGAATTTACATCTGGGCTTTCAGTTCAGCCCAGTACAGAGTGAGGAGCCCAGCCCCAGACCTTAGATCGAGGAGGATCAGCCCTTCCTGGACTGGGAGATGAGCTAGGAGCCTTTTCAATCCCTAGACAGGTGGATTAAAAATAGATTATTTTTAAAATATGAACTGGATTTTTTAAATTAAATTAACCACTGGCTTGTTTGTTAAACGAAACCTGCTGAAAATTAAAATTGAAATTGACAACCTATGTTAAGCACAAACCTTATTATAATCTCTTAAAATAATTGAAAGAGAATAGAAGAAAACCAATATTAAGCAGTACATGTTTACTGCCAAGTTTTAAGGACAGTCAAACCACTGAAGCCCCGAGAACCAGAATTACCTGAAGTGCTAAAACAGCTTTAGACAGCAGTAGCCTCCTTTGAAAGTGCAGAAAGAAGATTTTCTTCATTTCAGTTTAATCAACTAGTTCAGTTCAATGACAAATTCACTGGATTTAAGAAACCCATGATCAATGTTTTTTCTTATGCTTCTCTTTCTGCCTCTGCCGCGGCCTTGGTGTGTATCCACCTCTTGCTTCTTACCTCTATTTCCACCTCCTCTGTTCGGGACAGAGACACTTCTCTAACTCCTAGCTGTAGTGCGATTTGAGTAGGTCATGAGCATTAGACACCTTTGGGCTCGAAAGGACAATGGGTGATTGTTGTTTGGGGCAGAATCCGTAGTGACTTCCTGCTTCTCCCCCATCCAATGCCAGTGTCACATCTTTGGGTTTGGAATCAATGGTTGGAAATTCTCAGTGTCCCTCAGTCTCCTATTTCCTTCAATTGTTCCTTGGATTTAGAGGCTTGGCTGCTAACGGGACTAGACTTTGTTCCTGGGTTCCTGGCTGTTCCTAGTCAATGAGGGTCTCAGTCTGGCCTCCAAAATTCACAATCCCAGAACTAGACATCAGGGTGGATTGATTTAAGCCATTGATTTTAATCATGTTTTAATGTTGTATTTTTTAGTTATTTTCCTAATGATAGGTTGATTCTCGTTAGTTGATAACCATTAAAAATGTTGATTTGCAACTAAATATAGTCTTAACACTGAATTTGGTGCTTTTTCTTTTGCTAACCATGATGGTAAACTATATCTATGCACATTGATTTAAGCAGTTATATGGAGTCATTTACATTTCTTCAGTCTAATTTTGACATATTTATGATGTTGGAAAATGGCAAATGATGCATTTATTTCCTAGATGACGATTTTTTTTACTTCTGATTTGTCCAAGCTCTGTTGGGATGGAAAATCAAATGCACTCAAAAATCCACAGAAACAGCATTTTCAATATGTTTATTAATTAAACAAAACTACCTTAAATGTGCTGAATACATAATAACAAAAATGTGTACCGAAACGTAGTTTTCATTTGAACCTAACTGATGTAAGGAGGTATCTGCAGTTAGTGAAATGAACTGATTGTTTCTAGTCATCGTATCTCTCAGATTTTAGATCCCCCCAGGTGTAGTATTTATTTGTTCATAGATTGGAAGAGGAAAAGAAGCTTTCCTGCTTTCTCAACTCCCCGTCAGTATCTGAAATTTGAATGAACGTGTCGTTGAACTGAACTAGCTGAATACACTGAACTGAAGAAAAGATTCTTTCTGTGCCTGCAGAAGAGGCTACTGCTGTCAAAAGCTGGTTTTACTATTTCAACAAACTCTGGTTCCAGGTGCTCGGCCAACGACTTCCACGAATTCAGCGGTTTGACGTCCATTAAACCTGGGCAGCAAACACGGACTAAACTACAGCAAGTTTAGGCATTAAAATAGGTTGACATAATTTCACATTTAATCCCCTATAGTATTCTTTAAAAAAACAACAACAAAAATAACCTGTTTTTAATTTAAATAAAAATAATCCAATTGAAATTTTTTTAAAACCCCTTTTGTGGCTTTTTGTTTTTGAAAAAATCCTTTTGATTTACCCTGATTTTAGAAGAAATATCACATTCAAGAGAAGCCTAAACTACTCATATTCGGTTATAGGAGCGAAGGCAGCAAAATTCATCATATCAATAATTCATTGAAAATTATTTATTCGATCTTAGAAGAGACTAACTAGAGGGTCAGACACTTGTTTGTTTCTGTAGGCCCAGTTTCCATCCCTGAACCAGTAACAATTGCATGGTCAATGCCCCAAACCCTACATTTTATTGTCAAATTGTCTGAGCCATTCCTCGTCTGTTCTTCTTGTTTTAGAAATTTCAGATCAACAAAAACTTCCCCTCGGCAGTCGGTGCCCATGTGGCGCTGCAGACAGAGGAGCTGAGTAGTACCCTTGTGACATCGACCACAACTCAGCAACCCACCCATCACACACTCATTCCACTAACCCTGATCTTAAATCCTCACCCTGCCGCCTGCCTGGGTCGTCTCTCCCATTGAAACCCGCAGGTTGACTCATTTTAACCAATGGGGGTTGAATTATGCAAATCACCTGGAGAGAGTTAGCACTGACTGGCTGAGTTAACTCTGATGTCACAAAGCGCCTCTGCCTACAGCACCAATTTAATGAGCGTGGTGCAGAAAATCAGGCTTTTCTGGTGTTGCTGTTTTCCACTTGTCACCAAAACCAACAAGGTTCTTCCCACCGATGCCCAGAAATTTTGGAATCAGTTTAATGTTGTCTTCAAAAATTATCGTGTTACAGACAGACAAAGAAATGCCATTGAACTGAGCCTTCGGCCTCGCTGCACTCAGCCAACAGGGACCTGAGTCTCCTCCCTGTTAACTCAGTGAGAACCCCAAGCTCAGCTCATCAGTGTGGAGACTCTCCGGGGCTGAGCAAGGGAACAGACGGGCAGACGACAGCATCAGTCCCCATAGGAGATCATTCTGGGGGAGATCACCATCAGCACACGATTCCCGCCCCACCTCTTTGCGAGGGCCTCTTACAAGGACAGGTGGTGAACAGCCCCACCCTCGTCAGGAAGACGAGCAGCAGAGAGAAATGGGACAAGAAAAGAGAAAAGCAAAGACAAGAGGAAGGGAGGTAAAGGCAAGTGAAAAAGCACAAATTCCAAAGGCCCCAGTGAATCATAGATTCCAAGGCCAGAAAGATCCACTCTGATCATCTCGTCCGACCTTCTGTAATACACGGGCCATGGAACGTCTCTCAAAGTAATTCCTGTTTGAACAGAGCAGATTTATTAGAAAAACATCCCACCTTGATTTTAAAAATGCCAGTTATAGAGGATCCATCACAACCCTGGGTAAATTGTTCCAAACCCTGTCAGTTAAAAATGTTCCCCTTTCCAGTCTGAATTTGTCTAGTTTCAACTTGCAGCCATTGGATCTTCTCATCCCTGTGTCTGCTAAAGTGAAGAGCCCATTAGCAAATATTGTTCCCTTATGCTCATCCCTTAACCGTCTCTTTGTTAAGATAAATAGATTCAGCTCCTTGAGTCTATCATTATCAGGAATGTTTTCTAATCCTTTAATCATTCTTGTGGCTCTTCTCTGAACCTTCTCCAATTTATTGGCATCCGTCTCAAACTGTGGACACCAGAACTGGACACAATATTCCAGTAGGGGTCACACCAGTGTCAAATGCACCTCTCCACTTCTAGCTGAGATTCTGCTGTGTAGGCATCCAAAGATCGCATTTGCTCTTTCAGCCAAAGTGTCCTGTTGGCAGCTCCTGGTCAGCTGATTAGCAAACATGTCCCCAAGTCTTTTTCAGGGTCTCTGCTTCCCAGGATAGAGCCCCCCCCCCCCCCTTGTACATATAGCCTAGATGTTTTGTTTCTAGAGGTATAACTTTACATTTGACAAACTAACAGGTATGTCGCTTGTGCTCAGCTTCCCAAACAATCCAGGTGGCTCTGTATCAATGATGTGTCCTGTTTGTTATTTACCACTCCCCCAATCTGTCTGTCATCTGCAGGTTTTATCAGAGATGATTTTATATTTGCTTCCAAGTCACTGATCAAAATGTTAAATCGTGTAGGGCCAAGAACCGATCCCTGCAGGACCCTACTAGGAAGACACCTGTCCGAGAATGATTCCTCATTTACAATTACATTTTGAGACCCATTAGTTACCCAGGTATTAAGGGGCGGATTCCTAGGTGGGACATTTTCCTGCCAACTTACCTTGTGTTTTCTGAGCCTAGCACTCGGCTGGCAATGTTTGGATCAGACTGAAATGTTCCAACCCTCACTGAGAATCTTACCTTCTCCACAGGGGTGTCGGCGTTCTACAGAATCAAGCTGGAAAGGAGAAAACTACCACAGAAGCTCCTCCTTAGCACGCAGGTGCGTGAACATAAATCCTCCAGGAGAGACGGCGAGAAGGAGGCTTGCTGCAGCAAGGCCACAGGGGTCTTCGAGGTTCCCCCTGCCCTGCCCCCCTATACTGCAAGTCTGATGTCAAGGGAGCTCTGTGAGGTCAGAGCCGCCTCACCACCTTTGTCCAATAGGCTGAGTTCCTGCCCAAGGCCCTTGTGAAGTCACTGCCACGCCCACCTCTCCCTTGCGGGCTGGTGTCTGCCCCGGCCAGCCTGTTCGGATGTCTCAGCTGCTCCCCCAAATCACCCCACTGCTCACTAGTGATTCTAGGGAACAAGCAGGTGAAACAGTAAAACAGCAGGATCTGTTCCTCCTCCCGCACACTTCATAGATTCAGAGATTTTTAGGTCTGAAGTGGCCACCATTTGCTCTCCTAATCTGACCTGTATTTCACCGGCCAGGAAGTTTCACACACTTAACCCCATATTAAGCCCAATAACTTGTGTTTCACGAAAACACACCTCCCAGACAGACACCCAGTTGTGATATGAGGACATCAGGAAGCAGAGAATCCACCACTTCCCTTGGGAATTTGTTCCAGTGGTTAACCACCCTCACTGTCAAAAATTGGTGCCTGGCTTCTCGTTTGAATTTCTCTGGCTTCAGCTGGCAGCCGCTGGTTCTTGTTCTGCCTTTCGCGGCTAGATTAAAGAGCACTTTGGGACTCAATATTTTCTCCCCAGGAAGGTCCTTCTCCACCGTAATCAAATCACCTTTCAATCTTCTTCCACAGCCAAATGAGATGGAGCCCCTGAAATTTCTCACTTCAAGCCTCATTCTCGAGCTCTCACATGATTTTTGTGGCTCTTTTATGCCCCCCCCTCCAATTTTTCAACGACCTTTTTAAAACATGGACACCAGAACCGTACAGAGTATTCCAGTCGCAGTCTCACCAGTGCTACGGGGACCCAGAGACGCTACTAGATGGGTCCAGGGGAGATTGGGGATGGGAAGGGGGGACACTGGGCTGCGGGGGCCCATTAAGTACATAGATGAGTATAGAAGGATGCTCTGGATTTAGGTCCTTGGCCGGTCTCATGGCCTGTCTCCCTTTCACTGCAGAGACCTACTACCCCAAACCCTCCATCTCCCTGCACCCCAGCCACCCCTCCACGGGCTCCTTGCAGATGGATTCGCGCCGTTGCCCTGCTGAGGGATGGGGGTTCCCATGTCTCTTGTGTGTCTAGCCCAGCTCTTTTGGTCTTGGATTGAGGGGAAAAGCATCCAGGAAACTCTCTCCCTGCAGGCCCCTGTATCGGCCTTGTCACTGGGGCCGGGCTGTGGGGACAGGGCGCAGTGACTGTGCCGGGGTCTGTGTCTCACGGCCTGTCTCCTCCTGCCTGCAGAGCCCAAACCCAACATCTCCCTGCACCCCAACCAGCAGGTGGCCCTTGGGGGAGCCTTGACCATCCGGTGTGAGTGTCGGTGTTGGGGAGCGAGGGTCCTTCTGAGTAAAGCTGGAGACCCGGATGCACGACGCTCGATGGACCCCGCGAGGGATGTGGCTGAGTTTCCCAGGCACAACATGAGCCAGAGAGATGCAGGGAGTTACAGCTGCCAATATAGCACCAAATCTGACTTGCCCGTCTAGTCAGAGTCAAGCGACCCCATGCAGCTGGTGGTAGAAGGTGAGGGGCCCAGCTCAGCATCCCTGCTCCCAGCCCCACACCCAGCCTGACCTTCTGGGGGGTCTCACCCTGGTGGGATGCTCAGAGCCAAGCTCTGCCTTGGGCCCAGCAGAGGGGACACCTGGCCGGGGAGTGGGGATGGAGTCACTGGGGGTTCCCCATCCAGGGGAGAGTAGCAGCCACTGGAGATTTGGGGCTAAAGGATAGGGGATCCTCACTAGGCATATTAACACAGAAATTTGAGTAATGCATTTAAATCACACGACAGAACTGTATTTCCTGCACCTGTCAGAAGCAGTGCAAAGGCTTGGGGGAGTCAGGGGTAACGGGGGAGCTGAGGGAGAGGGAAGGAGCCTGGGAGTGAACCTGGAAGTTGGTGGGTGTGGGCGGGAGAAGGTTTTTTGGGGAGGGGATTGTTAGGGGGCTTGGAAGCCTCCCCCATGCAGACCCTGGGTGACCCAAGCCTCCCCCATTCAGTCAGGCACATCAGCCCCTGTCCCTGCAACCCCCCGTCCCCATGTGTCCCTGCAGCTTCCTCCCCCATCCCCAGACTCAACGCTGTCACCCCACTAGCTCCTGAGCCCCAGTCTGTGACCCCCCAGCAGCCTGGGTGCCCCACTCTGCCCTAACCGGGCTCTGCGGCAGGTGCTGTGATGAACTTCTGCTCCTGGGGGAATTCTGCAGCACGGGTCAGGCAGAGAATTTATTTCCCCCACAGAAAATACATTCTGCCCCAGAAGTGCTGCAGTTCCACCTTTATCCCACCAGGGGCCGCTGTGGCACCAGAACAGCGGCTATGTTCATGCTGCTCGCTGCTGTTGCGCCACAGCGGCCTCTGGTGGCCAAAAGGTGGAACTACAGCACGTCTTGGGCAGAATGTATTTTACGCGGGTAAAAAACAAAATTATGCAGGACAGATGAATTCTACAGATGGTGTGTGTGTGTGTGTGTCCCTGCCACCCCCTGCTGGAGCAGCTGGGCCCTGCTCTGCGTGTCAATGACATGGGTCCTGTGCCCTAGTGCAGTGGATTTCAAAGTTTGGGTCCTCTCCCAGTACTGGGTCGCAGAATGCCAGGCACTGGGTCGCCTTGCTCAGCCCCCAGGGACCCTGGGAGGCAGCCAGTAAAAACTACTAGTAAAACTACTACTAAAACGAGTAGTCCCTACCCAGCCGCAGATCCGTCTCGTAGGCAGGAGGGCCACGGGGCTCCGCACACTGACCCCTCCCCGAGCACCGGCTCCACACTCCCATTCGCTGGGAACCGGCCAATGGGAGCTCTGGGGTTGGTGCCTGCAGGCAAGAGCCACGAGGAGCCGCGTGCACACCTCTGCATAGGATCCAGACCTGCTGGCCGCTTCCGGGGTGCAGTGCGGTCTGCGGTGCCAGCACAGGTGGGAAGCCTGCCTCTGCACCCCCGCTGCACTGCAGACCGGGACCTGCTGTAGGTAAACCCGCAACCCAGCTCCACACCTCAATCCCCCACCTCAGCCAATTCAATTAAGGTGGAAGTTAGCACTGACCCCCCACTTGGGAAGGCAACTCCCGTCTTTTCATGTGCTGTGTATTTATACCTGCTACTGTATTTTCTACTCCAGGCATCTGATGAAGTGGGTTTTAGCCCACGACAGCTTATGCCCAAATAAATGTGTTAGTCTCTAAGGTGCCACAAGGACTCCTCATTGTTTTTGCTCATACAGACTAACACGGCTGCCCCTCAGTTTCCCCCGTGTGCTGCATGTGTAACGAGGTGGTGGGAGAGGGGGTTTGCTGGTGCAGAGGCCAGGTGTGACCTCACCTAGCAGCCTGGATGCTGGACAACGCCTGGTCATGGTGGAACCGAGCAAGTGATGGCCCGGAGGCCCAGCCTATGTTGGGAGCAGCCGGTTCTGGCCAGTTGGAGGACAAAGGGCTGAGGAGAGAGGACCCCGGTGACCTGTTTGCCCAGAATGAAGACACAGGGCAGAGGAGGGGCTGTGGGGAGGTGATATCGGACGGTCGGCTGGAAGCAGCTCGCTCTGGGCTGGGGACAAAGAGCAGCCGGAGCCCACCTGGACTGGGACAGACCCGGCTGGACACTGTTGGTCTCCCAGGGGCCATATGGAGCTGAGAGAACTTGGGGCCTGGGAGTCCGAGACAGGGGGGTCAGAGGGTACATGGGATGGGGGTAGGGGGCACAGGTTTGATAGGAGATGGGATAGTCTGTGGGCTGGGGGCTGGAGGGGAGATGGGAGGGGCAGGAGCTGGAGAGGAGACAGGAAGGGGGGCTGGAGGGAAGACGGGAGGAGTGGGGGTTGGAGGGGAGGTGGGAGGGGCAGGAGCTGGAGAGGAGACAGGAAGGGGGGCTGGGGGCTGAAGGGAAGACAGGAGGAGTGGGGGTTGGAGGGGAGGTGGGAAGGGAGGGGGATGGAGGGTAAATGGGAAGGGCGGGGGATGGAGGGGAGACAGGACGGGCGCAGGGGTGAGGGGCTCCCCTCTCACAGAGTCAGGGTTGGTGGATGGGGTGTGGGGGGGATTTGATTTCCTGCCAAAACTCTGGCTGAGCTGAGGCACCTCTGGCCGGCTGGAGGGGGGAGCGAGGGTCAGGCGATGCCCCCCAACCCCCCATAGCCATGGGGCAGATTCACCCTGAAACACTCACGAGGGGGGAAACCAGGCGCCCCCCAACCATTGGGGGCAGTTTCCATTGTCCCCCTGCCATTGCCCTGCCCTCGCACGGCTCCTGCCCCCTCAGCCTCAGCCCCCTGGCCCAGAGGCGGACTAGGGTTTTGTGGGGCCCTGGGCCAGAGCAAGTGGGGGCCCCTCCCCACCCCTTTCTCCTGCAGCCCCCCCCTCCTAGCGCTCCTGCTGGGGTAAATGGGGTGGGGACTCCGTTGGGCCAGTGGTTAATCAGCGATTGCCTTGGCCTCAGTGTTCCCCTCATGTTCTCCCACCCCCCGTATTCCCCTGCCTCCCACTCTGCCCCTCCCATTTTCCCGAGAACAGCCTGGTGCCAAGCCCACTGGGGACCCTGGGAGATGGCGGCCATATTAACTGTGGGCGGGGGATGGGCATTTGAGGGGAAACAGGGCAGGGGATGGGGGAGTGAGGGGGGATGTGGGGGAAGTGAGGAGGGACAGGCCAAGATGGGGGGAAGTTGTGAGGGGGTAGGCTGGGGGGGATTTGAAGGGGGATAGACCGGGGGAGGATGGGAGACAGGGGGCCAGGCCTGGGGGAGTGACTCTCTACGCAGCGAATGTGGGGCTGAGAGCAGCTATGGGGGGAGGCTCCTGAGTGGTTGGGCGGTGGCAGGTGAGCAGGGGGCTTCAGGATTTACAAAGGCCATTGGGACCATCCGGCCAGGTTCCTGCAGCACCTTTAACGCTGCCCCCAGTTGCGGTGCCCCCGGCGTTACCCAGCGCTGGGTGAGAACGGATGGGCAACGGCGCCACCATCACACCCTGGTCCTGGCTCCCAGCCCCCTGCTCTAACCACTAGACCCCACTCCCCTTCCGGAGCCAAGAATGGAGCCCCCTGACCCCCAGCTTTCTGCTGCCCTCTAGCCAATGGCGTATAAACAAAGCCTGTGTCACGTCCCTCTCCAGGGGCCTGGCCACATAACCACTGACAGTGTCTCCTCCAGCTCGGGGGCAGGGTCTCTGCGGGGGCATTAGAAGGTCCCTGGGTCTCTCCCAGCTGGTGACCCATTGGGGGCCCGGGATGGAATTTCTCTTTCTCTGATTTTCTTTTGAACCTGGTTGATTTAATTCACACGCTGAGAAAAGCCCCTTAGAACCAGGCGTTACAGTGTAAACCCGTCATCACCGCTTGGCTATGGTGCAAGGGGCAGCAAACCCAGGCGTCCCCCGTCGTGCCCGCTCCTCACATGGTGCCATGGCTCATGTCACAGGTGGGCAGGTTTGCAGGCTGAGAGGGAAGGCTGCATATTCAAACACTCCCACACCAGGAAATGCCACAGTTACGGTTTCCTGAACGACCTTAACTCTCCCCATCATGCAGGTCCATTACAATGCCAGCCTTTAATTGCATGTTCATGTATTAATTTTACCTACCTGGGTCACCAGCCGCTTGAGCCCAGAATGAAAAGGGGATGGAATTTTTATGGAAATCGTGGTCAGTGAAAGATTGAAGACTAGACCCCATGGTTGCCTGGTTCCCAGCCCAGTGCACCTTCCACGTGCTCCCTGCTCTACCTCTCGTACAAGGTGGCGTTCCTGGGAGTGATAACCTCGGCCAGGAGGGGGTCTGAGCTCAGGGCCCTGACGTCAGAGCCCCTGACACCGTGTTCTGTGAGGACAAGGCGAAGCTCAGGCCTCGCTCGGATTTCCTCCTGAAGGTCGTGTCGCCGTTTCCCATCAACCAGGACATCTTCCTCCCGGGGTTCTGTGCTAAGCCGCACTCCAGCGGCAGGGAGCAGAGGCTCTGCTCTCTGGATGTCCGCAGGGCGCTGGCCTTTTACATCGAGAGAACGAAGCCATTCAGAAAATCGGTCCAGTTATTCGTGCCAGGGGCGGACAGGATGAAAGGTCGCCGGTGTCGTCACAATGCATCTCGTCACGGATCACGTCCTGCATTCGTGAGTGCTACAATCTGGCGGGGGTTCCCGCACCCCGATCACGCGCACTCCACCAGGGCGCAGGCTTCGTGAAGTGTTCCTGGCACAGGTCCCCGCTCAGGAAATCTGCAGGCGGCGACGTGACCCTCCATCCACACTTTCACCGCACACTACGCGATTCCCCAGCTGGCCAGAGACGACGCAGCCTTCGGTCGAGCAGTGCTGCAATCAGTGGACGACGCCGACCCCACCACCTGAACTTGGGCTGGAGAGTCACCTGATTGGAATCAATGTGAACAAGCTCTCGAAGAAGAAAAAATGGTTTCTCACGTTCTCGTAATTGTTGTTCTTCGAGAGGTGCTGTTCATGTCCATTCCAATACCCACCCTCCCGCCCTGCTGTCGGAGCAGCCGGCGAGGAGCAGCTGAGGGGATGGCGGGTCGGCAGGGCTCTATATTGAGCGCCATGAAGACGTGACTCCAGGGGGGGCCCAGGTCGACCCAACGGACGCTGCTAGGGGAAAAATCTTCTGGCTCCCATCCACGTGCACACACACCGGATGGGAATGGACGTGAACAACACAACTCGAAGCACAACAGTTACGAGAAGGCGAGTAACCGTTTTTTCACATGAGACTTACCACAAAATCATGAGAGTCGGCAACGCTGCAAATCACTTCAGTATTGACAAGGGGGCAGTGAAATGTCGTTCCCCTTATTGCAGGAGGGAGGGGCAGCCGGGCTGTACTTAGCCTGTCCTGACTGAGGGGGGACCCTCATCTGAACTGGGCTCGCTAAGCAGGGGGCTGAGATGCCGGATCCCGGGGGTGAGTGACAGAGGGTGGGGGCAGGTGTCCCCGCCGGGTGGTGTGGGCTCTGCCTAAGAGCTACAGGCACCATCTGACCTGCCCCCTCCCCTGTTTGCAGACAGAGCTGATCCGGCTCCATTGAGCGACCTGCGTTTTGTTCAGTGACCACTAGAGCCGGAATGGGTGAGAATCAGGTGTAAGCACTTGGACCTGCAGCAGGACAGTGGCTCCTGGGGACGAGACGGCCCAGCCGGCCCTAGCAGTGAGGTGCCCCTCCCCCCACCGGGAGCTGAAATCACTGGGAGCTGGGGGGAGCCTCAAGAGAGCAACTCGCAGAGGTCCCAGTGGAGAGGCGGGTGGCAGCAGACGGTGATGGCGCAGGGCCAGCGGCGACGACACGGTGCAGCGAGCGGTCTCAGGATGAACGAGGTGAACTCTCACGAATGCACCTCCGAACTCGGGGTCTCCGCTGACCAGGGACAGCAGCTGTGAGTGGGGTGTGGGGCAGGGGAGCGGCGTGCTAAAGGGACATTTGGTTGTTGGACCTTCGCCCCGCAAGGGGAGACATGGAGGCGAACGACGCTTCCCAGCGCACTCTGGGGCGGGAGTTTTGCTCATGGTCAGATGTGGCGAATCATGGTTGGGGTGTTTCCCCAAATTAATGCTGGGTTCCTTTCCCCTTTTTATTCCCAGTTCTCTCTGCTCTGGACAGACTCAGGGCTTGCGCGTGGGGCAGGGTCGTCTCTTACAGACATGCAGGGCGGCTCTTTCATTTTCCCAGATGACTGGATGGAGGCTCAAGCCGGGTATGTGTTGTATTGTTAGGAGGGACCCCTGGATATTGAACCCGGCCCTGGTTGCTGCCGACTCCCAGAGAAGGTTACACATGATCACGTATTAATTTTACCTACATGGGTCATTAGCAGGTTTTGAAACCAGAATGTACCACGGGGGAGGATCTGCATGGAAATATTCACAATGGTCAGTTGAAGATTGAAGATCAGACCCTGTGGTCTCCTGGTTCCCAGCCCGGTGCACCTCCCCCAAGGCTGCAGGGTACATTGACGGTGACCTTTCCCCACCCCACACACAGAGACACGGACAAGCTGCGAACTACATGACACTTGGCCAGGCTGACGGCCCCTGGGTTTCCTGGCTGTTGCAGGGACCTCTGCTTATTTTGACCACACTAGATCTGGTCGGCAGATTAGAGACAAGGTGTGAGGTACTCAGGAAGACATGAGACATCACTGGCTTCCTGCGTTTGCAGCCCCTGGCTCAGTCCCTCATTTGGGGCTCGGTGGAGCTGGGCACTGGGGCGTTGGTGGCAACACTGAGGGGCCCCCCACTGCCTCGTCATGGCACTGCTCTCACTATCAGAGACAGCCAGGGAGTGTGCTCATGCGGTGCCGGCCCCTAGGGGGTGATAGACTCACCCCCCTGCAGCACCAGCCCTGAGAACTCTGCTTCCAGGGAAGATTTAGGAGGGATGCTGTCCTCCCCCCACTGCAGCCCCAATCCATCGAGCTGCTGTCCCCCTGCCCCACCCAGACCCATGTGTGTGGGGGCTGGGAGTGCTCAGCACCGGGAGGGGGAGGGGACACATAGAGGCAGCTTTCATGTTATTTTGCATCCTGTTCACCTCCAGATTTGTAATAAACACAGAACCACAAACCAGCTCCCCAGGCACCCCACAGCCACCCTTCCCCGTGCCAGGAGTGTGTGTCACACCTGGGGGAGATGGGATTGCTCTGGGGAGGGGCGAGGGGCCCCTCCTGTTCTAACCACTAGACCCCACTCCTGTCCCAAAGCCGGATTATATTATTGGGTCCCTGCTGGGGAATCAGGTTTACGCTGAGTTTCACTGGCAGTAGCAGAATCAGCAAGCAAGCACTGGCTCTGGACACACTTCCCCTTTTCACACATTTTTTGGCTGTTGCTTTAGCAATTTAGGATCTAAATTTATCTCTCCCCTGTCCTTTTACAGGGGCCGGAAACCACAACTTCCCCACCCGTCTGTCCCGGCTCTGTCTCACACCACTGTGCTAAGAATAGCATCTGCAGCAATGCTACCTGGGAAGGAGGTTGGCCAGCTCCTTCCACCCTCATGCTCCAGGACAGGCACTGGGCCCAGCTGGGTCAGGAAGAACCGCTGCCTTGCTCCATGGGAGAGGGTCGCTCCATGGGGGGTACTGTGTGTGTGGGGGGAGCCCTCCTCTGCTCTGAGCTGCTGCTCCAAGGAGGCTAGATGGGCCCATTGGAAAAGGTCAGGTCAGCCTGGGCACCTCTTGACAACTCCTGAGATTCCCCCTGTTCCCATCTGGTCCACAGACTGGGCAGCTCCCATGTGGGGCTGGGAGGTGATGCGGGGGGAGGTGGGGGGACCAGGAAGCTCTGTGAGGGGATGTGGTTTGCTGGACGTTGCAGGGAGCTGGCTTTGCTCTGACCACAGTAGATTTGGCCCGGAGATTTCAGAGAAACCATCTGATGGGGGAGAAAGGGGCCGAGCGCATCACGGGCTTCCTGGGGCTGCAGCCCCCGGCACAGTTCATCTTTCCGCTCTCACTTGGGCCTCAGGTTGGGTGAAGTGCAGCACTGGGGTGTTGGTGACCCTGCTGAGGGGCCCCCACTGCCCCGTCATGACATCTGCTCTCACCGTCCTCCTCCTCGGTGAGTATCGACGACTTAGAATTGGCATAGAAAGTACACTTATTAAGTTTGCAGATGTTACCAAACTGGGAGGGATTGCAACTGCTTTGGAGGACAGGGTCATAATTCAAAACGATCTGGACAAATTGGAGAAATGGTCTGAGGTAAACAGGATGAAGTTTAACAAAGACAAATGCAAAGTGCTCCACTTAGGAAGGAACAATCAGTTTTACACTTACAGAATGGGAAGAGACTATCTAGGAAGGATTACGGCAGAAAGGGATCTAGGGGTTATAGTGGACCACAAGCTAAGTATGAGTCAACAGTGTGATGCTGTTGCAAAAAAAAGCAAACGTGATTCTGGGATGTATTAACAGGTGTGTTGTGAGCAAGAAACGAGAAGTCATTCTTCCACTCTACTCTGCGCTGGTTAGGCCTCAACTGGAGTATTGGGTCCAGTTCTGGGCACCGCACTTCAAGAAAGTTGTGGAGAAATTGGAGAGGGACCAGAGAAGAGCAACAAGAATGATTAAAGGTCTTGAGAACATGACCGATGAAGGAAGGCTGAAAGAACTGGGTTTGTTTAGTTTGGAAAAGAGAAGACTGAGAGGGGACATGATAGCAGTTTTCAGGTATCTAAAAGGGTGTCATAAGGAGGAGGGAGAAAACTTGTTCACCTTAGCCTCTAAGGATAGAACAAGAAGCAATGGGCTTAAACTGCAGCAAGGGAGGTCTAGGTTGGACATTAGGAAAAAGTTCCTAACTGTCAGGGTGGTTAAACACTGGAATAAACTGCCTAGGGAGGTTGTGGAATCTCCATCTCCGGAGATATTTAAGAGTAGGTTAGATAAATGTCTATCAGGGATGGTCTAGACAGTATTTGGTCCTGCCATGCGGGCAGAGGCTGGACTCGATGACCTCTTGAGGTCCCTTCCAGTCCTAGAATCTATGAATCTATGAATTGGAGACAGCCAGGGCGTGAGCCCATGGGGTGGGGGGGCTGAGACTAGGGCGTATGTCCATGTGGGGTCTCTGAGCCCAGGGTGTAGGATCAGTGGCAGTTTAGAGTTAGTGGGGCCTTGTGTTCAGCTTCATTTTTTGGGCCCTCCCTCGGGACCAGCCAAGAAAAAGAACATTCTCTCTTATCTCCCCCATCCCTGTTTTTCCATTCCTTTTTTCTTCATCCTCCTCCTATATTGTAAGTAATAGGAAGTAAATGAAAATAAAATGAAGTACCTTGATTGTTTTTGTAGTCTAACTGTTTTTTCACAGACCACTTGAAAATCGCTGGGGGTCTCGGTGGATCACTCAATGATCTTTCCAAATATTGTTTGTACCATTAGCTAACTATTGTAAAGCACTTTGGATAAGAGCGCTTTATTTAAAAAATGTAAAAAAAAAACATTGGGGTGCAGGGTCTGGCCAGGACTTAGGGTGCAGAAGGAGGCTCAGGGCTGGGGCTGCAGGGTCTGGGAGGGAGTTAGGGTGAGGGAGGTGGCTCAGAGCTGGGGCAGAGGGTTGGGGTGCAGAGCGCTTACCTGGGGCTGCTTCTGTTTGTTGCAAGGGGTGCAGGTGGGGATGGCGGGGTGCAGGAGCTCCCATTTGGTGCTCAGGGCGGGTGTGGGGATGGGGGGTGCAGGAGTCAGGGCAGGTGTGTAGGGGTGCAGGGGTCATGGGGTGCACAAGGGGGGTGCAGGAGTCAGGACAGGGGACTGGGTGTGTTTGTGTGTGTGTAGGGAGCAGTGCGCGGGGGGGGGGGGGGAGGGGGGATCGGCTGCTGGGTTACCTTACCTGGCTGGCTGGTGGATGTGTCCCTGCCCTGCCGCTGCTCCTTTTTGCTACCAAAGGGACCTGTGGCCGGGGCCGTCCTTACCCATACACAAAGTACACAGCTGGGTAGGACACCAGGAAATTTCCTGGTGCCCTGAGCAGCTGCGTGCTGCTCCAGCCCCTGCTCCAGCTCTTCCCCAGGGACCCTGCCCCTGCTCCACCCCCACCCCCACTCCCCTGAGCTCTGCAGCAGGGCTGGGGCTGCACTCACCCTGCCCCCCAAGCCAGTGCCACGCCCCCCATGGAGTCCTGGGGCCCGCTCCTCTCCCCCCCCTGCGGAGGCCTGCCCCCCCCCCTTGCAGGCGGGCTGCGTAGGGCCCCAGAATATCTAGAGATGGCCCTGCCTGTGGCGGCCGCAGAACGTGAGAGCAGTGCATGCCAGGGACTGCACCTGTGCTGCCCGGCGTCCAGAGGAGAGGGCAGCAGGACAGGTGTGGGTGGATGCCCCGCCAGGGGAACGCGCCCACCTCCCCTCCAGCGCGCCCCCAGCCAGCCCCTCCCCTGCCTGCCTCCTGTGGCGCACGGGGCCGCCAGCGCCAGCCTGCAGCAGGAGCCCGGCTCACTGGCTGGGAGAGCGCACCGCACGCCACGCCTCCAGCACGACTTTTAAATGGCTCCCTCCCTGCTCTCCCCCGCAGCGTCTGCCCCGGCAGCGGGTGCTGGGCTGCCCGGCCCTGGCAGTGGCGTAGCCAGGTTCTAACATCAGGGGGAGTGAACACGTTAAAAAAAGGTGCCACCCGACATATCAAATTACTACTTACATACCTTTCCTTGCTCATCCCTCCCATCTTCCATTCCTTGTAGGCGTTCTCCAATCACCTGTTTGAGATGCTTGTTCATCCAGCTTGGTCCGCAACTCTTCCCCACGAATATTTCCCCCTAGTTGGGACGTAGGTTTCAAAGAGCTTCTGCAGCTTTGATTTAAAGTAATTCCGAGCCACCTCCACCTTCAGATCCTTGAGTTCTTCAGTCCAGTCCGCTTGGCGCATCCCTAACTAATTCCCTTCATTTTTTAAAGTTTGCCCCTTTGAAATCAAGTCCCCTAGTTGCAGAGCTCTTTTTGTTTATCCTTCCATTTAATTTAAACAGAATTAGCTCATGATCACTCGAGCCAAGGTTGTCCCCTACAACCGGCTCTTCTGTGAGGTCCTCACTGCTCACCAAAGCCAATTCTAAATGGCTCCACCTCTTGTTGGTTCAGCGCCTATTTGGTAAACAAAGCTGATGCATCCAGGAAAATCTGGGCCCTTCTATTATTAGTAGCACTTGTCCTCCACTCTGTATCTGGGAAGTTAAAGTCTCACACAATTCCGAGCAGTATTTTATTTAATTAAAAGCATTACAAAGGCTTCTCTCCCTCTCCATATCCAGATCCAGACTCTTTCTTATCCATTCCATTACTTCTCATTTCTGTACAGTCTTCCTCCTCATCAATACACATTGCTACTCCGATGCATCATTCTCATCTTCGCCCCTTCTTTCACAAACAGCCCCTTGGCGCTGCCTCCCTTGTTTGCAGCTCCCCCACCTTCCACTCCTCCCTGCCCAGGCTGTTTCTGGGAAGCCTTCCAGCAATGACCTTGGTTCCGTTCCACCTCAGGCTTGGATCAGCCTCTCTGGCTGAACTCTAAGGGTATGTCTACACTGCACGATTCCCAGGCCGAGCAGACGGACTCACGCTCGCTTAGCTTGAGCTAACGGGTGCAGACATTTGGCATGGGCAGCAGTTCGGGCTAGCGCCCCTGGTTGCCCACTGGGATCCAAGCTCAGGTGGCTAGGCAGAGCTACACCATCCACAGAACTGTTCTTAACGCTAGATCAGCTTGAACTAACACGAGTCTCCCCGCTGCAGGGGCTAGATGCGCCCTACACTTCTTGGGGCAGAGACCTGCCTCTAGCCCTCCAGCTCTGTTGGTTACAAAGAGGTTGGGGGTTCAGTATGTGTGTCCCCCACCTAAGTATTTAGCTCAAGGCTGGATGCTGCAAACTGGCAAACTCACAAGGCAAGTGGTACAACTCAATTTGTATTTTTTTATCATTTCAACAGATCAATTGATTTTAAAAAAGCGTAAAAATAAGTTTTCATGGTTGTGCAAAAGGATAGGGGGAAAATGCTTAAAACCATTTTTATCTTCACAGTTGCAGGAAATGAGGGCGGCGGGGGTATCAGGCAATATTTATTTAACAGTCGGTGCTGACATTCAACAAGTGAAAGCTTCATAAACCATTAAAACACCCATTGGCAACATCACCTGTCAAACTATGCATAATATCAAGAGCCTTAAATCAAACTCTGAGAAGTGATCAAGCTACCTTGCCTGTCAGTTTCAGTTATCAGCAGTGGGGGGGGGGTTGGGTCAGTTTGTGCATGTGTGATGAAATCTACGATTACTGACGTTTACCGATTTGAGGGAAATTTTTCCAAACCTCCTCATGAGCAAGAGCCTAGAAGCATCATGGACAAATATCTCTAGGAAGTTGGTTTTCCTACTGGTCAGAAGGCCAGAGTCCAGCCCAGCCCAAAGACCAGGTTGAAAATTACTGCTGGGAGAAAACGGGTCTGCAACATTTTTAAACAGTAGAGCGCCACCCCTCCCTCCCTGAGCTGTGGCTGCTGCAAACTCTCACACGTCCTCCCTAGGAAGACTGTAGGAAGTAGGGTGACCAGATGTCCCGATTTTATAAGGACAGTCCCGATATTTGGGGCTTTTTCTTATATAGGCTCCTATTGCCCCCCACCCTCTGTCCTGATTTTTCACACTTGCTGTCTGGTCACCCTAGTAGGAAGGTTTGTCTAACGCCAAGGGTTAAGGGGATCTCCTCCTCCTCCCCGGGGAACCAGGCAACCTCCAGCCCCGGAGTGAGCGAGCAGGGCTGGGGATGGGGGAAGAGGGCGGTGCGGAGCTGAGAACAAGCTGGCGGCCGCACGCAAAACCCGGTTTCGGACTCCAAGTCCGGAGCCCAGTGCTAGCTGCGCAGAAAGCCGCAGCTTTTGGAAAATGTCCTCAGGGGAAGCGGCTGCTTCCCCTGCACCCCCCCTTAGCTACGCCCTGGGGCCCCTGGTAGTTGGGGAGCCCTGTGCCACGGCACTGTGTGTTTCATTGCAAATCCACCTCTGTGTAGGATCCAGCTGCTCTGGGATCTGGTCCCTAATGCCCCGTCTCCTTTCCAGGCTGCTGGCTGGCCGGGCGGAGCGGGGTGTCAGGACGTGAGTATCTGTGGGGAATAGGGCAGCTGGGGGAATTTTCACATTAAGGACGAGGGATGTAGGTGGAGGCTGAGGGGCGCAGATCCCCCAAAGGGATGATTCTGTCAGACCTCTGCTCCCCTCCACACCCAGAGGTGGGGACTGAGACCTCGCCCCACTCATTACAGGGATGGGCACCACACGCGGTGAATTCACCGGCACTCAAAGCTCTGCCCCCAGGAGATACAGAGTGAAGGCACCAGCCACCCCACAGCGCCCCCGCACTGTGCCCGGGGAGCTGGGAGGAGCCCGGGGAACGGGTCAGGCAGAGCAGGGCTGTAAGACGTGGACACGCAGCGGGACTGGAGCGAGGCACCGTTGTGTCTCACCCTCGGCTTGCTGCACACGCGTGTGTCACTGCTTTGCTCGTGGGTCCGGCTCAGCCCGGCCCGGCGTTCGGAACGTCCCCTGAGCAGCTTTGAAATATCCCGTCCCCAGAGGGGCCGCCGGCTCCGTGCAGAGCGGAGCTAAATCCCCAGCGGCTGGGAGCGGTTTGGGGCGGAGCAGAGCCAGAGTTTGAGCCCCAGGGGTGGGCAGGAATTAGAGACTGGAAATCTCCTTTCCCCCTCCTGTGTCTCTCCCTGGCTGTGAGCCGAGGGCCGGGCCTGCACCCCAGGGACAGGCGGGGGGTAAAACGCTGGAGCGACAGATGGGCAGAGGATTGAGTCAGATGGATGCGGTTTGTGTCACCCCCACTTACTGCCTGTTTGTTTGTGAATCCAGAGGGGTCCTACCCCAAACCCTCCATCTCCGTCAGCCCCGGTGGGGTGATCCCCGTGGGAGGAAACATCACCATCCGGTGTTGGAATCAACACCAGGGCATGAGGTTCCTCTTCTACAAGGCTGGAAATGAGACCTATCTGACTTACACAGACCCTGCTGGCTCCGAGGCTGAATTTCCCATCACCAGCGCCAGACGGGAACACGGTGGCAACTACACCTGTCGTTATAGCGACAGAACAGGACAAGCTGCCTACTCGGAGCCCAGCGACCCTGTGCAGATCATTGTAGCAGGTGAGGGGCCCAGCCCAGCATCTCCTGCCCCACACCCAGCTAGATCCCCGGGGGCTCGCACCGATGGGCCACTCAGAGCCAGGCTCTGCCCTGAGCCCTGGGCCCAGCAGAGGGGAGGTCTGGCCGGGGAGCGGGGACGGAGTCACTGGGGGGATCCCAGCCAGTGGGGAGCAGCCTTCTACCCTGCACATGATCTGATGCTGCCCTGGTCACTGCGGTGTCGGGCGCCTGCCAGTCGAGCATTAAGCGACGTGGCCCCGTCTGTCACGGGTGGGTCGTTCTCTCTCGTCCTCTCCCCGGGGTAGGTCTGTGCCCACCGCGGAGGGTCTGGTCTGGGGCGGTTTGGGGGGTCAATGGCTGTGCTGCCCTGGGTTGATAACGGAGCAGGCTAGCTTGGGGGAGGGCGCCTGGCCTTGGAGCCGGAGGTGGGGAGGTTTGGGGGGCCCTTGGCTGCTGGGGGAGCTCGTTCTGCAGCCTGGGCCCGGCCCCGGAGGAAGTTCTGTCCCCTGCTCCGACGAGCCTGACCCTGATGGTGGCCGGGCCGGAGGCAGGGAGCCCTCACCCCGGGGTCACCCCAGAGCTGGGGGCTGTTGTCGGGTGTCTGCCCTGCAGCTGGGGGCCGGCGTGCGGCACCCGGGCTAGTTCTGATGGAGCTGAAAATAGCAATAGAACCATGGGCGGGCCCACGCACCCGGCACTCGCAGCACCCTGCAAACGGAGCCGTGGATACGCTGGGCTCAGCCCTCGGGCACCTCGGAGATCAGGACAGAGACCTCGGACTTGACTCTGTCTGCGGGAAGCCGATGCAGGGGTCAGCTCAGCTGCTGCTCTCTGGCCATGCGCTGCCCCAGAGAACAGCTCAGTCGCTCTCTGTCCAGGGCAGGCCAGACGCAGGGAATGAGGCAGGGGCCACACATGGGCATATGAGGATCCCAAGAACTAGGGAGCCACGGCTCGGTGTCTGTGGGGCTGGGAGCCCAGCTGGCAGGGCCGGGATTCTGGGTGGAGCGATCTCTGGAACCTGGGAGAGAATCTCTGACCGGGGCCCCCTGGATCTTCCTGTGGCTGGGGCTGGCTGGGGAGGCCCCCACCCCCAGCCCAGAGCCCCCAGTCAGAGCCCTAACCCCCCTGCACCCCAACCCTCTGCCCCAGCCCTGAGCCCCCTCCCACACTCCAAACCCCTTGGCCCCACCCCCGCCACACATCACCTCTATATGCACATAACAAAATTCATTCTGCACATGGATGTAAAAAATAAGAGGGAACACTGCCCTGCCCCCAGGGGGAGCTGCAGAGCAGAGGCCTTTCCCAGGGGGATGCCCCCCAGCTGCATCAGCTCTGGTGATGTACAGAGGATTTGGGACCCAGGTGCTGCCCAGCCGGCCTTGCCCCCAGCCTGTGACTGCACTCCAGGGCTGGCTGTGTGATGCCCACCGGGGCTGGGGGCTGTCGGGTTAAAGAGCAGTGGGAGCTGCACATGTTGGCTGCTCCGAAGCAGCCTGGAAACAACAGCTGTGGGGAGACCCCCAAGGATTCCCGGGCAGCAGAAGTGGGGGGAGCTGGAGCCTGGGGCGGGATTTTTTTTTTGTGATGGGGAGAGAAAGAAAACAGCGGGGGACAGCAGCCAGCAGCTCCTCCCCCGCCCCCAGTGCTCCTGGTGGAAACGGCTGGTAGAGTTTGGAGGGAGGCTGCCCAGCGCTGGGAGAGAGACACCAGCAGCCAGCGAGGTAACAACCGGCACCAGAAATGAAGGGACCCAGCGAGCGGGAGCCAGTGGAAAGGGACCCGGTGGCCGAGCTGTGTCATCGAAGGGGCCAGGCAGAGAGCTGGCAGGGACCGTCCCTGCTCCCAGCCCCACACCCAGCTGGGCGCTCACGGGGTCTCAGAGTGAGTCTGGACTCTCGGTATTAGCCCCCCCGCACCTGGTTTGATACAGCCCCGTTTGGCAGACAAGCTCCCCTGTAGCTCTATAGACACAGGGACGTTCCTCCCCCGAAATAGGGACAGCTGCGCCCAGACCTGCTCCACAGTGACTCCAGGTGTGAGTGGCACCTGGCTGGGGCAGGGACCGTCTCTGTGTCGTGTGTCTGTACAGCTCCGAGCACACGGGGGAGCTGGCCCACGACAGAGGATCCTGGTAATTAATACGAGTCAGTAATGATTTTGGTTCCAGTTTTCATGAAGCCAGGCAGGGGCTGTATCTGTGCTCAGGGTCTCGTGGGCCCCCGCCATGATCAGGGCCCTGTTGTGCCAGGCACTGCATAAACACAGAGTGAAGAGACAGTCCCGGCCCCCGGGAGCTCATTAAGGAAAGTGAATCTGTCTGTGCCTCAGTTTCCCTCTGTGTAGAATGGGGATAAAGACCCCTTCCTGCCTCCTGGTGGGGGCTGACTCCCTTCCTGTGTGGAGCTCATCCCCTGCGGTGCCGGGCGCCAGAGACAAGCCCGTGACTCGGGCATATGAGGATCCCAAGAACTAGGGAGCCGCGGCTCGGTGTCTGTGGGGCTGGGAGCCCAGCTCGCAGGGCCGGGATTCTGGGTGGGGGGAACTCTGGGATCTGGGAGAGAATCTCTGCCTGGGGGCCCCAGGATCTGTCCATGGCTGCAGCCGGCCGGGGAGGCCGGGGCTGGGT
Source organism: Actinemys pallida (assembly GCA_023634205.1). Classification (NCBI taxonomy): domain Eukaryota; kingdom Metazoa; phylum Chordata; order Testudines; family Emydidae; genus Actinemys; species Actinemys pallida. Next base: position 1,183,474 of record JALMGD010000024.1, read on the forward strand.
GGGTGCCCGGGTCTGGCTCTCACAGCCTGTCTCCTGTGTGCAGATCCCAGCTTACCCAGACCCTCCATCGCTCTGAGACCCTCTGGGGTCACCGCCCCAGGGACAAACATCACCATCCGGTGTCAAGGGCAGTGCCGGAATGTGACCTTCTTCCTGCACAAGGCTGGAGACCCGAACCCGCAGTGACACATGGATAGGGTTACCATATATAACAAATAAAAAAAGAGGACACTCCACGGGGCCCTGGCCCCGCCCATTTCCCACCCCCAACCCCGCCCCTTCCCCGCCCTAACTCCGCCCCCTCCTCCCTCCCACTCCCAGCCACGGGGAAAGGGCTGCCTGAGTGCTACCGGCTTCACGGTTTGCCGGGCAGCCCCCAGACCCTGCGCCCCTGGCCGGCGCTTGCCCAGCACAGCTGGAGCCCGGGAGGGGAAGCGCCCAGCCGGGGGCGCAGGGTCTGGAGGCTGCCCGGCAAACCGTGAAGCCGGTAGCGCTCGGGCTTTGGGCAGCCCCCTTGCCTCCGGACCCTGCGCCCCCAGCCGGGCACTTCCCCTCCCGGGCTCCGGCGGCGCAGGGTCCGGAGGCACGGGGGCTGCCCGAAGCCGGTAGCGTTCGGGCAGCCCGGCTCTGTTTAAGAGCCGGGCTGCCCGAGCGCTACCGGCTTCGGGCAGCCCCCATGCCTGGCTCTTAAACAGAGCCGAAGAGTCAGGGGAGGAGCAGAGCCGCGGAGGCTCTGCTCCTCCGCTGACTCTTCGGCTCTGTTTAAGAGCCGGGCTGCCCGAGCGCTAGCGGCTTCGGGCAGCCCCCGTGCCTCCGGACCCTGCGCCGCCCGAGCCCGGGAGGGGAAGTGCCCGGCCGGCGGCTGGGGTCCGGAGGCAAGGGGGCTGCCTGAAGCCCATAGCGCTCGGCTCTTAAACAGAGCCGAAGAGTCAGGGGAGGAGCAGAGCCGCCATTTTCCCGGACATGTTCGGCTTTTTGGCAATTCCCCCCGGACGGGGGTTTGAGTGCCGAAAAGCCGGACATGTCCGGGAAAAAGAGGACGTATGGTAACCCTACACATGGACCCTGCTGGGGATGGGGCCAAGTTCCGCATCCCCACCGTGGGCCGGCAGCACGGAGGGAACTACAGCTGCAGCTACCGGCCCCGATCAGAGCCCTTCATCTCCTCGCAGCCCAGCGACCCTGTGCAGCTGGTGGTAGCAGGTGAGGGGCCTGGCTCTGTGTCCCCGCTCCCAGCCCCACACCCAGCCAGTCCCTCGCGGGGGGCTCCATGCTGATGGGATGCTCAGAGCCAGGCTCTGTCCTGAGCTCTGGGCCCAGCAGAGGGGACACCCGGCTGCGGAGCGGAGACGGCACAGGTGACCGGTATAATATGGAGCTGCTGCCGAGGGATGCTGGGCTGGTGTCGGGGGCTGGGGTCGCTCAGGCCTAGCACAGGGCTGGGGTCGCTCGGCATAGCATGGCTGGAGCTCAGGTCAGTTGGCTGGTGGGGCTGACCTGGGACTGGGGCCGGACTGGGGTTGCTCTTGTGGTGGGGTGGGGCTCCGGGTTCTAGCTGGCCTGGGGGCAGGGAAGGGGGCCCCCTCGGCCAGTTAAACAGGCTCATTCTGCCCAAGGAGCCGCTTCCATGGGGGAGCCACAAAGGGCTGGGGCTGGGTGGGGAGAATGGCTGGTGTTACTATGGGTATGTGGGGCCCCTACGCCGGGAGAGAGACACCAGCAGCCAGCGAGGTAGAAACCTGCACCAGCAATGCAGGGACCCAGCGAGCGGGGAGCCAGGGGAAAGGGACCCGGTGGCCGAGTTGTGTCATCGAAGGGCGCCAGGCAGAGAGCTGGCAGGGAGAAAGTCCCGTTGAGAAGGGACAGAGATGGCAGGAACAGGAGGAGGCAGACAGAGGAAAGACAGAGGCATGAGGGGGAAAGCTAAAGGAAGAACCAGGCAGTGAAACACGAAGAAAAAAAAGTCTGTAACTTACCTAAGCAATTGTTAGAAAACCGCAGGAGAACTAAAGCACGAATGAAACGTGACAGAAACCAGCAGTGAGCAAAGAGAAACCGGCTGGAGAAATGAGGAGGAAGTGAGCTGTAGCGAAAGTAAAGCAAATAGTACGGACAAAACGTCCGCTCAGCACCTTCAGGGGCAGCGCCAGGAAGGGGAAAATTGCCTGAGAGCAAAGGGACTCTTAAAAAAAGCAGCAGAGGGACAGTAGTTCAGTTGAGAAGCCGACTGTAGTTTGTTAGTACCTTGCCTGGTTGATACAACACCGACCCATCGCCTGGAGAAATAGCTGCAGGTATCTGAGCTGGAACTCAGAGCAGCAAACAGAGACGGCGCAAGGGGATGGCTCAAGACACAACAAACCAGCCTAAGAACAGAGAAGCCGCGAAGGGACCGTAGAGCGGTGGGGTTCTGGCCTAGTGCCTTGGACGTTCTAACGCCAGATCCTGGTGCTCCATGAATGTAAATTGTTGCCCATGAAGTGGGTTTAATTCAGCCAATGGTAGTTACTGTTCAGGTGAGCTCAGCAATAGTTCCCAGTGTGACCCTACCCAGCAGTTCCTGCTACAGCAGCGAACTCTGATTCACTTGTGATCATTCCTCACTGAACTGATTTCTCCTTCCCCAGCTGATGGAGATAAAACGCAATTGGCCTCTAGGTCCCCTCAGCCTCTCCTTGCCCTGCCCCAGCCACCCCCCCATGGGCTCCTGGCAGATGGATCCGCGCCATTGCCCTGCTGAGGGGTGGGGGACCCCGTGTCTCTTGTGTCACTAGCCCAGCTCTCTCGGTCTTGGATTCGGGGGGAAAACATCCAGGAGACTCTCTCCCTACAGGCCCCTGTATCGGCCTCCTCACTGGGGCCGGGCTGTGTGAACAGGGCGCAGTGACCGTGCTGGGGTCTGTGTCTCACGGCCTGTCTCCTCCTGCCTGCAGAGCCCAGCTACCCCAAACCCAACATCTCCCTGCACCCCAGCTGTTGCAATGACAGCACCATTACGTCTTCCACTGCTGATCACTTCAGCGGGAGATGGTTCTCCCAATGATCTGAAAGCACCTCCCTGGCCAGCAGCCCCCTCCCACTGCCATTCACCCACCCATATGATTCCTACGCAGAAGTGAGCTGAAGCTGCTGAGAAATTCCCTGGACAGGGGCAGGACCCAAGCAGGCGCAGGGAGCGTGTTGCAGGATCCAGGCGCAGCTGGTTTCACAGGCATGGGGTCTGTGGTACACCCCCACACACACCCTGCCCCCACCCCAGTACAGCCCTCTGCCATTGGGAGTGAACCCCGACCACTATTGCCCAGAATCCCCTCTGCTCCTGCCCCCCCACTAGCCCCATAGAATGTTCTGCTGTGGGTCCCTGGGGGGGGGGGGGGGGAGGGGCGGGGCAGCAGGTAACGAACCAGCCACTCAAGGCCTGGTGCTGCTTCCCAGGTGGACCTGTATCAAGCGCAGCACCAATTCTGACCCGAACCATCATCGCCGGGGTGAGTGCGGCGACCACCGGCCTCCTTCTCCTCCTCCTGATCTTCCTCTGCTACAGAAGAACGCGAGGAAGTGAGTGCCCCGCCCAGCGAGGGAAGGGTTAAACCCGCTGCTAAGCCGGGCTGGGAAGGGGGTCACGGCTTGGATGGGAGACAGGGAAGAAAACCCGGGGGTGGGGCAGGGGCCCAGCAGGGGGCGCTCTCCCCTGGCAGTGAGAGCTGGCCCCAAAGCCCCTGGGCAGCACTAGGGGGCGCTGTGCTGCAGGAGGTGGTGGTTCAGCAGGGGGCGCTGTGCTACAGGGGCAGGGACTTGTCTCTAGGGTATCCAGGCTCAGCAGCTGGAGGGGGAGGGGCTCCCCTGGCAGAGTGGGGGTGGGGGACTCCCTCCTGAGCCCCCCATCCCAGCTGCCCTGTAGGGCTGAGGGGCAGGGCTGGTACACGGGGGTCCTGGTTGACTCATGGATGATTCTACTTCGTGTTTCTGCAGGGGAAGGACCAGCCCCGACACAGAGCAGGTGAGACCCCCAGCTCCGCTCCCCACCCCCGATCTACCTGCCCCAGGACACAGGACTCCTGGGTTCTCTCCCTGGCTCGGGATGGGGAGTGGCGTCTACTGCTTACAACAGGGTGGGCTGGCAGCCAGGACTCCTGGGTTCTGATACTATCTCTCTCTCCCTTTCTCCCCGTAGGGAGTCCGAGGCTGCAGCCACAGTCTGTAAGTCACACTTGAGGGGGCAGCCATGGAGCAGGGGGGAGGGGCGGGTGTCCCCTGGAAGGGGCCGTGTCCTGTGAGGTGGGGCATGCTGATGTGGGGTGCAGACTTGACTCACTGTGTGCCTTTGGGGGCACCCCGGCCCTGCTCTGTGCCTCAGTTTCCCTCACTGCACCATGGGGCTAGTGTGCTGGGGGGCAGGCGGGCCAGTCTGTGAAAGGCTCAGATGGGAGGGTGAGGGGCTGGGCGGGGGCCCTGATCTGACCCCATCCGGTCACTGGGGGGATGTCTCTATTCCACAGACGCCCTCCTGGGTGAAGGGAAGCAGCGGGATGTCCTGGTAAGTGCCCCCCACTCCTTGATCCCCCCCAGCACCAATGCAACATCCAGCCTCCCCCCCACCACCACCACCATCTGGCCCTGCACAGGTCCCACTACAGCCATGTTCTGACACTGGCCCCCCAGACTCTCCCTGCCCGCCCCCGTACTCTCAGAGCAGACACCAGAGCTGGGGATCAACAACGGGCTCCCCCTTGAGAGAGGCGGGAGACCCAGAGCACAGAGAATAAGTGCCTGACCCTGCACCCCCCAAACACACCTTGACCCCCTCAAACCTTCCTCCAAATGTTCGCATTTGTCTGAGATTTGAGAAGGGTCTGCGGAATTCCATGGGGGGCAGGTGCCGGGCGGGCGGAGGGAGGATTTCCCTGATCTCTGCCCCAAGGGGCTCTGTGGGCTGGAGTGGGCGGGGGGTGGGTTGCTGGATTTCCCGGAGGGGGGGAGAAGCAGCTCTCGAAAGCCCCCTGCTGGAGAGGACAGAGCATGTCAGAGCAACTGTGAATGGGGGAGGGGCTTTGGGGGGACATCGCTGCCCCCTGTTGGCTGGGATCAGAACTGTCTGGTGTGTGTGTGTTGGTGTTGGCGCATGCGCACACACATACCCCCACACTCACAGTGTCTCTCTCCCCTCCCAGCCCCAGGAGCCTGACCCCGGCGCCGAGGAACACACCTACGCCGAGCTGGACTGCACCCTGCAGGCCAAGTAGGGGAGCCGGTCCCTGCCCCCGAGCCCATCCTGTACTATCAACGTGGGTCCCAGGGTGCAGGGGCTTCCCCACCTACCCCCATAGCGTGAACCCCGGGGGAGCCATCAGAGCGACGGTGCAGGGATCGTCGGCCACTAGGGGGTGACAGAGTGATTCCCCCCCACAGAGAATGGGCTCGGCTTATATCCCCCCCCGTAGCCCTCCCTCCAGCTGGTGCTGACCCAGCCAGCCCCACAGATAGGGGGCCAGGAGGGCTCAGCACCGACAGGGGGAGGGGATGCACCACGGCGTCTGTTTGTGTTATTTTGCATCCTGTTCATCTCCAGATTTGTAATAAACACAGAACCACAAACCAGCCTGTGACGTTCCCCTGGTGTTATCCGGACCAGTGATCTGCTCGGTCACTCCAGCCCTCGACTCTGGGAGCCAGCCTCCTCCTGCTCCCAGGGCAGCGCCAGCAGCTGATCTCCCCGTCCAAGCTGCGGACTGACTCTTCCCTTCCCCCAGCAGCACCCACCCCAGGGCACCCGGATTTCACCCATGCCAACATCGCCCGTCTGGGGCTGAGCGCTGTGGTCCTGCTTGTCCTGGGGCTAAGCCTGGCTGAGGCCTATTACAGCCTCCTGAGGGAGGTGCCCTAGGTGAGGTGACCCCCCCCTTCTGTGCCCCTTGCTCCCCCCAGGGGCTGGGCCCTGACAACACGGGCCCATCTAACCCGCCGTCTCCCTGCACCCCCAGGAGCCTGGATCCGGCTGTGCAGGGAAGAGAATCTCTCAACGGACGAGCCTCACACGGTGACACAGCGCGTGTCGCACGTGGGCAGTTTTGCAGACTGAGAGGGAAGGCTGCAGAGTTAAACCCTCCAGCACCAGGAAATGCCAGTTAAGGTTTCCTGAACACCCTTAACTCTGCCCCCTTGAGCACATGCATTATGACGCCATCCTTTAATTGCATGATCATGTATTACTTTTACCTACATGGGTCCCCAGCCGCTTGAACCCAGAATGTAATAATGGGGGAAGGGAGGGATCTGCAGTGGAAGATTGAAGACCAGACCCAGTGGTCTCCTTGCTCCCAGCCCAGTGCACCTTCACCAAGGCTGCAGGGTACATTGAATGTGACCTGTCCCCACTCCCCACAGAGACAAGGACAAGCTGTGAGCTACGTGACACTTGGCCAGGCTGATGGCCCCAGGATTTCCTGGACGTTGCAGGGACCACTGCTTATTTTGGCTCCAATAGATTTGTCTGGCAGATTAGAGACAACGTGTGAGGGATGTAGGAAGAGATGAGCCATCCCCGGCTTCCTGTATCTGGAGCCACCAGTTGAGTTCTTCATTTGGGGCTCAGCGGAGCTGGGCACTGGGGTGTTGGTGGCAGCGCTGAGGGGCCCCTGTCTGCCCCTCTCATGGCATCTGCTCTCACCGTCCTCTTCCTCGGTGACTATTGGAGACTGCCTGGGCGTATGTCCATGGGGGGGGGGGGATGTGAGACCAGGGCGTGTGCCCATGGCAGGGGGGAATCTGAGACCAGGGCATGTGTCCATTGTGGGGGGGGGGGGGGGTGAGACCAGGGCGTGTGCCCATGGAGGGGGGGTTCTGAGACCAGGGCATGTGTCCATTGGGTGGGGGGTCTGAAACTAGGGCGTGTCTCCATGGGGGGGAATCTGAGACCAGGGTGTGTCGCTACCAATCAAGCCCCCACCACACACACACACCAAACTGAGCAAGACTGTCCGGGCTTCTGCACCAGTCCCAGGTAGCTCATCTCTGGGGAGACAGGTGGGGCCCCACAGGTGGTGGGAAGCAGAGACTGCCCGGAAACGGAGGTGCACTGGGATCCAGCCAGGGGTTGGAGAGGAAGCCAGCGGGGGGGGGGCAGGGGGCAGAGAGGAGCCCTCGGCCAGCCGGTGGGCAGGCTGAGAGTAGGGTGACCAGATGTTCCGATTTTATAGGGACAGTCCCGATATTTGGGGCTTTGTCTTATGTAGGTGTAAGCAGAGTCAGGATGAGCTCTACCCTGACATCTGGTGGTGAATTATGGCAAGTGTGGAAAAGAACTCCAGGGGCTGATCTTGTTTGCATAGGCACACCCACTTGCCTGGCATGAAACACAGCAACTGAAAGTGGTTACTTTGGCTGGTGTGGGATCCCCAGTTTCTCTATTATTGGGGCAGGAAGAATAAAGTTTTGTTACCCTGATTCTGTGAATCAAGGCCAGTGGAACTGTTGTATGACAGAAGGACTGAGTGAGTCCTTCACCATTACCTAAGTAGCACTTGTTTGACAAGGGGCATGGGTTACAAAACCCAGTGAATGGAGAGAGGATGGGGACAGGTGTTTGTACCTGATGGTATGGGCCCCCTCTGAGGGTTTGAAACACCAGTTGCACCGCCTCCTCTCTCCACTGTTGAATGTCAGAGTTAACTTTGATTCCCTTAGGAGTCTAGTTACAGGCTGCTGAGCTGAATTCACTTTGGGCCAATGGTGCACTAGCACTGGGGCTCCCCTACTATACTATGAGCTGGAATCTCTAAGAGCTGAAATCACAAAAGAGCTGATGTTATTAAGAGCTGAGATCACTGAGTGCTGTGTTAACTAGTGGGGGAGCCTGAAGCTATATTGCTCAGCAGCTGGCGGAGCAATTTGTGGGGACGACTGGAGGAGCAGCGAGCGGCACAGAGCCTTGCGGGGCCGGTTGGAGTGGCCCAAGGAACGGCGAACGGGCTGTTTGCGGGAACGGCTCACAGGTCGGTGAGCGGAGCGGAGCAGCGTGTTGGAGTGGCCCAAGGAACGGCGAGCGGAGCTGTTTGCGGGGACGGCTGGAACGGCTCACAGGTCGGTGAGCGGAGTGGAGCAGCTTGTAGAGCGGAGCAGTTCGTGGGATGGCAGGAAAGTGGACTGGCTCGTGGTAAAGGCTGCGGCGGAACCCCCACGGAGAAACAGACGGCTGGCCAGCCTCGGATCACGTAAGGTGCCCCTTAACATCCCGGACGAGCCCCCAAAAATGTAACCCTTCTGCCCATCTAAGTTGGCAGCAACAAGGGCCGGGTTCTGTATCTAGGGGTTCCGTTTCAATAACACAATGCAAAACCGGCTCGAGCCCCCACCCAGTGACCTGGGACAATTACATACCACCCCCCTGGGTACCTCTAAGAGGCAATACTTCCCCTCTCGCAAGCACGGAGTCTGAGTGTAGCAGAAAATGTTTAATAACATGAGGTAAACGACATTAGCACAAAATTGGAAAAACACCACAAACAAGATTCATAACACAAACCATGAGCCAAACCCACCCCAGCAAATTGGGCTGTGTCATTTCCCTTTTGTTCTTGAATCCAGCAACCCAAAAATCACCCAGAGTCCCCGAAGTCCAACACCCCCAAAGTCTCTTGGGTCCAGCAACCACTCAAAGTCCCGAAAGTCCAACAACCCCCAAAGTCTCTGTCCCTGGTCAGAGCAGCCCCAGAGTAAAAGGGGGGGGGGGCACGCAGGGTGTTAAGGGGCACCTTACGTGATCCGAGGCTGGCCAGCCGTCTGTTTCTCCGTGGGGGTTCCGCCGCAGCCTTTACCACGAGCCAGTCCACTTTCCTGCCATCCCACGAACTGCTCCGCTCTACAAGCTGCTCCACTCCGCTCACCGACCTGTGAGCCGTTCCAGCCGTCCCCGCAAACAGCTCCGCTCGCCGTTCCTTGGGCCACTCCAACACGCTGCTCCGCTCCGCTCACCGACCTGTGAGCCGTTCCCGCAAACAGCCCGTTCGCCGTTCCTTGGGCCACTCCAACCGGCCCCGCAAGGCTCTGTGCCGCTCGCTGCTCCTCCAGTCGTCCCCACAAATTGCTCCGCCAGCTGCTGAGCAATATAGCTTCAGGCTCCCCCACTAGTTAACACAGCACTCAGTGATCTCAGCTCTTAATAACATCAGCTCTTTTGTGATTTCAGCTCTTAGAGATTCCAGCTCATAGTATAGTAGGGGAGCCCCAGTGCTAGTGCACCATTGGCCCAAAGTGAATTCAGCTCAGCAGCCTGTAACTAGACTCCTAAGGGAATCAAAGTTAACTCTGACATTCAACAGTGGAGAGAGGAGGCGGTGCAACTGGTGTTTCAAACCCTCAGAGGGGGCCCATACCATCAGGTACAAACACCTGTCCCCATCCTCTCTCCATTCACTGGGTTTTGTAACCCATGCCCCTTGTCAAACAAGTGCTACTTAGGTAATGGTGAAGGACTCACTCAGTCCTTCTGTCATACAACAGTTCCACTGGCCTTGATTCACAGAATCAGGGTAACAAAACTTTATTCTTCCTGCCCCAATAATAGAGAAACTGGGGATCCCACACCAGCCAAAGTAACCACTTTCAGTTGCTGTGTTTCATGCCAGGCAAGTGGGTGTGCCTATGCAAACAAGATCAGCCCCTGGAGTTCTTTTCCACACTTGCCATAATTCACCACCAGATGTCAGGGTAGAGCTCATCCTGACTCTGCTTACATAGGCACTTATTACCCCCCACCCCCATCCCAATTTTTCACACTTGTTGTCTGCTCACCCTAGCCGAGAGGAGCAAGGTGATGCGGGAGGGGGAGCCAGCAGCTAGCGGGGTCTCAGGACAAAGTGCAAGCGGAGCAGGCCAGGGCCCCTTTTGAGCATGGGCCTGGCTCCATGGCGCCACTGCAAACCCAGGACTGGGCAGTAGGATGCAGCCACCCCTGAGGGGTCCGGCCCCGGGAAGGCCCCAGAGCTGCAGCACTTGGGAGACCCCCAGAGGGGGCTGGGCTGGACCTGCTGGACGGGGGGTTGTGGGCTCCCCTCCCGGGGCAGCGCCAGCTGCTGATTTCCCGTCCGAGCCACCACGTGACACTCCCCTTCCCCTGCAGCAGCCCCCCCGGGGCGCCCGGATTTCACCCACGCCAACATCGCCCACCTGGCGCTGGGCGCCGTGGTCCTGCTCGTCCTGGGGCTGATCCTGGCTGAGGCCTGTTACAGCCGCCCGAGGGACGCACCCTAGGGGAAGTGACCCCCCCCCTTCTGCCTCTTGCTCCCCCCAGGGGCTGGGCCTAGGTCGAGCCCCCAGGGATCCGGGGCCCAGCCTTGCCGGGGTTACGAGGACTCTGCCGCACGGGAGGGAGGAAGGGGAGCCCTCGAGGTCAGGCAGGCCTCTGGGTAAGGGGAGTGGGAGCGAGGACTCAGATCCTTTCACAAGCCACCCACCGGGGCGTCTATAAGCCAGGAAAGTTCCCCACAATAGCAGGACCATTCCCCCGCTTACACTAGGAGCGGGGTCAGCGTCCGGAGAGTGAAATGAACTGGTTCCTACCCCCACAGCCCGGCTGTTCTGCAAACAAGCGGCTCTGTTCCGGTGACTCCTGAAGGAGCGAGACTTGGAGCCGGTCTGACTCCGGCTGTTGGCCGCGGTTGCTCAGCCCCCGTTTCAATAGACAGGCCGGGTTTGATTCCTTGTCCGGGGGTTTAACCCGAAAGCTTTGCCTTTGAACGGCTGCTGCTGGGGGTTTACCCAGGAGCCGAGTAGAACCAGGGGCTCGGTTTGAAATGAGCCCCGGCCCCCGGCCTGTGTAACGCTGGCGAGGGAGAGTTTCATAGAATCATAGAATATCAGGGTTGGAAGGGACCTCAGGAGGTCATCTAGTCCAACCCCCTGCTCAAAGCAGGACCAATTCCCAACTAAATCATCCCAGCCAGGGCTTTGTCAAGCTGGGCCTGTCATAACTATAAAGGGAAGGGTAACAGCTGTCCTGTGTACAGTACTATAAAATCCGTCCTGGCCAGAGACTCCAAAATCCTTTTCCCTGTAAAGGGTTAAGAAGCTCAGGTAACCTGGCTGGCATCTAACCTAAAGGACCAATAAGGGGACAAGATACTTTCAAATCTTGGGGGGGGAAGGTTTTTGTTTGTGTTCTTTGTTTGGGAGTGTGTTCGCTCTCGGGACTGAGAGGGACCAGACATCAATCCAGGTTCTCCACATCTTTCTAAACAAGTCTCTCCTATTTCAAACTTGTAAGTAAATAGCCAGGCAAGGCGTGTTAGTTTTCCTTTGTTTTTCTCAACTTTTAAATGTACCTTTTACTAGAGTGTTTATCTTTGTTTGCTGTACTTTGAACCTGAGACTAGAGGGGAGTCCTCTGAGCTCTTTAAGTTTGATTACCCTGTAAGGTTAATTTCCATACTGATTTTACAGAGATGATTTTTACTTTTTTTCTTTAATTAAAAGTCTTCTTTTTAAGAACCTGATTGATTTTTCCTTGTTTTAAGATCCAAGGGGTTTGGATCTTGATTCACCAGGAGTTGGTGAGAGGAAGGAGGGGAATGGTTAATTTCTCCTTGTTTTAGATCCAAGGGGGTTGGATCTGTATTCACCAGGAGTTGGTGGGAGGAAGGAGGGGAATGGTTAATTTCTCCTTGTTTTAGATCCAAGGGGATTGGATCTGTATTCACCAGGAGTTGGTGGGAGGAAGGAGGGGGGATGGTTAATTTCTCCTTGTTTTAAATCCAAGGGGTTTGGATCTGTATTCACCAGGGAATTGGTGAAGGTTTTTCAAGGCTTCCCAGGGAGGGAAAAATTGAAATGGTGGCAGCGAAACCAGAGCTAAGCTGGTAGTTAAGCTTAAAAGTTTTCATGCAGGCCCCTACATTTGTACCCTAAAGTTCAAAGTGGGGATCCAGCCTTGACAGGGCCTTAAAAACCTCCAAGGAAGGAGATTCCACCACCTCCCCAGGGAACGCATTCCAGTGCTTCACCACCCTCCTAATGAAACAGTGTTTCCTAATATCCAACCTAGACCTCCCCCACTGCAACTTGAGACCATTGCTCCCTGTTCTGTCATCTGCCACCACTGAGAACAGCCGAGCTCCATCCTCTGTGGAACCAACCTTCAGGTAGTTGAAGGCTGCTATCAAATCCCCCCTCATTCTTCTCTTCTGGAGACTAAACAATCCCAGTTCCCTCAACCTCTCCTCATAAGTCATGTGCTCCAGCCCCCTAATCATTTTTGTTGCCCTCCGCTGGACTCTTTCCAATTTTTCCACATCCTTCTTGTAGTGTGGGGCCCAAAACTGGACACAGTACTCCAGATGAGGCCTCACCAATGTCGAATAAAGGGGAACGATCATGTTTCTCGATCTGCTGGCAATGCCCCTACTTATACAGCCCAAAATGCCATTAGACTTCTTGGCAACAAGAGCACACTGTTGACTCATATCCAGCTTCTCATCCACTGTGTCTCCTAGGTCCTTTTCTGCAGAAATGCTACCTAGCCATTCGGTCCCTAGTCTGTAGCAGTGCATGGGATTCTTCCGTCCTAAGTGCAGGACTCTGCACTTGTCCTTGTTGAACCTCATCAGGTTTTTTTGGCCCAATCCTCTAATTTGTCTAGGTCCCTCTGTATCCGATCCCTACCCTCCAGTGTATCTACCATGCCTCCCAGTTTAGTGTCATCTGCAAAGTTTCCAACCCCCCTGAGCCCTCTGGGCCTGTGAGACCCTCTGCAAAGACAGCAGGGTACGGGAGTTTGGGGGACAGGCTGAGGACAGGTCGGGGGACAGGGATTAGATGGGGGAAGGAGTGTTGGAGGGGAGTCAGGCTGAGGTTGTGATGGGGATGGGGGAAGGGAATTTGAGGGGAGATGGGTCGAGATGCAGTAGAGGGGTTGGGACGTGGGCGTAAGGGGAGACAGGCCAAAGTTGGGGCAGGGGGGACGTGGAGGTGATGGCAGTTTGAGAGGGAATGGGGTGTGGAGGGTGGGGATTTGTTTTTGCCGCCAAAACTCTGGCTTAGCTGGGGCACCTTTGGCTGGGTGGGGGGGGCAGGCTATGTCCCGCAGTCCCCACTGTCACGGACGCACAGATCGTGCCCACTCGTAGCCCCGTGCGGTCCGTGGGGGGTGCCCCTTTCAGTGAGACAGCCCTTCTCGGGGGTCCACTCTCTCCCGGGGTCAGGCCCCTCCACCTCCTGGAGCTGCACCTCTCTGAGCCTTAGCACATCTGTCTCTTGCTGTGGGTCCCCTCAGGGAGTCCACTCGCTCTGGCCCCCCGGGGTCTCCACCCCCCTGAAGGGATTGATGCAACCCTGTTCTCTAGCCCGGAGCGACTCTCAGCCAGCATGAAACAGGAGAGTTTACTGAGCGTTGAACACAGCACAGGAAACTTTCAGGGCCTCAGGCCTGGCCTCCCTCAACACAGCACATCCAAGTCTCCCCTGCATCCAGGTGGGCTCTGCCTGCCCCCTCTCTCCAGCCCCGAGCCCCCCTGCTTCCCAGCTGGGCATTTGATACCCCCGGCCCCAAGCCCCACCTCTGTCCATTGTCTTCTCTCCAAGTAAACAGGGTCGTAAACAGGGTCACCTGGGTCTCCTCTCCTCTCTTCTGTCCTCTGGCTGGAACCAGCTGGTTATGTCACCGGGTCCTCTCTTCACAGCCCATTGTCCTCCCATTGGCCAGAACCGGCTGCGACTCCTGAGCTGGGCCTCCGGGTCACCAGGTCATCAGGTCACCAGTCGCTGGGATATCCATTCTCCAGGCCATTGGCTGGGGTCCCAACTTTTCTCTCCGGTCCTCTGTAACAACAAACTCCCTCTCCCCTCACGTTGTTAAACCAGTAACCCCCAGGGACACTGAGTCCCACCCCCTCTGCATGCAAACCATTGGAAAAACAAGGAAAAAACAAGAAAACCACCCACTTCGTCACATCTCTCCCCCCTTCGAGGCTGAATGGAGCAGGGTCACTTAGCCAGTGACCTGGGATGTTCAGGGCCCCCGCCCCATGATAAAGCATCGGCTATAACATTAACACTCCCCCTGTCAAGGACCACCTCCATGTCATACCCCTGGAGGAGCAGGGCCCACCTCAGCAGCTTGGCATTAGCTCCTTTCATTTGATGCAGCCACGTCAGGGGCGAATGGTCAGTGTACATGGTGAAGCACCGTCCAAATAGTACGGCTGCAGTTTTTTAAGGGCCCTGTAGAAGGGCTCGGCCGAGGCTCGTCCTCCAGCGGGGCTGTGGGGTATCCCACTGCCTCTCAATAGTTCGCTATGGGCCCAAGCCCTGGGTCAGGGCTGGGCAGCAAACAAACAGTCAGGAGCTAAGGCTCCTGGAGCGAGGGGGAGACGGCCATCCATGAGGGGAGTGGCAGGGGGGACGCAGGCCCACCCACTCCACTGCGTCCCAGCCCGGGGCCCTAGCAGCGGCAGAAGCCCCGCTGCTGCATCTGTGGGGATCCCGGCCGTGACACGCTGACATTGGTTCTGGTCCTGCTGCAGCCAGGCCAGGGTCGGCTGCCCCCGGGCTACTTCCGGACTCCCCCTCATAAGGTACCTGGATCTGGGCGGTGTCCTCGGAGGTTTCCAGCACCATCGGTTCGTCCGGGTGACTGGCGAGGGGTAAGCTTGGCTGCTCCTCCGGGTAACTGGAGAGGGGTAGGCTCGGCTGGCCTGGCCAGTCCTCGGGTCAGCCACAGCCTGCCGGTGTTTCCCACAGGTATCTGGCCTCTCCGGCGGCTGGCTTTCAAGTGAGCTCTGCAGTTGGGCTTTTCTACTTCCTGTCCGGCGCCATGACCTCTGTGGGGTGGGCACAGGATTCACTGCCTCCGCCCACGTTGGTGTTAGGGGAGGCTCGTCCTTCAGCGGGGCTGTGGGGTATCCCACCGCCTCGCTACAGGCCCACCCCATGGCCAGGCATTCCTTCTCTATGGCCGCATAGTGCTGCTCCCGGGGCAGGTACACAATGGGGTGTCTCTCCCCTCAGTACTGCCCCCAGCCCTGTGTCCGAGGCGTCGGTGAACACCAGGAAGGGTTTGTTAAAATCCGGGTTTGCCAGCACCGGGCCCTGGATAAGTGCCCCCTTCAGCGCACAGAGAGCCCTCTGGCACTGCTCGGTCCAGACCACCTTGTCCGGCTTTCCCTTTCGACACAGCTCCATGAGGGGAGCTGCCAGGGAGCTAAAGTGGGGCACAAACCTCCGGTAGTATCCTGCCATCCCAGTGAAAGCCCGTGTTAGGATATAGATATTTAGGCCTGTTTGTAAAGGCCTATACTTTAAGAATGTAGGTGTATTTTTATTACTTAGCTAGTTATAGAGGTATAAAAGAAAGAATAAAAATTACTGTTTGTTTGTAAAAGGGCCTTTTTGTATTTTGACAGTTTGAGGCTAACAGCCTGGACCTGCTTCTTAGTCTGGGGAGCGGGCCAGTCCTTGATTGCCTTCACTTTGGCCGGCTCCGGCTTTAGGTGGCCGCCCCCCACCTTGTGGCCCCGGTATGACACCTCTGCCATCCCCACCTTGCACTTCTCAGCTTTTATGGTCAGTCCTGCATCCTGGAGGCGACCCAGCATCCTCTTCACCTGAGACACATGTTCTTCCCAGATCTGGCTAAAGACACAGATATCGTCAATATACGCAGCGGCTAGAGCAAAGTCCTCCATCCCCCTTAGCAACTGATCCACCAGGCAATGGAAGGTGGCCGGTTCCCCCTTGAGGCCGAAAGGCAGGACCAGGAACTCGAAGAGCCCTATTGGGGTGGTGAAGGCGGACTTCGCTCTGGCCTCCGGGTCCAAAGGCACCTGCCAGTAGCCTTTGATAAGATCCAGGGTAGTGAGGTACCGGGCACCCCCCAACTTGTCTAGGATCTCATCAGTCCTAGGCATAGGGTAGGCATCGGACAGGGTGATGGCATTGAGCTTCCGATAGTCCACACAGAACCGGATCGACCTGTCCTTCTTGGGGACCAGCACCACAGGTGAGGCCCAGGGGCTGGTGGACGGTTGGATCAGCCCTAAAGCCAGCATGTCCCCGACCTCTCTCTCCAGGTCCTGGGCTGTTTTTCCAGTGACCCTGAATGGGGAACACCTGATGGGCGAGTTGGTTCCCGTCTCCACCCGGTGGACAGCCAGGCCCAGGCCGGTTGGAGAACAGCTGCTGGTATGAATGCAGCACCTCTCTGATCTCTGCCTGCTAGGCAGGGGTTAGCTGGTCTGAGAGGGGAATTGATTCCAGCGAGGGGTTAGCCCCAGCCTCAGGGAGGAGTCCAACCCGGGGGTCCTCTCCTTTCTCCTCCCACAACACACACACAGCCAGCACCAACTTCTCCCTGTCCCAGTACGGCTTCATCATGTTGACATCATACACCCGGTGGCTGTGTGCCCGGTTGGACAGTTCCACCACACAGTTCACCTCGTTTACCTGTCTGATGACTTTGAAGGGGCCATCTGTCACGGACTCACAGATCGTGCCCACTCTTGGCCCCGTGCGGTCCGTGGGGGGTGCCCCTTTCAGTGCGACAGCCCTTCTCGGGGGTCCACTCTCTCTCGGGGTCAGGCCCCTCCACCTCCTGGAGCCGCACCTGTGGGCCCCCTCAGGGAGTCCACTCGCTCTGGACCCCTGGGGCCTCCACCCCCAAAGGGGTTGATGCAACCCTGTTCTCTAGACCGGAGTGACTCTCAGCCAGCATAAAACAGGAGGATTTATTGAGAGTTGAACACAGCACAGGAAACTCTCAGGGCCTCAGGCCTGGCCTCCCTCAGCCCAGCACATCCCAGTCTCTCTGCATCCAGGTGGGCTCTGCCTGCTCCCCCTCTCCCGCCCAGAGCCCCCCTGCTTCCCAGCTGGGCATCTGAGATCACCGGCCCCAGGCCCCGCCTCTGTCCATTGTCTTCTCTCCAGGTAAACAGGGTGGTAAACCGGGGCCTCCTCTCCTCGCTTCTGTCCTCTGGCTGGAACCAGCTGGTTAGGACACTGGGTCCTCACTCTGCAGCCCATTGTCCGCCCACTGGCCAGAACCGGCTGCGTCTCCTCAACTGGGCCTCCGGGTCACTAGGTCACCGGTCGCTGGGGTATCCATCCTCCAGGCCATCGGTGGGGTCCCCAAGTCCTCTCTCCGGTCCTCTACAAAACAAACTCCCTCTCCCCTCACCTCATTAAACCGGTAACCCTCAGGGAAACTGAGTCCCACCCCCTCCGCATGCAACCCATTGAAACCCCACCGAAAACAAGAAAACCCCCCCACTTCGTCACAGCGGCCATCTTAACTGAGGGCAGGGGATGGGCATTTGAGGGGAAACAGGGCAGGGGATGGGGGTGTGAGGAGGGAGGGGCTGTGGAGGGGGCAGGGTGTGAGAGGGGCAGGCTCGGGGGGGATTTGAAGGGGGATAGGCCAGGGGGCAGGATGGGAGACGGGGGGAAGGCAGAGGTTGGTGGTGTTGGGGGTGCTACTCATTCCCCTCCTGCTCCGTGGGGCTGAGAGCAGCTGGGGGCACAGCTGGTGAGCAGGGGGGTGGGGGATTTAAGAAGTCGGGCTCCTGAGCCATGTTCTAGCACTGCCCCCGAGTCGCGGTGCCCCCGGCGTTACCCAGCGCTGGGTGAGAACGGACGGGCGATGGCACAGCCATCACACCTGGGTCCTGGCTCCCAGCCCCCTGCTCTAACCACTAGACCCCACTCCCCTCCCAGAGCCGGGAATGGAGCCCCCTGACCCCCAGCTTCCTGCTGCCCTCTAGCCAATGGTGTATAAACAAAGCCTGTGTCACGTCCCTCTCTAGGGGCCTGGCCCCATAACCACTGACAGTGTCTCCTCCAGCTCGGGGGCAGGGTCTCTGCGGGGGCATTAGAAGGTCCCTGGGTCTCTCCCGGTTGGTGACCTGTTGGGGGGCCTGGGACGGAATTTCTCTTTCTCTGATTTTCTTTTGAATCTGGTTTATTTAATTCACACGCTGAGAAAAGCCTCTTAGAACCAGGCATTACAGTGTAAACCCGTCATCACTGCTCAGCTATGGCGCAAGGGGTAGCAAACCCAGGCGTCCCCCATCGCGCCCACTCCTCATGTGGTGCCACGGCTCGTGTCGCAGGGGGGCAGGTTGGCAGACTGAGAGGGAAGGCTGCAGAGTCAAACCCTCCAGCACCAGAAATGCCACAGTTAAGGTTTTCCAAACATCCTTAACTCTACTCCCTTTTGCACATGTATTATGAAGCCAGCCTTTAATTGCATGATCAGGTATTAATTTTACCTACATGAGTCATCAGCCGCTTGAACCCAGAATGAAAAGGGGATGGAATTGTCATGGAAATCGGGATCAGTCGAAGACTGAAGACCAGACCCCGTGGTTGCCTGGCTCTCAGCCTGATGAACCTTCCTCAAGGCTACAGGGTACATTGAGGTGACCTGTCCCCCCTCTCCACAGAGACACAGACAAGCTGTGAGCTGCATGACACCTGGCCAGGCTGACAGTCCCTGGGTTTCCTGGGTTTTGCAAAGACCTCTGCTTACTTTGACCGCAGTAGACTTCGCCTGCAGATTAGCAACAACGTGTGATGGACATATGAGACAACGTCGACTTCCTGTAGCTGCAGCCAGCAGCTGACTTCCTTATTTGGGGCTCGGTGGAGTTGGACACCGGGGTGCTGGCGGCAGCACTGAGGGGCCCCTCGCTGCCCCCATCATGGCATCTGTTTGCACTGTCCTCTTCCTCAGTGAGTATTGGAGACAGCCAGGGCTTACGTCCATGGCATGGGGGGGAAATCTGAGACCCAGATGTGTGCCCATGGTGGGGGTTGTGAGACAAGATCGTGTTCCCGGATTGCAGGGGGGATCTGAGACCATGGCATGTGCCCATGGGGGGGGGAGGGGATTTGAGACCAGGGCATATGCCAATTGTTCTGAGATCTGGTCCCTAATGGCCCGTCTCCTTTCCAGGCTGCTGGCTGGCGGGGCGGAGCAGGGTGTCGGGAGGTGAGTATCTGTGGGGAATGGGGCAGCTGGGGGAATTTCCACATCAAGGACGAGGGACGTGGGTGGGGGGTGAGTGGCGCAGATTCCCCAAAGGGATGATCCTGTCAGATCTCTGCTCCCTCCCACACCCAGAGGTGGGGACTGAGACCTCGCCCCACTCATTACAGGGACGGGCACCACACAGGGTGAATTCACCTGCACTCAACGCTCTGCCCCCAGGAAATACAGAGTGAAGGCACCAGCCACCCCACAGTGCCCCCGCACTGTGCCCGGGGAGCTGGCAGGAGCCCGGGGAACGGGTCAGGCAGAGCAGGGCTGTAAGACGTGGACACGCAGAGGGACTGGAGCAAGGCACCGTTGTGTCTCACCCTCGGCTTGCTGCACACGCGCGTGTCACTGCTTTGCTCGTGGGTCCGGCTCAGCCCGACCCGGCGTTCGGAACGTCCCCTGAGCAGCTTTGGGAATATCCCGTCCCCAGAGGGGCCGCCGGCAC
Organism: Actinemys pallida; assembly: GCA_023634205.1. Taxonomy (NCBI): domain Eukaryota; kingdom Metazoa; phylum Chordata; order Testudines; family Emydidae; genus Actinemys; species Actinemys pallida. The sequence continues at coordinate 1,202,940 of JALMGD010000024.1, forward strand.
CGTGCAGAGCGGAGCTACATCCCCAGCGGCTGGGAGCGGTTTGGGGTGGAGCAGAATCAGAGTTTGAGCCCCAGGGGTGGGCAGGAAAACGTTCGAACAACCAGGGGATTTTGCAAACGTGGTTTTCGGAGCCTTGCTTAAAGATTTCTCCCACGAACCCCACCCCACACTCCTGTGCATACAGCACATTGCCGGACAATTGGAGTAAACATGGATTTTGGAAGATTTTAAAGAATAATCTGTGTTCAGCCCAACTACAACAGAGCTGCAGCTCGGCTACAATGTTAGAAATACAGAAGGAGGGTGATTCTGATCTCAGCCCCACAGGGTCAATCGGGAGTCACCGTTGACTGCAACGGGGGCAGGGCTGAACTGACCGTGGAGAACTGAAGGAATCCGAGATTGGAAATCTCCTCCCCCCCTCCCCGCTGTGTCTCTCCCCATCCTGCACCCCAACAGGGATGGGCGTTGGGTAAAACGCTGGAGCGACAGATAGGCAGAGGATTGAATCAGACGGATGCCGTTTGTGTCACCCCCACTTACTGCCTGTTTGTTTGTGAATCCAGATGGGTCCTACCCCAAACCCTCCATCTCCGTCAGCCCCGGTGGGGTGATCCCCGTGGGGGGAAATGTCACCATCCGGTGTCAGCATCAGCACCTGGGCCTGAGGTTCCTCCTCTACAAGGATGGAGATGGGAACTATCTGACTTACACAGACCCTGCTGGCTCTGCGGCTGAATTTCCCATCACCAGCGCCAGACGGGAACATGGTGGAAACTACACCTGTCGTTATAGCAACAGAACAGGATCAACTGCCTACTCGGAGCCCAGTGACCCTGTGCAGATCATTGTAGCAGGTGAGGGGCCCAGCCCAGCATCTCCTGCCCCACACCCAGCTAGATCCCCGGGGGCTCGCACCGATGGGCCACTCAGAGCCAGGCTCTGCCCTGAGCCCAGCAGCGGGGACGCCCGGCCGGGGAGCGGGGATGGAGTCACTGGGGGGTCTCAGCTGGGAGGGGACGGGACACCAGCCTTCTACCCTGCATATGGTCTGACGCTGCCCTGGTCACAGCGGTGTTGGGGCGCCTGCCAGTCGAGCATTAAGCGACGGGGCCCCATCTGTCATGGGTGGGTCGTTCTCCCTCGTCCTCTCCCCAGGGAAGGTCTGTGCCCACCGCAGAAGGTCTGGGCGCTGGAGGTGGGGAGGTTTGGGGGGCTCTTGGCTGTTGGGGGAGCTCGTTCTGCAGCCTGGGCCCGGCCCCAGAGGAAGTTCTGTCCCCTGCCCAGACGAACGTGACCCGGATTGTGGCCGGGACGGAGGCAGGGATCCGTCCCCCCAGGGTCACCTCAGAGCTGTGGGCTGTTGTTGGGTGTCTGCCCTGCAGCTGAAAGCCGGCATGCGGCACCCGGGCTAGCTCTGATGGAGCTGAAAATAACAATGGAGCCGTGGCAGGGCAGGACTAGCCATTCGCGTGTGTACCCAGCACCCTGGGCGGCTTGTCCTCGAGTGGCCAGCCGGTGGCGCTGAAGGTACTTGGCCGTGCCCACGCGCCCCCAGGGCAGGCCGGATGCAGTGAACGAGGCAGGGGCCACACATGGTCATATGAGGATCCCAAGAACTAGGGAGCGGCGGCTCGGTGTCTGTGGGGCTGGGAGCCCAGCTCGCAGGGCCGGGATTCTGGGTGGGGGGAACTCTGGGATCTGGGAGAGAATCTCTGCCCATGACTGGGGTGGGCCGGGGAGGCCGGGGCTGTGTGGGTGCCTGGGTCTGGCTCTCACAGCCTGTCTCCTGTGCACAGATCCCAGCTTACCCAGACCCTCCATCTCTCTGAGCTTCACTTCGGTCACCACTTCGGTCACCGGCTCAGGGGCAGACGCCACTATCAGGTGTCAGGGGCAGCGCTGGGACGTGAGGTTCTTCCTGCACAAGGCTGGAGACCTGAACCCGCCGCGACAGATGGACCCTGCTGGGGACAGGGCCCAGTTCCACATCCCCACCGTGGGCCGGCAGCACGGAGGGAACTACAGCTGCAGCTACCGGCTCCAATCAGAGCCCTTCGTCTCCTCAGAGCCCAGCGACCCTGTGCAGCTGGTGGTAGCAGGTGAGGGGCCCGGCCCGACGTCCCCGCTCCCAGCCCCACACCCAGCTGGACCCTCTGCACCAATGGGATGCTCAGAGCCAGGTTCTGCCCTGAGCCCTGGGCCCAGCAGAGGGGATGCCCGGTCGGAGTCACTGGGGGGTCCCCATCCAGGAGGGAGCAGCAGCCAGCCATTGGAGGTTTGGGGTGGAGGGAGGGAAGATTAGCATGCCCCTAAGTTCCCTCTAAACTGCTGTGGCCAGGGAGAGGCACCTCTACCCCGGCCCCGGGCTGCTGCAGCGAGAGAGGGCTGGGGGGATTCCTTTCTCCCCATCACCACCCTGGGGCAGCCTGCACCCCAAAGGTCAGACCCAGGAGGTGAAGCCGTGTGAGCTTCTTGCCCTGAAGACAGTCTGCTCCAAGACAGAGGAGGCTCCCCAAAGTCCTGACTGGCTTTGTAGGGAGCAGTTCCAGAGCATCGCCCGGGGACTCCGTGTCAGCTTCTCTCCCCCCTTCAAGAATGAACTGAGCGAGCATTCAGCATATGCCCTTCCATGCGCTTCCCACAGTGAGTCCGCCCAGGCGGGGTCCTGGGGAAGCCAGAGGTCCTGCACCCCCAGTTTGCAGTCAGACGTGACTCTCAGCCAGTCAGCCAGTAAAACAGAGGTTTATTAGATGACAGGAACACGGTCTAAAACAGAGCTTGTCGGTCCAGTGAACGGGACCCCTCCGCCCGATCCATTCTGGGGTCCCGCGAGTGAGACACCCCCATCTGCCCTCATTCCTAGTCCCCAGCCAGCTCCAAACTGAAAACCCCCTCCAGGCCCTCCTTCTCTGGGCTTTGTCTCTTTCCCTGGCCAGAAGGTCACCTGATCTCTTTGTTCACCTTTAGCTATTTCCTTGCAGGGGGGAAGGGCCCTGGCCATTTGTTGCTAGGAGATAGAGTGTCAGTGATTTATGCACACTGGCGTTTATCCCACCTCCTAGAGACTTAAGAAATGCATAGGGGAAACTGAGGCACCCACACAGTATTCAGAGGAAACATTAAGAACAGTCCCACTTCGTCACAGGTGGACAGTAGCCAGCAGCTCCTCCCCCAGCTCCCAGCGCTCCTGGTGGAAATGGCTGGTAGAGTTTGGAGGGAGGCTGCCCAGCACCGGGAGAGAGACATCAGCAGCCAGCGAGGTAACAACCGGCACCAGAAATGAAGAGACCCAGCGAGCGGGGAGCCAGTGGAAAAGGACCCGGTGGCCGAGCTGTGTCATCGAAGGGGCCAGGCAGAGAGCTGGCAGGGAGAAAGTCCCGTTGAGAAGGGACAGAGATGGCAGGAACAGGAGGAGGCAGACAGAGGAAACACAGAGGCATGAGGCGGAAAGTTAGAGGAAGAACCGGGCAGTGAAACATGAAGAAAAAAGATTCTCTACGTTTGTGACGAAGTGGGACTGTTCTTAATGTTTTCCTCAGTTTCCCCTATGCAGTTCTTAAGTATCTAGGTGGTGGGATAAGGGTGTATGGTTGCTGCAGAGCAAAGGGCCAGTGCACATAAATGCCCGACACTCTGTCTCGTAGCAACTGATGGCCTGGGCCCCTCCTCTGCAAAGGTGCCAACTGAAGGTGTTGGAGACAAAGGGATCAGGTGACCTCCTGGCCTGGGAAAGAGACAAAGCCCAGAGAAGGAGGGGCTGGATGGGGGTTGGAGTTTGGAGCTGGCTGGGGACTAGGAGTGAGGGCAGACGGGGGTCTGCCTCGCTGGGCCCCAGAATGGACCTGGCTGAGGGGCCCCGTTCGCTGGACCTACAAGTTCTGTTTTAGACCCTGTTCCTGTCATCTAATAAACCTCTGTTTTACTGGCTGACTGGCTGAGAGTCACGTCTGACTGCGAAGTGGGGGTGCAGGACCCTTTGGCTTCCCCAGGTCTCGCTGTGGGACGCGCACAGAGGGGCATATGCTGAATGCTCCCAGGAGAGACCCAGGAGTCTGCTCCGAGGAAGAGGAGGCTCCCCAAAGTCCTGACTGGCTTTGTGGGGAGCAGTTCCAGAGCATCGCCCGGGGACTCCGTGACAATGTTACCTAAGCAATTGTTAGAAAACTGCAGGAGAAGTAAAGCACGAATGAAACGTGACAGAAACCAGCTGTGAGCAAAGAGAAACGGGCTGAAGAAATGAGGAGTAAAGCGTCCACCCAGCACCTTCAGGTGAAGTGACAGGAAATGAAAAATGGCCAGAGAGCAAAGAGACTCTAGAAAAAGCAGTGGAGGGACAGTTGTTCGATTGAGAAGCCGACCCATCGCCTGGAGAAATAGCTGCAGGTATCTGAGCTGGAACTCAGAGCAGCAAACAGAGACGGCGCAAGGGGATGGCTCAAGACACAACAAACCAGCCTAAGAACAGAGAAGCCGCGAAGGGACCGTAGAGCGGTGGGGTTCTGGCCTAGTGCCTGGTATGTTCCAACTCCAGATCCTGGTGCTCCAGGAATGTAAATTGTTGCCCAGGAAGTGGGTTTAATTCAGCCAATGGAAGTTACTGTTCAGGCGAGCTCAGCAATAGTTCCCAGTGTGACCCTACCCAGCAGTTCCTGCTACACCAGCGAACTCTGATTCACTTGTGATCATTCCCCACTGAACTGATTTCTCCTTCCCCAGCTGATGGAGATAAAACACAATTGGCCTCTAGGTCCCCTCGGCCTCTCCTTGCCCTGCCCCAGCCACCCATCCCTGGGCTCCTTGCAGATGGATCCGCGCCGTTCCCCTGCTGAGGGGTGGCGGACCCCGTGTCTCTTGTGTCCCTAGCCCAGCTCTCTCAGTCTTGGATTCGGGGGAAAAGCATCCACAAGACTCTCTCCCTGCAGGCCCCTGTATCGGCCTCATCACTGGGGCTGGGCTATGGGGACGGGGGGGTGAGGGGGGTGCAGTGAAGGTGCCGGGATCTGTGTCTCCTCCTGCCTGCAGAGCCCAGCTACCCCAAACCCAACATTTCCCCATGCCCGAGTTGGGTGGTCGCCCCAGGGGCAGCCGTGACCGTCCGGTGTCGGTGTCAGGGAACGAGGGTCCTTCTGTATAAAGCTGGAGACCCGGATGCACAGCACGCCACGGATCCCGTGGGGGACATGGCTGAGTTTCCCATCTGCAACGTGAGCTGGGTAGACGCAGGGAGCTACAGCTGCCGATATAGCACCAGGTGGGACCCGCCCATCTGGTCACAGCCCAGCAATCTTGTGGAGCTGGTGATAGCAGGTGAGGGGCCTGGCTCGGCGTTCCCGCTCCCAGCCCCACACCCAGCTGGGCCCTCAGGGGGTCTCAGAGTGAGTCTGGGCTGTCGGAATTCGCCCCCCCCCTGGTTTGATACAGCCCCGGTTGGCAGACAAGCTCCCCTGCAGCTCTATAGACACAGGGATGTTCCTCCCCCGAAATAGGAACAGCCGCGCCCAGACCTGCTCCGCAGTGACTCCAGGTGTGAATGGCACCTGGCTGGGGCAAGGACCATCTCTGTGTCGTGTGTCTGTACAGCTCCGAGCACACGGGGGAGCTGGCCCAGGACAGGGCTCCAGGCAGTACTGGGTTTACAATGGCACCACTGGTGCCATGGCGCCAGGGCCAGGCTCCAAAGGGGCTCCAGCCTGGCCCGCTCTGCTTGGGCTGCAGTCCAAGGCCCCGCCAGCTCTTCTCCGCCCTCCGCCTCTGTACCACACCCACTGGCAGCCAAGCTCCCCCCGCCCCACGTCTTTGTCACCTCCTCCCACAGCTTGCCGCATTCCCGCTCCTCCCCCTCCCTCCCAGCGCTTCCCCCACTGCCAAACAGCTGTTTGCTGGCGCTCCAGGAGTGAGGGTGTGACGAAGTGGGAATGTTCTTAATGTTTTCTTTGAATACTGGGTGGGTGCCTGTGATGCAGCAGGGAGAGGGGAGTATTGACCCGGGAAGGTTGCAGGGGAGTTTTACTGGGACTGTCTGCATTGGGGATGGGAGACTTTCCTTGAGGCCAGATACCTGAGCATGTAACATGAGAACCCAGGAGGGGGGTTGGAGCCAGGTGACACCTTTGCCCAGGAAATGGACAAAGGCTGGGGGAGGAGCCGGGGGGAGGCTGGGTGAGTCCGCTGGAGCTGGCTGGGAAAATGGAGGGGAGCCCAGATGGGACTCTGGCCTCCCTGGGCCCCCCCCAAGATGGACCTGACTGAGGGGGTCCTGTTGTCTGTATTGGCAAGACCTGTCTTGGACTGTGTTCCTCTCTTCTAACTAAACCAGGGTTACCATATTTCCACAAGCAAAAAGGAGGACACTGGGGGGAGGAGCCCCACTCTAGCCCTGCCCCTGCCCCGCCCCCATCCACTCCCTCCCACTTCCCACCCCCTGATTGCCCCCTCAGAACCCCCAACACCCCCGTTCCTTGTCCCCTGACTGCCCCCTCCTGGTACCCCTGCCACTAACTGCCCCCTAGGACCCCACCCCCTATCTAAGCCGCCCTGCTTCTTGTCCCCTGACTGCCCCCTCCTGAGAACCCCCCACCCTCACTGCCCCCCTACGACCCTACCTGTCCCCTGACTGCCCCGACCCTTATCCCCACCCCCAGACAGACCCCCGGGACTCCCTTGCCCTATCCAACTGCTCCCCGCCCCCTGACAGGACCCCTAGAACTCCCGACCCATCCAACCCCCTCTGCTCCCAGCCTGCCTCGACGCCTCTCCGCACCCCTGCCCCCCTGACAGCCCTCCCAGAACCCCCGATCTATCTAACCCCTCCGCTCCCTGTCCCTGACTGTCCCAACCCCTCTCCACACCCCTGCCCCCCTGACAGCCCCCCGCAAACTCCCGACCCATCTAACCCCCCCCTCCCTGTCCCCTGACCAGGGCCGGCTTTAAAGAGCCCAGGAATCGGGCTGCGCTCCGGCCAGGGTTGCGGGGCTTGGGGCCGGGCTGGAGGTGCTCGGCCGGGGCTGGGCCGGTGCGCTTGGCCGGAACCGGGGCCGGCGCTGCTGGGGCCCGGGCCGGGCCAGGGGTGCTCGGCCGGCACCGGGGCCGCCGCCCTGGGGCCCGAGCTGGGCCAGAGCCGCTGGGGCCGCCAGGCGCCGCTCGGCCCGGGCCGGAGGGAGCCGCTCGGCCAGGGTCGCGCCTCCCCGGAGCTCTCCTCCTCACGCCCCCCCCGCCCCAGCTTACCTGCTGCTGCCTCCCACCTGCCCCTGCTTCTTTTCAGACTTCCCGCAAGATCTGATTCGCGGGAAGCAGGGGAGGGGGAGGAGCAGGGGGCGGAGCGTTCAGGGAAGGGGAGGAGGGGGAAGACAGCTGTGGGGCCGGGCGGCATGGTAAGGCTGCAGGGGACGGGGGGAGCCGGGAAGGGGCTTTGGCTGCCGAGCGGCGCTTGGCCGCCGCTTTTCTGTCCATAAATAGCCGACTGGGGGGAAATCCCGGACATTTTTAGATTTTTAAAAATCCCCCCGGACGGCTCTTTATAGACCGAAAAGCCGGACATGTCCGGGGAAATCCGGACATATGGTAGCCCTAAACTAAACCTTCTGCTTTACTGGCTGGCTGAGAGTCATGGTGAGTCGCAGGAAGCTGGGGGTGCAGGGCCTTGTCTCCCCCAGACTCCATGACAGAGGGGTCGCAGCGCGGTCAGGGGAGGAGGCAAAGAAGAGGCGGCAGGGGGGCCTTGGGGCAGGGGGTGGAATCGGGGCAGGGCAGAGCAAAGGCGGGCCCCCGCACTCCCCCTACACATTCCCCCTGCCCCTGCCGTGAGCCGCTGATCAGTTGGCAAGAACAAACGGGATAAATGCCTGTTTTTGTCAAAAAAGTCAGAGCTTAAAAAGGGAACTGTCCTGGCCAAATGGGGACGTATGGTCCCCTAGCTCCAGGCAAGTGGGTCCTGAGGGAGCCCGGCCAGGGTGGGAGCAGACCCTGGCCTGGCTAATTGCACCACTCCGGAGAGGCCAGAGTGATTCCCCGCCCTGGCACTGGACGGCCCCCAGACGCACTGCCAGCTCAGCCTGGCAGACGCCGTCACCTTCCAGCAGGGCCGGTGAGTGGCCAGGAGGCAGCGTGTGAGGGAGTGGGTCTCTGGAGGTGTGGGGGGGGGGGGCTGCTGGCCAGTGGGGAGTCTCTGGGGGCGGTGGGGGAGGTCTGTGTGTTGGGATGCTGGGCAGTGGGGGGTCTGAGTGGGGTGCTGTGTAGTTGTGGTGAAGTGGGGCTGTGGGGAAGTGCATTGGGCAGTAGTGGTGTGGCTGTGGGGGGGGGGGGTGCTGGGGAGGAGTGGGGATGTGCAGGCCGCTGTGCATTTATGGTGGAGGGTCTGCGTGTGGAGCTGCTGGGGCAGAGCAGTTCCAGGGACGCTGGGCATAGGGACTCGGGGGCTGTGTGGCACGACATGTGGTCTCACCCCCGAGGAGAAGGGGCAGGCTGGCAGCTCAGGGCTGGGCTGGCCAGTATGCGTCTGGCAACTGCCGGTGTGTATACAGTGCCCTTGCACTAGGCTGGGTGGAGCAGGGCCAGCCCCACCATGCTATGCCCCATTGCCCCTGGCTGGCCCCTCGCTCTGGGGACCGACCCCCCTGTGTCATGCTCCTTTGCCCCCATGGGGGCCCACAAATATGTTTGGCACTGGGCACACAAAAGGTTAATCCGGCAGTGCCATGGGGAGCTTCAGAGCAGGGGACCCAGAATGCTGAGTTATCGCTGGTTCTATTCCCGCAGGGGGAACCGACCCAACCCAGCCTGGATCTGAGCCCTTTGTCTCCTCGCAGCCCAGCGACCCCGGGCAACTGGTGGTTTCAGGTGAGGGGCCCAGCTCAGTATCCCCGCTCCCAGCCCCACCCCCATCTGGACGCTTGGGGGCTTGGCACTTATGGCACGCTCAGAGCCAGGCTCTGCCCTGAGCCCTGGGCCCAGAGTTGGGGACATCCGGCCAGGGAGCAGCCACTGGAGATTCAGGGCTGAGGGAGGGGGGATCCCTGCCCCCAGAGGGAGCTGCAGAGCAGGGGGGCTTTTGCCAGGGGATGCTCCCCCGGACTTCCCCTGTTCTGGGGATGCACAGAGGAGTCGGGGCACAGGGGCTGCCCAGACAGCACAGGCCCTGGCCATAAAAATCTCCCTCCCCCCACCCAGAATGACCCTGAGGATAGATGCTGAGTTGCGGGGTAGGGTGGGGTGATCACTGAGTTGGAGTTTCAGCCCCTCCCCCTGCCCTGATGGACGCTTGTTCTTTCCTGCAGGGGGAACCGCCCTGACACAGCCTGAAGCGGCGCCGAATCCCACCCGCCCAGGCAGCGCGGGGCCAGGTACCGGGGCCGGGGGGAATTTATTGAGTCACAGATTATGGGGCAGCTTCCCCCAGTGGTTGCTCGGGGGAGAGACAGAGTCTGTTCTCAGGGGCAGTGACTCCCCCCCGCGGACTGATTTGGGAGGGGAGCGAAGCCTCCTGCTCAGGCACGAACCCGCCACTAATGGGGCAGCCAGAGGCTTCCTCTGGGGGCAGCTGGGCCCATCAGTGTCCACGGGCGGGGTGTGAGGAGCTGGAGCTCCCTGCAAAGCAGCCAGGAACAGCCAGCATGGGAGGCGGGATACCGGGCTAGATGGGCCCGTTGGCTGGAGATGGTGCGGCCAGGCCTGGCTGGTGCCATTGCACCATATGGGAGGGGACTGGAAATGATGGCCAGGCTGGATCAGACAGCGCCCCATAGCACTGCGCTAGTGTGGCCAGCCCTGACTGATGGGGACAGCGCCCCCTACTGAGCCCCCACCCTGCAACCCAGCACTCCCTAGCGCACCCAATCCCCCCAATCTTGCTGGCTCTGACCCCACTTGATTCCCCGGGCCCCCCAAAATCCTCCCCATAGAATTTTCTTCTGCCTGCACCCTGCGGTGTCCCAGCCCCTTGGGCGCCACCTGGGGTGGAGGGGCTGGGTGGGGGAAACAGACCAGCTGCTCCAGCACTCACAGCCTGCTGCTGTTTCCCAGGCAGATCGGAATCGCCGACGCCGGCACCTCCCGGTCTGGCCAGCTCCATTATCGCTGGGGTGAGTGCGGCATCTGCTGTCCTCCTCCTCCTCCTTGTGGCCTTCGTGTGCTTCAGAATAACCCGAGCCAGTAAGTGCCTTGCCCAGCGAGGGAAGGGTTAAACCTGTGGCTAAGCAGGGCGGGATTGGGTCACAGCTTGGATGGGGGACTGTGCTGGGAAAGCCAAGGAGCAGGGGGCGCTGTTCCATGTGTAATCCCTGTACACACACAGCTGTCCCACCCCAGAGGTGGCTGGGTCTCAGTGCTGGGCGAAAGGTCCCTGTATAATCAGCCGCTGGCACCGTGCTTCTCCGGTACATGGGATGACAGAGGAGCCGACCGGCCTGGATCAGGTTCGTTATAAGAAGTCACTAACGAGGGAGGATTGGGGACAGGAAAAGCCCCCCCGAGCTAATCTGCCCCTCCCCCCGGTGCATGCTATGGTGTTGTGCTGCCCCCTGTTGGTCCGGGCCACCCCAGCAGGGATCCAGGCTCAGCAGTAGAGGCGACCCCCCAGCACCCCAATCCCTGCTGCCCTGTGGGGGTGAGTGGCCGGCGCTGGGACCGGGGGATCCCGATCGGCTCATGGGGGATTCTGGTTTGTGTCCCTCTGCAGGAAAAGGAGCCGCACCAAGACCGAGCAGGTAGGAACTCGGCTCCTCCCGCCTCCCGCTCGACCTGCCTGGGTCACAGGGCTCCTGGGTTCTGTCCCAGCTTGGGGAGGGGGGTGGGGTCTGGTGGTTGGGGCAGGGGGCTTAGGGAACTGGGTTCAGTGTGAGGCAGGATGGGGGGCTCTCTGGGTGTGTTGAGGAATCTCCCCCGCAGGTGGGGGGTATGACATTTACAAGGGGATTTTCTCTTTTAGCACCAGCCCTATGGGGGTGTTGAAGACCCCAGCTCAGCAAGACCCCATCTGTGAGTAACACACCCAAGGGGGTACCAGGGTGGGGCAGGACCCTGTGGAGAGGGAGCTTGTGGGGGCTCCACCCATACAGGGCGGGGTTTGATTTACAGCTGCTACTGGGCGGGGCTAAGGAGAGGGCCCCAGAGGTAGCTGGTGTCAGCTGAGAGTGTTGGACTCCCAGGAGCTCCCTGGGGCCACCCTCCCTTCCCGCTCTAGTTCCCCATCCACTCCTGGCTCCCAGCCCCCTGCTCTAACTACTAGTCTAGACCCCACTCCCCTCCCGAGCCAGGGTGAGAACACAGGCGTTCGGACTCCCAGCCCCCCGCCCCTGCTGTAACCCCTAGACATCTCTGTACCTCAGTTTTCCTCTCTGTAACACAGGACTAATGACTCTGGCCCATGCTGTGGGGCGGGGGAGGGGTGGCTGTGCCGGGCTCTGACCCCCTGGCTGGACGGAGGGGTCGGAGCTGGGTGTGGGGTTCTGCTCTGGGCTGGCTGGGGATGCAGCTCAGTGGGTGTCTCTGTTCCACAGACACCTCCATCGATGAAGGGAAAGAGCCGCAGACCCTGGTAAGTGTCCCCTGTTCCCCCATGGGGCCTGTCCCCCAACCCTGACTCTCATGGGCCCCGGCAGCCCCCTCCCCCCCTCCCCCAGCCTTTCCTGGCACACTCAGTGGTTTAGGGTGGGGCTTGGGCTGCTGGGGGGGGGGGGGTCAGCTTATGGGATCACCGTGTGAGTGTGTGTGTGTGTGTGTGTGTGTGTGTGTGTGTGTGTGTGTGTGTGGATTCACACTCCAGTGACTCTCTCCCCTGCCAGCCCCAGGAGCCCAACCCCGGTGCTGACGGACTCACCTACGCCGAGCTGGACGGCCAGGCGCTGCAGGCCAAGTGGGGGCGCCTGGCCCCTGCCCCTGAGCCTGCCCAGCCCAGCGTGTACGCCGTGATCAACGTGAGCCAGGGGGCCCTGCAGTGAGAGCCTCCCGCAGCCATGGGGCGCCGGCCCCCAGGGGGCGACAGACTCAGCCCCCTGCAGCGCCAGCCCTGAGAACTGCTTCTAAGGAAGATTTAGGGAGACGCTGCCCTCCCCCCACTACAGCCCCATCCCATCGAGCTGCTGTCCCCCTGCCCCGCCCAGACCCAAATGTAGGGGCCGGAGGGGCTCAGCACCGGGAGGGGGAGGGGATGCGCCGAGGTGGCTGTTTATGTTATTTTGCATCCTTTTAATCTCCAGTTTTGTAATAAACACAGAACCACAAACCAGCCCAACCTGGCACTCCAAGGCCCCCCGTGCCCGTGCCAGGAATGTGTGTAACACCTGGGGGAGATGGGGTTGGGGGTGTGGGCTGGTTATACAGGGATCTCTCGCCCACTGCTGGGATGCGGCCACCTCTGGGGTGGGGCACTGGTTATACAGGGACCCCTCGCCCAGCATGGGTTGCAGCCCCTGTTGGGAAGGGCATCAGTTGTCCAGGATGCTGGGGTTCACACCCTGACTCTGGGTGAAGCTGCAGAAGGGTCTGATGCCCGTGACCAATTGGCGCCGGCTGTTTACAACCCCCCATGGGGTCGTCCCTTCCCTGCTGTGGTGGGGGATCCATCGCCGTGAGCCGGGGGGGGCAAAGGGGAAGTGATCCCTGGGCGGTGCCCGTACGAGAGATCAGGGGGGCATCACCCTGTGATCCCGATGTTCCCCTCCTCGGGACCCCAGGCCAGACAACGTGGGCACAGGGAGAGCCCCACAGCCAATCCCCACCTTGGAACTTACCTGCAAGGGCCCCGGGCCCCGCCCCCAGGTCCTGCCTCTGGGGTGACATGGGAATCGCCACTCACTGGGAGCAGTGCGGGGGCTAGGACACAAAGCGGAGCAGTTCTGAATCCCCCCTGCAAGGGGTGGGGGGGGGGCTGTTTTCCACAGAATGAGGCTTTCTTGCTGTTCAGCAGTGTGTGGAGGAGGAGTCCCCTCAGCTCCACCATCCTGGCCCCTGCACAAGATGCTCCCCCTCCTCCCCCGAGATCCTGGCCCCTGCAGCCTCTGGACCCACAGATTGGCCTGGAGAGACACGACTGACCCACGTCCATCCGCCCTGGGTGCTCAGACATTGGCCATCTCCCCGTTGCCTCAGTTTCCCTTAACTCCTGCTTAACGAGCCCCCCGAGCCTGCTAGTCCCCACCTGTGACACTCTGAACCTCGGGGGGGGGACACTTTGCACCCCCATGTTTATCCTTGTAAAATGATTGTGCGGTATCCAATGCAAAGTTTGTCACGTCGGGTGTCTTCGGAAGGCTCATGATGCACTGAGCATTGTTGTTGTAGTGATGTTATAGGTTGTAATTTCATGTATATAGTTATGAGGCTGAAAATGTGTCCTCATTGCTTAAAACAAGCCCTGGCAAAAACTCTCCAGGAGCCGAGGGGCAGTTCACACCTCATCAGGGCATGTGTGGGACAAACCCAGCCCAGCCTCACAGGAACAAAGGACACTGGCTAAGGCAGCAACAAAGGATCTGTTGGACTCTCGAGTGAGTCACCCCCCTGCCCTTGGTCAGTCAGGGACTAGGATGAGGTAATGCTCACCTGACTCTGAAAGGGGGGGGGCAAAGACAAGAGGGAAGAAAGCACATGCTAAAAGGGAGAGATGTTTGCCAGGCTCTTCCTCTCACTTCCACCTCCATCTACAGACACCACCATCCAGTGACTGAAGCGCTGATCGAAGGGGAGAGCCTGGCTGAAGGGCGACCAGCCAGCCTGTGGTGAGAAACATCTACGTTTGTAAGGGCGCTGAAAGTGTTAAGATCAGCTTAGAATGCGTTTTGCTTTTATTTCATTTGAGCAAATCCGACTTGTTGTGATATGATGTATAATCACTTAAAATCCATCTTTTGTAGTTAATAAATGTGTTGGTTTGTTCTACCGGAAGCAGCGCGTTTGGCGTGAAGCGTGTCAGACTCCCCTGGGGAGAACAAGCCGGGTACATGTCAATTTCTTCGTTAAATAGATGAACTCAGAGAAGCTGGCAGCGTCCAGTGAGCAGAACTGGGCACTGCAGGACGGAGGTTCCTAGGGGGGTGTCTGGGACCGGAGATATCGGCTAGTGTCATTCGGTTGCACAGTCCAAGCAGCGGCTGCCCAAAGTGCTCACTCCCGGAGCTGGGAGCAGCTCACACGCCAGAGGCTGTGCGGGAACAGCCCGGGAGTGGGGGTGTCACAGCGGAGCAGGGTGAGGCTGGATCCCAGAGTCGAGGGCTGGAGTGACCGAGCAGATCACCGGCCGGATAACACCAGGGGAACGTCACACACCCCCGGCTCTGGGAGGGGAGTGGGGTATCTCCTTGTTCCAGGGCCGGCAAATGGCTCTCTCAGGGGGGTGGTCAATGGGACACAGGGTCTCACCCCTTTGGGGGGCACTGGCTTTGATCCAGCCCAAGGCAGGGGCACAAGAAGACTCAACTATCCTTCACCAGTGGGTGGGGGTCCCGTATCCCTTTGCCCCTCCCAACCCATGTCCTATTTCCATGAGCTCAGGAAGTTTCTGCCAAAGGTGCAAAATGCTGTGGGGGTGGGTGGGGTGGGGGGGTGGGAGAACGCAGAAGTGGAAGGATGGAGGAATAGAGGCTGTCAAGGACACAGAAGAGTCACCTGCTCTCTTCCTGATCTGCATGTACAAGGGGGAGGGGAGGAATCTATCCATCCCCACACACCCCTTCTATCTATCTATCCCCATCCACCCCATCCACCCTATCTATCTATCTATCTATCTATCTATCTATCTATCTATCTATCTATCTATCTATCTATCTATCTATCCCCATCCACCCCCTCTATCTATCTATCTTCTTCCCCCCAACCCCACTCACTCCCTTTTCAGCCTTCACCCCCATCCACCTCCCCTTGACTGATAATTTTTCGCAGCTGGAGTTTCATAAATAATCAGATGCCCTCACCCTCTCACGCTACCCACACGGGTCCCCGGCTTTGGGTTGAATGTATTTGGGCATCTCCAGGATGTTTTGGGTTCTGTCTCTGCGCTTCTTTCTGACACTGCAGCCGCAGCGACCGACGGCATCAGCTGAATTCCAGTCTGGGGGGAGGGCAGGGGTGGAGCGCGGTCCGGAGAAGGGACTGGGGCCAGTTAAAGCGCCTCTTGGCTGGAAAGAGTGAAACTGGAGCTCAAGAGCACTGGGGAGCTGCTCTGCGCCGTGGTCTGTTATCATCCCAACCAGGAAACATTCACCCACCTGGGCATCTGGGCTCATTGAATCCAGTGAAATGATGGCCAATTGCCCCGTGCCCCATTCCCTGCCCCCCTGAGCCAGCCAGTCCCTGCCTTGGGGCCGGATGGGAGCCGGCGCCCCCTAGAGGGAAAGGCCCCGTGCCCCATTCCCTGCCCCCCTGAGCCAGCCAGTCCCCGCCGTGGGGCCGGATGGGAGCCGGTGCCCCCTAGAGGGGACAGGCCCCGGGCCCCATTCCCTGCCCCCCTGAGCCAGCCAGTCCCTGCCCTGGGGCCGGATGGGAGACGGTGCCCCCTAGAGGGGAAAGGCCCCGGGCCCCATTCCCCGCCCCCCTGAGCCAGCCAGTCCCTGCCCTGGAGCCGGATGGGAGACGGCGCCACCTAGAGGGGAAAGGCCCCGGGCCCCATTCCCCGCCCCCCTGAGCCAGCCAGTCCCTGCCCTGGGGCCGGATGGGAGCCGGCGCCCCCTAGAGGGGAAAGGCCCCGGGCCCCATTCCCCGCCCCCCTGAGCCAGCCAGTCCCTGCCCTGGGGCCAGATGGGAGCCGGCGCCCCCTAGAGGGGACAGGCCCCGGGCCCCATTCCCCGCCCCCCTGAGCCAGCCAGTCCCTGCCCTGGGGCCGGGTGGGAGTCGGCGCCCCCTAGAGGGGAAAGGCCCCGGGCCCCATTCCCCTTCAAACAGGAGTGGGGTCTGCAGGGCAGCAGCTTGCGCATCCTGCCCACAACACACAGTGACCTGCCGAGTCAAGCGCAGTCGGCACAGAGCGGGGCGGGGGGAGGGGGCTCCCCGTCACACCGAGGGGGCAGCCCTGCAGGGGGTCCGTGGGGTCGGGAGGGGAACTGCAGCTGAGACCAGAGCCAAGGGGATTACTTGCGGGGAGGGGATGTACTCTGTGTGTGTCCTGCTGCCCCCTGGTGGCTGTGATCAGAACTGCCCCCACTCTGGGGGGGGGGGGGGTGTGATGGACTCCCAGGCCCTGGGCTCTCTCGGCTCCGTACGGCCCCTGGGAGACCCCCCCATTGGTGTGACAGCCCCCCCCAAGGGGACGCACTCCCTCTCCGGGGTTAGGCCCTCTGGCGCCGCCACCTCCTGGGGCCGCACCTCTGAGCCTCCAGCCTCACTAGCTCTCTCTGGGTGCTCCCTTGGAGGGGTCCCCACACTCTGACCCCCCAGGGCCGCCACCCCCAGAGGGAGTGATGTACCCAATCTCCAGCCTGCAGGGACTCTTAGCCGGTGTGAAACAGGAGGTTTATTGTACGGCCGAACCCAGCCCAGGCAGTTCTCAGGGGCTCGGGCCTGGCCAGTCTCAGCACCGTCCAGCTGGGTCTGTCCCAGTCCAGGTGGGCTCTGGCTGCTCTTTGTCTCCAGCCCAGAGCGAGCTGCTTCCACTCGATCATCCGATATCACCTCCCCGCAGCCCTTCCTCTGCCCTGTGTCTTCATTCTGGGCAAACAGGTCACCGGGGTCCTCTCTCCTCAGCCCTTTGTCCTCCCACTGGCCAGAACCGGCTGGCGGCCAAGCTGGGGTGGGCCCCTTAGACACCAGGTCGCCAGTTGTTAGGGTTCCCCATCTCCAGGCCGTTGTCTGGGGTTCCGGCTGCCAGGCGAGGTCACACCTGGTCCTCTGCACCAACCAATCCTCGCCCACCACCTTGTTACACACGCAGCGCACGGGGAAACTGAGGCACACACAGTGTTCATGCAAAACACTAAGAAAATCCCCTGCTTCATCACAGTGTGTCCCTGCTGCCCCCTGGTGGCTGGTCTCAGATCTGCTCTGTGTGTGTGTGAGAATTTGCAGGTCTGCAAGCTGAGGCTCGGTCGCTTTGGCCAGCGACTCTGGTTTGGCGCGTGGGGTTTCGGCGTCCCAAATTACCCAGCTGCGGCAGTAACTGGACAGCTGTGCCCCTTCCCTCCCCCGCCCTCTGACAAACATTGCGGGGGGTGGTGGAGAATCACCTGAACGGGTCCGGAGCTCCCAGGCCAAAAGGTTTGATGTGATCCTGGGATGTCTAAATCTCAAGCAGGAGCAGAGAGGTGATTTCCCCTCGGGATCTGGCCCTGGGGCGACTGCTGCCGGGATCCTGTGTCCCGTTCTGGTGCCCAACATTCAAGAAGGACGTCGATCTATTGGTGAGTGGTCAGAGAAGAGCCACGCGGACTATTAAAGGGTTAGAAAACCTGCCTGAGAGCGAGAGACGCCAGGAGCTCCAGCTGTTTCAATGAACAGAGAAAAAGTCCAGGGGCGACTTGATCCCAGTCTATCGGTACCTACGTGGGGAACAAAGATTTAATAACCGGCTTTTCAGTCTAGCAGAGGAAGGGCTAACACGATCCGAGGGCTGGATGTTGAAGCTAAACAAATCCAGACTGGAAATAACGTACGTTTTTAATGGAGAAAACAATTGACCAAGGGTGGGGGTGGATTCTCCATCTCCGACAGCATTTCAAGCAAGATCGGATTTGTTCTAAAAGGTCTGCGCTAGGAATTATTTCGGGGCAGTTCTCTGGCCTGTGTTATACAGGAGATCAAAGTGGTCAAACATTACATGATCAAAGTGGTCCCATCTGGGCTGAGAATCTAGGAATCTGTGAACCCTCTGCCTAGCTCCGGGAAGAAGGGGGAGCTCCCCCCCCCCCCGAATGGCTTTCACAGCATTGCCAAGTCTGGGGGATTTTATTACAATTCTTGCAATTTTTGCTACTTTCCTTAAAGCTTTCAGCTCTTGCTGCCACAGGGGTTATGGGACATTTTTGTTTGCAAAAACCGGCAGTTTCTAGCATTCCTGGTCGAGTGGGGAAGTTGGCAAATGTGGGGCTCAAAAGAAAAAAAACAGCCCCCAAAAACAAATCGATAACATCAAAAAAACCAAACAGAAGGCAAATTAAAAGACCCTGCTTTTGAAACGAATCTCACAATTTCTAAACCACTTTTGTGATTTTTAAGCCAGGCTCCTGATTTTTTAAAACCACGGTCACACTTTGTCAACCAATCTTGCAAGGTTTTCAACCACTCGCCCATTTTAAAACCAAGCTCTCATGGTTGGTTGGTTTTTAACTGCACCTTTGAGTTTCAGGCCGACCGGGCGATTTTTAAAACTGCCTCGCTGTTGTTTGAGAGAGTCTCCGGATTTTTTCAAGCCGTGTCCTAGTTTCTATTGCAGCCAAGCGCACGATCTGGAAAGTGAGCTCCGAATTATTAAAGCCACGTTCCCTAGTTTATAAACCACGCTTGGTATTTTTAAAACCAGTCTCATGATCTCAGAGCAGAACTGATCATTTGTGTGTGTGTGTGTGTGGGGGGGGTGATTTGTGGTTTTTGCAGCGCTCAGGGACTGGCAAAGGGAGTTTTTGCTGCCCAGGAGGTCGCCTGTCCAGGAGGTGAAATTTCAGAGGCATTTAGAAGCAGGGCCAGCTCCAGGCACCAGCTTGCCAAGCAGGTGCTTGGGGCGGCCACTCCGCAGAGGGGCGGCACGTCCAGCTATTCGGCGGCAATTCTGCAGACGGTCCCTCACTCCCGCTTGGAGCGAAGGACCTCCCGCCGAATTGCCGCTGCAGATCGCAATCGCGGCTTTTTTTTTTTTTTTTTTGCGCCGCTTGGGGCAGCAAAAACCCTGGAGCCGGCCCTGTTTAGAAGTTTGGAAAGATTTCTCCCAGGGAAAACTTTAAGTTCTGGCTCTCAGATCTGCTCCCCAAACCGGTGAATTCCTGGCCAGCCTGTGCTGCCATCTAGTGGTGGGAAACGGCTCCAACTATGCCAGGGCTCAATGGCCAGTTGGTGACATCTTCTGTAAAGTTTTCAGAGTAGCAGCCGTGTTAGTCTGTATCCGCAAAAAGAAGAGGAGTACTTGTGGCACCTTAGAGACTAACACATTTATTTGAGCATAAGCTTTCGTGGGCTACAGCCCACTTCATCTTCTTCAAAGGGGCCTGTGGTTTTTGTGGGGCGGGAGGGGGAGGCACTTCAGGGCACTGAGGGCCTGATACACACGGAGGCTGGGCTCCTATGAAGACACTAACCCACCCTCTAGCAAAGAGGTCGAGGGCTGAACAGGCCTGGGGTCTAAATCCCTCCTCCCAAAGTGAAGAAAAGATGGTCAAGCCTTCTTCTCCCCCTGCCTTGGGGCCGGATGGGTGCTGGCGCTCCCCAGAGAGGAAAGGCCCCGGGCCCCATTCCCTGCCCCCCGAGCCAGCCAGTCCCCCGTCCTGGGACTAGGAGAGACCCAACTCCCCTCCCAGAGGTGGGGAGAGAACCCAGGAGTCTTGGCTCCCAGACCCCCTTGCTCTAACCACTGAGACCCGCAGCAAGCAGGGAGGGGGACATAGGCTAGAGGGCCCATCGCTCTGCCCCGATGTGGCGGGGGGGTTGGTGACAATGTCCCCACATCCCCGGGGTGCCCCCTGCTCAGCATGGGGTCCATGGGCCGTGACACAAGAGGACGTGGTTTGCTGGGGCTATTTTGATCGAGGATGTAGATGTTGCTGGCAGATGAGGGACACAGGCAGAAACGAGCCATCACCGGCTTCCTGTGGCTGCAGCCCCTGGCTCAGGGCCTCATTCAGGGCTCAGGGGAGCTGGGCACTGGGGTGTTTGTGGCAACGCTGAGGGGCCCTCCAGTGCCCCCATCATGGCGTCTGCTCTCACCGTCCTCTTCCTCAGTGAGTATCGGAGACAGCCAGGGTGTGTGCCCATGGAGAGGGGGGATCTGAGACCAGAGCATGTGCCCATGGGGGAGGGGATCTGAGACCAGGGTGTAGGATCCAGTTGCTCTAAGATCTGATCCCTAATGCGCCGTCTCCTCTCCAGGCTGCTGGCTGGCCGGGCAGAGCAGGGTGACGGGATGTGAGTATCTGTGGGGCTGGATAAACTTTAATGTTAAGGACAGAGGAGGGGAAAAGAGGCGCTGAGCCCTGAACCTTCACCCCAAACTCAGTTCAACCTCCTTGTATTGATGTGGGGGAGCTGAGATCAGAACCCAGCCCTGCCCCCACTGCAGTCAGGGGTGACTCCGGATTGACCCTGGGGGCTGAGATCAGAACCCGGCCCCCAGGTTCCCTGTGGATGCAGTGAGGTGTGTGTTACCCCTGGCGCTGTCCGTGGGGCTGGGCGCTAAGAGCAGGTGACAGACACACGGGGAGGGGTTTGTGTCTCCCCATCTCACCCCTGTTTGTGTGTGAACGCAGAACTCCCTGCACCCAGACCCTCCATCTCCATCAGCCCCAGCGGGGTGATCACCCTGGGGGCAGCCGTCACCATCCGCTGTCAGTGTCAGTGCGAGGCCAGGAGGTTATTTCTGTATAAAGATGGAATCGAAATCCGGGAGCTGGACGCTGCTGGGGACAGGGGTGAATTCACCATCCCCAGCGCCAGATGGGAAGACGGAGGGCTCTACAGCTGCTGATCTCGCTCCAGATCGGAGCCGCCCAACTGGTCGTATCCCAGTGACATCGTGCAGATCATTGTAGCAGGTGAGGGGCCTGGCTCGGCGTCCCCACTCCCAGCCGCACACCCAGCCAGACCCTCAGAGGGGCTCGGAGTTGAGGGGACACTCAGAGCCAGGCTCTGCCCTGACCCTGGTCCTAACAGAGGGGACACCTGGCCGGGGAGTGGGGATGAAGGAAGTGGGATGTTCTCCAGAGGCTGGAGATTTGGGGCCAAGGAAGGGCGGATCCCTGACCCCAGGAGATCCTGGGGTGTCACTTAACCTGCCTGTGCCTCCATTTCCCCTCGTATGAATCATCCTCCTGCACCTTGTGTCTGGTTAGATAGTCAGGGTTTGGCTTCAGAGCGGGGGCTTTTTCTTACTTCTGATCATCGTATCGTTCAGATTTCAGAACTAATAGATCTGATCCCCCCACATGTAGTATTTATTCATAGATTGGAAGAGGAAAAGAAGCTTTCCTGCTTTCTCAGCTCCCCGTCAGTATCGGAAATTTGAATGAACGTGTCATTGAACTGAACTAGCTGAATACACTGAACTGAAGAAAAGATTCTTTCTGTGCCTGCAGAAGAGGCTACTGCTGTCAAAAGCTGGTTTTACTATTTCAACAAACTCTGGTTCCAGGTGCTCAGCCAACGACTTCCACGAATTCAGCGGTTTGACGTCCATTAAACCTGGGCAGCAAACACGGACTAAACTACAGCAAATTTAGGCATTAACATGGGTTGTCAGAATTTCAAATTTACTCCCCAATAGTTTTATTTTTCAAAAAAACAAAACAAAACACTGCTTTTAATTTAAAATCAATTGAATTTGTTTTAAATTCCTTTTGTGGCTTTTTTAATCCCCAATAGTATTTTTTAAATAAACTTTTTTTAATGTAAATGAAAATAATCCAAATGAAATTTTGTAAAAAGGCTTTTTTGTTTTATTCACCCTGATTTTAGAAGAACTTCCACATTCAAGTTAATCATCGACTGCTCATATTCGGTTATAGGAGAGAAGGCAGCAAAATTCATCATATCGATAATTGGTTGAAAATTATTTACTCGATCTTAAAAGAGACTAACTAGAGGGTCGGACACTTGTTTGTTTATATAGGCCCAGTTTCCATCCCTGAACCAGTAACAATTGCACGGGATAATGCCCCAAACCCTACAGTTTATTGTCAAATCGACTGAGCCATTCCTCTTCAGTGCTTCTTGTTTTATACGTTTCAGATCAACAAAAACTTCCCCTTGGCAGTCGGTGCCCATGTGGCACTGCAGACAGAGGAGCTGAGCAGTACCCTTGTGACATCGACCATAACTCAGCAACGCACCCATCACACACTCATTCCACTAACCCTGATCTTAAATCCTCACCCTGCCACCTGCCTGGGTCATCTCTCCCCATTGAAACCAGCAGGTTGACTCATTTTAACCAATGGGGTTGAATTATGCAAATCACCTGGAGAGAATTTCCAGTGACTGGCTGAGTTAACTCTGATGTCACAAAGCGCCTCTGCCTACAGCACCAATTTAATGAGCGTGGTGCAGAAAATCAGGCTTTTCTGGTGCTGCTGTTTTCCAATTGTCACCAAAATCAAGAAGGTTCTTCCCACCGATGCTGAGAAATTTTGGAATAAAAAATTATCGTGTTACAGACAGACAAAGAAATGCCATTGAACTGAGCATTCGGCCTCGCTGCACTCAGCCAACAGGGACCTGAGTTTCCTCCCTGTTAACTCAGTGAGAACCCCAAGCTCAGCCCATCCGTGTGGAGACTCTCAGAGGCTGGGAGCTGAGTAAGGGAACAGACGGGCAGACGACAGCATCAGTCCCCATAGGAGATCATTCTGGGGGAGATCACCATCAGCACACGATTCCCGCCCCACCTCTTTGTGAGGGCCTCTTACAAGGACAGCTGGTGAACAGCCCCCCCCTCGTCAGGAAGATGAGCAGCAGAGAGAAATGGGACAAGAAAAGAGAAAAGAAAAGACAAGAGGAAGGGAGGTAAAGGCAAGCGAAAAAGGACAAATTCCAAAGGCCCCAGTGAATCATAGATTCCAAGGCCAGAAAGATCAACTCTGATCATCTCGTCCGACCTTCTGTATTACATGGGCCATGGAACGTCTCTCAAAATAATTCCTGTTTGAATTAGAGCAGATTTATTAGAAAAACATCCCATCTTGATTTTAAAAAGTCCAGTTGTCAAGGTTCCTTCCCCACTCTGAACTCTAGGGTACAGATGTGGGGACCAGCATGAGAACCTTTAAGCTTAACTACCAGCTTAGATCTGGTTTTGCTGCCACCACCCAAATTATTTATAGTATCAGAGGGGTAGCCGTGTTAGTCTGGATCCGTAAAAGCAGCAAAGAGTCCTGTGGCACCTTATAGACTAACAGACGTATTGGAGCATGAGCTTTCGTGGGTGAATACCCACTTCGTCGGATGATTTATGAGACATTTGGGAAACTCTGTCTACCTCCCCCCCAGAATATCTCCCTCCCAAGTACTATAACTCTTCCCTGGGTAGCCTTGAGAGACTTTTTCGCCAATTTTCTGGTGAACACCGATTCAAACCCTTGGATCTTAAAACAAGGAGAAATTAACCATTCCCCCTCCTTTCCCCCCACCAATTCCTGATGAGTCCAGATCCAACCCCCTTGGATCTTAAAACAAGGAACAATCAATCAGGTTCTTTAAAAGAAGGCTTTTAATTAAAGAAAGAAAGGTAAAAATTATTTCTGTAAAATCAGGATGGAAAATAACTTTACAGGGTAATCAGATTTAAAGAGCCCAGAGGAACTCCCTTTAGCCTTAGGTTCAAAGTTACAGCAAACCCTCTAGCAAAAGGAACATTTACAATTTGAGAAAAGAAAGCTAAACTAACATGCCTTGCCTGGCTGTTACTTACAAGTTTGAAATATGAGAGACTTGTTCAGAAGATTTGGAGAGCATGGATTGATGTCCGGTCCCTCTTAGTCCCAAGAGCGAACAACCCCCAAAACAAAGAGCACAAACAAATGCCTTCCCCCCTCAAGATTTGAAAGTATTTTGTCCCCTTATTGGTCTTTGGGTCAGGTGTCAGCCAGGTTACCTGAGCTTCTTAACCCTTTACAGGTAAAAGGATTTTGGTGTCTTTGGCCAGGAGGGATTTTATAGTATTGTACAGAGGAGGGTTGTTACCCTTCCCTTTATAGTTATGACACGCCCCCCCAAATCACAGATAGCATTGGACAGCCGGTTCCACACAGGCTGTGATTTCTTACTGGAGCTGTAGGAGAAAACAGAGTTAATAAGACACATGCACCTTTAGACATACTACTGATTATATAAAAACTAACCTTCTGTATTACATGGGCCATAGAACGTCTCTCAAAATAATTCCTGTTTGAATTAGAGCAGATTTATTAGAAAAACATCCCATCTTGATTTTAAAAAGTCCAGTTATAGAGGATCCATCACAACCCTGGGTAAATTGTTCCAAACCCTGTCAGTTAAAAATGTTCCCCTTCTTTCCAGTCTGAATTTGTCTAGTTTCAACTTGCAGCCATTGGATCTTCTCATCCCTGTGTCTGCTAAAGTGAAGAGCCCATTAGCAAATATTGTTCCCTTATGCTCATCCCTTAACCGTCTCTTTGTTAAGATAAATAGATTCAGCTCCTTGAATCTATCATTATCAGGAATGTTTTCTAATCCTTTAATCATTCTTGTGGCTCTTCTCTGAACCTTCTCCAATTTATTGGCATCCGTCTCAAATTGTGGACACCAGAACTCGACACAATATTCCAGTAATGTTCACACCAGTGCCAAATACACCTCTCCACTTCTAGCTGAGAGTCTGCTGTGTATGCATCCAAAGATCGCATTTGCCGTTTCGGCCACAGTGTCCCGCTGGGAGCTCCTGGTCAGCTGATTAGCAAACATGACCCCAAGTCTTTTTCAGGGTCTCTGCTTCCCAGGAGAGAGCCCCCCCCCCTGTACATATAGCCTAGATGTTTTTCCCTAGAGGTATAACTTTACATTTGGACGTAGTACAATGTATGTTGCTGTCTGTTACTTACCGTCCCCCAATCTGTCTTTCATCTGCAGGTTTTATCAGAGATGATTTTATATTTGCTTCCAAGTCACTGATCAAAATATTAAATCGTGTAGGGCCAAGAACCGATATCTGCAGGACCCTACTAGGAAGACACCTGTCCGATAATCATTCCTCATTTACAATTACATTTTGAGACCCATTAGTTACCCAGCTATTAAGGGGCAGATTCCTAGGTGGAACATTTTCCTGCCAACTTACCTTGTGTTTTCCAAGCCTAGCACTTGGCTGGCAATGTTTGGATCAGACTGAAATGTTCCAGCCCTCACTGAGAATCTTACCTTCTCCACAGGGGGTGTCGGCATTCTACAGAATCAAGCTGGAAAGGAGAAAACTCCCACAGAAGCTCCTCCTTAGCACTCAGGTGCGTGAACACAAATCCCCCAGGAGAGATGGCGAGAAGGAGGTTTGCTGCAGCAAGGCCACAGGGGTCTCCGAGGTTCCCCCTGCCCTGTCCCCCTGTACTGGATATCTGATGTCAAGGGAGCTCTGTGAGGTCACAGCCACCTCACCACCTTTGTCCAATAGGCTGAGATCCTGCCCAAGGCAGTGGCGTAGCCAGCTTCTAAGAGGAGGGGGAGCAAACCTAAAAAAAGTGCCCCCTTGGCTCCTCCTCTGGCCACGCCCCCCTTGGCTGGCTCCTCCTCTGGCCGCTCCGTGCCCCCCCCCTTGACTGGCTCCTCCGGCCGCACCACCCCTCCCCCGTCTTTCATGTGGGTCCCCACATCTGTACCCCAGAGTTCAGAGTTGGGAAGGAACCTTGACAGGATGTTTCCCCCAAATCACCCCACTTGCTCACTAGTGATTCTAGGGAACAAGCAGGCGAAACAGTAAAACAGCAGGATCTGTTCCTCCCCCCGCACACTTCATAGATTCAGAGATTTTTAGGCCTGACGTGGCCACCATTTGATCTCCTAAGCCCCTAATCTGTCCCTGCTCCCAGCCCCACACCCAGCCAGACCCTTGGTGAGTGTCCGCCCTGATGGGAGGTTCAGATCCAGGCTCCGCCCTGAGTCCTGGGTCCAGCAGGGGGGACACCTGGCCGGGAACCCAGAGAGGCAGCAGCTACTGGTGGGTGCTGTGTACTTCTCCGGGGGCAGATACTGGCTAGATGGGCCCATGGGGGGTCGGGGATTAGGAGGGGGGACACTGGACTGGGGGGGCCCATTAAATAGATAGACAGGTACAGAGGGGTGCTCTGTACTGTGAGGATGGGGCGCAGTGACTGTGCCGGGGCCTGTTTCATAGCCTGTCTCCTTCTCATTGCAGAGACCTACTGCCCCAAACCCTCCATCTCCCTGAGCCCCAGCCGGGGGTCATCCTGGGGCGGGGCTGTGACTGTCCGGTGTCAGGGTTGGCACCAGAACGTGAGGTTCCTTCTGTAAAACACTGAAAACCCAAACGTGCTGCAGGACACGGAGCCTGCTGGAGACATGGCTGAGTTTCCCATTTGCAACGTGAGTCAGAGAGACGCAGGGAGATACAGCTGCTGATATAGCACCAAATTGGACCCACTTGTCTGGTCAGAGCCCAGTGACCCTGTGGAGCTGCTGGTAGTAGGTGAGTGGCCCAGCTCGGCATCCCCGCTCCCAGCCCCACCCCCAGCCAGACCCTCAGGGGGTCTCGCCCTGGTGGGATGCTCAGAG
Organism: Actinemys pallida; assembly: GCA_023634205.1. NCBI lineage: Eukaryota > Metazoa > Chordata > Testudines > Emydidae > Actinemys > Actinemys pallida. The sequence goes on from JALMGD010000024.1 coordinate 1,229,301, forward strand.
CCAGGCTTGGAGAGGGGACGCCTGTGTGGGGAGTGGGGACAGAGTCACTGGGGGTTCCCCAGCCAGGGGAGAGCAGCAGCCACTAGAGATTCGGGGCTGAGTTTGGGGGAATCTCTGCCCCCAGGGGGAGCTGCAGAGCAGGGGGCCTTTCCCAGGGGGATGCTGCCTCCGCTCAGGGGATGCACAGAGGAGTCACGGTCCAGGGGCTTCCCAGCCAGCACTGTCCCCAGTGCTGAATTCACTTCCCACTAGCCTGGACAACTGTATACTCCTGAGGGAATTCTGCACCAAAAAATAAAAAATTCTGTACACAATATTTGAAAATTCTGCAAATTTTATTTGTCAAAATAACACAATATAATCCTGCCAGTTTCAATTATTTTGGTCATTTATTTCAAGATATCTGTCAGCGAGTGTGTCTGTAACAATAGAGACCAAAAAAATATTTTGGTTATTTAAAAGAAAAAAATACATTCCTCACTAGGCATGTTAACACAGAACTTTGAGTAATTCATTTAAATTACATGACAGAACTGTATTTCCTGCACCTGTCAGAAGCAGTGCAAAGACCTGGGGGAGTCAGGGGTAATGGAGGAGCTGAGGGAGAGGGAAGGAGTCTAGGAGTGAACCTGGAGGGTGTTGTTTGTGAGTGGGAGAAGAGTTTTATTGAGGGGGGGAGATTGTTAGGGACCTGGGAAGCCTCCCCCATGCAGACCCTGGCTGACCTCAAGCCTCTCCCATTCAGTCAGGGACATCAGCCCCTGTCCCTGCAACCCCCATCCCCATGTGTCCCTGCAGCCTCCTCCCCCATCCCCAGAATCAATGCTGTCACCCCACTAGTTCCTGAGCCCCAGTCTGTGACCCCCCCAACAGCCCTAGGGCCCCACTCTGCCCTACCCTGGCTCTGCGGCAGGTGCTGTGATGAACTTCTACTCCTGGGGGAATTCTGCAGCACTGGGCAGGCAGAGAATGTTTTCCCCACAGAAAATACATTCTGCCCGAAAAATAACAGGAGTACTTGTGGCACCTTAGAGACTAACAAATTTATTAGAGCATAAGCTTTCGTGGGCTACAACCCACTTCTTCGGATGCCCCAGAAGTGCTGCAGTTCCACCTTGTTCCCACCAGGGGCCGCTGTGGAGCCAGAACAGTCGGCTGTGTTCATCTCAGCTGCGTCGCTGACCAGGAGCTGCCGGAGGTAAACCCACGCCCCAACCCTGTGCCCCAATCCCCCGGCCTGGAGCCCCCCCAAACCTGGAGCCCCTTCCTGCACCCCAACCCCCTTATTCCCAGCCCCACCCCAGAACCTACACCCCCAGCCCAGAGACCTGACTCCCTCCTGCACCCCAGCTCCCTGCCCCAACCCTGAGACCCCCAGACTCCCCTCCTGCACCATCCTATCTCCCCCCAACCTCCCGTCTGTCCGTTTGCTAATCTAAGGGGAGTGTTGGCCCCTCACTGACACTCAGTGGGGTTTTTGGTTGGCCAGCTCCCCATGCTAAAGAGAGGTACTGAGCTGAGATTTCCCAGCACTTCAACCAAACACACTGTTTTAGGTCAAATATAAGACAGATTTATTAACTGCAGAAGGAGAGATTTTAAGTGGTTATAAGGAGCAGGTGCAGAGATCAGAGTTGGTTGCTTAAGAAATAAAAATATATTTGCAGTCTAAGTTCTACAAACGAAACAGGATTTGAATCAGGCAGTGTCTCCCCCTGACAGATGGGACAAGCAGGTTACAGATCCTCAATACACAGACTGGACTCCATCCCAGCCTGGGACCACCCTTCCCCGGTTCAGAGTCTTTGTCCTCCAGATGTTCCTCCAGGTGTGGAGTTGTGGGGAAAAGAAGCCCAGGGATTATGTCCCTTCCCCTCTTTCATATTTATTTCCCGCTTGCTGGAAAGATCTTTGCTGTGACCCAGGGATCAGCCAGTGCCCATTGGTCAAGCAATCTCCATTGTACACAGTCTCTGGGATAGTGGATTCTTTCCTTGAGGGGTGTTGATGAGCCATTAACACTGGCTGGCTGGTCCTTTGACGCAGGTAAAAGTTTGGCTGTGGGCATCTGCCAATCTCACAACATATTTCAGTAGCACACAAAGCAATGCTTCAGAACTTCCCATACAAGGATAACACATACAGTAAGTCCTCCTTTAATGTCATCCCTGTTAACGTTGTTTCGTTGTTACGTTGCTGATCAATTAGGGAATAGGCCTGTTTAAAGTTGCACAAGGCTCCCTTATAACATTGTTTGGCAGCCACCTGCTTTGTCCACGGCTTGCAGGAAGAGCAGCCTGTTGGATCGAGCTGGTGGGGGCTTGGAACCAGGGTGGGCTGTCAGCCCCCCATCAGTTCCCGCTCACCTAAGTTCCCTGTGTGGCAGCCCCCAGCAGGCTACCACTTGCCGGGCGGTTCAGTTGCCCCTCCCCTCATTGCCATGTGCTGCTCCTGCCCTCGCCTTGGAGCTGCTCCCGGGAGCCTCCTACTTGCTGTGCGGGGGGAGGGGTGCTAATGTCAGGGTGTCCCCCTCCCCCCTGATCCTTTATCCCATCTCCACAGAGCAGGGAGGGGACACAACAGGGTTCAGGACGGAGGGAGCTCGCTGTCAGCAGCTGCTGTCTCAACATGCTGGTCTCTCTCTTACACACACGGTGTGTGTGTCTCTCTCTCTTCCATGCTGTGTCTCCTCCTTCTATTTGCAGGGCTGGCTTTAGGAAGAGCGGGGCCCGATTCCTGGGGCAAGCCCTGCCCCCAGGAATCGAGGGGTCCGGCCCGGAGCTGCTCGGCGGCCGGAGCCAAGCCGAGCCACGGGGGCCGGGCCGGGGGGCCGGGGCCGCGCCGTGCTGCGGGGGCCGGGCCGGGTTGGACCCGAGCCGCACCACGCTGCAGGGGCTGGGCTGGGCCGGACCCGAGCCGCGGAGGCCAGGCTGGACCCGAGCCATGCCGCGCCGTGGGGATCGGGCCGGACCTGAGCCGCACCGCGCCACAGGGGCCGGGCCGGACCTGAGCCGCACCGCGCTGCTCTGGCTGGGCCGGACCCGAGCCGCGGGGGCCAGGCCCAAGCCAAGCCGGACCCGAGCCGCGGGGGCCGGGCCGGACACAAGCCGAGGGGGCCGGGCCGGACCCGAGCCATGCCGCGGGGGCCGGGCTGGAGCCAAGCCGGGCCGGAGCTGCTGGGGCTGGCGCGCTTGGCCGGAACCGGGGCTGGACTGGGCCGTGCCTCCCCGGAGCCCTTCTCGCGCCCCCCGCCACCCCAGCTTACCTGGTGCTGCCTGCCCGCCCCTGCTTCTTTTCAGACTTCCCGCGAACCTCTGATTCGCGGGAAGCAGGGGCAGGGGAGGAGCAGGGGGCGGAGCATTCAGGGGAGGGGAGGAGGGGGAAGTGAGCTGGGGCGGGGTGGAGAGCTGCGGCGCGGGGCCCTCTTAGTGCGGGGCCCAAATCGGCTGAATCGGCCTAAAGCCGGCCCTGTCTATTTGTGCTGCTTTGTACAGTGTGAGGGCTCAGCTGAGTGTGAGTTCATTTAGCAGTAAGGGATCTCCTGGGAAATATCACACCCTCTGTCTCCACCACCTCAACCAAGTTTCACAATCATTATTGCTGTGTACAATATTTATTTTTTTTTACACTTATACTGTGTATATATGTGTGTGTGTGTTCATGTGTGTGTGTATCTAAAATATAGTCTTTTCTCTGGCGAAAAACATTTCCCTGGAACCTCACATCCCCTATTTACATTAATTCTTATGGGGAAATTGGATTAGCTTAACATGGTTTTGCTTAAAGTCGCATTTTTCAGGAACAGAACTACCACATTAAACGACGAGTTACTGTAGAATACAACAGGACATGAATGTTCAACAGATCAAGATTTTTAAAATGATGCATCACAAGGCAACTTTGTACCCAACTGATCATAATTCTATCATAGTGGTGAATACAGGGGCCCCATAGTGCTACTTTGAGGTGCAGATTATTACCCTGTGGTAACACTGGGGAGCGGCCAGGGCCTGGGCAGGAGGCCTGGGACATGTGAGGAACAGATTGTGAACTTCCAGTCCCATGCAGAGATGGCTGTTTGTGGTGTCCCCGTGCCCACAGGGCAGGTGATTTGTTTCCTTTAACCTTCTCCATTTTTACTTATTTTTTATGAGTTGCTGTTTAATAAATTGTACGTGCTCTGAACTCTATGTAATGATCAGCGGATCAGGGAAGCATCCGGTGCAAAGAGAGTGCCCTGGAACGGGGACACCCTCGCCTCTGTCCTAAGTAACCATGACAGGACTGGGGGTCGAGCCCCCAGGGATCCAGGGCCCAGCCTTGCCAGGGTTACGAGGACTCTGCCACATGGGAGGGAGGAAGGGGAGCCCTCAATGTCAGGCAGGCCTCTGGGTAAAGGGAGTGGGAGCAAGGACTCAGATCCTTTTACTAGCCAATCCCACGGGGGCGTGTATAAGCCAGGAAAGTTCCCCACAATAGCGGGACTTAGGGTTACCATACGTCCTCTTTTTCCTGGACATGTCTGGCTTTTCGGCACTCAAACCCCCATCCGGGGGGAATTGCCAAAAAGCCGAACATGTCCGGGAAAATGCCGGCCAGGCACTTCCCCTCCTGCGGCGGCTCTGCTCCTCCCCTGACTCTTCGGCTCTGTTTAAGAGACGAGCTGCCCGAGCGCTATGGGCTTCAGGCAGCCCCCTTGCCTCCGGACCCCAGCCGCCGGCCGGGCACTTCCCCTCCCGGGCTCCGGCGGCGCAGGGTCCGGAGGCATGGGGGCTGCCCGAAGCCGGTAGCGCTGGGGCAGCTCGGCTCTTAAACAGAGCTGAAGAGTCAGGGGAGGAGCAGAGCCTCCGGCCGCAGCGGCTCTGCTCCTCCCCTGACTCTTCGGCTTTGTTTAAGAGCCGAGCGCTACGGGCTTTGGGCAGCCCCCATGCCTCCGGACCCTGCGCCGCCGGAGCCCGGGAGGGGAAGTGCCCGGCTGGGGGCGCAGGGTCCGGAGGCATAGGGGCTGCCCGAAGCCCAAGTGCTACCAGCTTCACGGTTTGCCGGGCAGCCTCCAGACCCTGTGCCCCCGGCTGGGCACTTCCCCTCCCGGGCTCCAGCTGCGCTGGGGAAGCGCCGGCCGGGGGCGCAGGGTCTGGGGGCTGCCCGGCAAACCGTGAAGCCGGTAGCGCTCGGGCAGCCCTTTCCGCGTGGCTGGGAGTGGGAGGGAGGAGGGGGCAGAGTTAGGGCAGGGAAGGGGCGGAGTTGGGGCGGGGCTGGGGGGTGGGGAAATGGGCGGGGCCAGGGCCCGTGGAGGGTCCTCTTTTTTTATTTGTTAGATATGGTAACCCTAGCGGGACTAGGAGTGGGGTCAGCAGCCGCCCTGCCCGTCCATCCGGAGAGTGAAATTAACCGGTTCCTCCCCCCAAAGCCCAGCTGTTCTGGAAACAAGCGGCTCTGCTCCGGTGACTCCCGAAGGAACGAGACTTGGAGCCGGTCTGACTCTGGCTGTTGGCCACAGTCGCTCAGCCCCCGTTTCAATAGACAGGCCGGGTTTGATTCCTTCTCCGGGGGTTTAACCCAAAAGCTTTGCCTTTGAACGGCTGCTGCTGGGGGTTTGCCCAGGAGCCAAGTAGAACCAGGGGCTCAGTTTGAAACGAACCCCGGGCCCCGGCCTGTGTAACGCTGGCGAGGGAGAGAGTTTCCAACCCCCCTGAGCCCTCTGGGCCTGTGAGACCCTCTGCAAAGAGCAGCCGGGATAGAGAAGTTTGGGGGGGGGACAGGCCAAGGGTGAGGGGTGAAGGGAATAGAGGGGAGATGGGCTAAGATCAGGGAGGGAGTGGGGAACAGGAATTTGAGAGGAGACAGAAAGGGGGCAGGTGGGTGGGTGCTGGAGGGGCAACGGGATGGGCGTTTGAGGGGAGACAGGAGAGCGGGAGGAGGTGGAAGGGGAATGGGGGCGAGTGGGATGGGGGGATGGGGATGGGCTCCCCCCTCACAGACTAGGGGTCGGCGGCTGGGGTGTGTGTGGAGGGATTTGTTTTCCAGCCAAAACTCCAGCTAAGCTGGGGCACCTCTACCTGGCTGGTGGGGGGAGGGAGGGGGCGCAGGGTCAGGCATGGGGAAGATTCACCTTGAAATGCTCACAGTGGGGGAAGCCAGGTGCCCCCCAACTGTGGAGGGAACTTCCATTCTCCCCGCTTCCCCCCAACTCCCCTGCCCCTCTCAGCACCTACCCCTTAGCCCCCACCCGGCAATGTTCCCCCACATTCTCCCAACCCCCTGTATTCCCCTGCCCCCCACACTGGCCCCCTCCCAGCCCAGGTAGGCACCATTTCCCTGAGGACAACCTGGTGCCAAGCCCACTGGGAGATGGCGGCCTTCTTAAGTGAGGGCGGGGGATGGGCATTTGAGGGGAAACAGGGCAGTGGACGGGGGTGTGAGGAGGGAGGGGCTGCGGTGGGGGGAGGGTGTGCGGGGGGCAGGCTCGGAGGGATTCGAAGGGGGATATAACAGGGGGCAGGATGGGAGACGGGGAGCAAGCAGCGGTGGTAGGTGACTCTGCTAGGCAGTGAATCTGCTCCTGCTCCGTGGGGCTGAGAGTAGCTATGGGGAGAGGCTCCTGGGGGCGGCTGGCGAGCAGTGGGATGGGGGAGTTAAGTCTCATTGGGACCATCTGGCCGGGCTCCTGCACCATCTTCTAATACTGCCCCCGAGTCACAGTGCCCCCGGCGTTACCCAGCGCTGTGTGCGAACGGACAGCGCGACCATCACACCCGGGTCCTGGCTCCCAGCCCCCTGCTCTAACCACTAGACCCCACTCCCCTCCCAGAGCCGGGAATGGAGCCCCCTGACCCCCAGCTTTCTTTTGCCCTCTAGCCAATGGCGTATAAACAAAGCCTGTGTCACGTCCCTCTCTAGGGCCTGGCCACATAACCACTGACAGTGTCTCCTCCAGCTCGGGGGCAGGGTCTCTGCAGGGGCATTAGAAGGTCCCTGGGTCTCTCCCGGCTGGTGACCCGTTGGGGGCTCAGGATGGAATTTCTCTTTCACTAATTTTCTTTTGAACCTGGTTGATTTAATTCACACACTGAGAAAAGCCCCTTAGAACCAGGCGTTACAGTGTAAACCCGTCATCTCCGCTCAGCTATGGCGCAAGGGGCAGCAAACCCAGGTGTCCTCCATTGCGCCCGCTCCTCACACGGTGCCACGGCTCGTGTCGCAGGTGGGCAGGTTGGCAGAGTTACAGGGAAGGCTGCAGAGTCAAACTCTCCAGCACCAGAAAACGCCACAGTTACGGTTTTCTTAATGACCTTAACTCTGCCCCCTCATGCAGGTTCATTACAACGCCAGCCTTTAATTGCATGATCATGTATTAATTTTACCTACATGGTTCACGAGCTGGGCTTGAACCCAGAATGAAAAGGGGATGGAATTTTCATGGAAATCGTGGTCAGCGGAAGATTGAAGACCAGACCCCATGGTCACCTGGCTCTCAGCCTGATGCACCTTCCTCAAGGCTGCAGGGTACATTGAGGTGACCTGTCCCCGCTCTCCAGAGAGACCCAGACAAGCTGTGAGCTGCATGATGCTTGGCCAGGCTGACAGTCCCCGGATTTCTTGGGTTTTGCAAAGCCCTCTGCTTACTTTGACCGCACTAGATTTCGCCTGCAGATTAGAGACAAGGTGTGATGGACGCAGGAAGACACAAGACAGCGTCGACTTCCTGTAGGTGGAGCCACCAGCTGAGTTCCTTATTTGGGGTCGGTGGAGCTGGGCACTGGGGTGTTGGAGGCAGCACTGAGGGCCCCTCACTGCCCCCATTATGGTGTCTGCTCTCATGATCCTCTTCTTCGGTGAGTATCGGAGACAGCCAGGGCCTGTGCCCATTGGGGGGATTTGAGATGAGGGTGTGTGCCCACTGAGGGGAGGCGGGATCTGAGACCCGGGTGTGTGCCCATGGGGTGTGCATGGGGGGGGGGGCGGGATCTGAGACTAGGGTGTAGGATCCAGTTTCTCTGATCTGAGTCGCTCTGGTATCTGGTCCCTAATGAGCTGTCTCCTTTCCAGGCTGCTGGCTGGCCGGGCAGAGCGGGGTGTCCGGACGTGAGTATCTGTGGGGCTGGGGAAACTTTAGTGTTCAGGACGGAGAGGTGGGGGAAAGTGATTTCCAGCCTGTTCACACCCTGAACCTGCAATCTCCACGGCAGCCCCACGGGCAGGGGCTTAGCACCCTCTTCACCCCTGACCCCTTCGCCCTGGGTCCTGCCCCCAGGGAGCACAGGACTGCACTGTCCCCTAGGCACCCTCCCCTGCTGAGCCACCGCTCTGGCCGGGGTCCCTGAGGCCCCTGCAGTCAGGTTCCCTGGGCCCTGGGGCACAATGCAGCCTTAGGGCTTAACCCCTTCCTGCCCGCGCGCTAGCTGGGGGACAGGAGGCGACTGGGTTATGTGGGTGGCCAGCAGCAGCCTGGGGGTGTTCGCTGCCTTTCCACACTGTGGGGGCAGGAAGGGACAAGCTGCTTCCATCCCTGGGGGAGAGGGGGAGAGATGAGCTCTGCAAAGACACGGGCCAGGTCATCCCTTCCCCCCCCAGCTCCTCCCCGGTGGCTGGAAGCAGCTCCCAGACTCTTCCCTCCTGCACAGGGCCGAAAGGCTGCTGCTGGCCACATTCTGGAGAGAATCCTGGCAGAAATCTGTGGGGGGGTGAGGGCATGTGACCCTGTGACTCTCCCTCCTCCCCATGTGTTGCCTCGGGAAAACACGGCGCCCTGTACTGGGAGAGGTGGGTCCATCCGCAGGGGCCCAGCCAGATATGGAGGGCAGGGAATGCTGGACAGGGAGGTTCAGCAGCAATTCAGCGGTGGGTCCTTTGGTCCAAGAGGGACTGAGGGACCCGCCACCGAATTGCTGCCGAAGACCGGGAGGTGCCGCCTCTTCCCATTGGCCGCCCCAAGCACCTGCTTCGTTCGCTGGTGCTTGGAGCCGGCCGTGTGTGTGTGTGTGTGTGTGTGTGTGTAACCTCTCCCTGTAGGGGGGGACTAAGAATGTGTGTGTCACCCCTCCCCATCTGAACCCTAAAGCCTCACAGATAAGAAGGTAAATAAAAAGAATGCAGCTACGCAGTATTTCTTTTTAACAGGGGCTCCGTAAACTTTTCAGTTAATTTGAATGTTTGTACTGCGTAGTTCAGACTGATTGCCATTGAATTCGCTTGAATACAAGTAATTTTACCAGGTGTCCCACATTGAGCATAGGGAAATATGGTCACCCTACTGGTGGGCTGAGATCAGAACCCAGCCCGGCCCCCAGTGCAGTCAGGGGGTGACTCTGGATTGACCCCGGCGGGCTGAGATCAGAATCCAGCCCACAGGTTCCCTGTGGATGCAGTGAGGTGTCTGTTAGCCCTGGCGCTGTCCCTGGGGCTGGGTGGTAAAGGCAGGTTACAGACACCCGGGGAGGGGTTTGTGTCTCCCCATCTCACTCCTGTTTGTGTGTGAACGCAGAGCTCCCTGCGCCCAGACCCTCCATCTCCGTCAGCCCCAGCGGGGTGATCGCCCCGGGGCGAGCTGTCACCATCCGCTGTCAGTGTCGGTGCGAGGCCAGGAGGTTATTTCTGTATAAAGGTAGAGTCCAGATCCGGGAGCTGGATGCTGCTGGGGACGGGGGTGAATTGACCATCCCCAGCGCCAGACAGGAAGACAGAGGGTTCTACAGCTGCCGATCTCGCTCCAGATCAGAGCCGCCCGACTGGTCCTATCCCAGTGATTACATGGAGATCATTGTAGCAGGTGAGGGACCAGTCTCAGTGTCTCTGCTCCCAGCCCCACACCCAGCCAGACAATCATGGGGGTCTCTGGGCAGGTGGGACACTCCTTGAGGTGTCACTTAACCTGCCTGTGCCTCCATTTCCCCTTGTACGAATGGGGGATAATCGTCCGTCCTGCACCTTGTGTCTGGTTAGATCGTCAGGACTTGGCTTTAGGGTCGGGGCTTTTTCTCCCTGTGTCTGTGCAGCACCCAGCACCTCTGACTCCCAGCCCCCTCCCGATCTAACCACTAGACCCCACTCCTCTCCCAGGGCCAGGGATAGAACCCAGGAGTCCTGGCTCCCAGGCTGTGGGGCCCCATTAAGTAGCTAGACAGGTGCAGAGGGGTGCTCTGGATTTTAGAGTTTCGGGGGTAGCTGCCAGGAATCTCTGGGATCTCGGAGAGGTTCCTCTGGCTGGGTTTTCTCCCAGTGGCCCCGTCTCTGGGACCGTGCGGTGAGCATGGGGCGCAGTGACTGTGCCGGGGTCTGTCTCACGGCCTGTCTCCTTCTCACTACAGATACCTACTATCCCAAACCCTCCATCTCCCTGCGCCCCAGTGGGGTGGTCGCCCTGGGGGGAACTGTGACCGTCCAGTGTCGGGGTCGGCACCAGAACATGAGGTTCCTTCTGTACAAAGATGGAAACCCGAATGCGCTGCAGGACGTGGAGCCGGCTGGGGACCTGGCTGAGTTTCCCATTCGCAACATGAGCTGGAGAGATGCAGGGAGCTACAGCTGCTATTATCGCTCCAAAATGTACCAGTTCATCTGGTCGCATCCCAGCGACCCTGTGAAGCTGGTGGTAGCAGGTGAGTGGCCTGGCTCAGTATCCCCGCTCCCAGCCCCACACCCAGCCAGACCCTCAGAGTGCAGGGCCCCCCTGAATCAATGGGGCTGGCGCTCAGAACTCCTCCGGGGAGCAGAGCCAGCTCCTCTGGCTGCGGGGGGCACACAAAGTGCCCCTCCAAAAGCAGCCACATTTTTATTCCTGTACATTTTATTCCTTTATCAGGGGGTCTCTGCCCTGAGCCCTGGGCCCAGCAGAGGGGACGCCCGGGTAGGGGGCAGGGACAGAATCACTGGTGGGTTCCCAAGCAAGGGGCAGCAGCAGCTGCTGGAGGTTCAAGGCCGAGGGAGGCGGGAACCCTGCCCATGTGGGAGCTTCAGACCAGAGGCCTTTACCAGGGGGATGCTCCCCGGGCTGCCCCAGTTCTGGGGACGCACAGAGGAATCAGGGCCCAGGGGCTGCCCAGCCGGCCCCGCCCCCAGCCTGTGACTGCATTCCAGGGCTGGCTGTGTGATGCTCACCGGGGCTGCGGGCTGTCGGGTTAAAGAGCAGTGGGAGCCGCACACGTTGGCTGCTCACAAGCAGCCTGGAAACAACAGCTGTGGGGAGACCCCCAAGGATTCCCGGGCAGCAGAAGTGGGGGGAGGTCAAGCCTGGGGCGGGATTTTTTGTGGTGGGGAGAGAAAGAAAACAGCCAGGGACAGCAGCCAGCAGCTCCTCCCCCCGCCCCCAGCGCTCCTGGTGGAAACTGCTCAGGCAGAGAGACGCCAGCAGCCAGCGAGGTAGCAACCCGCACCAGGGCCGCCCAGAGGATTCAAGGGGCCTGGGGTCTTCGGCGGTGGGTCTTGGGGCGGAAGGACCCCCCACTGCTGCCGAAGACCTGGAGGGGAAGAAGCTCCGGGTGCCCGGGCCCTGCGAGAGTTTTCCGGGGCCCCCGGAGTGAGTGAAGGACCCCGCTCCAGGGGCCCCGAAAAACTCTCGTGGGGGCCCCTGCGGGGCCTGGGGCAAATTGCCCCACTTGCCACCCCCTCTGGGCGGCCCTGACCCGCACCAGAAATGAAGGGACCCAGCGAGCGGGGAGCCAGTGGAAAGGGACCCGGTGGCCGAGCTGTGTCATCGAAGGGCACCAGGCAGGGAGCTGGCAGGGAGAAAGTCCCATTGAGAAGGGACAGAGATGGCAGGAACAGGGGGAAGCAGACAGAGGAAAGACAGAGGCATGAGGGGGGAAGTTAAAGGAAGAACCGGGCAGTGAAACATGAAGAAAAAAAGAGTCTCTAAGTACCTAAGAAATTGATAGAAAACCACAAGAGAAGTAAAGCACGAATGAAACATGAGAGAAACCAGCTGTGAGCAAAGAAACAGGCTGAAGAAATGAGGAGGAAGTGAGCTGTAGCGAAAGTAAAGCAAATAGCACAGACAAAATGTCTGCCCAGCACCTTCAGGTGCAGCGACAGGAAGAGAAAAATTGCCAGAAAGCAAATGGACTCTAAAAAAAGCAGCGGAGGGACAGTTGTTCGATTGAGAAGCCGACCCATCGCCTGGAGAAATAGCTGCAGGTATCTGAGCTGGAACTCAGAGCAGCAAACAGAGACGGCACAAGGGGAGGGCTCAAGATACAACAAACCAGCCTAAGAACAGAGAAGCCGCGAAGGGACCGTAGAGCGGTGGGGTTGTGGCCTAGTGCCTTGGACGTTCTAACTCCAGATCCTGGTGCTCCATGAATGTAAATTGTTGCCCATGAAGTGGGTTTAATTCAGCCAGTGGTAACTGGTCGGAGCCCAGTGACCTCGTGGAACTGGTGGTATCAGGTGAAGGTCCCAACTCCATGTCACCACTCCCAGCCTCACACCGAGCTGGACCCTCAGGAGGTCTTGGCCCCTTTGGGACGCTCAGAGCCAGGCAGAGTAGAGGCCCAGATGGGGGTATGGAGTGGGGACGGAGTCACTGGGGGGTTCCCCAGACAGGGGGCAGCAGCAGCCGCTGGAGTTTCAGGGCCGATGGCTGGGTGCTCGGTTCCCTCCCTCCCCCATCCCAGCAGACACTTGTTTTCATCCCACAGAGGGAACCAACCCAGCTGGGCCCCAGCAGCCAGATCCCCCCACAACGGAGCCAGAGGGAGAAGGTGAGTGGGAGAAATGGAACAGTTCATCCCCCAGAGGACAGGGCTCCCCGCTCAGACGCCCACGGGGCCATTCCGGCCGTTTGGAGGGGGATGGTCCCTGCAGACAGAACTGATGGGTTCAATTCTTCTATATAGAGGGTGATGGATAGATCCATGGGGACAGATGGCCATGGGTCCGTGGGAATATGGCTCCTTGGGAACATAAGGCATTGGACAGATTGGAGCACGTCTGGTTAGTGCTAGAAAGATGGGCTAAGACCTTGTCTACGAGTAAACTGGACCCGAAATGACGAATCCCGTGTGGTTCCCAACCCCCGCTGGTGATCTCAGAGCGAGTCTGGGCTGTCGGAATTAGCTCCTCCTGGTTTGATACAGCCCCGTTTGGCAGACAAGCTCCCCTGTAGCTCTATAGACACAGGGATGTTCCTCCTCCGAAATAGGGACAGCCGCGCCCAGACCTGCTCCGCAGTGACTCCAGGTGTGAATGGCGCCTGACTGGGGCAGGGACCGTCTCTGTGTACACGGGGGAGCTGGCCCAGGACAGGGGCTCCTGGTAATTAATACTAGTCAGTAATGATTTTGGTTCCGGTTTCCGTGGAGCCAGGCAGGGGCTGTATCTGCGCTCAGGGTCTTGCTGGACCGATCCTCCCCGTTCTGGGATCGCGGGGACACTGAGCCGGCCCGAATCCCTGGGTCCCGTCCTCTCCCCAGGGACGCCGGCTCAGCCCGGGGAAGAGCTGCCATTGCCAGTTGGGGGGAGGAGAGGTTCCCTGTATAACTAACCACAAACACCAGGACTCCAGCTTTCTCACCTCCACGCCCCACCCCTGACAGACGCTGGTTCTATTCCTGCAGGAGGAACTGAGCCAGGAACGACGCCGGCTCCCACCCACTCAGGCAGCGTGGGGCCAGGTACTGGGGCAGGAAATTGGCATCAACTCCCCCAGAAACAATTTTGTGCTGCCCAAGGAGCCACCCCCGGGGAGAGCCACTAAGGGCTGGCTGGGTGTAATGGGGCAGATCCCCACAGCGAATGCCCCACCTGAAACATCCCCACACACTCATTTCATAGGCTGGGAAGTGTTACTGGACAGATGCCAGATTGGCTTTGTGGGGGCAGCGCCTCGGAGAGCTTCCCCACAACGCACAGCCCCACCAAGTGGATCCCACAAATCGGGGTGTGTGGTGCCCAAGGGCACCACAAAGCCTCCCGTGTGGGGCACAGCTCGGTGCGTATCTCCCTGGGAGAACGGTGCCAGGCCCGGAGAGCTGGGCATAACATCCCTGTGTATCCCGTCTTTCTGCCTGAGTCTGCAGACAGCCCGGGCGAATGGCTCAGAAGCAGGGCTCCCCTTACGCTGGAGTGCTGCCCAGGGGGGCATTTACCCTAGAACCTATCAATCCAGACAGAGATGGTGTTAACACTTGAACCCACAGATTCACAGAGACACATTGTTGATGTTGACTCTGGAACCTAATGATGGCTGTTGTGATGACAGCACCGTTACGTCTTCCACTGCTGATCACTTCAGCAGGGCATGGTTCTCCCAATGATCTCAAAGGGCCCTCCCCGGCCAGAAGCCCCCTCCCATTGCCATCCCCCCACCCATATGATTCCTACGCAGAAGTGAGCTGAAGCTGCTGAGAAATTCCCAGGACAGGGGCAGGACCCGAGGGTGGGGGTGCTGCAGGATCCGGGCCCAGCTGGCTTCACAGGCATGGGGCCTGAGGTACACCCCCCCACACACCCTGCCCCCACCCCAGTACAGCCCTCTGCCATTGGGAGTCAACTCCCTGACCACTATTACCCAGAATCCCCTCTGCTCCTGCCCCCCACTAGCCCCATAGAATGTTCTGCTGTGGGTCCCTGGGTCCTCGAGGGAGAGGGGCTGGGGCAGCAGGTAACGAACCAGCCACTCACAGCGCTCACAGCCTGGTGCTGCTTCCCAGGTGGAGTGGAACCAAGCGCAGCACCGGGTCTGACCCGCACCATCATCGCCAGGGTGAGCACGGCAGCCGCTGTCCTCCTCCTCCTCCTGGCCTTCGTCTGCTACAGAAGAACCCGAGGAAGTGAGTGCCCCGCCCAGCGAGGGAAGGGTTAAACCCGCTGCTAAGCCGGGCTGGGAAGGGGTCACGGCTTGGATGGGAAATGGGGAAGGAAACCCAGGGGGTGGGGCAGGAGGCCCAGCAGGGGGCGCTCTCCCCTGGCAGTCAGGGCTGGCCCCAAAGCTCATGGGCTGCATGAGAGGACCCTGTGGTTGGGGTCTCAGCAGTGGGTGCTGTGCTGCTGGGGGTGGGGACCTGTCTCTAGGGTATTCATGTTCAGCAGCTGGAGGGCTCAGGGCTCCCCCTGGCAGAGCGGGGGCGGGGAGATTCTGTCCTGGGCCCTCCTTCCCGGCTGCCCTATAGGGCTGAGGGGCAGGGCTGGTACATAGGATCCGGGTCGACTCATGGACGATTCTGCTTCGTGTCTCTGCAGGGAAAGGACCAGCCCCGACACAGAGCAGGTGAGACCCCCAGCTCCGCTCCCCAACCCCGATCTACCTGCCCCAGGACACAGGACTCCTGGGTTCTCTCCCTGGGTTGGGAGGGGAGTGGGGTCCAATGGTTAGACTGGGGGGTGGCTGGGTTCTCTCCCCGGCTCAGGGAGGGGAGTGGGGTCTACTGGTTAGATCAGGGGGGCTAGGAGCCAGGACTCCTGGGTTCTGTTACTATCTCTCTCTTTCTCCCCATAGGGAGTTCGAGGCTGCAGCCACAGTCTGTAAGTCACACATGAGGGGGCCGCCATGGAGCAGGGGGGAGAGGAGGGTGTCCCCTGGCAGGTGCCATGTCCTGTGGGGGGGGATGCTGATGTGGGGTGCAGACCTGACTCACTGTGTGCCTTTGGGGGTGCCTCGCCCCGCTCTGTGCCTCAGTTTCCCCTGCTGCACAATGGGGCTAGTGACCCTGCCCCACCCCAGTGCGCTGGGGGGCAGGCGGGCCAGTCTGCGAAGCACTGAGATGGGGGGTGGGGGGCTGGGCCTGGGACCCTGATCTGGGCCCAGCCCCTCACTGCGGGGGTGTCTCTATTCCACAGACACCCTTGTGGGTGAACAGAAGCAGCTGGATGTCCTGGTAAGTGCCCCCCACTCCTCGACCGCCCCCCAACACCAATGCACCATCCAACCTCCTCTCCCCCACACCCCGACCACCTGGCACTACACAGGTCCCACTAGAGCCATGTTCTGATGCAACATCTCTCCAGAGCCCCCTGCTGGACAGGACAGAGCATGTCAGAGCAATTGTGCATGGGGGTGGGAGGGGCTGTGGGGGGCATCTCTGCCCCCTGGTGGCTGGGATCAGAACTATCTGGTGTGTGTGGGTGTGGGTGTTAGCACATGTGCACACCCACACCGGAGTCTCTCTCCCCTGCCAGTCCCAGGAGCCCGACCCCAGCACTGACGGACTCACCTACGCTGAGCTGGACGGCCAGGTGCTGCAGGCCAAGTGGGGGGGCCCAGCCCCTGGCCCCAAGCCTGTCCTGTACGCCACCATCAATGTGAGCAGGGGGCCCGATGGGCAGAGCCCCCGGGGTGCAGGGGCGCCCCCCACCCACCCCCATAGCGTGAACCCAGGGGAAATCATCGGAGAGATGGGGCAGGGAGCGTTGGCCACAAGGGGGTGACAGAGTAATTCCCCCCCCAGAGAATGGGCTCGGCTTATAGCCCCCCCGTAGCCCTCCCTCCAGCTGGCGGGGGGGGGGTCAGCACTGGGAGGGGGAGGGGACACGCCGATGCGGCTGTTTGTGTTATTTTGCATCCTGTTAATCTCCAGATTTGTAATAAACACAGAACCACAAACCAGCCTGTGACGTTCCCCTGGTGTTATCCGGCCGGTGATCTGCTCGGTCACTCCAGCCCTCGACACTGGGAGCCAGCCTCCCCCTGCTCCGCTGTGAGACCCCCACTCCCGGGCTGTTCCCCCACAGCCTCTGATGTGGGAGCTGCTCCCAGCTCTGGGAGTGAGCACTTTGGCCACAGGGCCGGCTCTAGGCACCAGCAAAACAAGCTGGTGCTTGGGGCGGCACATTTTTAGGGGCGGCATGGCCGGCGCCAGAATGCCGCCCCTAAAAATGTGCCCCGGCCGCCCTAGCTCACCTCCGCTGCCGCTCGCGCGCCGCTACTCGCCCTCCCTCCCAGGCTCTCAAACCTGGGAGGGAGGGGGAGACTCCGAGTGGCCGCGGCGCGAGCGCCGCTTCTCCCCCTCCCTCCTAGGCTTGAGAGCCTGGGGGAGGAGGCACGGAAGGGGCGGAGTTGAGGCAGGGCTGGGGGTGGGGTAATTAAAAAACGGGGGCGGGGGGCGGCCAAAATTGTTTTTGCTTTGGGTGGCAAAAATCCTAGAGCCGGCCCTGTTTGGGCAGCCGCTGCTTGGACTGTGCAACCGACTGACACTAGCCGATATCTCCGGTCCCAGACACCCCCCTAGGAACCTCCGTCTGGCTGCAAGCTTCTCTGAGTGTCGGGGGGCTCACGTGGCTCAGGCCTGACGGCTTGGTGAACCGATGTGCGCCGGGTGTTACTAGCCCCCCCGTCCTCCTCCCTTCCCCGGTGTCTCCCCTCACCTGCCCTGGGGGAGCCTTCAGCCTCCGCGCGCTCACACTCCACTGCGCGGCTGCTGCTGGCCCCTCAGGAGCAGGCTGAGCTGCTGGTGCTGGAGCCAGGGTCGCCCATCTCCTGCTCTGGGCAGGCTGGGGGCTCTCCAGGGGCCAGGCAGGGGGACGGCCCCTGCTGGGCCCTGGGGCTGGGCTCCTGGCTCGTCTGCTTCCTGGAGAGGAAGCCCCAGAGCCGCCGTGCCCAGCTCCGCCCTGTCCTGGGTCCCTCCCGCATAGCTGCACCCTGGGCCACCTCCATGTTGGCCCAGAAGGTGCCTCAGGGCCTGCTCTGGGAGCTGGTCTCTCCCTCCTGCAGATCGCCAGGCACTTCCCCCTCTTGGCCAGGCCAGAGCCTGCGTCCCCCCAGCGGGGCCAGAGGGGCCGCTCTCCTCCTGGGGCAGCCGGCAGCGGCTTCCCACGGGCTCTGGAGCCGCCTTCACAGCCTCCTTCCCCAGCATCCGCCTGAGCCTCTCCATCCTGGGACTGAGTGGGGAGCAGCCATGAGTCTGGGGTCAAGGCAGCCTCTCACTAACAGCCCTTCCTGCTCCCCCCCTCCCCTCCGGTGGGGCCACTCCCCCTCAGCGCTCGCCCCACCCCGGGCACAGGGACTGCAATCTACACACACGGGCAGGAGCTCCCAGGACAGGCTGTTCCCAACGTTCCCCCTCCCCATTGAGGTACTGGGACACCGGGGGAGTCTCATCCTGTCAGAGCAGTGGGGTTTGCAGTTCGTTTGGACCAGCAGCTCCCCCAGCCCCGCCCCAGGCCACACTCCCTGCCGGGCTAGAGAAAGAACAGAACCCGGGAAGGAGGCTGAGCTTGTCCTGGGAACCCCCAGCTAAAGTTCACAAGGTCCCAGTCACATGAGGCCTGAGCCCCCCCAGTTCTCACTGATTTCATTGATTGGGGTTCTGGGGGTTCAGCACCTGGCAGGGTCTGGCTCCCCCAGAGACTCAGCCGGGGAAACTGTCTCCTACAAGGGGAGGCTGGGAGCCCCATTCCTGGGACATTTCCCCCACACGGAGACAGCTCTGGAGAACACCCAGCAGGAAACGTGCTGCCCGGGCCCAGAGCGAAGGGCTGCAGGGGGCTGTGTTAGCAAATCTAGTCTCCCTGGGAGAAGATTCCCCCCATTTCTGCCCCGTCCCGAGCAGAACAGGGAAGCCTCTGAGGATGTGCTACCTGCCACTCACTTGCTCTAGATGGCGTGGAGCTGGGTGGCAGGTGCTCAGAGTTGGTCCGTCCCTCGCTCTCTTCCTCGCTTTCCCGCCGTGATGTGAGCTGGGAAAGGTGCTGTGCTGGGCGGTGCAATGTCCTGCCAACAGGGCCGGGTGTAGAAACCGGGAGACCGACTGCGGCTGTGAAAACAAGATGATGTTTTATTGCCAAGGGATGGAGAAACTCAGGCCAGCAGCCGGGGTCCAGAACACGGACCTGCTGCAGGCAGCGCCTCCCAGCTCACGGTCTGCCAGCACCTTACACACATTCCTGACGCCTGACAAGTCCTGGGCTCTAGGGATGGGACCCCAACCCCCCTGATGGGAAACTGTGGCCTGGGCAGGGGAGTCACTGCCTCAGGGTCGCACTGGGAGCCAGTGACAGAGCCAGGGATGGAGCCAGGAGTCCTGTGTCCAGGCCCTGCACTGAGCACTAGAGGAACACTCCCTTCGAGACCATCAGTCACAGGGTCTATAACACTGACCCACCATTGTCAGCGCTCTGAGATTTAACCAGGAAAAGCCGCCCTGTAAGCGCTGTGCAGCATTGGGCCAGTAAAGCCCAGATCCAAATTCCTAGAATTTACATCTGGACTTTCAGTTCAGCCCAGTACAGAGTGAGGAGCCCAGCCCCAGACCTTAGATCGAGGAGGATCAGCCCTTCCTGGACTGGGAGATGAGCTAGGAGCCTTTCAATCCCCTAAACAGATGGATTAAAAATAGATTATTTTTTAAATAGGAACTGGATTTTTAAAATTAAATTAACCACAGGCTTGTTTGTTAAACTAAACCTGTTTAAAATAAAATTTGAATTTGCCACCTATGTTAAACCCAAACCTTATTATAATCTCTTAAAATAATTTAAAGAGAATAGAAGAAAAATAACATTAAGCAGTACATGTTTACTGCCAAGTTTTAAGAACAGTCAAACCAGTGAAGACCCTAGACCCAGAATTACCTGAAGTGCCAAAACAGCTTTAGACAGCAGTAGCCTCCTTTGAAAGTGGAGAAAGAAGATTTTCTTCATTTCAGTTTAGTCAACTAGTTCAGTTTAAAGACAAATTCACTGGATTTAAGAAACCCTTGGTGAGTTGACAAAGCAGGGAAACTTGTTTTCTTCCTTCAATCTATGAATAAAAACAAGGTGTGAGGGGATGAGCTCTACCAATTCACACATCTCGAAGGACATGGTGAGCAGAAGGTATCAATTCAGTTCATTAACTGCAAATAATATTTCCTTTGTTTAAGAACTCAGTTTTAAATTAAAAACATTTTTGATAAATGTTTTTTCTTATGCTTTTCTTTCTGGCTCTGCCGCGGCCTTGCTGTGTAACCACCTCTTGCTTCTTACCTCTATTTCCACCACTCTGTTCGGGACAGAGACACATCTCTAACTCCTAGCAGCAGTGCGATTTGAGTAGGTCATGAGCATTAGACACCTTTGGGCTCGAAAGGACAATGGGTGATTGTTGTTTGGGGCAAGAATCCCTAGTGATTTCCTGCTTCTCCCCCATCCAAAGCCAATGTCACATCTTTGGGTTTGGAATCAACAGTTGGAAATTCTTAGTGTCCCTCAGTCTCCTACTGTCTTCACTTGTTCCTTGGATTTAGAGCTTGGCTGCTAAGGGGACTAGAATTTGTTCCTGGGTTCCTGGCTGTTCATAGTCAATGAGGGTCTCAATCTGGCCTCCAAAATTCAGAATCCCAGAAATACACATCAGGGTGGATTGACTTAAACCATTGATTTTAATCATGTTTTACAGTTGTATTTTTTAGTTATTTTCCTAATGATAGGTTGATTCTCGTTAGTTGATAACCATTAAAACTGTTGATTTGCAACTAAATATAGTCTTTACACTAAATCTGGTGCTTTTTCTTTTGCTAACCATGATGGCAAACTATATCTATGTACATTTATTTAAGCAGCTATATGGAGTAATTTACATTTCTTTAATCTAATTTTTACATTTTTATTATGTTGGAAAATGGCAAATGATGCATTTATTTCCTAGATGACGATTTTTTTACTTCTGATTGTCCAAGCTCTATTTGGATGGAAATTCAAATGCACTCAAAAATGCACAGAAACAGCATTTTCAATATGTTTATTAATTAAATAAAACTACTTTAAAAGTGCTGAATACATACCAAAAAAAGTGTACCGTATTTTTCATTTGAACCTAACTGATGTAAGGAGGTATCTGCAGTTAGTGACATGAACTGATTGTTTCTGGTCATCGTATTTCTCAGATTTTAGACCCTTTCCTGCTTTCTCAACTCCCCGTCAGTATCGGAAATTTGAATGAACGTGTCATTGAACTGAACTAGCTGAATACACTGAAATGAAGAAAAGATTCTTTCTGCGCCTGCAGAAGAGGCTACTGCTGTCAAAAGCTGGTTTTACACTTTCAACAAACTATGGTTCCAGGTGCTCAGCCAACGACTTCCACGAATTCAGTGGTTTGACGTCCATTAAAACTGGGCAGCAAACACGGACTAAACTACAGTAAGTTTAGGTATTAACATGGATTGTCATAATTTCAAATTTACTCCCCAATAGTCTTGTTTTACAAAACAAACAAACAAACCTGTTTTTAATTTAAATACAAATAATCCAACTGAATTTTTTTTTTTAATTCCTTTTGTGGCTTTTTGTTTTTGAAAAAATCCTTTTGATTCACCCTGATTTTAGAAGAACTTCCACATTCAAGGGAATCATAAACTGCTCATATTCAGTTATAGGAGAGAAGGCAGCAAAATTCATAATAATAATAATTCATTGAAAATTATTTACTGAATCTTAAAAGAGACTAACTAGAGGGTCGGACACTTGTTTGTTTCTGTAGGCCCAGTTTCCGTCCCTGAACCAGTAACAATTGCACGGGATAATGCCCCAAACCCTACAGTTTATTGTCAAATCGTCTGAGCCATTCCTCATCTGTTCTTCTGGTTTCAGAAGTTTCAGATCAACAAAAACTTCCCCTCGGCAGTCGGTGCCCATGTGGCGCTGCAGACAGAGGAGCCTGAGCAGTAGCCTTGTGACATCGACCATAACTCAGCAACCCGCCCATCACACACTCACTCCACTAACCCTGATCTTAAATCCTCACCCTGCCACCTGCCTGTGTCATCTCTCCCCATTGAAACCCGCAGGTTGACTCATTTTAACCAATGGGGTTGAATTATGCAAATCACCTGGAAAGAGTTAGCACTGACTGGCTGAGTTAACTCTGATGTCACAAAGCGCCTCTGCCTACAGCACCAATTTAATGGGCGTGGTGCAGAAAATCAGGCTTTTCTGGTGCTGCTGTTTTCCAATTGTCACCAAAACCAACAAGGTTCTTCCCACCGATGCCCAGAAATTTTGGAATCAGTTTAACGTTGTCTTCAAAAATTATCGTGTTACAGACAGACAAAGAAATGCCATTGAACTGAGCCTTCGGCCTCGCTGCACTCAGCCAACAGGGACCTGAGTCTCCTCCCTGTTAACTCAGTGAGAACCCCAAGCTCAGCCCATCCATGTGGAGACTCTCCGGGTTGGGAGCTGAGCAAGGGAACAGACGGGCAGACGACCGCATCAGTCCCCATAGGAGATCATTCTGGGGGAGATCACCATCAGCACATGATTCCCGCCCCACCTCTTTGCGAGGGCCCCTTACAAGGACAGGTGGTGAACAGCCCCACCCTCGTCAGGCTGACGAGCAGCAGAGAGAAGAAATAGGACAAGAAAAAAGAAAAGAAAAGACAAGAGGAAGGGAGGTAAAGGCGAAAAAGGACAAATTCCAAAGGCCCCAGTGAATCCTAGATTCCAAGGCCAGAAAGATCCACTCTGATCATCTCGTCCGACCTTCCTTATTACATGGGCCATGGAACGTCTCTCAAAGTAATTCCTGTTTGAATTAGAGCAGATTTATTAGAAAAACATCCCATCTTGATTTTAAAAAGTCCAGTTATAGAGGATCCATCACAACCCTGGGTAAATTGTTCCAAACCCTGTCAGTTAAAAATGTTCCCCTTATTTCCAGTCTGAATTAGTCTAGTTTCAACTTGCAGCCATTGGATCTTCTTATCCCTTTGTCAGCTAAAGTGAAGAGCCCATTAGCAAATATTGTTCCCTTATGCTCATCCCTTAACCGTCTCTTTGTTAAGTTAAATAGATTCAGCTCCTTGAGTCTATCATTATCAGGAATGTTTTCTAATCCTTTAATCATTCTTGTGGCTCTTCTCTGAACCTTCTCCAATTTATTGGCATCCGTCTCAAATTGTGTACACCAGAACAGGACACAATATTCCAGTAGGGGTCACACCAGTGCCAAATACACCTCTCCACTTCTACCTGAGATTCTGCTGTGTAGGCATCCAAACAGCGCATTTGCTATTTCGGCCAAAGTGTCCTGTTGGGAGCTCCTGGTCAGCTGATTGGCAAACATGACCCCAAGTCTTTTTCAGGGTCTCTGCTTCCCAGGATAGAGCCCCCCCCCCCCCATCTTGTACATATAGCCTAGGTTTTTGTTCCTAGAGGTATAACTTTACATTTGGACAAACTAACAGGTATGTTGCTTGTGCTCAGCTTCCCAAACAATCCAGATGGCTCTGTATCAATGACGTGCCCAGTTTGTTATTTACCACTCCCCCAATCTGTCTGTCATCTGCAGGTTTTATCAGAGATGATTTTATATTTGCTTCCAAGTCACTGATCAAAATGTTAAATCGTGTAGGGCCAAGAACCGATCCCTGCAGGACCCTACTACAAAGACACCTGTCCGAGAATGATTCCTCATTTACAATTACATTTTGAGACCTATTAGTTAACCAGGTATTAAGGGGTGGATTCCTAGGTGGGACATTTTCCTGCCAACTTACCTTGTGTTTTCTGAGCCTAGCGCTTGGCTGGCAAAGTTTGGATCAGACTGAAATGTTCCAGCCCTCACTGAGAATCTTACCTTCTCCACGGGGTGTCGGCGTTCTACAGAATCAAGCTGGAAAGGAGAAAACTCCCACAGAAGCTCCTCCTTAGCACTCAGGTGCGTGAACACAAATCCCCCAGGAGAGATGGCGAGAAGGAGGCTTGCTGCAGCAAGGCCACAGGGGTCTCCGAGGTTCCCCCTGCCCTGCCCCCCTGTACTGCATGTCTGATGTCAAGGGAGCTCTGTGAGGTCAGAGCCGCCTCACCACCTTTGTCCAATAGGCTGAGTTCCTGCCCAAGGCTCTTGTGAAGTCACTGCCACGCCCACCTCTCCCTTGCAGGGCTGATGTCTGCCCCTGGCCAGCCTGTTTGGGTGTCTCAGCTGCTCCCCAAATCACCCCACTGCTCACTAGTGATTCTAGGGAACAAGCAGGTGAAACAGTAAAACAGCAGGATCTGTTCCTCCCCCCGCACACTTCATAGATTCAGAGATTTTTAGGTATGAAGTGGCCACCATTTGATCTCCTAATCTGACCTGGATTTCACAGGCCAGGAAGTTTCACACACTTAACCCCATATTAAGCCCAATAGCTTGTGTTTCACTAAAACACGCCTTCCAGACAGACACCCAGTTGTGATGTGAGGACATCAGGAAACAGAGAATCCACCACTTCCCTTGGGAATTTGTTCCAGTGGTTAACCACCCTCACTGTCAAAAATTGGTGCCTGGCTTCTCATTTGAATTTCTCTGGCTTCAGCTGACAGCCGCTGGTTCTTGTTCTGCCTTTCGCAGCTCGATTAAAGAGCACTTTATTTTCTCCCCAGGAAGGTCCTTCTCCACCGTAATCAAATCACCTCTCAATCTTCTTCCACAGCGAAATGAGATGGAGCCCCTGAAATTTCTCACTTCAAGCCACATTCTCGAGCTCTCACATGATTTTTGTGGCTCTTTTATGCCCCCCCCCCTCCAATTTTTCAACGACCTTTTTAAAACACGGACACCAGAACCGTACAGAGTATTCCAGTCACAGTCTCACCAGAGCTCGGCGGGACCCAGAGATGCAGCACCTACTGGTGGCTGCTGTGTACTCATCTGGGAGGGGGGAGACACTGACTAGATGGGTCCAGGGGAGATTGGGGATGGGAAGGGGGGACACTGGGCTGGGGGGGCCCATTAAGTACATAGATGAGTATAGAAGGATGCTCTGGATTTAGGTCCTTGGCCAGTCTCATCGCCTGTCTCCCTTTCACTGCAGAGACCTACTACCCCAAACCCTCCATCTCCCTGCACCCCAGCCACCCCTCCACGGGCTCCTTGCAGATGGATTCGCGCCATTGCCCTGCTGAGGGATGGGGGTTCCCATGTCTCTTATGTGTCTAGCCCAGCTCTTTTGGTCTTGGATTGAGGGGAAAAGCATCCAGGAAACTCTCTCCCTACAGGCCCCTGTATCGGCCTCGTCACTGCGGCCGGGCTGTGGGGACAGGGCGCAGTGACTGTGCCGGGGTCTGTGTCTCACGGCCTGTCTCCTCCTGCCTGCAGAGCCCAAACCCAACATCTCCCTGCACCCCAACCAGCAGGTGGCCCTTGGGGGAGCCTTGACCATCCGGTGTGAGTGTCGGTGTTGGGGAGCGAGGGTCCTTCTGAGTAAAGCTGGAGACCCGGATACACGACGCTCGATGGACCCCGCGAGGGATGTGGCTGAGTTTCCCAGGCACAACATGAGCCAGAGAGATGCAGGGAGCTACAGCTGCCAATATAGCACCAAATCTGACTTGCCCGTCTAGTCAGAGTCAAGCGACCCCATGCAGCTGGTGGTAGAAGGTGAGGGGCCCAGCTCAGCATCCCTGCTCCCAGCCCCACACCCAGCCTGACCTTCTGGGGGGTCTCACCCTGGTGGGATGCTCAGAGCCAAGCTCTGCCTTGGGCCCAGCAGAGGGGACACCTGGCCGGGGAGTGGGGATGGAGTCACTGGGGGTTCCCCATCCAGGGGAGAGTAGCAGCCACTGGAGATTTGGGGCTAAAGGATAGGGGATCCTCCCAAGGCATATTAACACAGAAATTTGAGTAATGCATTTAAATCACACGACAGAACTGTATTTCCTGCACCTGTCAGAAGCAGGGCAAAGGCTTAGGGGAGTCAGGAGTAACGGGGGAGCTGAGGGAGAGGGAAGGAGCCTGGGAGTGAACCTGGAAGTTGGTGGGTGTGGGCGGGAGAAGGTTTTTTTGGGGGGGGATTGTTAGGGGGCTTGGAAGCCTCCCCCATGCAGACCCTGGGTGACCCAAGCCTCCCCCATTCAGTCAGGCACATCAGCCCCTGTCCCTGCAACCCCCCGTCCCCATGTGTCCCTGCAGCTTCCTCCCCCATCCCCAGACTCAACGCTGTCACCCCACTAGTTACTGAGCCCCAGTCTGTGACCCCCCAGCAGCCTGGGTGCCCCACTCTGCCCTAACCTGGCTCTGCGGCAGGTGCTGTGATGAACTTCTGCTCCTGGGGGAATTCTGCAGCACGAGGCAGGCAGAGAATTTATTTCCCCCACAGAAAATACATTCTGCCCCAGAAGTGCTGCAGTTCCACCTTTATCCCACCAGGGGCCGCTGTGGCACCAGAACAGCGGCTGTGTTCATGCTTCAGAGTAGCAGCCGTGTTAGTCTGTATCCGCAAAAATAACAGGAGTACTTGTGGCACCTTAAGGTGCCACAAGTACTCCTGTTATTTTTGTGTTCATGCTGCTCGCTGCTGTTGCGCCACAGCGGCCTCTGGTGGCCAAAAGGTGGAACTACAGCACGTCTTGGGCAGAATGTATTTTACGCGGGTAAAAAACAAAATTATGTGGGACAGAAGAATTCTACAGATGCGCAGTGTCCGCAGATGCGCAGAATTCCTCCAGCAGTAACTCTGTGTGTGTGTGTGTGTGTGTGTGTGTGTCCCTGCCACGCTCTGCTGGAGGGGCTGGGCCCTGCTCTGCGTGTCAATCGCATGGGTCCTGTGCCCTAGTGCAGAGGTTTTCAAAGTTTGGGTCCTGACCCAGTACTGGGTCGTAGAATGCCAGGCACTGGGTCGCCTTGCTCAGCACCCAGGGACCCTGGGAGCCAGCCAGTAAAAACTACTAGTAAAACTACTACTAAAACGAGTAGTCCCTACCCAGCCGCAGATCCGTCTCGTAGGCAGGAGGGCCACGGGACTCCGCACACTGACCCCTCCCCGAGCACCGGCTCCACACTCCCATTCGCTGGGAACCGGCCAATGGGAGCTCTGGGGTTGGTGCCTGCAGGCAAGAGCCACGAGGAGCTGCTTGCACACCTCTGCATAGGATCCAGACCTGCTGGCCGCTTCCGGGGTGCAGTGCGGTCTGCGGTGCCAGCACAGGTGGGAAGCCTGCCTCTGCACCCCCGCTGCACTGCAGACCGGGACCTGCTGTAGGTAAACCCGCAACCCAGCTCCACACCTCAATCCCCCACCTCAGCCAATTCAATTAAGGTGGAAGTTAGCACTGACCCCCCACTTGGGAAGGCAACTCCCGTCTTTTCATGTGCTGTGTATTTATACCTGCTACTGTATTTTCTACTCCAGGCATCTGATGAAGTGGGTTTTAGCCCACGACAGCTTATGCCCAAATAAATGTGTTAGTCTCTAAGGTGCCACAAGGACTCCTCATTGTTTTTGCTCATACAGACTAACACGGCTGCCCCTCAGTTTCCCCCGTGTGCTGCGTGTGTAACGAGGTGGTGGGAGAGGGGGTTTGCTGGTGCAGAGGGCCAGGTGTGACCTCACCTAGCAGCCTGGATGCTGGACAACGCCTGGTCATGGTGGAACCGAGCAAGTGATGGCCCGGAGGCCCAGCCCATGTTGGGAGCGGCTGGTTCTGGCCAGTGGGAGGACAAAGGGCTGAGAAGAGATGGATCCAGTGATGGGTTTCCCTGGGACCAAAGACACAAGGCGGAGGAGGGGCTGTGGGGAAGTGATATCGGACGATCAGGTGGAAGCAGCTCGCTCTGGGCTGGGGACAAAGAGAGCCTGAGCCCACCTGGACTGGGACAGACCCAGCTGGACACTGTTGGTCTCCCAGGGGCCGTATGGAGCTGAGAGAACCTGGGGCCTGGGAGTCCGAGACAGGGGGGTCAGAGGATACATGGGATGGGGGTAGGGGGCACAGGTTCGATAGGAGATGGGATAGTGTGGGGGCTGGGGGCTGGAGGGGAGATGGGAGGGTCGGGGGATGGAGGGGAGATGGAAGGGATGGGAGCTGGAGAGGAGACAGGAAGGGGGGCTGGCGGGAAGATGGGAAGGGAGGGGGATGGAGTGGAGATGGGAGGGGCAGGAGCTGGAGAGGAGACAGGAAGGGGGGCTGGGGGCTGGAGGGAAGACGGGAGGAGTGGGGGTTGGAGGGGAGGTGGGAAGGGAGGGGGATGGAGGGGAGATGGAAGGGGTGGGAGCTGGAGAGGAGACAGGAAGGGGGGCTGGAGGGAAGATGGGAAGGGAGGGGGATGGAGTGGAGATGGGAGGGGCAGGAGCTGGAGAAGAGACAGGAAAGGGGGCTGGAGGGAAGACGGGAGGAGTGGGGGTTGGAGGGGAGGTGGGAAGGGAGGGGGATGGAGGGGAGATGGGAGGGGCAGGAGCTGGAGAGGAGACAGGAAGGGGGGCTGGGGGCTGGAGGGAAGACGGGAGGAGTGGGGGTTGGAGGGGAGGTGAGAGGGGCAGGAGCTGGAGAAGAGACAGGAAAGGGGGCTGGAGGGAAGACGGGAGGAGTGGGGGTTGGAGGGGAGGTGGGAAGGGAGGGGGATGGAGGGGAGATGGGAGGGGCAGGAGCTGGAGAGGAGACAGGAAGGGGGGCTGGGGGCTGGAGGGAAGACGGGAGGAGTGGGGGTTGGAGGGGAGGTGGGAAGGGAGGGGGATGGAGGGGAGATGGGAGGGGCAGGAGCTGGAGAAGAGATAAGAAAGGGGGCTGGAGGGAAGACGGGAGGAGTGGGGGTTGGAGGGGAGGTGGGAAGGGAGGGGGATGGAGGGGAGATGAGACGGACAGGAGCTGGAGGGGAGATGGGAGGGGTGGGGGTTGGAAAGGAGATGGGAGGGCTGGAGGACGGAGGGGAAGTGGGAAGGGCAGGGGATGGAGGGGAGACAGGAGCGGGGGACGGAGGGGAGATGTGACAGGCGAGGGATGGAGGCGCGACAGGACGGGCGCAGGGGTGAGGGGCTCCCCTCTCACAGAGTCAGGGTTGGTGGATGGGGCGTGGAGGGGATTTGATTTCCTGCCAAAACTCTGGCTGAGCTGAGGCACCTCTGGCCACCTGGAGGGGGGAGCGAGGGTCAGGCGATGCCCCCCAACCCCCCATGGCCATGGGGCAGATTCACCCTGAAACACTCACGAGGGGGGAAACCAGGCACCCCCCAACCATTGGGGGCAGCTTCCATTGTCCCCCTGCCATTGCCCTGCCCTCGCGCAGCTCCTGCCCCCTCAGCCTCAGCCCCCTGGCCCAGAGGCGGACTAGGGTTTTGTGTGGCCCTGGGCCAGAGCAAGTGGGGGCCCCTCCCCACCCCTTTCTCCTGCAGCTCCCCTCCTAGCGCTCCTGCTGGGGTAAATGGGGTGGGGACTCCATTGGGCAAGTGGTTAATCAGCGATTGCCTTGGCCTCAGTGTTCCCCTCATGTTCTCCCACCCCCCGTATTCCCCTGCCTCCCACTCTGCCCCTCCCATTTCCCCAAGAACAGCCTGGCGCCAAGCCCACTGGGGACACTGGGAGATGGCGGCCATATTAACTGAGGGCGGGGGATGGGCATTTGAGGGGAAACAGGGCAGGGGATGGGGGAGTGAGGGGGGATGTGGGGGAAGTGAGGAGGGACAGGCCAAGATGGGGGGAAGTTGTGAGGGGGCAGGCTGGGGGGGATTTGAAGGGGGATAGACCGGGGGAGGATGGGAGACACGGGGTCAGGCCTGGGGGAGTGACTCTCTACGCAGCGAATGTGGGGCTGAGAGCAGCTATGGGGGGAGGCTCCTGAGTGGTTGGGGGGTGGCAGGTGAGCAGGGGGCTTCAGGATTTACAAAGGCCATTGGGACCATCCAGCCAGGTTCCTGCAGCACCTTTAACGCTGCCCCCAGTTGCGGTGCCCCCGGCGTTACCCAGCGCTGGGTGAGAAAGGACGGGCAACGGTGCCACCATCACACCCTGGTCCTGGCTCCCAGCCCCCTGCTCTAACCACTAGACCCCACTACCCCCCCGGAGCCAAGAATGGAGCCCCCTGACCCCCAGCTTTCTGCTGCCCTCTAGCCAATGGCGTATAAACAAAGCCTGTGTCACGTCCCTCTCCAGGGGCCTGGCCCCATAACCACTGACAGTGTCTCCTCCAGCTCGGGGGCAGGGTCTCTGCGGGGGCATTAGAAGGTCCCTGGGTCTCTCCCGGCTGGTGACCCGTTGGGGGCTCAGGATGGAATTTCTCTTTCACTAATTTTCTTTTGAACCTGGTTGATTTAATTCACACGCTGAGAAAAGCCCCTTAGAACCAGGCGTTACAGTGTAAACTTGTCATCACCGCTCAGCTATGGCGCAAGGGGAAGCAAACCCAGGCATCCCCCATCGCGCCCGCTCCTCACACGGTGCCACAGCTCATGTCACAGGTGTGTGGGTTTGCAGGCTGAGAGGGAAGGCTGCAGATTCAAACCCTCCCACACCAGGAAATGCCACAGTTACGGTTTCTTGAACGATCTTAACTCTCCCCATCATGCAGGTCCATTACAATGCCAGCCTTTAATTGCATGTTCATGTATTAATTTTACCTACATGGGTCACCAGCCGCTTGAACCCAGAATGAAAAGGGGCTGGAATTTTTATGGAAATTGTGGTCAGTGAAAGATTGAAGACTAGACCCCATGGTTGCCTGGTTCCCAGCCCAGTGCACCTTCCACGTGCTCCCTGCTCTACCTCTCATACAAGGTTGCGTTCCTGGGAGCGATGCCCTCAGCCAGGAGGGGGTCTGAGCTGAGGACCCTGACGTCAGAGCCCCTGACACCATGTTCTGTGAGGACAAGGCGAAGCTCAGGCCTCGCTCGGATTTCCTTCTGAAGGTCGTGTCGCCGTTTCCCATCAAACAGCACATCTTCCTCCCGGGGTTCTGTACTAAGCCGCACTCCAGCGGCAGGGAGCAGAGGCTCTGCTCTCTGGATGTCCGCAGGGCGCTGGCCTTTTACATCGAGAGAACGAAGCCATTCAGAAAATCGGTCCAGTTATTCGTGCCAGGGGCGGACAGGATGAAAGGTCGCCGGTGTCGTCACAATGTATCTCGTCACGGATCACGTCCTGCATTCGTGAGTGCTACAATCTGGCGGGGGTTCCCGCACCCCCGATCACTGCGCACTCCACCAGGGCGCAGGCTTCATGAAGTGTTCCTGGCACAGGTCCCCGCTCAGGAAATCTGCAGGCGGTGACGTGACCCTCCATCCACACTTTCACCGCACACTACGCGATTCCCCAGCAGGCCAGAGACGACGCAGCCTTCGGACGAGCAGTGCTGCAATCGGTGGATGACGCCGACTCCACCACCTGAACTTGGGCTGGAGAGTCACCTGATTGGAATCAATGTGAACAAGCTCTCGAAGAAGAAAAAATGGTTACTCACTGTGACAAAGCGGTTCTGGCGGAACCCAACTGAGAGTGCCAACTCAGGACAAATTGCTCAAACAGGGCAGTTACAGCCCAAGGCTGGGGTTTTTCCACCTCTAAGGCAAACCAAACCAGCCAGACTAAGAGGACTTCGGTCTCACCCCACTGGCTAGCCGCAAGTCTCACAAGCAATCTCCTTAGACACTCCCGTTTCCCAGTATCACCACCAGTGCCACTCGTTATGGGGACAAATGGTTATGAAAACCAATACCCCAGTAAAAGAAAAAGGTTCTCCTGATCCCAAAGGACCAAGCCCCAGACCCAGGTCAATATACAAATCAGATCTTACCCACAAATCACGCTGTTGCCAATCCTTTAGAATCTAAAATCTAAAGGTTTATTCATAAAAGGAAAAAGATAGAGATGAGAGTTAGAATTGGTTAAATGGAATCAATTACATACAGTAATGGCAAAGTTCTTGGTTCAGGCTTGCAGCAGCGATAGAATAAACTGCAGGTTCAAATCAAGTCTCTGGAATACATCCCCCGCTGGGATGGGTCCTCAGTCCTTTGTTCAAAGCTTCAGCTTGTAGCAAAGTTCCTCCAGAGGTATGAAGCAGGATTGAAGACAAGATGGAGATGAGGCATCAGCCTTATATAGTCTTTTCCAGGTGTAAGAACACCTCTTTGTCCTTACTGTGGAAAATTACAGCAAAATGGAGTCTGGAGTCACATGGGCGAGTCCCTGCATACTTTGCTGAGTCTCAAGGCATATTTGCCTTCTCTCAATGGGTCCATTGTATAGCTGATGGTCCTTAATGGGCCATCAAGCAGGCTAGGCAGAGCTAACACCAGTTTGTCTGGGATGTCACCCAGCAGCATAGCATAAGTTTGAAATACAGACAGTATAGAGCCAATATTCATAACTTCAACTATAAAATTGATACACACATATAGACAGCCTAATCATAACCAGTAAACCATAACCTTGTCTTAGACACCCCATTTGACCCCCTTTATACAAGATTTGGGTGCCACTACAGGACCTTGGTTGCAACAATGATCTATATGGTCCCAGATTATATCAATAACGTCACACTCACGTTCTCATAAGTGTTGTTCTTCGAGAGGTGCTGTTCATGTCCATTCCAATACCCACCCTCCCGCCCTGCTGTCGGAGCAGCCGGCGAGGAGCAGCTGAGGGGATGGCAGGTCGGCAGGGCTCTATATTGAGCGCCATGAAGATGTGACTCTAGGGGGGGCCCAGGTCGACCCAACGGACGCTGCTAGGGGAAAAATCTTCCTGCTCCCATCCACGTGCACACACACCGGATGGGAATGGACGTGAACAACACAACTCGAAGCACAACAGTTACGAGAAGGCGAGTAACCGTTTTTTCTCATGAGACTTACCACAAAATCATGAGAGTCGGCAACGCTGCAAATCACTTCAGTACTGACAGCCGGGGCAGTGAAATGTCGTTCCCCTTATTGCAGGAGGGAGGGGCAGCAGGGCTGTGCTTAGCCTGTCCTGACTGAGGGGGGCCCCTCATCTGAACTGGGCTCGCTAAGCAGGGGGCTGAGATGCCAGATCCCGGGGGTGAGTGACAGAGGGTGGGAGCAGGTGTCCCCGCCGGGTGGTGTGCGCTCTGCCTAAGTGCTACAGGCACCATCTGACCTGCCCCCTCCCGTGTTTGCAGACAGAGCTGATCAGGCTCCATTGAGCGACCGGCGTTTTGTTCAGTGACCACTAGAGCCGGAATGGGTGAGAATCAGGTGTAAGCGCTCGGACCTGCAGCAGGACAGCGGCTCCTGGGGACGAGACGGCCCAGCCGGCCCTAGCAGTGAGGTGCCCCTCCCTCCACCGGGAGCTGAAATCACTGGGAGCTGGGGGGAGCCTCAAGAGAGCGACTCGCAGAGGTCCCAGTGGAGAGGCGGGTGGCAGCAGACGGTGATGGCGCAGGGCCAGCGGCGACGACACGGTGCAGCGAGCGGTCTCAGGATGAACAAGGTGAACTCTCGCGAATGCACCTCCGAACTCGGGGTCTCCGCTGACCAGGGACAGCAGCTGTGAGTGGGGTGTGGGGCAGGGGTGCGGCGTGCTAAAGGGACATTTGGTTGATGGACCTTCGACCCGCAAGGGGAGACACGGAGGCGAAGGACGCTGCCCAGCGCACTCTGGGGCGGTAGTTTTGCTCATGGTCAGATGTGGCGAATCATAGTTGGGGTGTTTCCCCAAATTAATGCTGGGTTCCTTTCCCCTTTTTATTCCCAGTTCTCTCTGCTCTGGACAGACTCAGGGCTTGCACGTGGGGCAGGGTCGTCTCTTACAGACACACGGGGGGGGGGGGGGGGACTCTTTCATTTTCCCAGATGACTGGACGGAGGCTCGAGCCGGGTCTGTGTTGTATTGTTAGGAGGGACCCCTGGATATTGAACCCGGCCCTGGTTGCTGCCAACTCCCCCTGGCAGAAGGTTACACATGATCACGTATTAATTTTACCTACATGGGTCATGAACTGGGTTTGAAACCAGAATGTACCACGGGGGAGGATCTGCATGGAAATATTCGCGAAGGTCAGGCAAAGTTTGAAGATCAGACTCTGTGGTCTCCTGGCTTCCAGCCCAGTGCACCTTCCCCAAGGCTGCAGGGTACATTGACGGTGACCTTTCCCCACCCCGCACACAGAGACACGGACAAGCTGCGAACTACGTGACACTTGCCCAGGCTGACAGCCCCTGGGTTTCCTGGCTGTTGCAGGGACCTCTGCTTATTTTGACCGCACTAGATTTGGCCGGCAGATTAGAGACAATGTGTGAGGTATCAGGAAGAAGTGGGCCGGCGGCAGGGAGGGAGCTACAGCTGCAGCTATCAGCTCCGATCACAGCCCTTCATCTCGTCATAGGCCAGCAGCTCTGTGGAGCTGGTGGTAGCAGGTGTGGGGCCCGGCTCAGCTTCCCCGCTCCCAGCCCCACACCCAGCCGGACCCTGGGGGCAGTTGGCGTTGATGGGACGGGCAGAGTCAGGCTCTGCCTGGAGCCCAGCAGGGGGGATGCCCGGCCAGGGAGCGGGGACAGAGTAATTGGGGGGAGTAGTAGCTGCTGAAGATTTGAGTCCGAGGGTGGGGGGATCCCTGCCCACAGGGGGAGCTGCAGAGCAGGGGTCCTTTTCCAAGGGGATGCTCCCCATCTTGGGGGATGACCAGAGGAGTCAGGGCACAAGCGCTGCCCAGCCGGCCCCTCCCGCAAGCTCTGAATCCAGGGCACCTCCCCGCTCCCCTGGAAACCCAGCACTCAATGGGGAGCTGTGTTGGGGAGGGGCTGGTAGCTGGGTCACCCTCTCGGCCCCTCCCCACTTGGGGTCTGCATCTCATGTTGTTATGGACTCCCAGATCGTTCCCACTCTTGGCCCCGTTCCCTGGGGGGAATCCCATTCAGTGTGACAGCCCTTCTCAGGGGTCCACTCTCTCTCGGGGGTTAAGCCCCTCCACCTCCTAGAGCCGCACCTCTCTGAGCCTTAGCACGTCTGTCTCTCACCGTGGGCCCCCTCAGGGAGTCCACTCGCTCTGGACCCCCGGGGCCTCCACTCCCAGAGGGAATAATGCAACCCTGTTCTCTCGCCCGGAGCGACTCAGAGCCAGCATAAAACAGGAGGGTTTATTGAGCGTCTGAACTCTCAGGGCCTCAGTCCTGGCCTCCCTCAGCCCAGCGCATCCCAGTCTCCCTGCATCCAGGTGGGCTCTGCCTGCTCCCCCTCTCCAGCCCAGAGCCCCCCTGCTTCCCAGCTGGGCATCTGAGATCACTGGCCCCAAACCCCACCTCTGTCCATTGTCTTCTATCCAGATAAACAGGATCGCCTGGGCCTCCTCTCCTCTCATCCGTTCTTTATTCCCCAGTGGCTGGAACCGGCTGGTCAGGTCACCGGGGTCCTCTCTTCGCCACTGATTGTCCTCCCACTGGCCAGAACTGGCTGCGACTCCTGAGATTGGCCTCCTGGTCACCAGGTCACCAGTCACTGGGGTCTCCATCCTCCAGGCCATTGGCCGGGGTCCCAAGTTCCCTCTCCGGTCCTCCGTACCAACAAACTCCCTCTCCCCTCACCTCGTTAAACCAGTAACACTCAGGGACACTGAGTCCCACCCACCCCCTCTGCATGCAAACCATTGGAAATACCAAGAAAATCCCCCACTTCGTCACACACGGCCTGTCTCCTTCTGCTCCTAGAGCCCACTCTGTCCAAGCCCTCCGCCTCCGTCTGCCCCAGCCGGGGGGTCACTACGCGGGAGCTGGTCGCTATGTCCCACCCCAGCGACCCCGTGCAGCTGGTGGTGAGAGGTGAGGGCCCAAGATCAACATATTTTAGTGACTCTGCCCCAGGGTCCAGACAGTGAGGGGGCAGGGAAGGGGGCCCCGTCAGCCAGTTAAACAGGCTCGTTCTGCCCAAGGAGCTGCCCCCAGGGGGAGCCACGAATGGCTGGGGCTGGGTGGGGAGAATGGCTGGAGTTACTAGGGGTATGTGGGGCCCTGGCATCATGGGGAGGGGCTCCCTGCAGTGGGATGGATCGAGGGGTTCACCCAGGGACATACAGACAGGATGGGGGGATGGGGATAGGGAGCTGTCACAGCTTCCTGTTTTGGGGGGGCAGGAGGGGAAAGGAGCCCTGGTGGGTCTGACTGCACCAACCCACCTTCCCCTTTGTCACCCCCAGATTACACCCAGGGCAACATCGTCCACCTGGCCCTGAGCGCCAGGGTCCTGGCTGAGGCTGCCCACGGATGGAGGAGGGGCAGACACTAGGTGAGGTGACACCCCCACCCCCGCGATTCCCCCCACTACAGCCTGGCTTCCTCAAGCATGGGGGAAGGGCAGTGGGGTCACTGTCATCCCGAGCGACATGACGCTGCATTGTAAGGACGGAGCCGAAAGCATGAGTGGAGCCGAACCGATCTGAGCCGGCCATGCTGACCAGGGTGTCTGGACGGGCCCATCTCAGCATGGGGCTGGGCCAGGGGCTCTGTCTGGGGGTGGCGGAAATGTCTAATGGCAGCAGGATGGGGAGTCCGTGCTGCAGGGTGCCCTAGGGGAGAGCTCTGGGCCCTACAAGGCATCTGGGGCCACTGGGACATGGGGCACCCTAGGGGCCATGGCTTGTGGGCAGCACCTCCCGAGCCTGTGGCCTCTGGGACATGCTATGACACAGCCACGCCAGAGAGGACGTGGGATTGTCCCACCAGCCTGAGCCGCCTCGGGGGTCATTCGCACTGTTGTGGCTGTTGACCCTGTGATTTGAGGGGAGATGGAGCAAGGTCCGGGTGGGGGGGATGGATGGAGGTTGGAGGGGGGATGGGGTGAGGACAGGGGGGGGCTCCCCTCTCACAGAGCCGGGGTTGGTGGATGGGTGGAGGGATTTGTTTTCCCACCAGAACTCCAGCTGAGCACCTCTGTCCAGCTGGGGGACGGGCAAGGGAAGCCAGGGGCAGGCGATGCCCCCCAGTTCCCATGGCCCTGGGGCAGATTCACCCTGAAACGCTCATGAGGGGGTAACCCAGGTGCCCCCCAAATACAGGGGGTAGCTTCCATTCTCCCTCCTTCCCTGTCACTGCCCTGCCCCCCCTGCTCCTGCCCCCTCAGCCCCCCCACCCCCAACATGCCCCCCACATTCTCCAACCCCTCGTGTTAGTTGTGGGCAAATCTGCTGCTCATCCCCCTCCTCCTCTGTGGGGCCAAGAGCAGCTATGGGAGGAGGCTCAGGGGTGGTTGGGGGGTGGCAGGTGAGCAGGGGTTTGGGGATTAAAGGCCCATTGGGTCTTTAATCGTGCCCCTGAGTCACGGTACCCCCAGCGTTACCCAGCGCTGTGTGAGAACAAACAGGCAACGGTGTGACCATCACACCCGCGTCCTGGTTCCCAGCCCCCTGCTCTAACCACTAGACCCCACTCCCCTCCCGGAGCCGGGAATGGAGGCCCCTGATCCCCAGCTTTCTTCTGCCCTCTAGCGAATTACTGTATAAACAAAGCCTGTGTCACGTCCCTCTCTAGGGGCTTGGCCACATAACCACTGACAGTGTCTCCTCCAGCTCGGGGGCAGGGTCTCTGCGGGGGCATTAGAAGGTCCCTGGGTCTCTCCCGGCTGGTGACTCATTGGGGGCCTGGGATGGAATTTCTCTTCCATTTTTTTTTAACCTGGTTTATTTAATTCACATGCTGAGAAAAGCCCCTTGGAACCAGGCGTTACAGTGTAAACCCATCATCACTGCTCAGCTATGGCGCAAGAGGCAGCAAACCCAGGCGTCCTCCATCGCGCCCGCTCCTCACATGGTGCCACGGCTTGTGTCACAGGTGGGCAGGTTGGCAGGCTGAGAGGGAAGGCTGCAGAGTCAAACCCTCCAACACCAGGAAATGCCACAGTTACAGTTTCCTGAACGACCTTAACTCTCCCCATCATGCAGGTCCATTAGACGCCAGCCTTTAATTGCATGATCACGCATTAACTTTACCTACATGGGTCATCAGCCGCTTGAACCCAGAATGAAAAGGGGATGGAATTTTCATGGAAATCGTGGTCAGTGGAAGATTGAAGACCAGACCCCATGGTCACCTGACTCTCAGCCTGATGCACCTTCCTCAGGTGTGCAGGGTACGTTGTGGTGATCTGTCCCCCATCTCCACAGACACACAGACAAACTGTGAGCTGCATGATGCCTGGCCAGGCTGCGGTCCCTGGGTTTCTCAAAGCCCTCTGCTTACTTTGACCGCAGTAGATTTCGCCTGCAGATTAGAGAAGTGTGATGGACGCAGGAAGAGACGAGACATTGTCGACTTCCTGTAGCTGGAGCCACCAGCTGAGTTTCTTATTTGGGGCTCGGTGGAGCTGGGCACCGGGGTGTTGGAGGCAGTGCTGAAGGGCCCCTCCCTTACCCCGTCATGGTGTCTGCTCTCATGATCCTCTTCCTTGGTGAGTATTGGAGATAGCCAGGGCATGTGTCCATAAGGGGGCGGGCGGGGTATCAGAGACCAGGGCATTGTATTGAATCGCTCTGGGATCTGTTCCTTAACTAGCCGTCTCCTTTCCAGGCTGCTGGGTGGCCAGGCAGAGCGGGGTTTCCGGACAGAGCTGGGTGTCCGTACGTGAGTATCTGTGAGGCAAGGGAAACTTTAGTGTTCAGCATGGGGAGGTGGGGGGAAGCGATTTCAGGCCCATTCATATCCACAGCAGCCCCACAGGCAGGGGCTTAGTACCCCCTTAACACTCCTCTCTGTCGCCCTTGGTCCTGCCCCCAGGGAGCGCGGGGCTGCTCCATCCCCTTGGCACCCTCTCTGCTGAGCCACCTCTCTGGCCGGGGTCACTGAGGCCCCTGCAGTCAGGTTCCCTGGGCTTAACCCCTTCCTGCCCGCACTGTAGCCGGGGGACAGGAGGCGGCTGGGTTATGTGGGTGGCCAGCAGTAGCCTGGGGGTGTTCGCTGCCTTTCCACACTGTGGGGGCAGGAAGGGACAAGCTGCTTCCATCCCTGGGGGAGAGGGGGAGAGATGAGCTCTGCAAAGACACGGGCCAGGTCATCCCTTCCCCCCCCAGCTCCTCCCCGGTGGCTGGAAGCAGCTCCCAGTCTCTTCCCTCCTGCACACGGCCGAAAGGCTGCTGCTAGCCACATTCTGGAGAGAATCCTGGCAGAAATCTGTGGGGGGGTGAGGGCATGTGACCCTGTGACTCTCCCTCCTCCCCATGTGTTGCCTTGGGAAAACACGACGCCCTGTACTGGGAGAGGTGGGTCCATCCCCAGGGGCCCAGCCAGATATGGAGGGCAGGGAATGCTGGACAGGGAGGTTCAGCAGCAATTCAGCGGTGGGTCCTTTGGTCCAAGAGGGACTGAGGGACCCGCCACCGAATTGCTGCCGAAGACCGGGAGGTGCCGCCTCTTCCCATTGGCCGCCCCAAGCACCTGCTTCGTTCGCTGGTGCTTGGAGCTGGCCGTGTGTGTGTGTGTGTGTGTGTGTGTGTAACCTCTCCCTGTAGGGGGGGACTAAGAATGTGTGTGTCACCCCTCCCCATCTGAACCCTAAAGCCTTACAGATAAGAAGGTAAATAAAAAGAATGCAGCTACGCAGTATTTCTTTTTAACAGGGGCTCAGTCAACTTTTCAGTTAA
Source organism: Actinemys pallida (assembly GCA_023634205.1). Lineage (NCBI taxonomy): Eukaryota > Metazoa > Chordata > Testudines > Emydidae > Actinemys > Actinemys pallida. Next base: position 1,268,488 of record JALMGD010000024.1, read on the forward strand.
TTTGAATGTTTGTACTGCGTAGTTCAGACTGATTGCCATTGAATTCGCTTGAATACAAGTAATTTTACCAGGTGTCCCACATTGAGCATAGGGAAATATGGTCACCCTACTGGTGGGCTGAGATCAGAACCCAGCCCGGCCCCCAGTGCAGTCAGGGGGTGACTCTGGATTGACCCCGGCGGGCTGAGATCAGAATCCAGCCCACAGGTTCCCTGTGGATGCAGTGAGGTGTCTGTTAGCCCTGGCGCTGTCCCTGGGGCTGGGCGGTAAAGGCAGGTTACAGACACCCGGGGAGGGGTTTGTGTCTCCCCATCTCACTCCTGTTTGTGTGTGAACGCAGAGCTCCCTGCACCCAGACCCACCATCTCCGTCAGCCCCAGCGGGGTGATCGCCCCGGGGCGAGCTGTCACCATCCGCTGTCAGTGTCGGTGCGAGGCCAGGAGGTTATTTCTGTATAAAGGTAGAGTCCAGATCTGGGAGCTGGATGCTGCTGGGGACGGGAGTGAATTGACCATCCCCAGTGCCAGACGGGAAGACAGAGGGTTCTACAGCTGCCGATCTCGCTCCAGATCAGAGCCGCCCGACTGGTCCTATCCCAGTGATTACATGGAGATCATTGTAGCAGGTGAGGGACCAGTCTCAGTGTCTCTGCTCCCAGCCCCACACCCAGCCAGACAATCATGGGGGTCTCTGGGCAGGTGGGACACTCCTTGGGGTGTCACTTAACCTGCCTGTGCCTCCATTTCCCCTTGTACGAATGGGGGATAATTGTCCGTCCTGCACCTTGTGTCTGGTTAGATCGTCAGGACTTGGCTTTAGGGTCGGGGCTTTTTCTCCCTGTGTCTGTGCAGCACCCAGCACCTCTGACTCCCAGCCCCCTCCCAATCTAACCACTAGACCCCACTCCTCTCCTAGGGCCAGGGATAGAACCCAGGAGTCCTGGCTCCCAGGCTGCGGAGCCCCATTAAGTAGCTAGACAGGTGCAGAGGGGTGCTCTGGATTTTAGACAGTTTCGGGGGTAGCTGCCAGGAATCTCTGGGATCTTGGAGAGGTTCCTCTGGCTGGGTTTTCTCCCAGTGGCCCCGTCTCTGGGACCGTGCAGCGAGGATGGGGCGCAGTGACTGTGCCGGGGTCTGTCTCACGGCCTGTCTCCTTCTCACTACAGATACCTACTATCCCAAACCCTCCATCTCCCTGCGCCCCAGTGGGGAGGTCGCTCTGGGGGGAGCTGTGACCGTCCAGTGTCGGGGTCGGCACCAGAACATGAGGTTCCTTCTGTACAAAGATGGAAACCCGAATGCGCTGCAGGACGTGGAGCCGGCTGGGGACCTGGCTGAGTTTCCCATTCGCAACATGAGCTGGAGAGACGCAGGGAGCTACAGCTGCTATTATCGCTCCAAAATGTACCAGTTCATCTGGTCGCATCCCAGCGACCCTGTGGAGCTGGTGGTAGCAGGTGAGGGGCCCGGCTCAGTATCCCGCTCCCAGCCCCACACCCAGCCAGACCCTCAGAGTGCAGGGCCCCCCTGAATCAATGGGGCTGGCGCTCAGAATTCCTCCGGGGAGCAGAGCCAGCTCCTCTGGCTGCGGGGGGCACACAAAGTGCCCCTCCAAAAGCAGCCACATTTTTATTCCTGTACATGCCCTTGATCAGGGGGTCTCTGCGCCAATGGGGCGCTGAGAGCCAGGCTCTGCCCTGAGCCCTGGGCCCAGCAGAGGGGACGCCCGGGTAGGGGGCAGGGACAGAATCACTGGTGGGTTCCCAAGCAAGGGGCAGCAGCAGCTGCTGGAGGTTCAAGGCCGAGGGAGGGGGGAACCCTGCCCATGGGGGAGCTTCAGACCAGAGGCCTTTACCAGGGGGATGCTCCCCCGGCTGCCCCAGTTCTGGGGACGCACAGAGGAATCAGGGCCCAGGTGCTGCCCAGCCGGCCCTGCCCCCAGCCTGTGACTGCATTCCAGGGCTGGCTGTGTGATGCCCACCTGGGCTGGGGGCTGTCGGGTTAAAGAGCAGTGGGAGCTGCACACGTTGGCTGCTCAGAAGCAGCCTGGAAACAACAGCTGTGGGGAGACCCCCAAGGATTCCCGGGCAGCAGAAGTGGGGGGAGCTCAAGCCTGGGGCAGTGTTTTTTTGTGGTGGGGAGAGAAAGAAAACAGCCGGGGACAGCAGCCAGCAGCTCCTCCCCCGCCCCCAGCGCTCCTGGTGGAAACTGCTCAGGCAGAGAGACGCCAGCAGCCAGCGAGGTAGCAACCCGCACCAGGGCCGCCCAGAGGATTCAAGGGGCCTGGGGTCTTCGGCGGCGGGTCTTGGGGCGGAAGGACACCCCGCCGCGGGTCTTCGGGGCACTTCGTCGACGGGTCCCAGAACGGAAGGACCCCCCACCGCCGCCGAAGACCTGGAGGGGAAGAAGCTCCGGGTGCCCGGGCCCTGCGAGAGTTTTCCGGAGTGAGTGAAGGACCCCGCTCCAGGGGCCCCGAAAAACTCTCGTGGGGGCCTTTGCAGGGCCCGGGGCCTGGGGCAAATTGCCCCACTTGCCCCCCCCCTCTGGGCGGCCCTGACCCGCACCAGAAATGAAGGGACCCAGCGAGCGGGGAGCCAGTGGAAAGGGACCCGGTGGCCGAGCTGTGTCATCGAGGGGCACCAGGCAGGGAGCTGGGAGGGAGAAAGTCCCGTTGAGAAGGGACAGAGATGGCAGGAACAGGGGGAGGCAGACAGAGGAAAGACAGAGGCATGAGGGGAAAAGTTAAAGGAAGAACCGGGCAGTGAAACATGAAGAAAAAAAGAGTCTCTAAGTACCTAAGAAATTGTTAGAAAACCGCAAGAGAAGTAAAGCACGAATGAAACATGAGAGAAACCAGCTGTGAGCAAAGAAACAGGCGAAGAAATGAGGAGGAAGTGAGCTGTAGCGACAGTAAAGCAAATAGCACAGACAAAACGTCTGCCCAGCACCTTCAGGTGCAGCGACAGGAAGAGAAAAATTGCCAGAGAGCAAAGGGACTCTAAAAAAGGCAGCGGAGGGACAGTTGTTCGATTGAGAAGCCGACCCATCGCCTGGAGAAATAGCTGCAGGTATCTGAGCTGGAACTCAGAACAGCAAACAGAGATGGCGCAAGGGGATGGCTCAAGATACAACAAACCAGCTGTCACAGAGAATGGGGGACTCAGGGCCCTGCACCCCCGGCTTCCTGTGATTCACCATGACTCTCAGCCAGCCAGTAAAGCAGAAGGTTTATTTAGACGACAGGAATACAGTCCAAGACAGGTCTTGCAGGCGCAGACAACAGGACCCCCCTCAGTTAGGTCCATCTTGGGGTCCCAGGGCACCACAGCCCCCTTGGGAGGTCAGAGCCCCATCTGCCTCCCAGCCATCTCTCCAGGCAGCTCCTGAAAAACTCTCCCTTCAGCGACCCCTCCCCCAGCCTTTGTTCAGTTTCCCGGGCCAAGGTGTCACCTGGCCTCTAACCCCTTCCTGGGTTCTCATGTTACATGCTCAGGTATTCTCCCTCATGGCCAGTCTCCCATCCCCCAATGCAGACTATCCTAGCCACACTCCCCTGTCAGCATTCACAGACCACAGTAAGAACAGTCCCAGTTCGTCACACCAGCCTAAGAACAGAGAAGCCGCGAAGGGACCGTAGAGCGGTGGGATTCTGGCCTAGGGCCTTGTATGTTCTAACTCCAGATCCTGGTGCTCCATGAATGTAAATTGTTGCCCATGAAGTGGGTTTAATTCAGCCAGTGGTAACTGGTCGGAGCCCAGTGACCTCGTGGAACCGGTGGTATCAGGTGAAGGTCCCAACTCCATGTCACCGCTCCCAGCCTCACACCGAGCTGGACCCTCAGGAGGTCTTGGCCTCTGGCTCAGAGCCAGACAGAGTGGAGGCCCAGATGGGGGTATGGAGTGGGGACGGAGTCACTGGGGGGTTCCCCAAACAGGGGGCAGCAGCAGCCGCTGGAGTTTCAGGGCCGATGGCTGAGTGCTCGGTTCCCTCCCTCACCCATCCCAGCAGACACTTGTTTTCATCCCACAGAGGGAACCAACCCAGCTGGGCCCCAGCAGCCGGATCCCCCCATGACGGAGCCAGAGGGAGAAGGTGAGTTGGAGAAATGGAACAATTCATCCCCCAGGGAACAGGGCTCCCCGCTCAGACGCCCACGGGGCCATTCCGGCCGTTTCGAGGGGGATGGTCCCTGCAGACAGAACTGATGGGTTCAATTCTTCTAGATAGAGGGTGATGGATAGATCCATGGGGACAGATGGCCATGGGTCCATGGGAATATGGCTCCTTGGGAACATAAGGCATTGGACAGATGGGAGCATGTCTGGTTAGTGATAGAAAGATGGACTAAGACCTTGTCTACGAGTAAACTGGACCCGAAATGATGAATCCCGTGTGGTTCCCAACCCGCACTGGTGATCTCAGAGCGAGTCTGGGCTGTCGGTATTAGCTCTTCCTGGTTTCATACAGTCCCGTTTGGCAGACAAGCTCTCCTTCAGCTCTATAGACACAGGGACGTTCCTCCTCCGAAATAGGGACAGCCGCGCCCAGACCTGCTCCGCAGTGACTCCAGGTGTGAATGGCGCCTGACTGGGGCAGGGACCGTCTCTGTGTACACGGGGGAGCTGGCCCAGGACAGGGGCTCCTGGTAATTAATACTAGTCAGTAATGATTTTGGTTCCGGTTTCCGTGGAGCCAGGCAGGGGCTGTATCTGCGCTCAGGGTCTTGCTGGGCCGATCCTCCCCATTCTGGGATCCCGGGGACGCTGAGCCGGCCCGAATCCCTGGGTCCCGTCCTCTCCCCAGGGACGCCGGCTCAGCCCGGGGAAGAGCTGCCATTGCCAGTTGGGGGGAGGAGACGTTCCCTGTATAACTAACCACAAACACCAGGACTCCAGCTTTCTCACCCCCGTGCCCTGCCCCTGACAGACGCTGGTTCTATTCCTGCAGGAGGAACTGAGCCAGGAACGACGCCGGCTCCCACCCACTCAGGCAGCGTGGGGCCAGGTACTGGGGCAGGAAATTGGCATCAACTCCTCCAGAAACAATTTTGTGCTGCCCAAGGAGCCACCCCCGGGGAGAGCCACTAAGGGCTGGCTGGGTGTAATAGGGGCAGATCCCCACAGCGAATGCCCCACCTGAAACATCCTCACACACTCATTTCATAGGCTGGGAAGTGTTACTGGACAGATGCCAGATTGGCTTTGTGGGGGCAGCGCCTCGGAGAGCTTCCCCACAATGCACAGTCCCACCAAGTGGATCCCACAAATCGGGGTGTGTGGTGCCCAAGGGCACAGCTCGGTGCGTATCTCCCTGGGAGAACGGTGCCAGGGCCGGAGAGCTGGGCATAACGTCCCTGTGTATCCCGTCTCTCTGCCTGTGTCTGCAGACAGCCCGGGCGAATGGCTCAGAAGCAGGGCTTCCCCTTCGCTGGAGTGCTGCCCAGGGGGGCATTTACCCTAGAACCTATCAATCCAGACAGAGATGGTGTTAACACTTGAACCCACAGATTCCCACAGAGACACATTGTTGATGTTGACTCTGGAACCTAATGATGGCTGTTGTGATGACAGCACCGTTACGTCTTCCACTGCTGATCACTTCAGCAGGGCATGGTTCTCCCAATGATCTCAAAGGGACCTCCCTGGCCAGAAGCCCCCTCCCATTGCCATCCCCCCACCCATATGATTCCCACACAGAAGTGAGCTGAAGCTGCTGAGAAATTCCCAGGACAGGGGCAGGACCCGAGGGTGGGGGTGCTGCAGGATCCGGGCCCAGCTGGCTTCACAGGCATGGGGCCTGAGGTACACCCCCCCACACACACCCTGCCCCCACCCCAGTACAGCCCTCTGCCTTTGGGAGTGAACCCCCTGACCACTATTACCCAGAATCCCCTCTGCTCCTGCCCCCCACTAGCCCTATAGAATGTTCTGCTGTGGGTCCCTGGGTCCTCGAGGGGGAGGGGCTGGGGCAGCAGGTAACAAACCAGCTGCTCACGGCCTGGTGCTACTTCCCAGGTGGATCGGTACCAAGCGCAGCACCGGTTCTGACCCGCACCATCATCGCCGGGGTGAGCGAGGCGGCTGCCATCCTCCTCCTCCTCCTTCTGGCCTTCGTCTGCTACAGAAGAACCCGAGGAAGTGAGTGCCCCGCCCAGCGAGGGAAGGGTTAAACCCACTGCTAAGCCAGGGTGGGAAGGGGTCACGGCTTGGATGGGAGACAGGGAAGGAAACCCAGGGGGTGGGGCAGGAGGCCCAGCAGGGGGCGCTCTCCCCTGGCAGTCAGGGCTGGCCCCAAAGCTCATGGGCTGCATGAGGGTACCCTGTGGTTGGGATCTCAGCAGTGGGTGCTGTGCTGCTGGGGGTGGGGACCTGTCTCTAGGGTATTCATGTTCAGCAGCTGGAGGGCTCAGGGCTCCCCCTGGCAGAGCGGGGGCGGGGAGATTCTGTCCTGGGCCGTCCTTCCCGGCTGCCCTATAGGGCTGAGGGGCAGGGCGGATACACGGGGATCAGGGTTGACTCATGGATGATTCTGCTTCGTGTCTCTGCAGGGAAAGGACCAGCCCCGAGACAGAGCAGGTGAGACCCCAGCTCCGCTCCCCACCCCCGATCTACCTGCCCCAGGACACAGGACTCCTGGGTTCTCTCCCTGGGTTGGGAGGGGAGTGGGGTCCAATGGTTAGACTGGGGACGGGGCTGGGTTCTCTCCCCGGCTCAGGGAGGCGAGTGGGATCTAATGGTTAGATCAGGGGGGCTAGGAGCCAGGACTCCTGAGTTCTGTTACTCTCTCTCTCTCTCTCTTTCTTTCTCCCCGTAGGGAGTCCGAGGCTGCAGCCACAGTCTGTAAGTCACACATGAGGGGGCAGCCATGGAGCAGGGGGGAGAGGAGGGTGTCTCCTGGCAGGTGTCGTGTCCTGGGGGCGGGATGCTGATGTGGGGTGCAGCCCTGACTCACTGTGTGCCTTTGGGGGTGCCTCGCCCCGCTCTGTGCCTCAGTTTCCCCCACTGCACAATGGGGCTAGTGACCCTGCCCCACCCCAGTGCGCTGGGGGGCAGGCGGGCCAGTCTGTGAAGCGCTGAGATGGGGGCTGGGGGGCTGGGCCTGGGACCCTGATCTGGGCCCAGCCCCTCACTGCGGGGGTGTCTCTATTCCACAGACGCCCTCGTGGGTGAACAGAAGCAGCTGGATGTCCTGGTAAGTGCCCCCCACTCCTCAACCGCCCCCCAACACCAATGCACCATCCAACCTCCTCTCCCCCACACCCCGACCATCTGGCCCTGCACAGGTCCCACTATTGCCATGTTCTGATGCCGGCCCCCCCTGTATCCCCTCAGGGCAGACACCAGAGCTGGGGATCAGCAACGGGGATCCGGCGGGAGACCCAGAACACAGAGAATAAGAGCCTGACCCTGCACCCTCCCAAACTCTTCTTGACCCCCTCAAACCGTCCTCCAAATGTTTGCATTTGCCTGAAATTTGTGGAGGGTCAGCGGAATTCCATGGGGGGCAGGTGCCGGGGGAATTTCCCTGATCTCTGTCCCATGGGGCTCTGTGGGCAAGGGGGTGTTGCTGGATTCCTGGGGGGCGGGGGCAACAGCTCTCCAGAGCCCTCTGCTGGACAGGACAGAGCATGTCAGAGCAACTGTGCATGGGGGGGGAGGGGCTGTGGGGGGCATCTCTGCCCCCTGGTGGCTGGGATCAGAACTGTCTGGTGTGTGTGGGTGTGGGTGTTAGCACATGTGCACACCCACACCCACACCGGTGTCTCTCTCCCCTGCCAGTCCCAGGAGCCCGACCCCAGCACTGATGGACTCACCTACGCTGAGCTGGACCGCCAGGTGCTGCAGGCCAAGTGGGGGGGCCCAGCCCCTGGCCCCGAGCCTGTCCTGTACGCCACCATCAATGTGAGCAGGGGGCCCGATGGGCAGAGCCCCCGGGGCGCAGGGACGCCCCCCACCCACCCCCATGGCGTGAACCCAGGGGAAGTCATCGGAGAGATGGGGCAGGGAGCGTTGGCCACAAGGGGGTGACAGATTGATTCCCCCCCACAGAGAATGGGCTCGGCTTATAGCCCCCCGTAGCCCTCCCTCCAGCTGGTGCTGCCCCACCCAGCCCCACAGGTGGGAAACAGGGGGGTGTCAGCACTGGGAGGGGGAGGGGACACGCCGATGCGGCTGTTTGTGTTATTTTGCATCCTGTTAATCTCCAGATTTGTAATAAACACAGAACCACAAACCAGCCTGTGACGTTCCCCTGGTGTTATCCGGCCGGTGATCTGCTCGGTCACTCCAGCCCTCGACTCTGGGAGCCAGCCTCCCCCTGCTCCGCTGTGAGACCCCCACTCCCAGGCTGTTCCCGCACAGCCTCTGGCGCGTGAGCTGCTCCCAGCTCCGGGAGTGAGCACTTTGAGCAGCCGCTGCTTGGATTGTGCAACCGAATGTCACTAGCGGATATCTCCGGTGCCAGACACCCCCCTAGTAACCTGCGTCTGGCAGTGCCCAGTTCTGCCCGCTGGATGCTGCAAGCTCCTGTGAGTGTCGGGGGGCTCACGTGGCTCAGGCCTGACGCCTTGGTGAACCGACAGGCACCGGGTGTTACTAGCCCCCCCTTGTCCTCCTCCCTTCCCCGGTGTCTCCCCTCACCTGCCCTGGGGGAGCCTTCACCCGCCGCGCGCTCACACTCCACTGCGCGGCTGCTGCTGGCCCCTCGGGAGCAGGCGGAGCGGCTGGTGCTGGAGCCGGGGTCGCCCATCTCCTGCTCTGGGCAGGCTGGGGGCTCTCCAGGGGCCAGGCAGGGGGACGGCCCCTGCTGGGCCCTGGGGCTGGGCTCCTGGCTCCTCTGCTTCCTGGAGAGGAAGCCCCAGAGCTGCTGTGCCCGGCTCCGCCCTGTCCTGGGTCCCTCCCGCACAGCTGCACCCTGGGCCACCTCCATGTTGGCCCAGAAGGTGCCTCAGGGCCTGCTCTGGGAGCTGGTCTCTCCCTCTTGTAGATCGCCAGGTGCTTCCCCCTCTTGGCCAGGCCAGAGCCTGCATCCCCCCAGCGGGGCCAGAGGGGCCGCTCTCCTCCTGGGGCAGCCGGCAGCGGCTTCCCACGGGCCCTGGAGCCGCCTTCACAGCCTCCTTCCCCAGCATCCGCCTGAGCCTCTCCATCCGGGAACTGAGCGGGGAGCAGACATGAGTCTGGGGTCAAGGCAGCCTCTCACTAACAGGCCTTTCTGCTCCCCCCCTCCCCTCCGCTGGGGCAACTCCCTCTCAGCGCTCGCCCCACCCCGGGCACAGGGACTGCAACCTACACACACGGGCAGGAGCTCCCAGGACAGGCTGCTCCCAACGCTTCCCCTCCCCACTGAGGCACTGGGACACCGGGGGAGTCTCATCCTGTCACAGCAGTGGGGTTTGCAGTGAGTTTGGAGCAGCAGCTCCCCCCGCCCCACCCCCGCCCCAGGTCACACTCCCTGCCAGGCTAGAGAAAGAACAGAACCCGGGAGGGAGGCTGAGCTTGTCCTGGGAACCCCCAGCTAAAGTTCACAAGGTCCCAGTCACATGAGGCCTGAGCCCTCCCCGCCCCCCAGTTCTCACTGATTTCATTGATTGGGGTTCTGGGGGTTCAGCAACTGGCAGGGTCTGGCTCCCCCAGAGACTCAGCCAGGGAAACTGTCTCCTACAGGGGAAGGCTGGGAGCCCCATTGCTGGGACATTTCCCCCACCACTCACTTGCTCTAGATGGCGTGGAGCTGGGTGGCAGGTGCTCAGAGTTGGTCCGTCCCTCGCCCTCTTCCTCGCTTTCCCGCCGCGATGTGAGCTGGGAAAGGTGCTGCGCTGGGCGGTGCAATGCCCTGCCAACAGGGCCGGGTGTAGAAACCGGGAGACAGACCATGGCTGTGAAAACAAGAGGATGTTTTATTGCCGAGGGATGGAGAAACTCAGGCCAGCAGCCGGAGTCCAGAACACGGACCTACTGCAGGCAGCGCCTCCCAGCTCACGGTCTGCCAGCGCCTTACACACATTCCTGATGCCTGACAAGTCCTGGGCTCTAGGGGCAGGACCCCAACCCCCCTGATGGGAAACTGTGGCCTGGGCAGGGGAGTCACTGCCTCAGGGTCGCACTGGGAGCCAGGGATGGAGCCAGGAGTCCTGTGTCCAGGCCCTGCACTGAGCACTAGAGGAACACTCCCTTCGAGAGCATCAGTCACAGGGTCTATAACACTGACCCACCATTGTCAGCGCTCTGAGATTTAACCAGGAAAAGCCACCCTGTAAGCGCTGTGCAGCATTGGGCCATTAAAGGTCAGATCCAAATTCCTAGAATTTACATCTGGGCTTTCAGTTCAGCCCAGTACAGAGTGAGGAGCCCAGCCCCAGACCTTAGATCGAGGAGGATCAGCCCTTCCTGGACTGGGAGATGAGCTAGGAGCCTTTTCAATCCCTAGGCAGATGGATTAAAAATAGATTATTTTTAAAATATCAACTGGATTTTTTTAAATTAAATTAACCACACGCTTGTTTGTTAAACTAAACCTGCTGAAAATTAAATTTGAATTTGCAACCTATGTTAAGCCCAAACCTTATTATAATCTCTTAAAATAATTGAAAGAGAATAGAAGAAAACCAACATTAAGTAATACATGTTTACTGCCAGGTTTTAAGACCCTAGACCCAGAATTACCTGAAGTGCTAAAACAGCTTTAGACAGCAGTAGCCTCCTTTGAAAGTGGAGAAAGAAGATTTTCTTCATTTCAGTTTATTTAACTAGTTCAGTTTAAAGACAAATTCACTGGATTTAAGAAACCCCTGGGGAGCTGACCAAACAGGCAAACTTGTTTTCTTCCTTCAATCTATGAATAAAATCCAGGTGTGAGGGGATGAGATCTACCAGTTCATACATCTCGAAGGACATGGTGAGCAGAAGGTATCAATTCAGTTCACTAACTACAGATAATATTTCCTTTGTTTAAGAACTCAGATTTAAATGCAGAACATTTTTGATCAATGTTTTTTTTTATGCTTTTCTTTCTGCCTCTGCCGCGGCCTTGGTGTGTATCCACCTCTTGCTTCTTACCTCTATTTCCACCTCCTCTGTTCGGGACAGAGACACTTCTCTAACTCCTAGCTGTAGTGCGATTTGAGTAGGTCATGAGCATTAGACGCCTTTGAGCTCGAAAGGACAATGGGTGATTGTTGTTTGGGGCAAGAATCTCTAGTGATTTCCTGCTTCTCCCCCATCCAACGCCAATGTCACATCTTTGGGTTTGGAATCAATGGTTGGAAATTCTCAGTGTCCCTCAGTCTCCTACTGCCTTCAGTTGTTCCTTGGATTTAGAGGCTTGGCTGCTAACGGGACTAGAATTTGTTCCTGGGTTCCTGGCTGTTCCTAGTCAATGAGGGTCTCAGTCTGGCCTCCAAAACACAGAATCCCAGAACTAGACATCAGGGTGGATTGACTTAAACCATTGATTTTAATCATGTTTTACAGTTGTACTTTTTAGTTATTTTCCTAATGATAGGTTGATTCTCATTAAGTTGATAACCATTAAAAATGTTGATTTGCAACTAAATATAGTCTTTACACTGAATTTGGTGCTTTTTCTTTTGCTAACCATGGTGGCAAACTATATCTATGCCCATTTATTTAAGCAGTTATACGGAGTAATTTATATTTCTTCAGTCTATTTTTTACCTTTTTATTATGTTGGAAAATGGCAAATGATGCATTTATTGCCTAGATGACGATGATTGTTTTACTTCTGATTTGTACAATCTCTGTTTGGATGGAAATTCAAATGCACAGAAACAGCATTTTCAATATAGTTATTAATTAAATAAAACTACCTTAAATGTGCAGAATACATAATAACAAAAAAGTGGATCGAAACGTAGTTTTCATTTAAACCTAACTGATGTAAGGAGGTATCTGCAGTTAGTGACATGAACTGATTGTTTCTGGTCATCGTAACGCTCAAATTTTAGACCTTTCCTGCTTTCTCAGCTCCCCGTCAGTATCTGAAATTTGAATGAACGTGTCATTGAACTGAACTAGCTGAATACACTGAAATGAAGAAAAGATTCTTTCTGTGCCTGCAGAAGAGGCTCCTGCTGTCAAAAGCTGGTTTTACCCTTTCAACAAACTCTGGTTCCAGGTGCTCGGCCAACGACTTCCACGAATTCAGCGGTTCGACGTCCATTAAAACTGGGCAGCAAACGCGGACTAAACTACAGCAAGTTTAGGCATTAACATAGGATGTCATAATTCCAAATGTAATCCCCTGTTTTTAATTTAAAAATAATCCAACTGATGGTTTTTTTTAAATTCTTTTTGTGGCTTTTTGTTTTTGAAAAAAATCATTTTTATTCACCCTGACTTCAAAGAACTTCCGCATTCAAGTTAATCATCAACTGCTCATATTCAGTTATAGGAGCGAAGGCAGCAAAATTCATCATATCAATAATTCATTGAAAATTATTTACTCGATCTTAAAAGAGACTAACTAGAGGGTCGGACACTTGTTTGTTTCTGTAGGCCCAGTTTCCGTCCCTGAACCAGTAACAATTGCACAGGATAATGCCCCAAACCCTACAGTTTATTGTCAAATCCTCTGAGCCATTCCTCGTCTGTTCTTCTGGTTTTATACGTTTCAGATCAACAAAAACTTCCCCTTGGCAGTCGGTGCCCATGTGGCGCTGCAGACAGAGGAGCTGAGCAGTAGCCTTGTGACATCGACCACAACTCAGCAACCCGCCCATCACTCACTCACTCCACTAACCCTGATCTTAAATCCTCACCCTGCCACCTGCCTGGGTCAGCTCCCCCATTGAAACCCGCAGGTTGACTCATTTTAACCAATGGGAATGAATTATGCAAATCACCTGGAGAGAGTTTCCAGTGACTGGCTGAGTTAAATCTGATGTCACAAAGCGCCTCTGCCTACAGCACCAATTTAATGGGCGTGGTGCAGAAAATCAGGCTTTTCTGGTGCTGCTGTTTTCCAATTGTCACCAAAACCAACAAGGTTCTTCCCACCGATGCCCAGAAATTTTGGAATCAGTTTAACGTTGTCTTCAAAAATTATCGTGTTACAGACAGACAAAGAAATGCCATTGAACTGAGCATTTGACCTCGCTGCACTCAGCTAACAGGGACCTGAGTCTCCTCCCTGTTAACTCAGTGAGCACCCCAAGCTGAGCCCATCAGTGTGGAGACGCTCCGGGCTGGGAGCTGAGCAAGGGAACAGCCGGGCAGATGACAGCATCAGTCCCCATAGGAGATCATTCTGGGGGAGATCACCATCAGCACACGATTCCCGCCCCACCTCTTTGTGAGGGCCCCTTACAAGGACAGGTGGTGAACAGCCCCACCCTCGTCAGGAAGACGAGCAGCAGAGAGAAATGGGACGAGAAAAGAGAAAAGACAAGACAAGAGGAAGGGAGGTAAAGGCAAGTGAAAAAGCACAAATTCCAAAGGCCCCAATGAATCATAGATTCTAAGGCCAGAAAGATCTACTCTGATCATCTCGTCCGACCTTCTGTATTACACGGGCCATAGAACGTCTCTCAAAGTAATTCCTGTTTGAATTAGAGCAGATTTATTAGAAAAACATCCCATCTTGATTTTAAAAATGCCAGTTATAGAGGATCCATCACAACCCTCGGTAAATTGTTCCAAACCCTGTCAGTTAAAAATGTTCCCCTTCTTTCCAGCCTGAATTTGTCTAGCTTCAACTTGCAGCCATTGGAGCTTCTTATCCCTTTGTCAGCTAAAGTGAAGAGCCCATTAGCAAATATTGTTCCCTTATGCTCACCCCTTAATCGTCTCTTTGTTAAGATAAATAGATTCAGCTCCTTGAGTCTATCATTATCAGGAATGTTTTCTAATCCTTTAATCATTCTTGTGGCTCTTCTCTGAACCTTCTCCAATTTATTGGCATCTGTCTCAAATTGTGGACACCGGAACTGGACACAATATTCCAGTAGTGGTCACACGCGTGCCAAATGCACCTCTCCACTTCTAGCTGAGATTCTGCTGTGTAGGCATCCAAAGATCGCATTTGCTATTTCGGCCAAAGTGTCCCGCTGGGAGCTCCTGGTCAGTTGATTAGCAAACATGACCCCAAGGCTTTTTCAGGGTCTCTGCTTCCCAGGCTAGAGCCCACCCCCCCTCTTGTACATATAGCCTAGATGTTTTGTTCCTAGAGGTATAACTTTACATTTGGACAAACTAACAGGTATGTCGCTTGTGCTCAGCTTCCCAAACAATCCAGGTGGCTCTGTATCAATGACGTGTCCTGTTTGTTATTTACCACTCCCCCAATCTGTCTGTCATCTGCAGGTTTTATCAGTGATGATTTTATATTTGCTTCCAAGTCACTGATCAAAATGTTAAATCATGTACAGCCGAGGACCGATCCCTGCAGGACCCTACTAGGAAGACACCTGTCTGATAATCATTCCTCATTTACAATTACATTTTGAGGCCCATTAGTTACCCAGGTATTAAGGGGCGGATTCCTAGGTGGGACATTTTCCTGCCAACTTACCTTGTGTTTTCCGAGCCCAGCACTCGACTGGCAAAGTTTGGATCAGACTGAAATGTTCCAACCCTCACTGAGAATCTTACCTTCTCCACGGGGTGTCGGCGTTCTACAGAATGAAGCTGGAAAGGAGAAAACTCCCACAGAAGCTCCTCCTTAGCACTCAGGTGCATGAACACAAATCCCCCAGGAGAGATGGTGAGAAGGAGGCTTGCTGCAGCAAGGCCACAGGGGTCTCCAAGGTTCCCCCTGCCCTGCCCCCCTGTACTGCATGTCTGATGTCAAGGGAGCTCTGTGAGGTCACAGCCGCCTCACCACCTTTGCCCAATAGGCTGAGTTCCTGTCCAAGGCCCTTGTGAAGTCACTGCCACGCCCACCTCTCCCTCGCAGGGCTGGTGTCTGCCCGTGGCCAGCCTGTTTGGGTGTCTCAGCTGCTCCCCAAATCACCCCACTGCTCACTATTGATTCTAGGGAACAAGCAGGCGAAACAGTAAAACAGCAGGATCTGTTCCTCCTCCCACACACTTCATAGATTCAGAGATTTTTAGGCCTGACGTGGCCACCATTTGATCTCCTAATCTGACCTGGATTTCACAGGCCAGGAAGTTTCACACACTTACCCCCATATTAAACCCAATAGCTTGTGTTTCACTAAAACACACCTCCGAGACAGACACCCAGTTGTGATGTGAGGACATCAGGAAACAGAGAATCCACCACTTCCCTTGGGAATTTGTTCCAGTGGTTAACCACCCTCACTGTTAAAAATTGGTGCCTGGCTTCTCGTTTGAATGTCTCTGGCTTCAGCTGGCAGCCGCTGGTTCTTGTTCTGCCTTTCGCGGCTCGATTGAAGAGCACTTTGGGACTTGTTATTTTCTCTCCAGGAAGGTCCTTCTCCACCGTAATCAAATCACCTCTCAATCTTCTTCCACAGCCAAATGAGATGGAGCCCCTGAAATATCTCACTTTAAGCCTCATTCTCGAGCTCTCACATGATTTTTGTGGCTCTTTTATGCCCCCCCCTCCAATTTTTCAACGACCTTTTTAAAACACGGACACCAGAACCGTACCGAGTATTCCAGTCGCAGTCTCACCAGAGCTCGGCGGGACCCAGAGACGCAGCAGCTACTGGTGGCTGCTGTGTACTCATCCGGGGGGGGAGATACTGACTAGATGGGTCCATGGAGGGTTGGGGATGGGGAGGGAGGACACCGGGCTGCGGGGTCCATTAAGTAGATAGACGGGTACAGAGGGGTGCTCTGGATTTAGGTCCTCGGGCAGTTTCAGGCCTAGTTCCCAGGAATCTGGGATCTCAGAGTGGCTCTGTACGGTGAGGATGGGGCGCAGTGACTGTGCCGGGGTCTGTGTCATGGCCTGTCTCCTTCTCTCTGCAGAGACCCACTACCCCAAACCCTCCAGCTCCCTGCGCCCCAGCAGAGGGGTCGCCGTGGGGGGAGCCGTGACCGTCCGGTGTTGGGGTTGGCACGAGAACATGAGGTTCCTTCTGTACTACGTGTGGCAGGACATGGAGCCTGCTGGGGACGTGGCTGAGTTTCCCATCTGCAACGTGAGCTGGAGAGACGCAGGAAGTTACCGCTGCCGATATAGCACCAAATCAGACCCGCCCGTGTGGTCAGAGCCCAGCGACCCCATGGAACCGGTGATAGCAGGTGAGGGCCCAGCTCAGCATCCCCGCTCCCAGCCCCACACCCTGCCAGACCCTCAGGAGATCTCGGCGCTCAGAGCCAAGCTCTGCCCTGAGCCCTAGGCCAAGCAGGGGGGACTCCTGGCTGGGGAGCGGGGATGGAGTCACTGGGGGGTTCCCAGGTGGCATAAGGAGCAGCTGGAGATTTGGGGCTGAGGGAGGGGGGACACCTCAAAAACAGCCACAAAACAGCTGTGGTGGGGAGAACCCCAAGGATTTCTCGGCAGCTGAAGTAGGATGAGAAAGAAAACAGATGGGACAGCAGGCAGCAGCTCCCCGCACCCCGGAGCGCTCCCGGCAGAAAGGGCCGGTAGAGTTTGGAGGGAGGCTGCCCAGCCCCTGGAGAGAGACACCGGCAGCCAGCGAAGTAGCAACCGGCACCAGAAATGAAGGAACCCAGCGAGTGGAGAGCCAGTGGATAGGGACCCTGGTGGCCGAGCTATATCATTGAAGGGCGCCAGGCACAGAGCTGGCAGGGAGGACTAGCTGTCTTGATTTGAGCTGGAACTCAGAACTAGGGTGACCAGATAGCAAGGGTGAGAAGTTGGGACAGGGAGTGGAGGGTTTTAGGCGCGTATATAAAACAAACCTTGAATATCGGGACTGTCCCTATAAAATCGGGATATTTGGTCACTCTGCTCAGAACAGCCAACAGAGACCGTGCAAGAGTACGGCTCAAGCTGCAGTGAACCGTCCTAAAACCTGCAAACTCGGGATGTACTGAGGCTGCAATCAGAGAAGCCGCGAAGGGACCATAGAGCGGTGGGGTTCTGGCCTAGTGCCTGGTACGTTCTAACGCCAGATCCTGGTGCTCCATGAATGTAAATTGTTGCCCAGGCAGTGGGTTTAATTCAGCCAATGGTAGTTACTGTTCAGGTGAGCTCAGCAATAGTTCCCAGTGTGACCCTACCCAGCAGTTCCTGCTACACCAGCGAACTCTGAAATGGACCCTGCGGGGGATGTGGCTGAGTTTCCCTTTCGCAGTGTGAGCCAGAGATACGGAGGGAGCTACAGCATCCCCTCTCCCAGCCCCACACCCAGACCGACCTTCAGGGGGTCTTGCCCTGGTGGGACGTTCAGAGCCAAGCTCTGCCCTGGGCCCAGCAGAGGGGACGCCTGGCCGGGTACTGGGGACAGAGCCAGTGGAGGTTCCCCAGCCAGGGGAGAGTGTTGGGTGTGTTTTGTTATACTGTTATAATCTGTTAAAATATGTATATATTAAATCCAATATGTAGTTTGTAAAGATATAGCAGCAATCCAAGATGGAGTTTGAGCTGCCATCTTGTGACCGCCATCTTGTTGTTTACTATTATCATGGCCCAGTCATAAGTGGATCCAACTGGTTTTTCCCACCACTGGCAACTCCAAGGACAATTTTACCTCAGACAGTTTCCCGCCTTTGCTGGGACTGTACCATATTTTCCCACCACTAAAGGCATAAAGGGACTGAACTCACTGACAAGCGGCCAGTCCATCCCGGTGACTGTGCATGCACGATTCACAGCACCCGTTCACCGTGGGAGGGCACCACCGTTCCTGAGGTGAAGAGAAAGGGAAGGAGACGTTCCATCGCACCTGTGTTCCTGGGCACAACATCACCAGAGGGTGTCGGGCTGCTTCTTCCCCCCGAGACATCCATCGAGGGACTCCCCAGTGCTCCTCCTCCACGGGTTCCAGTTACCCAGCGAGTGCAGGTCCTGGACTTCGCCGCCGCCACTGACGTGCTGACCACATAGGGAGAGAAATAGGGGGTTGGGGGGTTATATGTGTTGTTGCCAGGGCGACATATTTTGGGCCTGAGCTTCATGCTCCTGTTTTAAAGCGTCTGTTTCACTGTCTTGTATTGTTTATCTAGTTGCTGTTTATTCACAATTACCCCTTCCCTGATTTGTAAATTTATCCCCCCGATACACTTACCTGTTGTTTTTACTTATTGCCAGTTTTTATTATTTGCACTGCACATGGGGAAGAGGGAGGGAGACCTGTACACCAGTCTGCCGCTGACAGACACGGCAGAGGGCGGCTCTGCTCTTCTGAGTAAAAGGGGCTTGTTTTACATCTCGATACCGACATCGTGATACATTTAGACTTACCATGGCTCCCCTTTGAGGTAACAAGAGTAGCAGCCACTGGAGATTCAGGGATGGGGGATCCCTGCCCCCAGGGGGAGCTGCAGAGCAGGGGCCTTTCCCAGGGGGATGCTCCCCTAGGCTGCCTCCGCTCTGGGGATGCACAGAGGATTCGGGGCCCAGGGGCTGCCCAGCCGGCACCGCCCCTAGTCCTGAATTCACTTCCCACCAGCCTGGACAACTGTTTACTCCTGGGGGAATTCTGTGCTAAAAAATAAAAAATTCTGCACACAATATTTGAGAATTCTGAAAATTTTATTTGTCAAAATAACACAATATAATCATACCAGTTTCTATTATTTTCATCAGTTATTTCAAAATATCTGTCAGCGAGTGTGTATGTAATAATACAGACTAAAAAAATAGATTCTGGTAATTTAAAAAAAAATAGTTTCCTCACTAGGCATATTAACAGAGAATGTTGAGTAATTCATTTAATTTACATGACAGAACTGTATTTCCTGCACCTGTCAGAAGCAGTGCAAAGGCTTGGGGGCATCAGGGGTAACGGAGGAGCTGAGGGAGAGGGAAGGAGCCTGGGAGTAAACCTGGAAGGTGGTGGGTGTGAGTGGGAGGTGGGTTTTTTTTCGGAGGGGGGATTGTAAGGGAGCTGGGAAGCCTCCCCCATGCAGATCCTGGCTGCCTCAAGTCTCTCCCATTCAGTCAGGCACATCAGCGCCTGTCCCAGCAACCCCCGTCCCCATGTGTCTCTGCAGCCCCCTCCCCTGTCCCCAGACTCAACGCTGTCATCCCACTAGCTCCTGAGCCCCAGCCTGACCCCCCAGCAGCCCTGGGTGCCCCACTCTGCCCTAACCTGGCTCTGGGGCCAGGTGCTGTGATGAACTTCTGCTCCTGGGGGAATTCTGCAGCATGGGGCAGGCAGAGAATTGTTTTCCCCACAGAAAATACATTCTGCCCCAGAAGTGCTGCAGTTCCGCCTTTTCCCCACCAGGGGCCGCTGTGCCCCCAGAACAGCGGCTGTGTTCATGCTGCTGGCTGCTCTGGCGCCACAGCGGCCTCTGGTGGGCAAAATACAGATCAGCAGCTCGTTTTCGGCAGAATGTATTTTCTGTGGAGAATAAACACAATTATGCAGCACAGATGAATTCTGTGCGTCCTAGGGTTGCCAACCCTCCAATCTTTAATTAAAGATTAAGTCATGTGATGAAATCTCCAGGAATACATCCAACCATAATTGGCAACCCTAGTGCATCTGCTGACGCACAGAATTGCCCCAGGAGTAACAGACTGTGGATGCAGTGAGGTGTCTGTTACCCCTGGCGCTGTCCCTGGGGCTGGGCGCTAAGGGCAGGTTACAGACATACAGGGAGGGGTTTGTGTTTCCCCATCTCACTCCTGTTTGTGTGTGAACGCAGAGCTCCCTGCACCCAGACCCTCCATCTCCGTCAGCCCCAGCGGGGTGATCGCCCCGGGGGAGCCGTCACCATCCGCTGTCAGTGTCAGTGCGAGGCCAGGAGATTATTTCTGTATAAAGATGGAATCAAAATCCGGGAGCTGGATGCTGCTGGGGACGGGGGTGAATTCACCATCCTCAGCGCCAGATGGGAAGACTCAGGGAGCTTCAGCTGTCGATCTCGCTCCAGATTAGAGCCGCCCAACTGGTCGGATCCCAGTGATTACGTGCGGATTGTTGTAGCAGGTGAGAGGTCCGGCTTGGCATCCCCACTCCGAGCCCTACAGCCTGCCAGACGCACAGCGACCCCGTGGAGCTGGTGGTAGCAGGTGAGGGGCCCGGCTCAGTGTCCAGAGCCCCACGCTCAGCCGGACCTTGGGGGGACTCTGTGCTAATGGGGGACACTCAGAGCCAGGCTCTGCCCTGAGCCCTGAGCCCAGCAGAGGGGACGCCCGGCCGGGGAGCAGGGACGGAGTCACTAGGGGGTCCCCATCCAGGGAAGAGCAGCAGCCGCTGGAGGTTTGGGGCTGAGGGAGGGGGACCCCGGCCCCAGAGGGGGCTGCAGAGCAGGGGCCTTTCCCAGGGGGATGCTCCCCCAGGCGGCCCCTGTTCAGGGGATGCACAGAGGAGTCGGGGCCCAGGGGCTGCCCAGCCAGCACCAGCCCATCCACATAAATCCCCGCCCACACACACACACCTGGGAAGGACCTGATGATCTATGCTGAGTCACAGGGTGGGGGAGGGATCATTGATGGACACTGGTTCTATTCCCGCAGGGAGAACCGCCCTGACCCAGCCTGGAGCGGTGCCGGCTCCCACCCACCCGGGAAGCCCAGAGCCAGGTACCGGGGCTGGGGGGGAATCTATTGAGTCACAGATTATGGAGCAGCTTCCCCCAGTGGTTGCCCAGGGAGAGGGATGGAGGCTGTTCTCAGGGGCAGTGACTCCCCCCCAAACTCACCAATGGATTTGGGAGGGGTGCGAAGTCTCCTGCTTCAGACACGAACCTGCCTCTAACGGGGTGGCTGGAGGCTTCCTCTGGGGGCAGCTGGGACCATCAGTGGCCATGGGGGAGGGGGACTGGGACTGGGCCTTCCCACGAAGCAGCCAGAATCAGCCAGCATGGGAGTTGGGATGCTGGGCTAGATGGACCCATTGGTGTGGCCAGGCCTGGCTGGTGACATGGTACCATGAGGGACAGCGGCGGGCGGCAGTGGGGTGGAAATGATTACTTCAACTGTACCCCCTAGTGCCACACTGGGGCATTGGGGCCAGGCTTGACTGCCAGGGAGAGTGCCCCCTACTGAGCCACCTGCAGCTCAGCACCCCCTAGCACCTAAATCCCCCAAATCTTGCTTGCTCTGACCCCACTTGATTGACCCCTCCTGCCCGCCCTTCATCATCATCATCATCACGTTCCTATTACACCTCTGGCGTTTAGGGCATGACAAAGCTCCTCCACTCCTGACTGTTTCTGGCAAGTCTTTCAATGGTTCCCCAGCGGTGCCCCAGGTTTTTCAGCTCGGCTTCCTCAGCTCTTCACCATGTTGTTTTCGGGCGGCCTCATTTTCAATTGCCTTCAGGTGTCCATCTTATTGCTACTCTGGTGATGGAATCAGTTTCCATCCAAAGCACATGATCGATCATCTCCAACGCCTCCTGGCAATGACTGTGCTCAGATCCTCTTGGCTGCACTGTGTCAATAGATCTTGGTTTGAGATTGTTCTGGGCCAAAAGATACAGAGGAGTTTTCTGAGGCAGGTTGTATGGAATGAAGCCAGTTTGGACATGTCAGACTTTCTCATTCCCCAGCATTCTGCACCATAAAGTGGTGTTGAAAGTATACAGCTCTGATAAATCTTGAGTTTGGTTTTGGTGTTGTATTTTGATGATTTCCAGACTGTATTTAAGCTCCTGAAGGTGTTCCTGGCTTTATTGATTTTGTTCCAGATGTCCTGGCTTGTTCCACCGTCCTGGCTGATGGTGCTGCCCAAGTATGTGAACGTTTCTACATTGGTGAGAATATAATCCTCTATCCGTACTGGTGATGGTGAGGTCATGATATCTGTCTTATTGTGGTTGATTTTCAGTCCAATTTGCTGGCTGAATCCATTGAGTCGAGTTGTTTTTTCTTGTGTAACCCTTCTGTCCATCTAAGTTGGCAGCAACAAGGGCCGGGTTCTGTATCTAGGGGTTCTGTTTCAATAACGCAATGCAAAACCGGCTCGAGCCCCCACCCAGTGACCTGGGACAATTACATACCACCCCCCTGGGTACCTCTAAGAGGCAATACTTCCCCTCTCGCAAGCACGGAGTCTGAGTGTAGCAGAAAATGTTTAATAACATGAGGTAAACGACATCAGCATAAAATTGGAAAAAACACCACAAACAGGATTCATAACACAAACCATGAGCAAAACCCACCCCAGCAAATTGGGCTGTGTCCTTTCCCTTTGGTTCTTGAATCCAGCAACCCAAAAATCACCCAGAGTCCCCAAAGTCCAACACCCCCAAAGTCTCTGTCCCTGGTCAGTGCAGCCCCAGAGTAAAAGGGGGGGGGCACGCAGGGTGTTAAGGGGCACCTTACGTGATCCGAGGCTGGCCAGCCGTCTGTTTCTCCGTGGGGGTTCCGCCGCAGCCTTTACCACAAGCCAGTCCACTTTCCTGCCATCCCACGAACTGCTCCGCTCTACAAGCTGCTCCGCTCCGCTCACCGACCTGTGAGCCGTTCCAGCCGTCCCCGCAAACAGCTCCGCTTGCCGTTCCTTGGGCCACTCCAACCGGCCCCGCAAGGCTCCACGCCGCTCACTGCTTCTCCAGTCGTCCCCACAAATTGCTCCGCCAGCTGCTGAGCAATATAGCTTCAGGCTCCCCCACTAGTTAACACAGCACTCAGTGATCTCAGCTCTTAATAACATCAGCTCTTTTGTGATTTCAGCTCTTAGCAATTTCCGCTCATAGTAGGGGAGCCCCAGTGCTGGTGCATCATTGGCCCAAAGTGAATTCAGCTCAGCAGCCTGTAACTAGACTCCTAAGGGAATCAAAGTTAGCTCTGACATTCAACAGTGGAGAGAGGAGGCGGTGCAATTGATGTTCAAACCCTCAGAAGGGGGGGGGGGGGGGGGGGCATACCATCCAGTACAAATACCTGTCCCCATCCTCTCTCAATTCACTGGGTTTTGTAACCCATGCCCCTTGTCAAGCAAGTGCTACTTAGGTAATGGTGAAGGACTCACTCAGTCCTTCTGTCATACAACAGTTCCACTGGCCTTGATTCACAGAATCAGGGTAACAAAACTTTATTCTTCCTGCCCCAATAACAGAGAAACTGGGGATCCCACACCAGCCAAAGTAACCACTTTCGGTTGCTGTGGGCTCATGCTAGGCGTGTGGGTGTGCCTATGCAAACAAGATCCGCCCCTGGAGTTCTTTTCCACACTCGCCATAATTCACCACCAGATGTCAGGGTAGAGCTAATCCTGACTCTGCTTACACTTGTATATGGTGTTGAGTATGTGATAGGAGAGTGACATCATCTGCAAAGTCCAGGTTTTCAAGGGATGAGAAGAGTGTCCATTTAATGCCTCTTGGCATGTCTTCTGTTGTACGCCACATTACCCAGTCGATGGCAATGTTGAAGAGGATTGCAGACATGACACATTCCTGACGTACTTCTGCTTTGACTTCAAAACTGAGCTCACTGTGATCAACATTGCATGTAAAGTTGAAATAGAAGCTTTTGATGACGTTGATGATACGGAAAGGAATTCCATATGCCTGCAGAATGCGCCATAGGCTGGTCCGGTGAATGCTATCAACAGACATCTCAAAGTCTATGAAATGTATGTCGAGTTGCTGTTGCCATTCTAAGCACTGTTCTATTATGTTTTGTAGAGTGAAGATCTGGTCTGTGCATCCACACGCCCTTTCCGAAAACCAGCTTGCTCTTTTCTGAGAACACTATCAACTGCCTCTGATGTACGCTGGACTAGGATCTTACACAACACTTTGCTTGGCACAGATAAAAGTGTGATACCACGCCAGTTATTATAGTCACAGAGAGTTCCTTTCTTTGGTATCTTCACTAACTATAACCCCATTGGTCCACTCATCTGGCACTTTTTCCCTTTCCCAGACTGATGTAAACAGAGGGGCCAGGATAGATGCTGCTAATTTAGGATTTACTTTGAACAATTCTGCATTCAAGTTATCCTTGCCAGGAGCTTTCCCATTTTTAAAGGATTTGATGTCTTGAACGATCTCTCCCTTAGTTGGGGTGTCTGTGTTCATATCAAGCTCTTCTTCTGCCTCCTGGATGTTTGCTTCCTCCTTAGGTGGCTCCCGGTTCAGCAATTCTTTGAAATGCTCTGCCCAGTGCATTTCTTGTTCCTTTTTGCTTGTTAGTAGGTGTCCTTGTTTGCTCCTGAGGAGAGTGTTGGTTGGTGTCTGCCATTTTGTAGGCATCATTTTGTAGACGGTTCCTTGTTCACCATGAGCAGCTGCACCCTCTGCTTGTGTTGCCAGATTATCTGCCCACCCTTATCGCCGGTAAAAAATGGGAGCACCATGCCCCCCCTGAGCCCCCTGTTCCAGTGCTCCGGGACAGAGGGGGGTGGGCGGGGATAGATTAGATTAGATAGAGTGGATGGATGGGCATAAGGGGCTGTGGTGGTGTTCTGCTCTCGGGGGGGCAGAAAGGGTCTGGGAGGCCCCTGTCCATCTAGCTGGATGGACAGGGTCTGGGAGGCCCCCCTGCCTAACCCCTTGGAGCAGCTGCTGACACCCCCATCCTCCCTTTGTCACCCCCAGATTACACCCGGGGCAACAGATTACACACAGGGGTGTGCCCAGCTGGTCCTGCTGCTGACCCTGGCCGAGCCTGCCCATGGATGGAGAAGGAGCAGACACTTGGTAAGATGACCCCCCCAAGAGCCTCCCCCCACTCCAGCCTGGCTGCCCTAGCATGGGGAAAGGGTAGGGGGGTCACCGTCACCCTGAGCGATGTGACACTGCGTCGTCAGGACGGAGCCAGAAGGACCAGTGCAGCCGAACCCATCTGAGCTGGTCCCGCAGACCGGCCCACAGGGGTCTGGATGGGCCCGGCTCGGTGTGGGGCTGGGGGAGGGGCTGTGCCAGGGCCTCCATCTGCGGGTGGTGGAAACAGCTAACAGTAGCGGGATGGGGAGCCCACGCCACAGGGCACCCTAGGGGAGAGCTCCAGGCCCTACAAGGCGGCTGGGGCCATCGTAGGGTGAACACACATTGTCCCGATTTTTAGCTGTTTGTCCCGCGTCCCGACCGATCTTTGGTCAGGACGCAATTTATCCCAATATTTCGCTCCGCCGGAATTATTATTATTATTATTATTATTTTTGCCCCTGCCCCCCCTCCCCCCAGTGTCCCAATATTTCCTTCCTCTCATCTGATCACCCTAGGCCGTCGGGACATTGGACGCCCTAGGGGAGAGTTGCTGTTTAATAAATTGTACATGCGCTGAACTCTGTGTAATGATCAGTGGGTCAGGGAAGCATCCGGTGCAAAGAGAGTGCCCCGAAGTGGGGACACCCTCGCCTCTGTCCTAAGTGACCACGACAAGACTGGGGGTCGAGCCCCAAGGGATCCGGGGCCCAGCCTTGCTGGGGTTACGAGGACTCTGCTGCATGGGAGGAAGGAAGGGGAGCCTTTGAGGTCTGGCAGGCCTCTGGGTAAAAGGAGTGGGAGCGAGGAATCGGATCCTTTCACTAGCCAATCCCACCGGGGCGTGTATAAGCCAGGAAAGTTCCCCATAATAGCGGGACCATTCCCCTGCTTACACTAGGAGCGGGGTCAGCGGCTGCCCTGCCCGTCCGTCCAGAGAGTGAAATGAACCGGTTCCTCCCACAAAGCCCGGCTGTTCTGGAAACAAGCAGCTCTGCTCCGGTGACTCTCGAAGGAGCGAGACTTGGAGCCGGTCTGACTCCGGCTGTTGGCTGCAGTCACTCAGCCCAGGGCCGGCTCTAGGATTTTTGCCGCCCAAAGCAAACACAATTTTGGCCGCCCCCCCCCCCCCCGTTTTTTAATTACCCCACCCCCGGCCCCGCCTCAACTCCGCCCCTTCCCCAAATCCCCAGCCCTGCCTCCTCCCCCCCAGGCTCTCAAGCCTGGGAGGGAGGGGGAGCAGCGGCGCGCGAAACGGCCGCTCGGGATCTCCCCCTCCCTCCCAGGTTTGAGAGCCTGGGAGGGAGGGGGAGACTCCGAGTGGCCGCGGCGCGGGCGCCGCTTCTCCCCCTCCCTCCCAGCCTCTCAAGCCTGGGAGGCCGGGGGAGCAGCGGCGCGCGAAACGGCCGCTCGGGATCTCTCCCTCCCAGGTTTGAGAGCCTGGGAGGGAGGGGGAGACTCCGAGTGGCCACGGCGCGGGCGCCGCTTCTCCCCCTCCCTCCCAGGCTCTCAAGTCTGGGAGGGAGGAGGAGCAGCGGCGCGCGAAACAGCTGTTTCGCGCGCCGCAGCCGCTCGGGATCTCCCCCTCCCTCCCAGGCAGCAGCAGCGGAGGTGAGCTAGGGTGGCCGCGGCACATTTTTAGTGGCGGCATTCTGGCGCCGGCCATGCCGCCCCTAAAAATGTGTCGCCCCAAGCACCAGCTTGTTTAGCTGGTGCCTAGAGCCGGCCTTGGCTCAGCCCCCATTTCAATAGACAGGCCGGATTTGATTCCTTGTCCGTGGGTTTAACCCGAAAGCTTTGCCTTTGAATGGCTGCTGCTGGGGGTTTGCCCAGGAGCTGAGTAGAACCAGGGGCTCGGTTTGAATCGAGCCCCGGCCCCCAGCCTGTGTAACGCTGGCGAGGGAGAGAGTTTCCAACCCCCCTGAGCCCTCTGGGCCTGTGAGACCCTCTGCAAAGAGCAGCAGGGTACGGGAGTTTGGGGGGACAGGCTGAGGGTGGGGGGAAGGGATTAGAGGGGAGATGGGCTGAGATCAGGAAGGGAGTGGGGACAGGAACTTGAGGGGAGACAGAGAGGGGGTGGGTGGGTGGGTGCCAGAAGGGTGACAGGTTGGGCGTTTGAGGGGAAACAGGAGAGGGGGAGGAGGTGGAAAGGGAATGGGGGCAGGTGGGATGGGGGGATGGGGATTGTCTCCCCCCTCACAGAGTCGGGGACGGTGGATGGGGTGTGTGTGCAGGGATTTGTTTTCCGGTCAAAACTCTGGCTGAGCTGGGGCACCTCTGGCTAGCTGGGGGGGGGGGGGGGGCAAGCCTGGGGCGTGGTGCACCTCACTTCCGCCTCTGCCTCTGTCTCCTCCCCTGAGTGCGCCACGTCCCAGCTCCTCCACCTACCTCCCAGCACTTGCCACTGCCAAACAGCTGTAGCAAGGTCCAGGAGGGAAGAGGGAGGAGCAGAAACGTGGCGCGCTCAGGGGAGGAGGCAGGGCCAGGGTGGGGATTTGGGGAAGGGATTGGAATGGAGGCGGGAGGGGGCAGGGCAGGGGGCATAGGGGGGTCGAGCACCATGGGGCAGATTCACCCTGAAATGCTCACAAGGGGGGAACCCAGGTAGGAATATTAAAGAAGGTATCTATCCTGTAAAAGATACTTTATTACTATGTAAAACTTACAAACAAGTTAATTGACTTTGTTCTTGAAGTAATTGATACAATGTAAACAAACACTATAGGCCGTTAAGTGACTTTCACTTAATTGTAACAGCAACGGCTCCTAGGACAGACCCCCACCCTCTGTGATTAAAGGGCGGGAGTCTCAAATGAATTAGCACACACCCCGAAAGTGGTGGAGACAGTAAATTAAAATATGGTTAAGATATGGAATGTATGCTGATGAATGCTTGATGTACATGAATGGTTAGGGAGGTGCCAGCCTAGAAAGGGAGTATCCATCGACCAAAGAATGTGTCAAGTAGGACCACCAAACAACCCCCTGAGGGTAAACTGGGATCCACCCCATCACCTGGAAGGATGAGAAACACAAACTTTGGACAGTGTGGAGCCACCAGGAATGTGCCGTCTGCTGATTGAGTCAGCAACAGCAGAATGAAACAGCCCCCATAGACTAACATAGGAATTAATTCCTATAAAAATGGACTCTCAAGACTGAGGACTTTGAGTCTCTGGTTCTGCTGCCAGCCTCCAGGAGCATCAGGTGCACCTGACACAGACTCGGCTCCATCCTCATGACCAAGATACCTGGCCAGTAACTTGGCATGAGCAACTTCTAGGCTGGTAACTATAACACCTATACAGAACTTGAATGAATGATTGTGTAAATGAATATATATGTGTGTGTGTCTGTGTGTGTGTATAAGGAATAAGTAGTGATAAGAATAAATAGTCAAACAACGTTTTTTACTTTTATCTTTTGCTTTATCATGATATTTACAATAAATGTGGCATCTTTGCCTTATCCCTCTTAATAAGATCCTGCTGGTTTTTATTCTATTGGTATAACACCCAGGCATCCCCCAACTGTGGGGGGCAGCTTCCATTGTCCACCCTCCACTGTCCTGCCCCCCTCAGCTCCTACCGCTCTGCCCCCACCCCACAATGTTCCCCCACATTCTCCCACTCCCCGTATTCCCCTGCTCCCTACTGCCCTTCCTAGCCCAGGTAGCTGCCATTTCCCTGAGGGTAGCCTGGTGCCAAGCCCACTGGGGACACTGGAAGGTGGCAGCCATCTTAACTGAGGGAAGGGGGTGGGCATTTGAGGGGAAACAGGGCAGGGGATGGGGGAGTGAGGAAGGATGGGCCATGGTGCGGGGAGGGTGTGCGGGGGGCAGGCTTGCGTGGATTCGAAGGGGGATAGGCCAGGGGGCAGAATAGGAGATTGGGGGGGGCAGGCTGGGGTGGGGGGTGTTAGTTGTGGGCAACAGACTGGGGATGACTCTGCTAGGCAGCAATTCTGCTGCTCGTCCCCCTCCTGTTCCGTGGGGCTGAGAGCAGCTATGGGGGGAGGCTCCTGGGCAGTTGGGGAGCAGCTGGTAAGCAGGTCGAGAGGGATTTAAGAAGCCCATTGGGACCATCCGGATGGTTATATGACATAACCGGAATATGTTTTATGCTAAACATGCCATCTAACATGTCTCTGTAAAGGTTATGATCTACTGAATGCATTCCTCCTCTTTGTATGCATGTATCATTTTTGTACTTGAAGTTATGAATATTGGCTGCATACTTGTTTGATTTTAAGTGGGTTTTAGTAAGGCATTTGGTCAGCTTCTTTAGAGAGGAATGTGCAAATTAAGTGCCCAATCAAGAAACACTTAAAGGACGATGGATCTTGGAATGATCCAATCCACATAAGAAGTCTACCTGAGGACATTCAAGGTAGCATGTGAACAATGGCTGCTGCCTGTAAAAACTGAGTCATGCATGGACATGTGACTTGCCCATATGACTCCCAAACTCCATCTTGGAGCTGGACTTTGCATAGGAGAGAGGAGGGGGTCTCCACCCACAAGAGAAAGTCTATTTAAGCCCGTGGGAGACCCCCTCCATTTTGTCTTCAGCTGGCTAAAGAGATAGCCTCTCCACCCCAAAGGATACCTGAAAGAAACTGGAACTAAGGACAGTAACTACAGGGGGTGTGAGTGATTGCTGGACCTAGACTAGAAGGAGGCTAGTCTGTAAAAAGGAGTCTGGTGGCACCTTAAAGACTAACAGATTTATTTGGGCATAAGATTTCGTGGGTAAAAAACCTCACTTTTTATGAAGAAGACACTTATTGGAAGATCTCTGAGGGTGAGATTTTATCAGTATTCAGCTTCTTACTGTATTAGGTTTAGACTTGCGTGTTGTGTTTTATTTTATTTTACTTGGTAATTCACTTTGTTCTGTCTGTTACTACTTGGAACGATTTAATTCCTACTTTGTGTATTTAATAAAATCACTTTTTACTTATTAATTAACCCAGAGTATGTATTAACACCTGGGGTGGGGGTGGGGGTGGGGGGGGAGGGCAAACAGCTGTGCATATCTCTCTATCAGTGTTATAGAGGTCTAACAATTTATGAGTTTACCCTGCATAAGCTTTATACAGAGTAAAACGGATTTATTTGGGGTTTGGATCCCATTGGGAGTTGGGCATCTAAGTGTTAAAGACAGGAACACTTCTGTTAGCTGTTTCAGTTAACCTTGCAGCTTGTGGGACGTGGTTCAAACCTGGGTCTGTGTTTGCAGCCAGCAAGCGTGTCTGGCTCAAACTAGGCAGGGCTCTGGAGTCCGAAGGTGGCAGGGAAAACAGGGGCAGAAGTAGTCTTGGCACATCAATTGGCAGCCCCAAGGGGGTTTCTGTGATCCAACCCATCACAAGTGTCTCCTCCAGCTCAGGGGCAGGGTCTCTGTGGGGGCATTAGAAGGTCCCTGGGTCTCTCCCGGCTGGTGACCCATTGGGGACCCGGGATGGAATTTCTCTTTCCTTGATTTTCTTTTATTCCTTGTTTATTTAATTCACACACTGAGAAAAGCCCCTTAGAACCACGCGTTACAGTGTAAACCCATCATCACTGCTCAGCTATGGCGCAAGGGGCAGCAAACCCAGGTGTCCTCCATTGCGCCCGCTCCTCACAGGGTGCCACAGCTCGTGTTGCAGGTGGGCACGTTTGCAGGCTGAGAGGGAAGGTTGCAGAGTCAAACCCTCCAGCACCAGGAAATGTCACAGTTAAGGTTTTCTGAACATCCTTAACTCTACTCCCTTGTGCACATGTATTATGACGCCAGCCTTTAATTGCATGATCAGGTATTAGTTTTACCTACATGGATCATCAGCTGCTTGAACCCAGAATGAAAAGGGGATGGAATTGTCATGGAAATAGAGGTCAGTCGAAGATTGAAGACCAGACTCTGTGGTCTCCTGGTGCCCAGCCCAGCCCAGTGCACCTTCCACAAGACTGCAGGGTGACCTCTCCCCACTCCCCACAGAGACATGGACAAGCTGGGAGCTGCATGATGCTTGGCCAGGCTGACAGTCTCTGGGTTTCTTGGGTTTTGCAAAGCCCTCTGCTTCCTTTGACCACAGTAGATTTCACCTGCAGATTAGAGACCATGTGTGATGGACGCAGGAAGAGACGAGACATTATCGACTTCCTGTAGCTGGAGCCACCAGCTGAGTTCCTCATTTGGGGCTCGGTGGAGCTGGGCACCGGGGTGTTGGAGGAAGCACTGAGGGGCCCCTCACTGCCCTCATTATGGCGTCTGCTCTCATGATCCTCTTCCTTGGTGAGTATCGGAGACAGCCAGGCCGTGTGCCCATGGGGGGTGAACTGAGACCAGGGCCTCTGTCTGTGATGGGGGTCTGAGACCAGAGTGTGCGTCCATGGGGCTGGTGAATGTGAGACCATGGTGTGTGCCCATGGGGATGGGGGGGGATCTGAGACCAGGGCGTGTGCCCATGGGGGGGGGGGGGTATTTGAGACCAGGGTGTAGGATCCAGTCACTCTGGGATCTGATCCCTAACAACACGTCTCCTCTCCAGGCTGCTGGTTGGCCGGGCAGAGCGGGATGTCAGAAGGTGAGTATCTGTGGGGCAGGGGAAACTTTAGTGTTCAGGACAGGGAGGGGGTAACGGGGGAAGGAAAATAGGAGTTGAGCCCTGAACCTTCACCCCAAAATCAGTTCAACCTCCTTGTTTTGATCCCAGGGAGCTCTGATATCTGGCCCTGCCCCCAGTGCCGTCGGGGGTGACTCTTGGTTGAGGGCAGGGGTGTAGGATGATCAGACCTCACATTTTTAAAGGGACAGTCCTATATTTAACCCTCCTGCAGGTTTCCTGACTTTTTCTTAAAAACAGGCAAATTGTCCCGTATTTTCTGTCTCCCCCCTTCCCCACCAATCAGTACTGGCCAGATCCCTGATCGCCAGCCGCCTGCCCACCAACGGTGAGCGGTGGGATCCCATGGCCGACGACAGAGGTGGGGGTGCAAGGCAGGCCGCTCCCCTGCTAGTCCATCAGCGCAGCCCCCGCGGTGTGCTGGGTGAGGGTCTCGCTAGTCCGATCCTCCCCGTTCTGGGATCCCGGGGGCGCTGAGCCAGCCCAAATCCCCAGGTCCCGTCCTGTCCTCAGGGGAAGACCCACCATTGCCGACTGAGGGACGGGGGGGTCCCTGTATAACTAACCACAGACACCAGGGCTCCAGCTTTCACACCCCTGCGCCCCACCCCTGACAGACGCTGGTTCTATTCCCACAGGGGGAACCAACCTGACTCAGCCGGGAACGGCGCTGGCTCCCACCCGCCCAGGCAGCGTGGGGCCAGGTACCAGGGCTGAGGGCAGGAAATCGACATCAACCCTCACAGAAATAGGTTTGTGATGCCCAAGGAACCGCCCCCGGGGGGAGCCATGAAGGGCTGGCTGGGTGGGATGGGGGAAGATCCCCACAGCGAATGCCCCATCTAACCCCCCCCACGGGCTCATTTCATATGGGAGTGGGCAGGGCCGGCTTTAGGTCGATTCAGCCGATTCGGCTGAATTGGGCCCCGCGCTAAGAGGGCCCCGCACCGCAGCTCTTCACCCCACCCCCAGCTCACTTCCCCCTCCTCCCCTCCCCTGAACGCTCCACCCCCTGCTCCTCCCCCGCCCCTGCTTCCCGCGAATCAGAGCTTCGCGGGAAGTCTGAAAAGAAGCAGGGGCGGGCAGGCAGCACCAGGTAAGCTAGGGTGGCGGGGGGCGCAAGAAGGGCTCCGGGAAGGCGCAGCCCAGTCCGGCCCCGGTTCCGGCTGAGCGCGCCGGCCCCAGCGGCTCCGGGCCGGCTTGGCTCCAGCCCGGCCCCCGTGGCACGGCTTGGCTCAGGTCCGGCCCAGCCCCTGCGGGTCGAGTCCGGCCCGGCCCCCGCAGCGCAGTTTGGGTCTGGGTCTGGTCCGGCCCGGCCCCCGCGGCGCGGCGCGGCTCCGGCCACTGAGCAGCTCTAGGCCGGACCCAAGCCCGGCGACCCCGGACGGAGCGCGGCTTGATTCCTGGGGGTGGGGCTTGCCGCAAGCCCCGCCCCCAGGAATCGGGCCCCACTCTTGCTAAAGCCGGCCCTGCGAGTGGGGGTGTCACTGGACAGATGCCAGATTGGCTTGGTGGGGGCATGGTCTGAGAGAGCTTCCCCCCAATGCACAGCCCAACCCCAGGGGCCCCCACAAACTGGGGTGCTGTGCTGCCCACCGGCACCACAAACCCAACCGTGTGGGGCACAGCTTGGTGCGTATCCCCCTGGGAGAAAAGGGCTGAGGACAGAGAGCCGGGGTAATGATCCCATGTATCCCATCTGTCTGCCTGAGTCTGCAGACAGCCCAGGGGAATGGCTCAGAAGCAGGATGTCCTCTTCACAAGGGTACTGCACAGCGGGGTGTCAACCCTGGAATGTACCAACCCAGATAGAGACCGTGTTAACTCTGTAACCTACCAATTCCATGTGACACGGTTAACTCTGGTTCCTAATGATGGCCATTGCTACACCACCCGGGACCTGACAACAGGTCTCTCTGTCCCAGGATCTCACCAACCCAGGAATTTCTCCCCACTGACGACCACCTTCCATTCCCACTGGAGGTTCGAGGGGCCTGAGCCCAGGAGAGGACATGCAGACATATATGCTGGGGCTGGGAGTGGAAGCCAGTCTGCCACCCCGCCCATCTGGCTAAACAGCTCTATGGCCTTGTGTCACGGAGTGTGGGGGGACACAAGGCCCTGCACCCCCGGCTTCCTGTGATTCACTATGACTTTCAGCCAGCCAGTAAAGCAGAAGGTTTATTTAGACGACAGGAATACAGTCCAAGACAGGTCTTGCAGGCACAGACAACAGGACCCCCTCAGTTAGGTCCATCTTGGGGTCCCCGGGCACCACAGCCCCCTTGGGAGGTCAGAGCCTCGTCTGCCTCCCAGCCATGTCATCAGCCAGCTCTGAACTCGTTCCCTAGCCTTTGTTCAGTTTCCAGGGCAAAGGTGTCACCTGGCCTCTAACCCCTTCCTGGGTTCTCATGTTACATGCTCAGGTATTCTCCCTCGGCCAGTCTCCCATCCCCCAATGCAGACCATCCTAGCCACACTCCCCTGTCAGCATTTAAAGACCACAGTAAGAACAGTCCCAGTTCGTCACAACTCTCCCCCCTTCGAGACCGAACTGAGCGGGGTCACTTTAGCCAGTGACCCGGGGAAGTTCGCACCTACCCACGTTCCCCTGGATGCTCCAACATCCCTCCCATTCCTTGGTGAGAATTACACCAGGCCCTTCCAGTTTCACGCCCCCCCTTAGGTCGGGGGTGCTCGATGGCACTTGTAGTTCGCCTGTGGGAAGGTTTATGCGGCCCGTGCCCTTTTCCCACCCCAATACCCCTGGGGTTCCAACTGGGCTGTGGTCTTCTCCCAGCGTTCCAGTCTGGAGGTCAGTGATTCGGGCTCTCTTGGTTCAGAGCCCCCCTTTTTACCCTGGCCGCCCTTTGGAAAGGCTCCTTGTGACGGAGCAGGGAGCAGGGCAGATTTGACCTGGGAATGTAGCCTGGGAGTTACATTGAGCTACCTGAGCTGTAACCTGAGCCAGGAAGGGGGGTGGGGGAAGTGACACCTTCTGCCCAGGAGACTGAACAAAGGAAGAGGAGCAGAGGGGAGGGGGGAGAGAGCTGCTGGAGGGTTTTGGAAGTCTTCAGTTTTTGGGCTGAGAGATGCAACACAGGGAACCCCAAACTGGGGTCTAAGCTCCCTGCGCTCCCCAAGAGGACTTGATTAAGGGGTCCTGGTCGTATCTACGAGCTCTGCTGTAGACTGTGTTCCTGTTATCCAATAAACCTTCCGTTTTACTGGCTGGCTGAGAGTCACGGTGAATCGCAGGAAGCCGGGGGTACAGGGCCCTGAGTCCCCCACACTCCGCGACACTCCTCTATGTTGGGCAAGGGTCCTAAAGCCATTTTCCCCTTGTCCCAGGCCTTCCTCACCCTCTGACAGGGGTCACAGGATCGGCAGTACTGCCGGACAGTAACAAAGACCCCAGGCCAGTAAAAGTTTCGTAGCAGCCTCTGCTGGGTACGACAGGTTCCCTGGTGCCCTGAGAGGGGGGTGTCATGGGCCCGGCACAGCAGCTGGCGGCGATACTTCTGGGGGACCACCAGCTGCCTCCTGATCCCCCCTGACTCCATTTTCCCTGGGGGAGCCCATTCTCGGTACAGGAACCCCTCCTCCCACAGGAACCTTTTCCGGCCACCTCTCCCCATGGTCTGTACCGCACTGAGGTCGGCCAGGTCCCTTATCTTCCGCAAGGAGGGATCTTTCTGCAACTCGGCCTGGAACTCAGCAGCTGGGACAGAGATGGGCACCTGCTCTCTCTCGCCGGCTGAGTCTGAGGCCGCAGCCTCTCTGAGCCGTGTCCCTGGGCGTTCCCTCCCCACCGGGTTAGGGTCCTGCGCCTCGGGCAAGGCACCCTCCCCAAGGTCAGGGCGCAGTGCACCTCGCCGGTTTTGACTACGGGTCACAACCAGGGCACCCTGGGGGTTGCTTGGCCAGTTCTCCAGGTCCCCCCCCATCAACACCTCAGTGGGCAAATACGGGTGTACCCCAACGTCCTTGGGGCCCTCCTTGGCTCCCACTTCAGGTGTACCCTCGCCATGGGCACTTTGACCGGGGTCCCACCCACCCCCGTCAGGGTCAGGTAGTTGTTGGGCACCACCCTATCTGGGGCCACAACCTCGGGCTGGGCCAGCATCACCTCTGCACCTGTATCCCAGTATCCATTGACCTTCCTCCCATCCACCTCCAGGGGAACAAGGTACTCACTCTGCAGAGACCGCCCCGCACCTACCCTGTAAACCAAAAACCCTGAGTCTGGAGCATCCAGCCCCCCAGAGGAGCTGGCCTGGAGCTCTCCTCCCTCCTTAGCAGGTGGTACTCTGCCAGCTCCCCTGGCCTGGGAATGCTGCCCCTCGTCCGGCTGGGTCTCTACCCAGTCAACCCTCTGTGGGTTGGGTCTGCTCAGTCTGTCCCTGAGCCTGGGGCACTGGGCCCGTATGTGGCCTCTTTGGCCACAGTGATAGCAGCCCATGTCCCGTGGGTTCCCTCGAGTGGGTCGGATGGACCTGACGCTGGATGTTCCCCTTTGGTTGGGGTTCTCCATATTTCCCTGCTGGGAGGTCCCATGGTGACTCTCTCTCTGCGTTGTGGTGGGACTGTTCCTTTGGGACTCCTCCCTGTTATCCCCTGCCCGACTGTTCACAAACTCGTCGGCCAACTGGCCTGCGTGCTGCGGGTTCTCTGGCTTCTGGTCCCTCAACCATCGCCTCAGGTTGGATGGGCACTGCTCATACACGTGCTCCAGTACGAATAGGTCAAGCAGGTCCTCTTTAGTTTGGGCCCCAGCTGTCCACTTGCGGGCATACCCCTGCGCCCGGTTGGCTAGTTGTAGGTATGTGACCTCACGGGT
Organism: Actinemys pallida; assembly: GCA_023634205.1. Taxonomy (NCBI): domain Eukaryota; kingdom Metazoa; phylum Chordata; order Testudines; family Emydidae; genus Actinemys; species Actinemys pallida. The sequence goes on from JALMGD010000024.1 coordinate 1,304,622, forward strand.
TTTATGCTGACTCCGGAACCTTTTCCGGTACATCTCAGGGGTCAGCCCAAACTCGCGGAGCAGGGCCTTTTTGAACAGTTCGTAGTCCCCTGTCTCCGCCCCTTTCAGTCGGCTGTACACCTCCCTGGCTGTGGAGTCCAGTGAGGGGATGAGAAACTGGAGCCTGTTTGCAGGGTCAACCTGGAGCAGCTCGCAGGTATTTTCAAAGGCTGTCAGGAAGGTATCCATGTCCACCCCCTCCTCACGCTGGGCCAGGAAGCACTTATCAAAGGTCTTTGCAGTCTTTGGTCCCCCCTCGCTTACCGCAGCCGGGGCCCCACTGCTCCTCAGCCTGGCCAGTTCCAGCTCATGCTGACATTGGTCCCGCTCATGCTGACGTTGTTTCTCCTTCTCTTCCTGCTCATGCTGACGTTGTTGCTCCTTTTCTTCCTGCTCATGCTGACATTGTTTCTCCTTCTCTTCCCGCTCCTGCTTCAGTTCTTGTTGCCTTAACTCGAACTCTTTCAGTCTCAGCTCCCTGTCATATTCCAGTCGCATCCGCTCCAGGGACGGGGAACTCCGCCGGGACGATCCCCTGCTGGCTGCCGGGGTCAGGGTGCCCTCGGTATTCGCTGGGCTTCCCCCAACCCCTCCCCTAGGTATAGGTAGGCAGGGTCTCCGGATGTCCTCGGCAGCAGTCTGACCCCTCCCAGCCATGTCAGGCCCCGGGGCCCGCGCTGCATCCGCCGGGCGGCTTCCCTCCGGGACAGGGCTCGGTTCATCCAAGTGATCCCTCTCCTCCAGCTGGGCAATTAGCTGTTCTTTGGTGGACCTCCCAATGCGCAGCCCCCTCTGCCTGCACAGCTCCACCAGGTCGCTCTTGAGGTGTTTAGCATACATCCTCCTGCTGGCCACTCGCCGGCCTGTGCTCTCCGCTTTCCACCGTTCCAGGGGGACCCCTAGTGTGCCAGCCGTTCTTCAGGTCACCACCTCTCTGCCAGGGTTGAGCTGCAGACTCCTCCGCCCCAGGACCACTCGCTGCGATCCCCCGGGGGACCCTGTTACTGCAACAGTCCTTCTCTCTGGTCACAAACTCCCAGTGGTTAATTGCCCCCTGAAACCATCTCTCTCTTACTCTTCAGCCCACCTGGTCCCCGTCAATCCCCCTTCGTTTTACTGCTCCCCAGTCACTTACTGCAGGAAGCGCCGTCCATGGAGTGCAGTAGATCCCACCTCTGACACCAGTTGTCACGGAGTGTGAGGGGACACAAGGCCCTGCACCCCTGGCTTCCTGCAATTCACTATGACTTTCAGCCAGCCAGTAAAGCAGGTTTATTTAGACGACAGGAACACAGTCCAAGACAGGTCTTGCAGGCACAGACAACAGGATCCCCCTCAGTTAGGTCCATCTTGGGGTCCCCGGGCACCCTAGCCCCCCTGGGAGGTCAGAGCCCCGTCTGCCTCCCAGCCATTCCACCAGCCAGCTCTGAACTCTCTCTCTAGTCTTTGTTCTGTTTCCCGGGCAAAGGTGTCACCTGGCCTCTAACCCCTTCCTGGGTTCTCATGTTACATGCTCAGGTATCCTCCCTCGGCCGGTCTCCCATCCCCCAATGCAGACCATCCTAGCCACACTCCCCTGTCAGCATTTAAAGACCACAGTAAGAACAGTCCCAGTTCGTCACACCTTGGGACCCAGAAAGGGGGCTAGACGATGGAGCCTTTCTGCAGGGTCAGCCTGGCTCCAATTGCCAGCCTCCCAAAGGCCGCGAGACAGGAATCTGTATCTCCCCCGTCCTGAACCTGGGGCAGCAATTTAGTGTCGAGGTTCTCTGCAGAATTCTCACCGCAGGGTCCATCCCCACTCACCTCTGGACGGGTCCCTCTGCCTCTCAGCTCCGCCATTGCCAGTTCATCTCCTGCTGTTCTGCCTCCTGCCTTCCCTGTCTGTCCTGGTCCTCTGACTCCTTCAATCTCCACTCCAATTCCATCCGGCTCAGATCCACCCACGGGGAGCCGGGTGGAGACCCCCTGCTGGTCAGGAACACGGGTCTCGGGGATGCCCGGCTGCTCCCAGTTGGGTCAGGAACTCTCTCGCAGCCCCAGTTGGGTCAGGAACTGGCTTCTTAGAGTGATCATCTTCCAACTCAGCAATCAGCTGTGCCTTGGTGAGCTTTCCAATGCACGGCCGTCCCTCTGCACAGTTCTACAATGTCCTTCTTCCGGTGATGGTTATAGGTCATCTCCACGCTGTTCCCAAGTGGTCACGGACTCACAGGCCTGTGCTCGCTCCCCACTGTCCCTGCGAGGAACCACTTCAGTGCAACAGCCCTTCTCGGGGGTCACAATCTCTCTCAGAGGTTAAGCCATAGGCTCCTCTGCCTCCAGGAACAGAACATCTCTGAACCTTCAACACGCCTGTCTCTCACTAATCCCCCTTTGTTCTACTGCTCCCCAGTCACTTACTGCAGGATGCTCCGTCCAGGGGCTGCAGTGGATCACACCGCTGCCACCAGTAGTGATGGAGTCACAGGTCTGATGCTCTGGAACTGCTCTGTATGCAGCCAGCCAAGACTGTAGGGTGGGGCAACTCCCCTAAGGGCACGCTGTCCAGGGCAAAAAGCATCCTGGGCTACAGCCTTCCTGGTCTGACCTCGGAGCATTCAGCATCCCTGGTCACACCGTGCACTTCCCCTTGGCGGGTCCACCTGGACGGGACCCCTGGGGAAGCCAGAGGGCCCTGCACCCCCACTCCATGGTCAGCAATGACTCTCAGCCAGCGTTGTAAAACAGGTGGTTTATTAGTTGACAGGAACAAAGCGTAGAACAGAGCTTGTTAGCACAGAAATCAGTGACTTTCAGCCCAGTCCATTTTGGGGGCCAGACCCAGGGCCAGACCCTGAGGGAGCTACAGCTGCAGTTACCAGCCCTGATCAAAGCCCTTTGTCTCCTCGCAGCTCAGCGACCCCGTGCAACTGGTGGTAGCAGGTGAGGGGCCCGGCTCGGTGTCCCCACTCCCAGCCCCACACCCAGCCAGACCCTTGGCAGGGCTCAGTGCCAATGGGATGCTCAGAACCAGGCACGTCCCAGAGCCCTGGGCCCAGCAGAGGGAATGCTCAGCCAGGGAGAGGGGATGGAGTCACTGGGGGGTTCCTCACCTGTGCGGGAGCATCAGCCACTGCAGATTCGGGGCCGAGGGAGGGGGGATCCCTGCCCCTAAGTTCCCGCTAAGCTGCCGTGGCCAGGGAGACGCACCTCTCCCCCAGCCCCAGGCTGCTGCAGCAAGAAAGGGCTGGGGGGAGTCCTCTCTCCCCGCTGCAGCCCTGGGGCAGCCTGCACCCCAAACCCCTGCCCGGGGCAACCGACCCGACCTTGTCTGGAGCGGTGCCAACTCCCAACCGCCTGGTCAGTGCGGGGCCAGGTACGGGGGGGAATCTCTTGAGTCACAGATTATGGGGCAGCTTCTCCCAGTGGTTGCCCAGGAGGAGGGATGGAGGCTGTTCTCAGGGACAGTGACCCCCCCTGCCGACGGACACGAACCTTCTCAGACACAAACCGGATGCTAACAGGGCAGCCGGAGGCTTCCTCTGGGGGAGCTGGGACCATCAGTGGCCCTGGCGGGGGGCTGTTTTGGCAGTGCCCTGGAGCTCCCTGCGAAGCAGCCAGGAGCAGCCAGCATGGGAGGCGGGATGCCAGGCTAGATGGGCCCGTTGGCCTCAGCTGGTGTTGCCAGGCCTGGCTGGTGCCATGGTACTGTGAGGGGTGGCGGCGGGTGGGGGAGGGTAAATGATTACTCAGACAGCACCCCCTAGTGCCACGCTGGGGCGCTGGGGCCAGACCTGACTGCCAGGGGAGAGCGCCCCCTAATGAGCCCCCTGCAGCCCAGCGCCCCCCAGCACCTAAATCCCCCAAATCTTGCTGGCTCTGACCCCACTTGATTCCTCAGGGCCCCCCAACATCCTCCCCACAGAATTTTCTGCTGCCTCTGCCCTGCAGTGTCCCAGATCCTTGGGCGCCGCCTGGGGTGGGAGGGGCTGGGGGGGGACAGACCAGCCGCTCCCGGCACTCACAGCTGCTGCTGTTTCCCAGGTGGATGGGTAACAAGAAGTGAATTTGTTCCGACTACCGGCTTCATCACCGTGGTGATCGCAGCAGCCATCGTCCTCCTCCTCCTCCTCCTCTTCATTCCCTTCGTCTGCTTCAGAAAAAAACGAGCCAGTAAGTGCCCCGCCCAGCGAGGGAAGGGTTAAACCTGCTGCTAAGCAGGGCGGGATGGGGTCACGGCTTGGATGGGGGACTGTGCGGGTAAAGCCAAGGAGCAGGGGGGCTCAGCAGAGGGCGCTGTTACATGTGTAATCCCTGTACACACAGCTGTGCCACCCCAGAGGTGGCCGCATCTCAGTGCTGAATGTGTCCCTGGGATGCCACGGGAGTCACCAGCCTGTGGATCAGGTTCGTTATAACGAGTCATTAACGAGGGAGGATTGGGAACAGGAAAAGCCCCCCGAGTTAATCTGCCCCATCCCCCGGCGCATGCTGTGGTGTTGTGCTGCCCCCTGCTGGTTTGGCCCACCCCAGCAGGGATCCAGGCTCAGCACCAGCCGCAGAGGGAACCCCCGTGGTACTCCCATCCCTGATGCCCTGTGGGGGGTGAGTGGCCGGCGCTGGGACCGGGAGATCCCGATCGGCTCATGGGGGATTCTGGTTTGTGTCCCTCTGCAGGAAAAGGAGCCGCACCAAGACCGAGCAGGTAGGAACCTGGCTCCTCCCCCTCCCGATCGACCTGCCGGGGTCACAGGGCTCCTGGGTTCTGTCCCCGGTTTGGGGAGGGGAGTGGGGTCTAGTCATTAGAGCAGGGTGACTGGGAGCCAGGACTCCTGGGTTCTCTCCCTGGTCTGGGAGGGAAGTGGGGTCTGGGGGGGTTAGGGAACAGAGTTCAGAATGGGGGGCTCTCTGGGTGTGTTGTGGAATTTCCCTGCGGGTGGGGGGCTATGTGATTTACAATGGGATTTTCTCTCTTTTATTGCCAGCCGTTTGAGGGTGTTGAAGTCTCCAGCTCAGGAAGACCCCATCTGTGAGTAACACACCCAAGGGGGCACCAGGGTGGGACAGGACACCTGTGGAAGGGAGGAACATTTGGGGACTCTCCTCCCCCTCTATTTCAGGGTCTCCCTCTGTGAGCCACCTATGCTCCCATCCCAGGCCTGGCACTTTTGTGTCACCCCCTTCACTTCTCCATCAGACCTTCCCAGCCAGTGACCTGCAGAGAATGCCCATCCACTCCTGGCTCCCAGCCCCCTGCTCTAACCACTAGACCCCACACCCCTCCCAGACCAGGGAGAGAACCCAGGAGTCCTGGCTCCCAGCTCCCCCTGCTCTAACCACTAGATCCCACTCCCCTCCCAGAGCCGGGAGAGAACCCAGGAGTCCTGGCTCCCAGCCCCCCCTGCTCTAACCACTAGACCCCACTCCCCTTCCGGACCAGGAAGAGAACCCAGGAGTCCTGGCTCTGAGCCCCCCTCCCACCCTGCCATAACCCCCTAGACTCTGCTGCTGTCTCTGTGCCTCAGTTTTCCTCTCTGTAACACGGGGCTAATGACCCTGGCCCGTGCTGTGGGGCGGAGGGGGTGGCTGTGCCGGGCTCTGAGCCCCCTGGCTAGACGAAGGGGTCAGAGCTGGGTGTGGGGTTCTGCTCTGGGCCGGCCGGGGTTGTAGTTCAGCGGGTGTCTCTGTTCCGCAGACGCCTCCATCGATGAAGAGAAAGAGACGCAGACTCTGGTAAGTGTCCCCTGTTCCCCCATGGGGCCTGACCCCAACCTTGACCCGCATGAGCCCAGCAGCCCGCTCATAGCCCCCCCTCGCCTTTCTTGGCACACTCAGTGGTTTGGGGTGGGGATCAGGCTGCTGGGATGGGGGTGGGCTTATGGAATTGCCCGCTGGGATTGCAGGGTGTGTGTGTGTGCGTGTGTGTGTGTTTCCCTGTCGCTCCCTGCTCAGGGGATGGGCTCTGCTCTGTGTGTGTGTGTGTGTGGGGGGGGGTGTTTGGTGCATGCGCACGAGTGCGCACACACACACACACACACACACACACTTACTTCTCTCCCCTCCCACCCCAGGAGCTGGACCCCGACACCTATGCGGAGCTGGACCTCCAGACGCTGCAGCCCAGCGTGTATGGCGTGATCAACATGAGCCGGGGGGCCCCATAATGAGACCCCCCCACAGCCATGGGACACCAGCCCCCAGGGAGCACCAGACTCATGCCCCTACAGCGCCAGCCCCAGAGAACTCTGCTTCTAGGGAAGATTTAGGGAGGACGCTGCCCTCCCCCCACTGCAGCCCCATCCCATCGAGCTGCGTCCCCCTACCCCACCCAGACCCTTGTGCGGGGAGTGGGGGGGCTCAGCACCGGGAGCGAGAGGGGACGCATCAAGGCAGCTTTGATGTTATTTTGCATTCTGTTAATCTCCAGATTTGAAATAAACACAGATCATTAAACCAGCCCCTCCGGGCAGCCCCCAGCCCCCTGTCCCGGTGCCAGGAGAGTGTTTCACACCTGGGGGAGATGGGTCACTGCCGGGGAATCAGATTTATGCTGAGTTTCACTGGCAGTAGCAGAAACAGCAAGTGAGCGCCGGCTGTCACAGACTCACAGATCGTGCCCACTCTTGGCCCCATATGGTCCCTTGCGGGGAATACCCTTCAGCGTGACAGCCCTTCTCGGGGGTCCACTCTCTCTCGGGATTAAGCCCCTCCACCTCCTGGAACCGCACCTCTCTGAACCTTAGCATGTCTGTCTCTCCCCGTGGGCCCCCTCAGGGAGTCCACTCGCTCTGGACCCCCAGGGCCAGGGCCGTCTGGGGGGGGCACGTGGGGCAATTTGCCCCAGGCCCTACAGGGGCCCCCACGAGAATATAGTATTCTATAATATTGCAACTTTTTTTTATGGAAGGGGCCCCAAAAGTGCTTTGCCCCAGGCCCCCTGAATCCTCTGGGCAGCCCTGCCCGGGGCCTCCAATCCCAGAGGGAATAATGCAACCCTGATCTCTAGCCCGGAGTGACTGTCTAGGAAGGAGTACGGCAGAAAGGGATCTAGGGGTTATAGTGGACCACAAGCTAAATATGAGTCAACAGTGTGATGCTGTTGCAAAAAAAAGCAAACATGATTCTGGGATGCATTAACAGGTGTGTTGTGAGCAAGACACGAGAAGTCATTCTTCCGCTCTACTCTGCGCTGGTTAGGCCTCAACTGGAGTATTGTGTCCAGTTCTGGGCACCGCATTTCAAGAAAGATGTGGAGAAATTGGAAAGGGTCCAGAGAAGAGCAACAAGAATGATTAAAGGTCTTGAGAACATGACCTATGAAGGAAGGCTGAAAGAATTGGGTTTGTTTAGTTTGGAAAAGAGAAGACTGAGAGGGGACATGATAGCAGTTTTCAGGTATCTAAAAGGGTGTCATAAGGAGGAGGGAGAAAACTTGTTCACCTTAGATAGAACAAGAAGCAATGGGCTTAAACTGCAGCAAGGGAGGTTTAGGTTGGACATTAGGAAAAAGTTCCTAACTGTCAAGGTGGTTAAACACTGGAATAAACTGCCTAGGGAGGTTGTGGAATCTCCATCTCTGGAGATATTTAAGAGTAGGTTAGATAAATGTCTATCAGGGATGGTCTAGACAGTATTTGGTCCTGCCATGAGGGCAGGGGACTGGACTCGATAACCTCTCGAGGTCCCTTTCAATCCTAGAATCTATTAATCTATCGCCCCACCACAGTTAGGGAATCCCATTGCAGCAAAGCCATCCACTATTGCCTGCACATTTCCCAGAGTCACTACCCTTGATATCAGCAGCTCTTTGATTGCGTTGGCTACTTGGATCACAGCAGCCCCCACAGTACATTTGCCCACTCCAAATTGATTCCTGTCTGACCGGTAGCTGTCTGGCATTGCAAGCTTCCACAGGGCTATCGCCGCTCACTTCTCAACTGTGAAGGCTGCTCTCATCTTGGTATTCTGGCACTTCAGGGCAGGGGAAAGCAAGTCACAAAGTTCCATGAAAGTGCCCTTACGCATGCAAAAGTTTGCAGCCACTGGGAATCATCCCAGACCTGCAACACTATGCAGTCCCACCAGTCTGTGCTTGTTTCCCGGGCTCAGAATCGGCATTCCACGGCATGAACCTGCCCCATTAACACCATGATGTGCACGTTGCCGGGGCCCGTACTTTGTGAGAAGTCTATGTCCATGTCCTCATCACTCTCGTCACCGCGCTGCCGTCGCCTCCTCACCTGGTTTTGCTTTTGCAGGTTCTGGCTCTGCATATACTCTAGGATAATGCGCATGGTGTTTAAAGGGCTCATAATTGCCGCGGTGATCTGAGCGGGCTCCATGATCCCAGTGCTATGGCGTCTGCACTGAAAAAAGGCGCAAAACGATTGTCTGCCGTTGCTCTGATGGAGGGAGGGGCGACTGATGACATGGCTTACAGGGAATTAAAATCAACAAAGGGGGTGGCCTTGCATCAAGGAGAAACACAAACAACTGTCACACAGAATGGCCCCCTCACGGATTGAACTCAAAACCCTGGGTTTAGCAGGCTGTTGATTTCATGGAGGGAGGGGGTAGCAAATGAATACAAATGAATACAAAACAAATCGCGTCTATTTCTTGTTTTGATCCACTCCATCTATCTTGTACATCTTAGGCTGGCAGCAGACGGTGCAGTATGACTGCTAGCCATCGTCATCTCCTGGGTGCTCACCAGAAGACGGTGCAGTACGACTGCCGGCAGGACTGCGTCTCCAGGAGACAAAACTTAAAAAGGGAATAACCTGTCTCAGTCACTCCCATGTCTGCCCAGGCGCCCCTGACCGACCTCACTGAGGTCGGCTAAAAGAGCACCCAGGAGTACGACGACAATGGTTACCAGTCATAATGCACCGTCTGTGACGAAGTGGGGTTATTTTTTATTTTTTTCGTGGTTTTCCAGTGGGTTGCATGCAGAGGGGGTGGGACTCAGTGCCCCTGGGTGTTACTGGTTTAACGAGGTGAGGGGAGAGGGAGTTTGTTGTTACACAAGACCAGTGAGGGAACTTGGGACCCCAGCCAATGGCCTGGAGAATCGATACCCCAGCGACTGGTGACCTGACGACCTGAGGACCCAGCTCAGGAGTCGCAGCCAGTTCTGGCCAGTGGGAGGACAATGGGCTGTGGAGAGAGGACCCCAGTGACCTAACCAGCCGGTTCCAGCCAGAGGACAGAAGCGAGGAGAGGAGGCTCCGGTTTACGACCCTGTTTACCTGGAGAGAAGACAATGGACAGAGGCGGGGCCTGGGGCCGGGGATCTCAGATGCCCAGCTGGAAAGCAGGGGGGCTCTGGGCTGGAGAGAGGGGGCAGGCAGAACCCACCTGGATGCAGGGGAGACTGGGATGTGCTGGGCTGAGGGAGGCCAGGCCTGAGGCCCTGAGAGTTTCCTGTGCTGTGTTCAGATGCTCAATACACCCTCCTGTTTTACGCTGGCTGAGAGTCACTCTGGTCTAGAGAACAGGGTTGCATCGTCCCCTTCGGGGGGTGGAGGCCCCGGGGGTCCAGAGCGAGTGGCTCCCTGAGGGGGTCCACGGCAGAGACAGGCGTGCTAAGGCTCAGAGAGGTGCCATCCCAGGTGGTGGAGGGGCTTAACCCCCGAGAGAGAGTGGACTCCCGAGAAGGGCTGTCACACTGAAAGGGGCACCCCCATGGACCGCACCGGGCCATGAGTGGGCACGATCTGTGCGTCCGTGACAACGTGGTAGCAGAGGATGGTTGGCGGATGCACCCTGTAGACGTTGGCTGCGGGCGCAGGCGCTTTGCAGTGAGTGGCTGCCAGCGATAGAACGAGGGTATTGAAAGGAACCAGCCTGGAAATGGCCTAGAACCAGCTCCGTAAGAGCGACCTGGCACGTCTGTGCAGGGAGAGGGGGCTGAGCGTGGGGAGGCTCACTAAGGAGCGGCTGATTGCTCAGCTTGTAGAGAATGACCAGTCTGAGGAACAAGCTCCAGACCCCAGGGGGGCTCCCGGGAAGCCGGGGAGTACCCGTGGGGCAGTCTGTGTAGCGACCAGGAGTCCATCAGGCCTGAATCCCCGGTTGGCACAGGGAGACCCCAGTCAGGTTCCTCCCTAGAGGAGCTGCAGAAACTGGAGCTGAAAGCAAAGGAGCTGGAGGATCGGAGGCTGGTGGACCATACAGAACAGCGGAAATGCGAGTTGGAGTTGGAGGAGCAGCGGGCCAAGAGGGCCTGCCAGGGGATAAGTGGGGAAGGGCCCCAAGATGCCGGTGTTGGGGGGACTCTAGACACCAAACTGCTGCCCCAGTTTAAGGAGGGGGAGGGGATATTGATGCCTACCTCACAGCCTTTCAGAAGGCTTGTGATCTGAACCAGATTGACCCTGCAGACAGGCTTCGCTGTCTGACCCCCCTGCTGGGTCCCAAGGCCATAGAGGCGTTCAGCCAAATGGATGGTATTGAGACCGGGGACTATGGCCTGTTCAAACAGGCTTTGCTGCAGAAGTTTGAACTGACCCCCGAGGCGTACAGGAAATGATTCCGGGGTGTACGCAAGACCCCAGGTGTCACTTACAAGGAGGTCACCAACCTGCTGGGGGAATATCTCCGCAAGTGGGGGAAGGGCGCAGGGGCCACTACCGCAGAGGACATGTATAACCTGGTGGGGTTGGAGCAGCTGTATGACATCTGCCCTCCGGACCTTAAGATGTGGCTAGTGGACCAGAAGCCCAAAGATCTGCGCAGTGCAGGGGCGCTGGCAGATGAGTTTGTGGACAGCAATTCGGGGGCAGGAGGAAGACCCACATCAGGGACTCAGAAGGGGAGTCACCCTGAGACCTCTCCAAGGTGGGACTTGAGGGACCTGAAATGTAATTACTGTGGCCAAAAGGGACACAAGGTGCCACAGTGCCTGAAGATGAAGGAAATGGCGGCCAAGCAGAACCCGCGGGGTGTCAACTGGGTGGAAGCCCACCGAGAGGGGGCATTGCCGGTCCAGGGGGGTGCAGTCGAGAGGACTGTGCCAGGGGGAGTGGGAGTGCCAATATTATAGCCGCTGCTGTATCACGGGGCAGGGGCCCTGGACTTCCCCAGATCACTAGCTAAGTGACCCTGCTCCGTTCAGCCTCGAAGGGGGGAGAGATGTGACGAAGTGGGGGATTTTTTTTTAATTTTTTTGTGGTTTTCCAATGGTTTGCATGCAGAGGGAGTGGGACTCAGTACCCCTGGGTGTTACTGGTTTAACGAGGTGAAGGGAGAGGGAGTTTGTTGTTACAGAGGACCGGAGAGGGAACTTGGGACCCCAGCCAATGGCCTGGATAATGGACACCCCAGCAACTGGTGACCTGGTGACCAGGAGGCCCAGCGCGGGAGTCACAGCCGGTTCTGCCCAGTGGGAGGACAATGGGCTGCGAAGAGAGGACCCCATGACCTAACCAGCCGGTTCCAGCTGAGGGGTGCAAAGGTGAGAGGAGAGGAGGCCCAGGCAACCCGGGAGTTTTGCTCATGGTCAGATGTGGCGAATCATGGCTGGGGTGTTTTCCCAAATTAATGCCAGGTTCCTTTCCCCTTTTTATTCACAGTTCTCTCTGCTCTGGACAGACTCAGGGCTTGCGCGTGGGGCAGGGTCGTCTCTTACAGACACGCGGGGGGGCTGTTTCATTTTCCCAGATGACTGGATGGAGGCTCGAGCCGGGTCTGTGTTGTATTGTTAGGAGGGACCCCTGGATATTGAACCCGGCCCTGGTTACTGCCGACTCCCCCTGGCAGAAGGATACACATGATCACGTATTAATTTTACCTACGTGGGTCATGAACTGGGTTTGAAACCAGCATGTAACACGGGGGAGGATCTGCATGGAAATACTCACAATGGTCAGCCGAAGATTGAAGATCAGATTCTGTGGTTTCTGGGCTCCACCTTCCCCAAGGCTGCAGGGTACATTGAAGGTGACCTTCCCCCCTCCCCACAGAGACAGAGACAAGCTACAAACTACCTGACACTTGGCCAGGCTGACGGCCCCTGTGTTTCCTGGATGTTGCAGAGACCTCCGCTTATTTTGACCGCACTAGATTTGGCAGCAGATTAGAGACAATGTGTGAGGTATCAGGAAGAAGTGGGCCGGCGCCAGGGAGGGAGCTACAGCTGCAGCTATCAGCTCTGATCAGAGCCCTGCCTCTCCTCATACACCAGCAGCTCTGTGGAGCTGGTGGTAGCAGGTGAGGGGCCCGGCTCAGCATCTTCGCTCCCAGCCCCACACCCAGCCGGACCCTGCGGCATGGTTGGCATCGATGGGACAGCCAGAGCCAGGCTCTGCCTGGAGACCAGCAGAGGGGATGCTCGGCCAGGGAGCGGGGACAGAGTAACTGGGGGAGCAGCAGCTTCTGGGGATTTGAGTCTGAGGGAGGGGGGATCCCTGCCCCCAGGTGAGCTGCAGAGCAGGTGGCCTTTCCAAAGGGGTCTTTCCAGCTTGGCGTCTCTGCTCCCCACCCCAACTGTATGCAAACCATAGAAAAAAAACAAGAAAATCCCCCACTTTGTCACACAGCGGGATGGGGAGAGCTCTGGGATCTATAAGGGGGCTGGGGCTGTTGGGACACGGGGCACCCTAGGTAGGGTGACGAGACTCCCGATTTTATCGGATCTGTCCCAATATCTGCTTGTTTGTCCTGCGTCCCGACCGATGTGCGGTCGGGACACTGGACAAACAAGCAATTTTCCCCTCTGCTCTGGCGCTCGCGCCCCCCCGCCCCAACTCTGCCCCCTTCTTCCCCCATTGGATCCTTCCCCAAATCCCCACCCTGGCCCTGCCTCTTCTCCAAGCATGTGGCATTCCTCCTTCCTCCCAGGCTTGCAGCTGTAATGGCGGCACAAGCCTGGAGGGAGGGGGTGGGGGTGGTGCGGCTTCCACTTCCTGGAGCTGGTGAGTACGAGCTCCGGCACTGGGCGGGCAAGGGGGGCTGGCAAGGGGACTGCTCCCCCAGGAGGGAGACGGGGGGCTCCGGATCCCGGCAGCGGCGGGGAAGAGCGGCTCGTGGCCGTGCGAGCAGGCCATGTAAAGTTTATCGGCTCGAGGGGGACCCTGGCCGGCTCCTCGCCCCTGTAGGGGGTAGCGTCCCCACCCTGCACCAGCATGTCCTGCTGGCTGCCGCAGGCCAGGTAAGGAGCCGAGGCCCCCCCGGCCCCCCTCATCCTGGCTCCTCGGCTGAGCCCCAGCGGCTGCTATGCTGGGGAAGTTGCTTCGGCCCCGGCGCACGGTGGAGAGATCAGCAGATCGCGGGAGTTATAAGTTTTGCTGCAGCCACTCACACTCGGGGTCCCCTTACCATGCTTTCCTATTTTCCCGGACGTGTTCGGCTTTTTGGAAATTCCTCCCGGAACGGGATTTGAGGACCAAAAAGCCGGACATGACTGGGAAAATCCGGACGTATGGTAACCCTACCAGACCCCATGGTTGCCTGGCTCTCAGCCTGATGCACCTTCCTCAGGGCTGCAAGATACACTGAGGGTGACCTGTCCCCCCTCCCCACAGAGACACAGACAAGCTGTGAGCTGCATGGCACTTGGCCAGGCTGACAGTCCCCGGATTTCTTGGGTTTTTCAAAGCCGTCTGCTTACTTTGACCGCAGTAGATTTCACCTGCAGATTAGAGACAAGGCGTGATGGACGTAGGAAGAGACATCGTCAACTTCCTGTAGCTGGAGCCACCAGCTGAGCATCTTATTTGGGGTCGGTGGAGCTGGGCACCGGGGCGGTGGTGGCAGTGCTGAGGGGCCCCTCGCCGACCCCATTATGGCGTCTGCTCTCATGATCCTCTTCCTTGGTGAGTATTGGAGACAGCCAGGGCTTGTGTCCATAGGGGAGGGGATTCTGAGACCAGGGCATGTTCCCATGGGGTGGAGGGGATCTGAGGCCAGGGTGTAGGATCCAGTTGCTCTGGGATCTGGTCCCTAATGAGCCGTCTCCTTTCCAGGCTGCTGGCTGGCTGGGCAGAGCGGGGTGTCTGGACGTGAGTATCTGTGGGGCAGGGGAAACTTTAGTGTTCAGGATGGGATGGGGGGGAAGTGATTTCCAGCCTATTCATACCCACAGCAGCCCCATGGGCAGGGGCTTAGCACCCCCTTCACCTCCCCCACCCCATCGCCCTGGGTCCTGCCCCAAGGGAGAGTGGGGCTGCTCCGTTCCCTAGGCACCTCCCCTGCTGAGCCCCTTCTCTGGCCGGGGTCACTGAGGCCCCTGCAGTCAGGTTCCCTGGGCCCTGGTGCACAATGCAGCCTTAGGGCTTAACCCCTTCCTGCCCGCGCTGTAGCTGGAGGACAGGAGACGGCTGGGTTATGTAGGGTTACCATATTTCCACAATCAAAAAAGAGGACACGGGGGGGAGCCCTGCTGTAGTCCCGCCCCCGCTCCCATCCACTCCCTCCCACTTCCCACCCCCTGACTGCCCCCCTCAGAACTCTCAACCCCCCCTGCTTCTTGTCCCCTGACTGTCCTCTCCTGAGAAGCCCCCACCCTAACTGCCCCCCAGGACCCTACCTGTCCCCGGACTGCCCCGACCCTTATGGGTGGCAGGTTTGTAGAAATTTTGGTGGTGCCCAGAACCCACCTCCCCCAACTCCACCCCCCTCACCTGCCTAAGGCTCTGAGAGGGGGGTTGGGTGGGGGGAGGAGGTCTGGGGTGCAGGTCCTGGGCTGGGGATTAGGGTGCAGGAGGGGTGCAGGGTGCAGGCTCTGGGATAGAGTTTGGGTGCTGGGTGCAGGCTCTGGCCTGGGGCAGGGGGTGGGTGTGCAGGCGGGGGTGAGGGGTGCAGGCTCTGGGATGGAATTTGGGGGTGGGAGGCGGTGCAAAGGGAGGGGGTGCAGGCTTTGGGAGGGAGGTTGAAGGCAGGAGGGGGTGTGTGGGAAGGGGGACGGGGTTTGAGAGGGAGTTTGGGGATAGGAGGGGGTGCAGGGTTCATGATGCAGGATGGGGTTCAGGGCTGGGGCAGAGGATTAGGGTGCGGGGAGATGACAGCTCTGGCTGAGGATGAGGGGTTCATGATGCAGGAGGGGGCTCAGGGCTGGGGCAGAGGATTAGGGTGTAGGGGATGAGGCTTGGGGCTGAGGATGAGGGGTTCATGATGCAGGAGGAGGCTCAGGGCTGGGGCAGAGGATTAGGGTGCAGGGGGATGAGGGCTGGGGATGAGGGGTTTGGGGCGTTGGAGAGGCTCAGGGCTAGGGTGGAAGGGCAGGGTAAAGGCAGCCTGCCTTGCCATTAGTGGATAGGGGGGCTCTAGGACCCTGGGGCAGCAGACAACAGTTGCTGCCGGGAGCAAGCTGGAATGTGCTACTCCAGCAGCACAAGCAGGCACGGAAGAGGCGTGCGCTGCTTTCTTTTGGGCGGGGGGGGCAGGTGGAGGCCGGGGCCCGCTCCAGCCAGGGCCGGGGGAGAGATCCAGCTCCAAATATTGCTGGAGCAGGGCCCCCGGCCCTGGATATTGCTGGAGCTCGGGCACCACAAAAGAATATAACCCGCCGCCCCCCCCATTCACACCCCCACCCCCAGAACTCCCAACCCAGCCAACCCTCCCCCTGCTCCCTGACTGCCCCCCAGGACTCCCCTTACCATGCCCATGCCGGTCAGATGCTGGCTTCTCCACGTGGAGGCAAAACATGCCTCCCCTGCAGAGTGCTAAGGCAGCAGGGGAGGGGCTCTGGCTGCTGGAGGCCAATGGGAGCGGCTCAATCAGGCCCAGACGCCCAATCAGCCACGCCATAGTCTGCATGGAAGGGAGGGAGAGGAGGAGGAAAAATCCCGGACCTTTTAACCTTGTTACCAATTCCTCATGGACGGCTATTTAAAGACGAAAAAGCCGGACATGTCCAGGGAAATACGGATGGATGATAATCCTAGGTTATGTGGGTGGCCAGCAGCAGCCTGGGGGTGTTCGCTGCCTTTCCACGCTGTGCGGGCAGGAAGGGACAAGCTGCTTCCATCCATGGGGGAGAGGGGGAGAGATGAGCTCTGCAAAGACACGGGCCAGGTCATCCCTTCCCTCTCCTCCCCCCCCCCACTCCTCCCCGTGGCTGGAAGCAGCTCCCGTCCCTTCCCTCCTGCACAGGGCCGAAAGGCTGCTGCTGGCCACATTCTTCTGTGAACCCTGGCAGAAATCTGGGGGGGAGGGGGGTGAACCTGTGTCTCCCCCTCCCCCACGTGTTGCCTTGGGAAGACTGCGCCAAGTACCAGAGGAAGCGGGTCCGTCCCCGGGGGCCCAGCCAGGTATTGAGGGTGAACAGTGCTGGGAAGGGAGGTTCGGTCAGTTACCCCCCTATGTGAGAGAGGGGTACGTGTGTGTGTGTGTGTGTGAGTAAGTAAGTAACTTCTCCCTATAGGGGAGAGATAGGGGGGTTGTATGTCACCACTCCCCAGGAGAAACCTAAAACCTTAAAGATAAGAAGGTAAAGAACCTTTGTTCGGGGGCGGGGGGTTGATCAGAGAGAAGGACCAAGATTCTTTATTGGAAAAATAAGGATTAAACAGGATTTTAATCTGGGCAGGGTTTAAGGAACCCTCACCCTAGTGCAGGCGTGGTCTACATATGGGGTGGGGAGGCATAGCTCAGTGGTTTGAGCATTGGCTTGCTAAACCCAGGGTTGTGAGTTCAATCTTTGAGGGGGCCACTTAGGGATCTGGGGTAAAAATCTGTCTGGGGTTTGGTCCTGCTTTGAGCAGGGGGTTGGACTAGAACCTCCTGAGTCCCTTCCAACCCTGATATTCTATGAAATAAAAAGAATCCAGCTACACAGTGTTTCTTTTTAACAGGGGCTCAGTCACTTGATGTTAATTTGAACGTTTGTACTGGATAGTTCTGATTGATTGTCGTTGAACTCGCTTGAATACGAGTAATTTTACCAGGTGTCCCATATTCAGCATAGGGAAATATGGTCACCCTACTGGTCGGCTGAGATCAGAACCCAGCCCTGTCCCCAGTGCAGTCAGGGGGTGACTCCGGATTGACCCCGGGGGGCTGAGATCAGAACCCAGCCCACAGGTTCCCTGTGGATGCAGTGAGGTGTCTGTTAGCCCTGGGGCTGGGCGCTGAGGGCAGGTTACAGACACAAGGGAGGGGTTTGTGTCTCCCCATCTCACTCCTGTTTGTGTGTGAACACAGAGCTCCCTGCGCCCGGACCCTCCATCTCCGTCAGCCCCAGCGGGGTGATCGCCCCGGGGGGAGCCGTCACCATCCGCTGTCAGTGTCGGTGCGAGGCCAGGAGGTTATTTCTGTATAAAGGTGGAATCCAAATCCGGGAGCTGGATGCTGCTGGAGACGGGGGTGAATTCACCATCCCCAGCGCCAGACGGGAAGATGGATGGGTCTACACGTGTCGATCTCGCTCTAGATCGGAGCCACCCAACTGGTCATATTCCAGCGATATTGTGCGGATCATTGTAGCAGGTATGGGGCCCGGCTTGGAATCCCCACACCCAGCTCCACACCCAGCCAGACCATCATGGGGGGCTCTGGGCAGATGGGACACTCCTTGGAGTATCACTGAACCTGCCTGTGTCTCCATTTCCCCTTGTACAAATGGGGGATAATCATCCCTTCTGCACCTTGTGGCTGGTTAGATCGTCAGGACTTGGCTCTAGGGCGGGGACTTTTTCTCACCATGTGTGACGAACTGGGACTGTTCTTACTGTGGTCTTTGAATGCTGACAGGGGAGTGTGGCTAGGATGGTCTGCATTGGGGGATGGGAGACTGACCGACGGAGAATACCTGAGCATGTAACATGAGAACCCAGGAAGGGGTTAGAGGCCAGGTGACACCTTTGCCCAGGAAACTGAACAAAGGCTGTGGGAGGGGTCGCTGAAGGCAGAGTTTCAGGAGCTGCCTGGTGACATGGCTGGGAGGCAGACGAGGCTCTGACCTCCCAAGGAGCTGGGGCGCCCTGAGACCCCAGGATGGACCCAACTGAGGGGGGTCCTGTTGTCTGTGCCTGCAAGACCTGTCTTGGACTGTATTCCTGCCGTCTAAATAAACCTTCTGCTTTACTGGCTGGCTGAGAGTCATGGTGAATCGCAGGAAGCCGGGGGTGCAGGGCCTTGTGTCCCCCCACACTCCGTGACACCATGTCTGTGCAGCACCCAGCACCTCTGACTCCCAGCCCCCTCCCGATCTAACCTCTAGACCCCACTCCCTTCCCAGAGCCAGGGATAGAACCCAGGAGTCTTGGCTCCCAGGCTGCAGGGCCCCATTAAGTAGATAGATGTGTACAGAGGGGTGCTCTGGATCTTAGGCAGTTCCGGGCGTAGCTCCCAGCAATCTCTGGGATCTCGGAGAGGTTCCTCTGGCTGGGTTTTCTCCCAGGGGCCCCGTCTCTGGGACCGTGCGGCGAGGACGGGGCGCAGTGACTGTGCCGGGGTCTGTCTCACGGCCTGTCTCCTTCTCACTGCAGAGCTCAGCTACCCCAAACCCTCCATCTACCTGAGCCCCAGCGGGGAGGTCGCCCTGGGGGGAGCTGTGACCGTTCAGTGTCAGGTTCGATACCAGAACGCAAGGTTCCTTCTGTACAAAGATGGAAACCTGACCACGCTGCAGGACGTGGAGCCTGCTGGGGACGCCGCTGAGTTTCCTATTAGCAATGTGAGCTGGAGACACGCAGGGAGCTACAGCTGCTATTATTACCGCCATTGGTACCCGTTCATCTTGTCGCATCCCAGTGACCCTGTGGAGCTGGTGGTAGCAGGTGAGGGGCCCAGCTCAGTATCCCCGCTCCCAGCCCCACCCCCAGTCGGACCCTCAGGGGCAGGGGCATGTGCAAGGGGGACAAACAGGAGTAGGGTCTCCAGACTCGAATCATGGGGCCGGAGCACAGAACTCCTCCAGGGAGCAGAGGCAGCTCCTCTGGCTGCGGGGGGCACACAAAGTGCCCCTCCAAAAGCGACCACATTTTTATTCCTGTGCACTCCTCTGATCAGGGGGTCTATGCACCAATGGGATGCTCAGAACCAGCCTCTGACCTGAGCCCTGGGCCCAGCAGAGGGGACGCCCGGCTGGGGGGCAGGGATGGAATCACTGGTGGATTCCCCAGCAAGGGACAGCAGCAGCTTTGGGGATGCACATAGGAGTCGGGGCCCAGGGGCTGCCCAACCGGCCCCACCCCCAGCCTGTGACTGCATTCCATGGCTGGCTGTGTGATGCCCACCTGGGCTGGAGGCCAGGGCCAGTGCTACCATTAAGGCAAACTAGGCAGTTGCCTAGGGCGCCAAGATTTGGGGGTGCCAAAAAGCGTTGCCCCCAATTTTTTTACAGCGTTTGGCAGCTCCCCACCCCCCCGGCCCGGGAAGCCGTGCGGCAGCTGCCCACCCCAGCTCATCTCTGTTACACCCCTTCCCCAAGCGTGCGGTCGCCGCTCCGCTTCTCCCGCCTCCCAGGCTTGCAGCGCCAATCAGCTGTTTGGCGCCGCAAGCCTGGGAGGGGAGGAGAATTAGAGCAGGGGCGGTGTGCTCGAGGAGGAGGCGGAGCAGAGGTGAGCTGGGGTGGGGAGTGTCGGTGTCAGGGAGTGAGGGTCCTTCTGAGTAAAGTTGGAGACCCGGACGCAGATCCGTGATGGAGCCTGTTGGGGACGTGGCTGAGTTTCGCATCCGAAACATGAGTCAGGGACATGCAGGGATTTACAGCTGCCGATATAGCACCAAATCTGACTTCTCCTTCTGGTCGGAGCCCAGCGACTCTGTGAATCAGCCCCACACCCAGCCGGACCCTTAGGGGGTCTTGGCCCCGATGGGACGCTCAGAGCCAGACTCTGCCCTGTGTCCAGGGCCCAGCAGATGGGAAGTGGGGACAGAGTCACTGGGGGGTTCCCCAGCCAGGGGGCAGCAGCAGCTGTTGGAGTTTCAGGGCCAATGGCTGGGTGCTCGGTCCCCTCCCTCCCCCATCCCAGCCGATTCTCGTTTTTATCCCACAGAGGGAACTGACCCAGCTGGGCCCCAGCAGACAGATCCGCCCCCGACGGAGCGGGAGGGAGAAGGTGAGCGGGAGAAATGGAACAATTCATCCCTGAGGGAACAGGGCTCCCTGCTCAGATGCCCATGGGGCCATTCGGGCTGTTTGGAGGAGGATGGTCCCTGCAGACAGAACTGATAGGTTCAAATGTTCTATATAGCAGGTGATGGACAGATCCATGGGATGGACTGCCACGGGTCGGTGGGGACTAGGGTTGCCTCGTCGAAAAGGGACCCTGGCGACTCCAGTCGGCACTGCCGATCGGGCTGTTAAAAGTCAGATCAGCGGCACAGCAGGGGTCCGTGGCTAAGGCAGGCTCCCTGACTGCCCTAGCGCTGCGTGGCTCCCAGAAGCAGCCGTTGGGTTCACGTGGCCCCTAGGCGCTGGGGTGGCCAGCGAAGCTCCGTGCGCTGTCCCTTCCCCAGTGCCAACTCTGCAGCTCCCATAGGCCGGGATCTGTGACCAATGGGACCTGCAAAGAAGGGGCGGGGCAGAGCAGGGATGTTTGGTTTTGTGTGATTAGAACATTGGCAGTCCTAGTTGGTCCATGGGAATGTGGGTCAATGGGGATGTAGGGCGCTGGACAGATGGGAGCACGTCTGGTGAGGGATAGAAAGATGGATTAAGACCTTGTCTACATGAAAACTGGACCCGAAATGACGAATCCTGTGTGGTTCCCAACCCCCACTGGTGATCTCAGATCATGTCTGGGCTGTCAGAATTAGAGCCTTCTGATTTGATACAGGTTTCAGAGTAGCAGCCTTGTTAGTCTGTATCCGCAAAAAGAACAGGAGTACTTGTGGCACCTTAGAGACTAACAAATTTATTTGAGCATACAGCGAGGGAAGGGGGGGTCCCCACTCCCTAGCCTCTAAAATTCCCCTCCCAGGAATGACAGTGACGATTGATGCTGAGTTGGGGGGGCGATCAGTGAGGCGCTGTTTCATCCCCGCCCCAACAGATGCCAGTTCTATTCCCGCAGGGGGAACCAACCTGACCCAGCCTGGAGCGCCGCCGGCTCCCACCCGCCCGGGCAGCACGGGGCCAGGTACCGGGGCTGCGCGGGAATCACAATCGAACCAGGCCCCACTGAACCTCCCCCACTGCCAGGCCCCAGCTCCCCTAGAGCCTCCTGCCCTGCAGGTCGCTGCCAGGAAGCTGTGGGGGATCCCAGGGGCTGGGCAGGGGCTGGGGCGCTGGGCCCTGCTGGGCAGGGGCTGGGGTCTGGCCCCAGGGAGGCCCCAGAGCTGCGGCGCCTCAGAGAACTCCCGAAAGAGGCTGGGCAGGTCCTGCTGGAGAAGGGGGGCTGAGGGCTCCGCTCCTGGGGCAGCACCAGCTGCTGGTTTCCCCATCTGAGCCCCCGAGTGACTCTCCCCTTCCCACCACAGCAGCCCCCTCGGGATGCCCGGATTTCATCCACACCAACATCGCACTCCTGGTGCTGGGGGCCGTGGTCCTGCTCGTCCTGGAGCTGATCCTGGCTGAGACCTATTACAGCCGCCCGAGGGAGGCACCCTAGGTGAGGTGACGCCCCCCTTTCTGTGCCCCTTGCTCCCTCCAGCGTCTGGGCCCAGGGTGACACGGGCCCCTCTAACCCACCATCTCTCTACACCCCTAGGAGCCTGGATCTGGCCGTATGGAGAAAAGCCGCTTCCCCGTGAGGGGCTGAGATGTCAGCACAAATCTCCTGCCCCCAAACATCCCTGCCTCGGAGAATCCCACCCCCCAGACTGCTCCTGACGCGACTGCTGCAGCCCAGGATTGAAATCCGGACTTCTGGCACCAGCTAGAGGAGCTGCCCCAGCGCTGGGCGCATCAGGCTCCCCACAGAGCAGCCCCTGGAGGGTGTCGGGGTCCCACTCGCTGGCCCTGATGGGCCAGTCTCTGCCTAGGGCTGTCAGTGGGGAGCGGGGACGCTGCGTCTGACTCTGGCGCTGGAATAACGGCACTTACTGCCCCCTGGTGTCTGTCCCCCTCCTCTCTCTGCAGCGGGGTCCCCCAGCCCCTTTTCTTCCCCCCTTTCTCTCTAGATCTCCCCTGCCCTGTATTTCTATTTTACAGACCCCCAGAGCTTCTTTCTCCCCTGCCCCCCAAATCACCCCACCCCGGTGGGGCTGTGATACCGGAGCCTCCAAATGTCCCCTCGTGGTGGGTTCAGCCGACGAAGGTGAGTGAGAAGTTCAGGCAGCGTCATGAGAACCTGGATGAATGAACTTTGTGGGGAAAGATGGCGAGACATAAAGACGGGATTAGTCCAACCCGAGCGGCCGCCGGACAGAACCCACGGGCCGGGCTGGGGCCCACCTGGGACACGGGGTGAAGTGGGGGAGCAGAAATCAAACTTGGGGTGTTGGAAACAATGCCTCATTGGTGGACAAAATACTGCGTGGATGGGCTGTGCTGCCCACCACCCTTTGGGGCCTTAAAGAGGCTCGCTTCACGCCGTGGCTGCCACCCCGGTCTCCTGGCCCCCCTGGGCCTTCCAGACCCTGCTCCATGGAGACGTTCTGAGCAGAGCGGCCGGAGAAAGGGACCCCGATACCATCACCCTTCCCCCGGCTGAACCCCCAACCTGGGAGGAAACTGAACTATTAGGGGGAATAGGTCTTTGAATATGCTAATCTCCTGCCTTCCTGAGAAGTTTCTTGGGATGCTTCAAACAAACTCTGACTCATGGCTGCTTTGACCCTGCAGGGTCATGTGATTAATTAACCTGGTACTGGACTCCATGATGGAATACCAGTATTTTTCCACTAACGTGGCGGGGGACCACACTGGGAAACAAAGCGTTCCCGCCATATGTTAAACCTATTTAACAGTGAGAGATGAGATAATCAGTTGTGATAAATGAAGGGGTGGGGTAGCTCCCTTTTATGGGCACCCAGCTATAAAATCCCTCTTAGTAGCTGTTCACTAATTGCTCTACCTCTAAAGGGTTAAAAAGTCTCACTGCTCTGCATAGGTAAAAGGAAGTGAGTGGGCACCTGGCCAAAAGAGCCAATGGGAAGGCTAGAACTTTTTAAAATTGAAAAATGACTCCCCTTTTGTCTGTCTGTGGTTGTTCTCCGGGGAGAGGCAGACAGGGAGCAGTTATGCTGTAAGAAGCTTGGGCCAGGTATGACAAATCATCAGAATCATACCTAGAAACTATTCATCTAAAACCCCTGTCAAGGCTGTATCCCCACTTTGAACTTTAGGGTACAAGAGTGGGGGCCTGCATGAGGACTCCTAAGCTTATCTACCAGCTTAGCTTTGGTCCGCTGCCACCATCTCAAGAATTCCCTCCCTGGGAAGCCTTGAGAAACCTTTCACCAATTCCCTGGTGAACACAGATCCAAACCCCCTTGGATCTTAAAACAAGGAGAAATCAATTTGGTTCTTAAAAAAGAAGGCTTTTAATTAAAGAAAAAGGTAAAAATTATCTCTGTAAAATCAGTATGGAAAATAACTTTACAGGGTAATCAACTTAAAGAGCTCAGAGGACCCCCCTCTGTCTTAGGTTCAAAGTACAGCAAACAAAGATAAATACTCTGGTAAAAGATACATTTACAAGTTGAGAAAACAAAGTAAATCTAAGACGCCTTGCCTGTCTTTTTACTTACAAGTTTGAAATAGGAGAGACTTGTTTAGAAAGATGGGGAGAACCTGGATTGATGTCTGGTCCCTCTCAGTCCCAAGAGCGAACAACCCCTTAAACAAAGGACACAAAACAAAACCCTTTCCCCCCCCCCCAGGATTTGAAAGTATCTTGTCCCCTTATTGGTCCTTAGGGTCAGGTGTCAGCCAGGTTACCCGAGCTTCTTAACCCTTTACAGGTAAAAGGATTTTGGAGTCTCTGGCCAGGAGGGATTTTACAGTACAGCTGTTACCCTTTCCTTTATAGTTATGACAACCCCAGATATGTAAGTAGATCAGGAAATGTCTAGGAAGACGCGATTAGGTTTATTCCTTTTATTTCGTTATGGCTTGTGGATTCCTCTGGGCTAACCCCAGGTGCTTTTGTTTTGCTTGTAACCTTTAAGCTGGACCTCCAAAAAGCTATTCTGAGTGCTTAATCCTTGGAATTACTCTCTGAAAATCTAGCAATAACCTGAGTTCCCAGATGTATTTCTTTCCTTTTTTTATTAATAAAATTTACCTTTTTTAAGAACAGAATTGGATTGTTGTGTCCTAAGAGGTTTGCGCACGTCTTGTTTAATTAGCTGGTGGCAACAGCTGATTTTCTTTGTTTTCCTTTCTCAGCTCGTCCCCGGAGGGGGGGTGAAAGGGCTTGAGGGTGCCCCACAGGAAGGAATTCCCAAGTGCACCTTCCTGGGCTCTCAAAGGAGTTCTGCACTTGGGTGGTGGCAGCATCTCCCCAGCCAAGGTCAGAGAGAAGCTGTAACCTTGGGAGTTTAATACCAGCCTGGAGTGACCAGTGTTAATGTTTAGAATCCTTGTGGGCCCCACCTTCTGCACTTGAAGTGCCGGAGTGGGGAATTAGCCATGACATCAGAGTTCATTCTTCACTGAATCCCCACCCGGGATGACTGCTGAGAACATGTAAGAAACAAAGACCAAGGGGATGGGGGAGCAGAGAAGGACTGAGCCCAAGCTGGAAAAGGTGCCTGGCCTGTGACAGGAATACAGCTCCTGTCAGACGTGGGCAGGTTTGCAGGCTGAGCAGGAAGGCTGCAGAGTCAAACCCTCCAGAACCACAGTTTCCCGAACACCCTTAACTCTGCCCCCTTGTGCACATGCATTACGATGCCATCCTTTAATTTTGTGATCACTTACTAATTTTACCTTCATGGGTCGCCAGCCATGTTTGAACCCAGAATGCAATAAAGCAGGGGCAGGGGAATCTGCATGGAAATAGTGGTCAGTTGAAAATTGAAGATCAGACTCTGTGGCCTCCTGGCTTCCAGCCTGGTGCACCTTCCCCCAGGCTGCAGGGTACATTGAGAGTGACTTGTCCTCCCAGCCCACAGAGACACGGACAAGCTGTGAGCTGCATGGCACTTGGCCAGGCTGACGGTCCAAGGGTTTCCTGGGTTTTGCAGGGACCCCTGCTTACTTTGGCTCTTCTAGATTTCGCCTGCAGATTAGAGAAAAGATGTGAGGGACGCAGGAAGAGACGAGACATCGTCGACTTCCTGTAGCTGGAGCCACCAGCTGAGTTCTTCATTTGGGGCTCAGTGGAGCTGGGCAGAGGGGTGTTGGTGGCAGCGCTGAAAGGCCCCTTCCTGCCCCCGTCATGGCATCTGCTTTCACTGCTCTCATCATCCTCTTCCTTGGTAAGTATTGGATAAAACCAGGGCATGTGCCCATGGGTTGGGGGGATCTGAGACCAGGGTGTAGGATCCAATTGCTCTAAGATCTGGTCCCTAATGCGCCGTCTCCTCTCCAGGCTGCTGGCTGGCCAGGCAGAGTGGGTTGTCGGAACGTGAGTATCTCTGGGGCTGGAGAAATTTTATTGTTAAGGGTGGGGGTGGGGAGGAGCTGACCCCAGAATGTTCCCATTAAAAATCAGTTCAACCTCCTTGTATTGACCCTGGAGGACTGAGACCAGAACTCCGCCCTGCACCTATTGCAGTTAGGGGTGACTCCGGATTGACCGTGGGGGGCTGAGATCAGAACCTGGCCCACAAGTTCCCTGTGGATGCAGTGAGGTGTCTGTTAGCCCTGGCGCTGTCCCTGGGGCTGGGCACTAAGGGCAGGTTACAGACACAAGGGAGGGGTTTGTGTCTCCCCATCTCACTCCTGTTTGTGTGTGAACGCAGAGCTCCCTGCGCCCAGACCCTCCATCTCCGTCAGCCCCAGCGGGGTGATCGCCCAGGGGGAGCCGTCACCATCCGCTGTCAGTGTCGGTGCGAGGCCAGGAGATTATTTCTGTATAAAGATTGAATCAATATCCAGGAGCTGGATGCTGCTGGGGACGGGGGTGAATTCACCATCCCCAGCGCCAGGCGGGAAGATGGAGGGTTCTACAGCTGCCGGTCTCACTCCAGATTGGAGCTGCCCAACTGGTCGGATCCCAGTGATTACGTGTGGATAGTTGTAGCAGGTGAGGGGCCTGGCTCATGGGAACGGCCAGACTGGGTCAGACCAAAGGTCCCTCTAGCCCAGTATCCTGTCTTCTGACAGTGGCCAATGCCAGGAGCCCCAGAGGGAATGAACAGAACAGGTAATCAGCGAGTGATCTATCCCCTGTCGTCCTCCCAGGTTCTGTGCTCACTGTCCCTGCTCCCAGCCCCACACCCAGCCACACCCACAGGGGGTCTCTGGGCCAATGGGACCCTCAGAGCCAGCTCTGACTTGAGCCTTGGGCCCAAGAGAGGGGACTTCCAGCCAGGGAGTGGGGATGGAGTCACTGGGGGGTTTCCCAGTCACTAGAGATTTGGGGCAGGGGACGGGAATCCCAGACCCCAGGGGACCTTGTGCTGTCACTTAACTTGCCTGTGCCTCCATTTCCCCTTGTAAGAACTGGGGATAATCCTCCTTCCTGCACCTCATGTCTGGTTAGATCCTCAGGGCTTGGCTTTAGGGCGGGGGTGGGGCTTTTTCTCACCGTGTCAGTGTGTAAGCGGGGGAATGGTCCCGCTATTGTGGGAAACTTTCCTGGCTCATACATGCCCCGGTGGGATTGGCTAGTGAAAGGATCTGAGTCCTCGCTCCCACTCCCTTTACCCAGAGGCCTGCCTGCCCTCGAGGGCTCCCCTTCCTCCCTCCCATGCCGCAGAGTCCTCGTAACCCCAGCAAGGCTGGGCCCCAGATCCCTAGGGGCTCGACCCCCAGTCTTGTCATGGTCACTTAGGTCAGGAGCGAGGGTGTCCCCACTCCGGGGCCCTGTCTTTGTACCGGATGCTTACCTGAGCCACTAGCTAGAACTTGAACAAAAGCCCAAAATAACTGATATGGAAGGAGAAGCTGCTGAAAGAGAACACCTGTGGTTTGAACATGAACAAACAATGACATGTACGCCTCTACCTCAATATAACGCTGTCCTCGGGAGCCAAAAAATCTTACCGCGTTATAGGTGAAACCGCGTTATATTGAACTTGCTTTGATCCGCCGGAGTGCGCAGTCCCCCCCCCCGAGCACTGCTTTACCACGTTATATCCGAATTCGTGTTATATCGGGTCATGTTATATCGAGGTAGAGGTGTATTTGATTGCAGGAACTAGAAGCTAAAGCAAAAGTGACAGACTTAAGCTCCAACTCAAAAGAATAAAGTGACAACAAGAAATGTATCATCCTGAAAAACCAGCTCCTCTCACCAGCAAAGATGGGGATAGAATCTCTCCAGTTTGTAACAATGTGGGTGTGTTGATTGACTCTAAGCCGGTGTCTGTGTGTAACCAAATTTACCCCAACACGGCCCCCTTTTATGTAAATACTTTTACTGTGAGCTCGGGTGAAGGTAACCCCATAACTTGTGTAGAGAATGTAAAAGTCAATGGTAAAAGCTGTTTAGGGCAAATTTTGTCTGGTGAAAACAATTTCCATGGAACCTAACCCCCCCCCCCCCATTTACATTAATTCTTATGGGGAAATTGGATTCGCTTCACATGGTTTTGCTTAAAGTAGCATTTTTCAGGAACAGAACTACCACGTTAAGCGAGAAGTTACTGTACAATGCAAAGGAACATGAATGTTCAAGAGATCAAGACTTTTAAAATGATGCCTCACAAGGCAACTTTGTACCCAACCTATCATAATTCTATCGTAGTGGTGAATATGGGGGCTCCAGGGTGCTACTTTGAGGTACAGATTGTCACACTGTGGTATCACTGTGGCACGGCCAGGGCCTGAGCAGGAGGCCTGGGACATGTGAGGAACAGACTGTGAACTTCCTTGCCCTTCCAGAGACGGCTGTTTGTGGTGTCCCTGTGCCCACAGGGCGGGTGACTTGTTTCCTTTAACCTTCCCCATTTTTACTTGTTTTTTATGAGTTGCTGTTTAATAAATTGTCCATGCTCTGAACTCTGTGTAATGATCAGTGGGTCAGGGAAGCATCCGGTGCAAAGAGAGTGCCCTGGAGTGGGGACACCCTCACCCCTGTCCTAAGTGACCACAACAAGACTGGGGGTCGAGCCCCCAGGGATCTGAGGCCCAGCCTTGCCGGTGGAGCCTATAGGACTAACCTGCTTGCTTTTGAATATATATATATATATATATATATATATATTTTCTTATAGTTTAAGTATTTGATGTATTGTGATAGGTTTATAGATTTATATTAAAGTTTGGCTGTAATGCAAGAGACCTACAGGCCATATCCTGCATGTTAAGCTAAGGCAAAGTTAGCATATCTATATTAAGACCTTTTACTCAAAAAGCAAAGTTGACCTATAGCTTGTTACCTAAATAGATGAGTGCCCACGCCTATGTCTATGACCTTTTATCTAGACCAATAGACAATGGAAAATGGCATAGGGGGGGTTTCCCACAGACTTAACAAGTAAACCACCAGAGACTGATGTGTGTACATACCTGTCATCAAAACGCACATACATATTAGCCTATGGGGTAAGTGTACCCTAACATTTCTGTGGGTGAGGAATGAAATTTGGGCATAAGAGGAAGGAGGTCCGGCATTTGCCCTATAAAAGAGGTGACCCACCTCAATAGAGTATCTCTGTTCTTACTTTACTCCATCTCCATTTCTCACTATCTCCGTTCTCACTTTACTCTATTTTCATTTACTTTCTCCACTCTATCTATCTACGATGACTGCTACTATTCGTAGACTATACTTGTTCTTCTTAAACTTTAAGTTTCAAGGGAACTAGGCTAAGCTCGGTTTCCCTAAGTTTTATTCTTAGTTTGTCTATTAGGTTTTGATTTAAGTTTAAGTTAGTCAAGTAAACCCTAGTCAGCTTTGATAGCTCTTAGCATTTTCTAAGCACTGCATCGCTCACTCAAGAATTGAGAAACCTGAACCGCAAGGCTGTTCCTGTGTCTCTAACCACCAGGTTATCAAGGAAGGGTGTGAGTATATTAACCAAAGCTTTGTTACATATAATACTATATTACCACATGTATCTTTTGAATAGCAGTAATGCAATTGTAACTTTGTAACTCTGGGTATTTTACCATTTACTTACTATTATTGATTTTAATAACAAGTCTTTAAGACTATATCTGTCTCAGTGTGAGCTTCCTGTCATACCCCCGAGGGTCCTTTATAAATTCTGTGGAGCCTGATTCAGGACAAGAACTTTTATCTTCTGATCAAACAGGTTGGCGAGACTAAACCCATACTAATTAATATTGATAATAATAATTTATTAATATTATTATTAAGATCAAATAAAATAAAGTAATAAATTAAATTCCCATATTATCCCAATTAATATTATCAGTACACCCTAAATCAGGCTACACCGGGGTTACGAGGACTCTGCCGCACGGGAGGGAGGAAGGGGAGCCCTCGAGGTCAGGCAGGCCTCTGGGTAAAGGGAGTGGGAGCGAGGACTCAGATCCTTTCACTAGCCAATCCCACCGGGACATGGTCAGCAGCCGCCCTGCCTGTCCATCCAGAGAGTGAAATAAAACGGTTCCTCCCCCCAAAGCCCGTATTAATTTTACCTACATGGGTCACCATCCGGGGTTGAACCCAGAATGAAAGGGGGATGGAATTTCCATGGAAATCGTGGTCAGTGGAAGATTGAAGACCAGACCCCGTGGTCGCCTGGCTCTCAGCCTGATGCACCTTCCTCAGGGCTGCAGGGTACATTGAGGGTGACCTGTCCCCCCTCTCCACAGAGACACAGACAAGCTGTGAGCTGCATGATGCTTGGCCAGGCTGAAGGTCCCTGGGTTGCTTGGGTTTTGCAAAGCCCTCTGCTTGCTTTGACCACACTAGATTTTGCCTGCAGATTAGAGACGAGGTGTGAGGTACGCAGGAAGATACGAGCCATGTTGGCTTCCTGTAGCTGGAGCCACCAGCTGAGTTCCTTATTTGGGGCTTGGTGGAGCTGGGCACCGGGGTGGTGGTGGCAGCGCTGAGGGGCCCCTCACTGCCCCCATCATGGCATCTGCTCTCACCGTCCTCTTCCTCGGTGAGTATCAGAGACAGCCAGGGTCACGGTGTGTGTCCATGGGGTGGGATGTGAGACCAGGGCGTGTGCCCATGGGGTGGGATCTGAGACCAGGGCGTGTGTCCATGCGGGGGAGGGTCTGAGACCAGGGTGAAGGATCTGGTCCCTAAAAAGCCATCTCCTTTCCAGGCTGCTGGCTGGCTGGGCAGAGCGGGCTTTCCGAACGTGAGTATCTGTGGGGAGGGGGGTGATCAGACCTCCCATTTTTAAAGGGACAGTCCCGTATTTAACCCTCCTGCAGGTGTCCCAACTTTTTCTTAAAAACAGGCAAATTGTCCCATATTTTCTGTCTCCCCCCCCCCCCCCATCGATACTGGCCAGATCCCTGCTCACCAACCGCCTGCCCACCAAGGGTGAGTGGCGGGGTCCAGTGGCTGGTCGACGATGTGGGTGAGTGTGCAAGGCTGGTATAAGGGCGAAGATGCAGTGTGCGAGGCCAGTCGCTCCCCTGCTGGTCCATCAGCGCAGCCCCCGCTGCGCCGGCTCTTGGTGAGCAGGGCCCTGCCCCCCATTCCGTTTCTGGCTGGCACGAACTGCGGTGGCTAGTGTATGTGGGCAGGTGCCAGGCAGCGGCCGGTTACGTGTTGCCTCTGCTGCCCACCCATCAGCCCTTTACGTCTCCCCCTCTCTCTGTCCTCTCCCTGCTTTGCCCCCTCGCCACCCCCAGCCCAGCTGCTCCTCTATCCCCCCCCCGGCGGGGCGCAGCCCAACCCAGCGCTGTGGGGAACCAGCCCCTGGTCGAAGCGCTCAGCTCACCCACAGCCTGGCCGGCAGACTCCTCCCTTCCTCCCCCACTGCCTCTGGCTGGGCCGGCACCCGGGAAAGCCCAAGACCCTCCGGCCTGGGGCAGTGGCCAGGAGGAGCCGAGCCCTGGGTGTGCCAAAGCCCCGCACAGCGCTGGCACGGGGGATCCTCTATGCCCCTCAGCTGAGCTCTGGAGTGGGGGGGGGTGATTTCCAGCCTGTTCACACCCCAAACCTGCAGGCTCCACAGCAGCCCCTGGGCAGGGTCTTAGCACCCTCTTTGCCCCCCACCCCCTCGCCCTGGGTCCTGCCCCCAGGGAACGCGCGGCTGCTCCGTCTCCTAGGCACCCTCGCCTGCTGAGCCCCCTCTCTGGCCGGGGTCACTGAAGCCCCTGCAGTCAGGTTCCCTGGGCCCTAGCACACAATGCAGCCTTAGGGCTTAACCCCTTTCTGCCCGCATGGTAGCGGGGGGGGGGGGGACAGGAGGCAGCTGGGTTATGTTGGTGGCCAGCGGCAGCCTGGGGGTGTTAGCTGCCTTTCCACACTGTGTGGGCAGGAAGGGACAAGCTTCTTCCATCCCTGGGGGAGAGGGGGAGAGATGAGCTCTGCAAAGACATGGGCCAGGTCATCCCTTTCCCCCCGCCACCCCCACTCCTCCCCGGTGGCTGGAAGCAGCTCCCGTCCCTTCCCTCCCACACAGTGTCTAAAGGCTGCTGCTGGCGTCATTCTGGTGTGAACCCTGGCAGAAATCTGGGGAGGGGGGGCATGTGACCCTGTGTCCACCCCCTGCCACGTGTTGCCTCAGGAAGACATGGCACCAGGTACCAGGAGAGGCGGGTCCATCTCCGGGGGCCCAGCCAGGCATGGAGGGTGGAGAGAGCTGGGCAGGGAGGTTCAGTTAGGTCAGACACCCCCCCTGTGTGAGAGAGGGGTACGGGAGTGTGTGTGTGTGTAACCTCTCCCCGTGAGGGGGGGGGGTTAGCGGTGTGTGTGTCACCCCTCCCCATGTGAACCCTAAAGCCTCACAGATAAGAAGGTAAATAAAAAGAATCCATCTACGCAGAATTTCTTTTTAACAGGGGCTTAGTCAATTTGATGTTAATTTTAAGGTTTGTACTGCGTAGTACTGATTGATTGCCGTTGAACTCGCTTGAATACGAGTAATTTTACCAGGTGTCCCATATTCAGCATAGGGAAATATGGTCACCCCACTGGTGGGCTGAGATCAGAACCCAGCCCTGCCCCCAGTACAGTCAGGGTTGACTCCGGATTGACCCCAAGGGACTGAGATCAGAACCCGGCCCACAGGTTCCCTGTAGATCAGGGGTCTCAAACACGCGGCCAATGGGGTTATTTTCTGCGGCCCGTGAGCTCCTCATGGCCCCCTGCCCTCCCCCAGCATTTACCTAGACAGCTCCGGCCCAACACGCACGGGGGGCAGGGCAGAGCAGGGCAGGGCAGGCTCTCTGCCTGCCTGTCTGCCCTGCCCCCGCGCCGCTCCGGGAAGCGGCCTGAACATGGGGAAGGGGGGGCACAGGGGTCTCTGTGTTTCTCTTGCTTCAGGCAGCGCCCCCAGCAGCTCCCATTGGCCGCGGTTCCCAGTTCCCGGCCAATGGGAGCTGCTGGTGGTGGTGCCTGAAGCAACAGCAACACACAGACCCTTGTGTCCCTCCTCCTCCAGGTTCCGGCCACTTCCCAGGGCGGTGCAGGGGTAAGGCAGGGCAGGCAGGCAGGGAGCCTGCCCTGCCCTTTGTCCGCGCTGGGCTAGAGCCTAACCCCTCTTGCAACCGAACCCCTTGTCCTGAGCCCCCTGCTGCACCCCGCACCCAACCCCCTGCCCTGAATCCCCTGCCACGCCCCTCCTGCACCCCTAGCCCCTGTCGTACCCCGCACCTCTCCTGCACCCCGACCCCCTGCCCTGAACCCCCTGCCGCGCCCCGCACTCGATCCCCTGCCACACCCCTCCTGCACCCCGAGCCCCTGCCATACCCCGCACATCTCCAGCACCCCGACCCCCTGCCCTGAATCCCCTGCTGCATCCCTCCTGCACCCTGACCCCCTGCCATACTCTGCACCCCTCCTGCACCCGACCCCCTGCCCTGAGCCCCCTGCCGCACCCTGCACCCTGACCCCCTGCCCTGAACACCCTGCTGCACCTCTCCTGCACCCCAACCCCGTGCCCTGAGCCCCCTGCCACACCCTGTACCCTGACCCCCTGCTGCAACCCTCACCCCTCCTGCACCCCACACCCCAACTCCTTGCCCTGAGCCCCCACCACACCCCACACCCCTCCTGCTCCCCCTGGGGTCAGGGAGGGCGCAGAGTTGGGGTGGGGATTTTGGGGAAGGGGTGGGAAGAGGTGGGGCAGGGGCAGGGCCTCATGGAATAGGTGGAGTCGGGGCGGGGCTGAGAGAGGCGGGGGGGAGGTGTCAGTAATGCGGCCAATGTACTAGTCCTCATGTGGCCTTCGTGGTCATTTGAGTTTGAGACCCCGGCTGTGGATGCAGTGAGGTGTCTCTTAGCCCTGGCACTGTCCCTGGGGCTGGGCTCTAAGGGCAGGTTACAGACACCCGGGGAGGGGTTTGTGTCTCCCCATCTCACGCCTGTTTGTGTGTGAACGCAGAGCTCCCTACGACCAGACCCTCCATCTCCGTCAGCCCCACCAGGGTGATTGCCCCGGGGCGAGTCGTCACCATCCGCTGTCAGTGTCGGTGCAAAGGCAGGAGGTTATTTCTGTATAAAGATGGAATCAAAATCCGGGAGCTGGATGCTGCTGGGGACGGGGGTGAATTCACCATCCCCAGCACCAGACGGGAAGACGGAGGGTTCTACAGCTGTCGATCTCGCTCCAGATCGGAGCCGCCCAACTGGTCGGATCCCAATGACATTGTGCAGATCTTTGTAGCAGGTGAGGGGCCCGGCTCAGTGTCCCCGCTCCCAGCCCCACACCCAGCCAGACCGTCATGGGGGTCTCTGGGCAGATGGGACACTCCTTGGGGTGTCACATGACCTATGAAGGAAGGCTGAAAGAATTGGGTTAGTTTAGTTCGGAAAAGAGAAGACTGAGAGGGGACATGATAGCAGTTTTCAGGTATCTAAAAGGGTGTCATAAGGAGGAGGGAGAAAACTTGTTTACCTTAACCTCTAAGGATAGAACAAGAAGCAATGGGGTTAAACTGCAGCAAGGGAGGTTTAGGTTGGACATTAGGAAAAAGTTCCTAACTGTCAGGGTGGTTAAACACCAGAATAAATTGCCTAGGGAGGTTGTGGAATCTCCATCTCTGGAGATATTTAAGAGTAGGTTAGAGAAATGTCTATCAGGGATGGTCTAGACAGTATTTGGTCCTGCCATGAGGGCAGGGGACTGGACTCGATGACCTCTCAAGGCCCCTTCCAGCCCTGGAATCTATGAATCATATGAATCTATGAGTCACTTAAGCTGCCCGTGCCTCCATTTCCCCTTGTACGAATGGGGGATTATCATCCCTCCTTTACCTTGTGTCTGGTTAGATCGTCAGGACTTGGCTTTAGGGCGGGGGCCTTTTCTCACTGTGTCTGTGCAGCACCCAGCACCTCTGACTCCCAGCCTCCTCCTGATCTAACCACTAGATGCCACTCCCCTCCCAGAGCCAGGGATAGAACTCAGGAGTCCTGGCTCCCAGGCTGTGGGGACCCATTAAATACATAGATGGGTACAGAGGGGTGCTCTGGATTTTAGGCAGTGCCGGGCGTAGCTCCCAGGAATCTCTGGGATCTCGGAGAGGTTCCTCTGGCTGGGTTTTCTTCCAGGGGCCCCGTCTCTGGGACCGTGCAATGAGGACAGAACGCAGTGACTGTGCCGGGGTCTGCCTCACAGCCTGTCTCCTTCTCACTGCAGAGCTCATCTTCCGCAAACCCTCCATCTCCCTGAGCCCCAGCATGGGGGTCGCCCTGGGGGGAGCCGTGACCATCCGGTGTCAGGGTTGGCACCGGAACATGAGTTTCCTTCTGTACAAAGATGGAAACCCGAACGTGCTGCAGGACATGGAGCCTGCTGGGGACCTGGCTGAGTTTCCCATTCGCAACGTGAGCTGGAGAGACGCCGGGAGCTACAGCTGCTATTATCACCACAAATTGTACCCGTTCATCTGGTCGCATCCCAGTGACCCCGTGGAGCTGGTGGTAGCAGGTGAGTGGCCCGGCTCAGTATCCCCACTCCCAGCCCCACACCCAGCCAGACCCTCAGGGGCAGGGGCATGTGCAAGGGGGACAAACAGGAGCAGGGGCCCCCCGAATCAATGGGGCTGGAGCTCAGATTTCCTCCGGGGAGCAGAGGCAGCTCCTCTGGCTGTGGGGGGCACACAAAGTGCCCCTCCAAACGCGGCCACATTTTTATTCCTGTGCACGCCCCTGATCAGGGGGTCTCTGCACCGATGGGACGCTCGGTGGGCTCTGCACCTGGGTCCAGCAGAGGGGATGCCCGGCTGGGGGGCAGGGATGGAATCACTGGGGGTTTCCCCAGCAAGGGGGCAGCAGCAGCTGCTGGAGGTTCGATGCTGAGGGAGGGGGGATCCCTGCCCCAGGGGGAGCTGCAGAGCAGGGGCCTTTCCCAGTGGGATGCTGCCCTGGTCTGCCCTGCTCTGGGGACACTGGCTCAGCCCAGGGAAGAGCCGCCATTGCCGGTTGGGTGGAGGAGAGGTTCCCTGTATAACTAACCACAGACAAGAGGGCTCCCGCTTTCTCACCCCTGCACCCCGCCCCTGACAGATGCTGGTTCTATTCCTGCAGGGGGAACTGACCCGACTCAGCCGGGAACGGCGCCGACTTCCAGCCACCCAGGCAGCGCGAGGCCAGGTACCAGGGCAGGAAATTGCCATCAATCCCCCCCCCCCCCCATGCCCCAAAACAGCTTTGTGCAGCCTAAGGAGTCGCCACCGGGGGGAGCAGTGAATGGTTGGATGGGTGGGATGGGGGAAGATCCCCACAGCGAATGTCCCATCTGAAACTCCCGCCTCCTCATTTCATATGCGGGGGGGTGTCACTGGACAGATGCCAGATTGGCTTGGTGCGGACAGGGCCTGGGAGAGCTTCCCCCCAATGGAAAGCCCTACCCCAGCCCCCAGAAACCGGGGTGCTGTGCTGCCCACTGGCACCACAAAGTCACCCGTGTGGGGCACAGCTCGGTGCGTATCCCCCTGGGAGAACAGGGCCGGGGATGGAGAGCCGGGGATAATGATCTGGTGTATCCCATCTGTCTGCCTGAGTCTGCAGAGAGACTGCGGGAACGGCTCAGAAGCAGGGCTCCCCCTTTGCTGGAGTGCTGCCTAGTGGAGCAATAGCACTGGAATCTATCAATGCAGATAGACATGGTGTTAACACTTGAACCCATTGATTCAGAGTGACATATGGTTGACTCTGGAACCTAATGATGGCTGTTGCGATGACGGCACCGTTAACTCTTCTGCTGCTGATCACTTCAGCAGGGCATGGCTCTCCCAATGATCTCAAGGAGCCCTCCCTGGCCAGAAGCCCCCTCCACTGCCATCCCCGTACCCATATAATTCCTACATAGAAGTGAGCTGAAGCTGCTGAGAAATTCCCAGGACGGGGCAGGACCTGAGGGGGGGTGGGTGCTGCAGGATCTGGGCCCAGCTGGCTTCGCAAGCAAGGGGCCTGAGGTAAATCCCCCTCCCACACACCCTGCCCCCACACCAGTACAACCCTCTGCCATTGGGAGTGAACCCCCTGACCACTATTACCCAGAATCCCCTCTGCTCCTGCCCCCCCACTAGCCCCATAGAATATTCTTCTGTGGGTCCCTGGGTCCTCGAGGGGGAGGGGCTGGGGCAGCAGGTAATGAACCAGCTGCTCACGGTGCTCACGGCCTGGTGCTGCTTCCCAGGGGGATCAGAACCAAGCGCAGCACCGGATCTGACCCGCACCATCATCGGCAGGGTGAGCGCGGCGACCGCCGGCTTCCTGCTCCTCCTCCTGATCTTCCTCTGCTACAGAAGAACCCGAGGAAGTGAGTGCCCTGCCCAGCGAGGGAAGGGTTAAACCCGCTGCTAAGCCGGGCTGGGAAGGGGTCACGGCTTGGATGGGAGACAAGGAAGGAAACCCAGGGGGTGGGGCAGAGGCCCAGCAGGTGGCGCTCTCCCCTGGCAGTGAGAGCTGGCCCAAAAGCCCCTGGGCAGCACTAGGGGGCGCTGTGCTGCAGAGGGTGGGGGCTCAGCAGGGGGCTCTGTGGTGCAGGGGGCTGGGCTCAATCTGTCTCTAGGGTATCCAGGATCAGCAGCTGGAGGGGGAGGGGCTCCCCCAGCAGAGCATGGTAGGAGGGATTCTGTCCCAGGACCCTGATCCCAGGGATAGCTCAGTGGTTTGAGCATTGGCCTGCTAAACCCAGGGTTGTGAATTCAATCCTTGAGGGGACCACCTAAGGATGGGGGGCAAAATCAGTATTTGGTCCTGCTAGTGAAGGCAGGGGGCTGCACTCGATGACCTTTCAAGGTCCCTTCCAGCTCTATGAGATAGGATAGAATATCCCAGCTGCCCT
The DNA here is from genome assembly GCA_023634205.1 of Actinemys pallida. Taxonomy (NCBI): domain Eukaryota; kingdom Metazoa; phylum Chordata; order Testudines; family Emydidae; genus Actinemys; species Actinemys pallida. The sequence goes on from JALMGD010000024.1 coordinate 1,341,984, forward strand.
ATAGGGCTGTGGGGCAGGGCTGGTAGACGGCATCCGGGTCAACTCATGGATGATTCTGCTTCATGTCTCTGCAGGGAAAGGACCAGCCCTGAGACAGAGCAGGTGAGACCCCAGCTCTGCTCCCCACCCCCGATCTACCTGTCCCAGGACCCAGGACTCCTGAGTTCTCTCCCCAGCTCAGGGAGGGGAGTGGGGTCTACTGCTTACAACAGGAGGGCTAGGAGCCAGGACTCCTGAGTTCTGTTACTATCTCTCTCTCTCTCTCTCTCTCTTTCTCCCTGTAGGGAGTCCGAGGCTGCATCCACAGTCTGTAAGTCACTCATGAGGGGGCAGACATAGGGGAGGGGCGAGTGTTCCCTGGTAGGGGCCGTGTCCTGTGGGGGGGCATGCTGATGTGGGTGCAGCTCTGACTCACTGCGTGCATTTGGGGGTGCCCCGGCCCTGCTCTGTGCCTCGGTTTCCCCCGCTGCACCATGGGGCTAGTGTAGGATTACCATATTTCCACAATCAAAAAAGAGGACACGGGGGGAAGCCCCGCCCTAGCCCTGCCCCCATCCACTCCCTCCCACTTCTCACCTCCTGAGAACCCCCCACCCTAACTGCCCCCCTAGGACCCTGACTGCCCCAACCCTTATCCACTCGCATGGGTGGCAGGTTTGTAGAAAGTTTGGTGGTGCCCAGAACCCCCCCCCCCTGCTTAAGGCTCAGGGAGGAGGTCTGGGGTGAAGGTACTGGGCTGGGGATTAGGGTGCAGGAGGGGTGCAGGGTGCAGGCTCTGGGATAGAGTTTGGATGCTGCATGCAGGCTCTGGGCTGGGGCAGGGGGTGGGTGTGCAGGAGGGGGGGAGGGGTGCAGGCTCAGGGATGGAGCAGAGGATTAGGGTGCAGGGGCATGAGGGTTGGGTCTGAGGATGAAGGGTTTGGGGCATTGGAGAGGCTCGGGGCTAGGGTGGAAGGGCAGGGTAAGGGCAGCCTGCCTTGCCATTAGTGGATGGAGGGCACTAGGACCCTGGGGCAGCAGACAGCAGTTGCTATGGAATGTGCTAGTCTGGCAGCACAAGCAGGCAGAGGCAGGGAGGGAGGGGACCCGCGGGGGAGGGGGGGACGCGCGGAGGGTGGGTGGCAGGTGGAAGCCTCCAACCCTCCCCCTGCTCCCTGACTGCCCCCCGGGACTCCCCTTACCATGCCCATGCCTGCTGGCTCCACGTGTAGGCAAAACACGCTGCAGGGGGGGGGGTTCTGTTTGTGTTGTTACACCCGGCTGCAGGCAGTGGGGGGGGGGGAGCAGGGGAGGGGCTCTGGCTGCTGGAGGCCAATGGGAGCGGCTCAATCAGGCCCAGCCGCCCAATCAGCCGTGCAGCACTCTGCAGAGGAGGGGGGGAAATCCCGGACCTTTTAACCTTGTTACTAGTTCCTCCCGGATGGCTATGTAAAGATGCAAAAGCCGGACATGTCCGGGGAAATACGGACAGATGGTAACCCTAGGCTAGTGACCCTGCTCCACCCCAATGCGCTGGGGTCAGGCAGGCTAGTCGGCGCGGGTGGGCCTGGGGCCTTAATCTGGGCCCAGCCGCTCACTGGGGGGGGGGTGTCTCTATTCCACAGACGCCCTCGTGAGCGAAGGGAAGCAGCTGGATGTCCTGGTAAGTGCCCCCTACTCCTCAACCCCCCCCAGCACCAATGGACCATCCAGTCCCCCCCCTCACCCACCATCCTGCCCTGCACAGGTCCCACTAGAGCCATGTTCTGATGCCGGTACCCTCAGACTCTGCCTGCCCCCCGTACCCCCTCAGGGCAGTCACCGGAGCTGGGGATCAACAAGGGGGCTTCCCCCCGAGAGGGGCAGGAGACCCAGAAAACAGAGAATAAGAGCCTGACCCTGCACCCCCAACTCACCTTCACCCCTCAAACCATCCTCCAAATGTTCGCATTTGTCTGAGATTTGTGGAGGGTCAGTGGAATTCCATGGGGGGCAGGTGCTGGGGGGGGGGAATTTCCCTGATCTCTGCCCCGTGGGCTCTGTGGGCTGGACTAGGTGGGGGCGGAGGCGTTGCTGGATTTCCGGGGGGGAGGGGCAGCTCTTGGGAGCCCCCTGCTGGAGAGGACAGAGGGTGTCAGAGCAACTGTGCATGGGGGGGGGCAAGGGGCTATGGGGGGCATCGCTGCCCCCTGGTGGAACTGTCTGATATGTGCGCACACACACGCGCACACACACATGACTCTCTCCCCTCCCAGCCCCAGGAGCCCGACCCCGGCGCCGAGGGACTCACCTACACCGAGCTGGACCACCAGGTGCTGCAGGGCAAGCGGAGCAGCCCAGCCCCTGCCCCTGAGCCCACCCAGCCCAGTGTGTATGCTGCCATCAATGTGAACTGGGGGCCCCATGAGCAGAGCCCCCGGGGTGTAAGGGCACCCTCACCCACCTACCCACCCCCATACCGTGAACCCAGGGGGAGTCATTGGAGAGATGGGAAAGGGAGCTTCGGCCACCAGGGGTGACAGCATGATTTCCCCCCCCCCCCCAGAGAATGGGCTTGGCTTACAGCCCCCCCGTAGCCCTCCCTTCAGCTGGTGCTGCCCCACCCAGCCCCACGGGTGGGGGGCCAGGAGGGCTCCGCACCAGGAGGGGGAAGAGACGCACCAAGGCTGCTGTTTGTGTTATTTTGCATCCTGTTAATCTCCAGATTTGTAATAAAAACAGAACCACAAACCAGCCCCCCCCCAGGTGACCCACAGCCCCGCTGTACCACGCTGGCAGTGTGTGTTACACCTGGGGAAGATGGGATCACTCTGGGGTGGGACACGGGGGCTGGTATCCAGGGACCCCTCACCCAGCACGGGGATGCAACCCCTCTGGGGTAGGGTGTGGCAGCTGTTCCACCCAAGAAGTCAATTGCTGTGAACCGGGCGGGCCCAGGGGCAGAGCTGGCCGGATGGCATGGGCAAGAGAACAGAATGGCCACCTTGGAAGCAGAGCCGGGGATGGAGAGCCGGGGATAATGATCCCGTGTATCCTGTCTGTCTGCCTGAGTCTGCAGACAGCCCGGGGGAATGGCTCAGAAGCAGGGCTCCCCCTTCACAGGGGTGCTGCCCAGGGGTGTGTCAACCCTGGAACTTACCAACCCAGATAGACACCGTGTTAACTCTGTAACCTACCAATTCCATGTGACAGTTAACTTTGGATCCTAATGATGGCCGTTGCTACACCACCCGGGGCCTGACAACAGGTCTCTCTGTCCCAGGATCTCGCCACCCCAGGAATTTCTCCCCATTGACCACCACCTTCCGCTCCCACTGGGGGTCCGAGGGGCCTGAGCCCAGGAGAGTCCATGCAGACATACATGCTGGCAGGGCTGGCCGTAGGATTTATGGGGCCCTAGGCAGTATTATTAAACTGGTGCCCCTGTGCCCAACTTGCTCTTAGCAACACAAACAGAAGTTTACAATATTGGAAAACTTGCCACATGCACTTTATTAAAAACAGTTTAATTTTGCCGCCTTCACCCCAATCCCTGCATCCCTCCCACCTGCACCCCCAACCCCAGCTCTGCGCTGCCAGTGTGCCCCCCCACACCGCCCCCCTGCCCAGTACTCCCCACTCCCTTATGCCCAGCAACCCGCATGCCTAGTGGCCCCTCACTCAGAGATCTCCAGCACAGATCCCTATGCCCAGCGATCTCCCACCCACATCCCCCCCCACACTGCCCAGCACCCCATATTCCCAAGGGAATTTGGCACCAAAAAATTAAATTCTGTGCACAATTCTGCAAAATTCTGCAAATTTTGTCATGGCAGTGGGGAGCACAGGCCACTGGCTGCCTGGAGGTGGGAGATCACTCTGCAGCCTTCCCCCTCTCCTCTCCTCCCCTCCCCTCTCCTCCGTGGATAGGGCCTTGGCAGTGAGACACCACGGTGTGCAGATCAAAAGGCCACAGGGAAGCGTTTTACAGTATGGCTGGGATGTCAGCCATGACCCCCAAAGCCATTTGAATGCCAAAAAAGAAATAGCTGATACCCATGGCTGAGTCCAGCCCCCGTCCAGGCCCTGGCCTGCCACCGCTCTGGGCCATCAACTCCCGAATGGCCTTTCCTTCTCCCTAAAACAGAGCGTGGCCCTCTGATCCTGACAAGTGAAGAGGTGCTTGGGATGTGCAGTTTAATACGAAAAGGAATTGTAGGCAGGCACCAGGCTTTTTTCCTGCCCTGATTTACACCCCTGCTTGTCACGCTGGGCTCAGTGGGATTGTACCGGGTATAACTCAGCGTGCAGTTTCAACAATGCTTCAACAGGGGGGGCTGGAGCCATAACCAGCCAAGTCTCATTTGAACAGTGGCTCTTGTTTTGGATGATTTAAGGCCGTTTTTAAAGATCTTTCCCACGGGGGAGGAAGAAGGTGCCGCGTTCTTGAAGGGACCTTTCAAATCCCGCTCAACTCTGCACTGCTTAGAACTCTCCCTCGTTCAAAATGCTGCCAGCTTGAGAGACAGCCCGGGAGATACTTGGCGCCACAAGAAAAAAAAACCATGTCCCTTTCCCCTAAATAAAAATGTTCAGCTACTCCAGCCTTGTCAAGTGCCAGTCCATCTTCCTCCCAGCTAAGAGGTCGCTCCCTCCCTTGCATTGCTGCTTCTCTACATCCCCCTCCTCCCATTGTTGTAGTGTCAGTTTCCTCCTGTTGACACTGGGATGTTGTGAAAGGGCAGGAAAAGAAAATGTCCCCTGCTTTTATTTTCCTTTAACTTTCCCTCCTCCCCAGCCAGGTTGTGTGTGTGCTTCTCCCTCCTCCCAGCCCGGCTGATCCCCGCTGGGGAAGGGAGGAGAGGAAAAGGTGACAGACCAAAGGAGATCCTCGGAGCCTGGGATTAAACATCAGAGAAGAGGGAAGAGGAGTGAAAAGGAGACGAGGAGAGAGATTGCAGGGACCTGCCGGCAGGGCAGGGCACGTGGGCAGAAGAGGGAAGAGGGGCAGGTACAGTGTGGGGCTACTCAGAACAGCTGCTCTCCCCCAGGGCCACCAGCCTGCTCCTCAGGAGACCTTAGCACCAGTAGCATAGCTAGGGGGGTTGAGGGGAAGCAGCCGCTTCCCCTCAGTACATTTTTCAAAAGCGGCGCCTACCGGGCCGCCGCTGGGGTCCTGCAGGCAAGGGGGGGCAGCACGGCCGGACTCCGGAGGAGCCATTTGAGGGGGCGGCAGGCGCGGCCGGAGGAGCGAAGCGGCTGGGCTCCTCAGCCATCACGCCCCACACTCAGCACGGCCGCCTCCTGCAAGGGAACCAGGAAGCTGCCGGGGAGAGGGGATCTCCCCGCCAGCTGCTGCCCGCCCCACTGCTCCGCTTCCCCCAGCCCCCGGGAGAAGGGAGCAGCGCCCGCCCGCCACCTCTTCCCCCGCTCCCGGCCCCCCCCCACTGAGCCCCTCCGAGGGGGGGTGCAGCATGGCCACAGCGTGGCCGGAGGAGCCAAGGGGGGGTCGCGGAGCGGCCGGAGGAGGAGCCAAGGAGGGGCGTGGCCAGAGGAGGAACCAAGGGGGGGGCGCCTTTTTTATGGTTGCTCCCCCTGCACTGAGAAGCTGGCTACACCACTGCCTAGCACGTTCGCTGGTTGCTCACTGAGCCAGACAAAGAATCCCTTTTCCTTCCCACCCCAGCTTCCCCCAGCCATCCCCACCCAAGTTCCTCCTCCGCTCCCAGAAGACCCAGGCGCGGCTCTACTCCCCCGAGCTTGGCTCCCCTCCCTTCCCACCCCGCTCTGTTCCCACCTGCTCACTCACATGCAAACTTTCGCTCCTGGCCCTGTGAGGCCCCACCCGAACCTGAGCCCTCAGCCGGCCAGCTAAGCAGTGAGTGGGCGGAGGGGAGGCGCCGGGGGGGGTCGGGTCTCAGCATGGGGCAGGGGCTGGAGAGGGGTCCGCGCCACAGCCAGCGAGGGTGGTGCCCCAAATTTTCGGGTGCCATATGCAGCCACGTATGCCTAAGGACAGCCCTGTATGCTGGGGCCGGGAGTGGGAGCCAGTCTGCCACCTCGCCCATCTGGCTAAACAGCTCTATGGCCTTGGGACCCAGAAAAGGGGGTAGACAGCGGAGCCTTTCCGCAGGGTCAGCCTGGCTCCAATTGCCAGCCTTCCCAAAGGCTGCGAGACAGGCACTATATCTTCCTCGTCCTTAACCTGGGGCAGCAATTTAGTGTTGAGGCTCCCTGCGGAATTGGCACCCCAGGGTCCATCCTCACTCACCCCTGGACGGGTCCCTCTGCCTCTCAGCTCCGCCATCGCCAGTTCATCTCCTGCTGTTCTGCCTCCTGCCTTCCCTGTCTGTCCTGGTCCCCTGATCCTTCAATCTCCGCTCCAATTCCATCCGTCTCAGATCCACCAAGGTAGAGCCCGGTGGAGACCCCCTGCTGGTCAGGGACATGGGTCTTGGGGACGCCCGGCTGCTCCCAGCCTCTCTCTCAGCCCCAGCTGGGTCAGGAACCGGCTCCTTAAAGCGATCGTCCTCTTCCAGCTGAGCAACCAGCTGTGCCTTGGTGAGCTTTCCAATGCACAGCCGTCTCTGTGCACAGCTCTACAATGTCCTTCTTCAGGGGATGGTTACAGGCCATCTCCACACTGTTCCCAAGTGGTCATGGACTCACAGGCCTGTGCTCTCTCAGCTCCCCACGGTCCCTGGGGGGAACACTTCAGTGCGACAGCCCTTCTTGGGGTTCACAATCTCTCTCGGGGGTTAAGCCCCTCCACCTCCTGGAACCGCACCTCTCTGAGCCTTAGCATGCCTGTCTCTCACTGTGGGCCCCCTCAGGGAGTCCACTCGCTCTAGACCCCCGGTCGGGGCCTCCACTCCCAGAGGGAATAATGCAACCCTGATCTCTAGACCAGAGCGACTCTCAGCCAGCGTAAAACAGGAGGGTTTATTGAGTGTCTGAACACAGCATAGGAAACCCTCAGGGCCTCAGGCCTGGCCTCCCTCAGCACAACACATCCCAGTCTCCCCTGCATCCAGGTGGGCTCTGCCTACTCTCTCTCTCCTGTCCAGAGACCTTGATATCAGGGGCCCAACAGCTCCTCCCCTGTCCTTTGTCTTCGGTCCCAGGTAAACAGGTCGCTTGGGCCCTCTCCCTTCCATCCTCTGGCCCCCTCTGGCTGGAACCAGCTGGTCAGGTCACTGGGGTCATCTCTCCGCAGCCCATTGTCCTCCCACTGGCCAGAACCAGCTGTGACTCCCAAGCTGGGCCTCCTGGTCACCAGGTCACCAGTCACTGGGGTCTCCATTCTCCAGGCTATTGGCCGGTGTCCCAAGTTTTGTCCTCTCCCATCACCTCATTAAACCAGTAACATCCAGAAAAATTGAGTCCCACCCCCTTGCCATGCAAACCATTGAAAAAAACAAGAAAATCCCCCACTTCATCACAGATGGAAAACATGAATGGGGCAACATCGCATCCTTGCTTAACCCCAGTTTTGATGACGAAAGGCCATTACAGAGAACCGTGGCAGTCATCTGTTCATGGAGAAGCCTTCGGACCTTAATAGATATTGGAGGGCAGCCAAATCTGGCCAGCCACAGGGCTTTGATGAAAGCCATGTATAGCTCCTGATTTTGTTCCTGAGATTTTTTTCCTGGATTTGGCAGTCAACGAAGATCATGTCCGTTGTCCCGTGGGATGGTCTAAAACCACACTGAGATTCCGGCAATATTTCCTCAGCAAGGGGAAGTAATCGGTTTAAGAGGATACGGGCAAGAATTTTCCCTGCTGTAGATAGCAAGGCAATGCCTCGAGAGTCTAACCACAGCCAACAGCTGGATGTTGAAGCTAGACCCATTCAGACTGGAAATAAGGGGTCAGTTTCTAACTGGGAGGGGAATTAACCACTGGATCCAGGTATCAAAGCACACGGTCAATTCCCCATCCCTGGCACTTGTTAAATCCAAGTTGTCTGTTTTCCTGAAGATCTGCTGGAGTTCAGAGGGGGATTAATTCAGGGCAAGGCTATGGTCTGGGTTAGACAGGAGATCTGACAGATCATAAGAACATAAGAACATCCAGACTGGGTCAGACCAAAGGTCCATGTGTTGTACTTAAAGTACTGCACAGGGTCTTTTCAGGGGGAATAAGGCAAAGCGCCATATTTATTGGTAATACATGTATCTATCAACACTGTATCATATGACCTCTCTGGCTTTAAGATTAAGCTTGATAAGTTTATGGAGGGGATGGTTTGATGGGATAACGTGATTTTAGTCAATAAGTCAATAACGTGACATTGCTGGTAATTAGTATCAATGGTCAATGTGGGTCTGGCTGGAGAATCTTGCCCGCATGCTCGGGGTTCTGCTGATCGCCATATTTGGGGTCGGGAAGGAATTTTCCTCCAGGGTAGATTGGCAGAGGCCCTGGAGGTTTTTCGCCTTCCTCCGCAGCATGGGGCAGGGGTCGCTTGCTGGAGGATTCACTGCGACTTGAAGTCTTTAAATCATGATTTGGGGACTTCAACAGCTGAGTCAAGGGAGAGAATTATTCCAGGAGTGGGTGGGTCAGATTTTGTGGCCTGCATCATGCGGGAGGTCAGACTAGATGATCATAATGGTCCCTTCTGACCTTAAAGTCTATGAGTCTATGAGTCTATGAGTCTATATGCATATGATCTATATTAGGCTCATGCACTCACATACACAGACACAAGCACACTCCGTCTTGTTGTTGTTACCAACTAGTTGCTCCCCTTAACTGCACTGGCCAGCTGAGTTAGATGTGGGAGGGGTGGAGCCGGGCTTCTGCCGATCCGGATCGATGCTCCCATGTTGACAAGAGGAGACCCGGGGTCCTCTGCAAGACGCCTCACATTTATAGCAGCTTCCCTCTCATGCAAATCTACACCAGATGCAAAATCTGTGTCTGTGTCAGTTGCTCATCTGTGGTGCTTCCTTCTGGGTGTTGTCTTAATGCTGCCACATTTATTTTCAAAGAGGGTGTTTTCAAAAGAAGGTGCTGGCTTCTAACTCACAAGGCCCTCAGTATGTCTGATCTTCTTTAGTGAGCCCACTGGACAAGTTTTATTGTCCTTGGGTGTGGCTTCCATCCCCTCTCCAACTGTTGCAGCTGTCTGGAAGTGCTGCCTTCCACCCCTTGCTCATTCACACCTCATTCATTCAACAAGGCGACACAGGCCCCTCTAACCCGCTGTCTCTCTGCACCCCCAGGAGCCTGGATCCGGCCGTGCAGGGAAGAGAATCTCTCAATGGACAAGCCTAACACTGTGCCACGGCTCGTGTCACACGTGGGCAGGTTTGCAGACTTAGAGGGAAGACTGCAAAGTCAAAGCCTCCAGCACCAGGAAATGCCAGTTAAGGTTTTCTGAACACCCTTAACTCTGCCCCCTCGAGCACATGCATTACGACACCATCCTTTAATTGCATGATCACGTATTAATTTTACCTACATGGGTCCCCAGCCGCTTGAACCCAGAATGTAATAATGGGTTCCGGGAGGGATCTGCAGTGGAAGATTGAAGACCAGACCCCATGGTCTCCTGGCTCCCAGCCCAGTGCACCTTCCCCAAGGCTGCAGGGTACATTGAGTGTGACCTGTCCCCACTCCCCACAGAGACAAGGACAAGCTGTGAGCTACATGACACTTGGCCAGGCTGACGGCCCCAGGATTTCCTGGGCGTTGCAGGGACCGTTGCTTATTTTGGCTCCAATAGATTTGTCTGGCAGATTAGAGACAACGTGTGAGGGACTCAGGAAGAGATGAATGTGACGAAGTGGGAATGTTCTTGATGTGTTATTTGAATGCTGAGTGGGGAGTATTAACCTGGGAAGGTTGCAGGGGAGTTTTGCTGGGACTGCCTGCATTGGGGAAAGGGAGCATACCTGAGCATGTAACATGAGAACCCAGGAGGGGGGTTGAAGGTCAGGTAACACCTCTGCCTGGGAAACTGGACAAAGGACACAAAGGCTGGGGGAGGAGCTGGGAAAAGGGCAGAAAGGAGACAGCTGAAGCGAGTTTCAGTTTTGGAGCTGGCTGGAGAATAAAGATGGGTGCCCCGACCAACAGGGCTGTGGCTTCCCTGGGGCCCCCAGATGGACCTAACTAAAGGGGGTCCTGTTGTCTCTATCGGCAAGACCTGTTGTGGACTGTGTTCCTGTTGTCTAAATAAACCTTCTGTTTTACTGGCTGGCTGAGAGTCATGGTGAATTGCAGGAAGCCGGGGCCGCAGGGCCTGGTCTCCCCCACACTCCGTGACAACTGGTGGCAGTGGTGGGATCTACTGCACCCCGTGGATGGCGCTTCCTGCAGTAAGTGACTGGGGAGCAGTAAAACGAAGGGGGATTGACAGGGACCAGGCATGCTGAAGAGTCAGCAAGGGACGGTTTCAGGGGGCGATTAAACCCCAGGAGTGTGTAACCAGCAAGAAGGACTTTTGCAGTACCAGGATCCCCCAGGGGATTGTAGTGAGTGGTCCCAGGGGCAGAGGAGTCTGCTGCTCAACCCTGGCAGAGAGGTGGTGACCTCGAGAAGGGCTGGCACACTAGGGGTTTCCCTGGAAAGTGTGGGGAGCGGTGAGCACCCAGGGCTGTGAATGGCCAGCAGGAAGTTGTCTGCCAAGCGGCTTAAGAGATACCTGGTGGAGCTGGGCAAGCAGAGAGGGCTGCGCAGTGGGAGGCTCACCAAAGAACAGCTCATTGCCCAGCTGGAGGAGGGAGATCGCTCGAATGAGCTGATCCCTGTCTCTGAGGGAAGCAGCCTGGCAGATGCAGCACAGGCACCCGTGTCTGTCCCAGCTGGGAGTGGTCAGCCGGCTGCTGAGGGCTTCCTGAGACCCCTCCTGCCTATGCATAGGGGAAGGGCAGAGAGGAGCCCAGCAAATACCAAGGGCACCATGACCCCCCCCCCCCCCCCCCCGGCCAGCAGGGGATCCTCCCGGCGACGCTCAGCGTCCGTGGAACGGAAGCGGCTGAAATGGGAGAGAGAGCTAAAACTGAGAGAACTGGAGGAGAAAGAGAAACAGAGGCAGCATGAACTGGAGGAGAAAGAGAGAGAGAGGCAACATGAAGAGAGACAGAGGCAGCATGAATTGGAGAAAAAAGAGAAACAGAGACAGCATGAACTGGAGCTGGCAAGGCTGAGGGGCAGTGAGCCCCCGGCTGCGGTGAGTGAGGGGGGACCCAGGACTGCATGGAGCTTTGATAAGTGCATCCTGGCCCAGCGTAAGGAGTGGGAGGACACGGATGACTTCCTGGATGCCTATGAGACGGCCTGCGAGCTGCACCAGGTTGATCCTGCGGACAGACTCCGGGTTCTCACCCCCTTACTGGACCCCAGAGCCGTGGCATTGTACCGCCAACTGGAAGAGGTGGAGAAAGGGGACTACGAACTATTCAAAAAGGCCCGGCTCCGTGAGTTTGGGCTGACTCCTGAGATGTACCAGCGTAAAACCCCTGAGGTCTCAGATCTGCAACTAGCTGTCTGCATGGAGGGATATGCCAACAAGTGGGCAGATGGGGCCCAGATGAAGGAGGACCTGGTTAAACTGATCGTACTAGAGCAACTGTATGAGCGGTGCCCATCCGACCTGAGGCTGTGGTTGAGGGACAAAAAGCCAGAGAACCCACAACACGCAGGGCGGCTGGCTGATGAGTTTGTGAAGAGCCGGTCAGGGGGTGTCAGGGAGGAGTCCCAAAGGAACAGACCCACCATGATGCAGGAAGAGAGTGACCCTCGGACCTCCCATAAGGGAAACATGGAGAACCCCCTCCCAAGGGGAACATATGGTGTCAGGGCCAACCGACCGGCTCGAGGGGACCAACGGGACATGGGCTGCTATTACTGTGGCCAGAGAGGCCACATTAGGACCCAGTGCCCCAGGCTCAGGGACAGACTAAGCAGACCGAACCCACAGAGGGTTAATTGGATAGAGACCCAGCCGGATGAGGGGAAGACGGCCCAGGCAAGGGGGGCTGACAGCTTATCAACTGCTCAGGAGAGAGGAGGGCCCCAGGCCAAGTCCTATGCAGAGTTGGATGCTGCAGACACCAGGTTCTCTGTTTACAGAGTGGGTGCGGGGCGGTCCCTGCGGAGCGAGTGCCTTGTTCCCCTGGAGGTGGATGGAAGGAAGGTCAATGGATACTGGGATACGGGCGCTGAGGTGACACTGGCCCGGCCTGAGGTGGTAGCTCCAGATCAGGTGGTGCCCAACACCTATCTAACCCTGACGGGGGTGGGCGGGACCCCATTCAAGGTGCCCATGGTGAGGGTACACTTGAAATGGGGGCCCAAGGAGGGCCCCAAGGAAGTGGGGGTGCACCACCATTTGCCCACTGAGGTGTTGATGGGGGGGGACCTGGAGGACTGGCCAAGCAACCCCCAGGGTGCCCTGGTTGTGACCCGTAGTCAGAGCCGGCGAGGGGCACTGCGCTCTGGCCTTGGGGAGGGTGCCTTGCCTGAGGCGCAGGACCCTAACCTGGTGGGGAGGGAACACCCAGGGACATGGCTCAGGGAGGCTGCAGCTTCAGACCCAGCCGGCGAGAGAGAGCAGGTGCCCATCCCTGTCCCAGCTGCTGAGTTCCAGGCTGAGTTGCAGAAAGATCCCTCCTTGCAGAAGATAAGGGACCTGGCCGACCTCAGTGCGGCACAGCCCATGGGGAGATGTTGCCGGAAAAGGTTGCTGTGGGAGAAGGGGTTCCTGTACCTAGAATGAGCTTCCCCAGGGGAAATGGAGTCATGGGGAATCAGGAGGCAGCTCATGGTCCCCCGGAAGTATCGCCGCCAGCTGCTGTGCCGGGCCCATGACATCCCCCTCTCAGGGCACCAGGGAATCCGGTGTACCCGGCAGAGGCTGCTACAGAACTTTCATTGGCCTGGGGTCTTTATTACTGCCCGACAGTACTGCCGATCCTGTGACCCCTGTCAGAGGGTGAGGAAGGCCCGGGACAAGGGGAAAACAGCTTTAGGACCCTTGCCCAGCATAGAGGAGCCTTTCCAGAGGGGGGCCAAGGTAAAAAGGGGGGCTCTGAACCAAGAGATCCCGAATCACAGACCTCCAGACTGGAATGCTGGGAGAAGACCCCAGCCCAGTTTGAACCCCAGGGGTATTGGGGTGGGAAAAGGGCACGGGCCGCATAAGCCTTCCCACATGTGGACTACAAGTGCCATTGAGCACACCCGACCTAAAGGGGGGCAGGAAACTGGAAGGGCCTGGTGTAATTCTCACCCAGGAAGGGGGGGATGCTGGGCATCCATGGGAACATGGGTAGGTTCGAACTTCCCCAGGTCACTGGCTGAAGTGACCCCGCTCAGTTCGGTCTCAAAGGGGGGAGAGATGTGATGAAGTGGGAATGTTCTTAATGTGTTATTTGAATGCTGAGTGGGGAGTATTGACCTGGGAAGGTTGCAGGGAGGTTTTGCTGGGACTTCACCCCAAAACTCACTTCAACCTCCTGTTATTGACCCCATGGAGACTGTCCCCAGTGCAGTCAGGGGTGACTCTGGATTGACCCCGGGGGGCTGAGATCAGAATCCAGCCCACAGGTTCCCTGTGGATGCAGTGAGGTGTCTCTTAGCCCTGGCGCTGTCCCTGGGGCTGGCGCTAAGGGCAGGTTACAGACACCTGGGGAGGGGTTTGTGTCTCTCCGTCTCACTCCTGTTTGTGTGTGAACGCAGAGCTCCTTGCGCCCAGACCCTCCATCTCCATCAGCCCCAGTGGGGTGATCACCCTGGGGGGAGCCGTCACCATCCGCTGTCAGTGTCGGTGCGAGGCCAGGAGGTTATTTCTGTATAAAGGTGGAATCCGAATCTGGGAGCTGGATGCATAGGCGCCGACTCCGTGGGTGCTCCGGGACTGGAGCACCCACAGGGAAAAATTAGTGGGTGCTCTGCACCCACTGGCACCAGTCAACTGTTTATGGGGCCCGCGGACCAGACAGCAAGTGTGAAAAATCGGGATGGGGTGAGGGGTAATAGGAACCTATACAAGAAAAAGCCCCCAAATCAGGACTGTCCCTATAAAATTGGGACATCTGGTCACCCTAGCGGGGCTGTCGCCGATCAGCTGTTTCTGGCTCTGAGCTGCTGCGCTGATCAGCATGGCCAAAACAGCTCTTTCCAGCAGGGCTGTTTAGCTGTTTTTTGGCCACCAGCCAATCAGCGAGGGGGACTCGTCTCCTGCGGCAGGGGCTGAGTGACCCCACTCCCACCGGTGCCGCCCCCCCCCCACCTGCTTCTCCTGGGCAGCAGGCTGCAGGGTGGCTGAAAGCTCTTCCCAGCCCCAGGTGGCTGTGCTGAGAGCCGGCACCTGGCTGCTGGAGGGGTGGCCATCTGCATGGGGGCACCGGCTGCAGCCCAGCTCTCTGCATCTGGCAGGGGGCATCTCCAAAAACATCCCCTGGACCTCCGCAGCACAGAGAGACTGAGAGTACCAGCCCCCGCTGGGTCGGTGGACCAGCACGGGCATGGTGGGGGCGGGGACATCTCCTGGGCTTCTGCGGGGTGCGGTGCCCCCCTGCCCAGGCAGAGACGCCTGCCTCTTGGAGAGTGGCCACATGTCCATGCAGTGCACTTGGTCCCCCTCCCTGGCATCTGGGTGCCTGCCTCTTACCGGTGTGGGGAGTGGAAGGGAAGAGGCAGTGGGGAAGGGGGAAGGGATAGGGCGGGGTGGGAGAGGGGGAAACCATCCTAGCAGTGCAATCTCTGCCTTGGGGTGTGGCTGGACTAGTCTCCCAAGGGAAGGGCCAGTGTGTGACCCCTGGGGTACAGCCTGGGCTGGAACGATCTCCTGTGTAGTCCATGTGCTCTGGCAAACACAAGTCCAAGCATCATGTTGGGGGGGGGCGTTGCTGAGTCCCGGGGTTGAGTGATTCTCTGGGGACAGTCACTGAATTGCTAATTGTCACTCACTGGCTGCACAATGGCTGGTGGTGGCTGTGTAACATTCACCAGCCATTTGGTCAAGTGCCTTGTTGTTTCTGGGGAGTTGCCGTCTGGGCTACTCCCAAATGTGCAGCGTATTCACCATACAGCCCAAGCTCATACACGTTAATGCCGGGGTCTCAGACTCAAACACACGGCCCGCGGGCTCCTCGCGGCCCCCCTGCCCTCCCTCAGCATTTGCCTACAGTGGCTCTGGCCCGACCGCGGGGGGGGGGGCAGGGGAAGGGGGGGCACAGGGGTCTGTGTGTTGCTCTTGCTTCAGGCAGCGCCCCCAGCAGCTCCCATTGGCCACGGTTCCCGTTCCCACCCCCCGCACCCCTCCTGCACCCCGACCCCCTGCCCTGAACTCCCTGCCGCACCCCGCACCCCTCCTGCACCCCAACCCCCTGCCCTGAACTCCCTGCCGCACCCCGCACCCCTCCTGCACCCGACTCCCTGCCCTGAGCCCCCTGCCGCACCCCACACCCCTGCTGCACCCTGACCCCCTGCCATACCCCACACCCCTCCTGCATCCCAACCCCCTGCCCTGAGCCCCCTGCTGCACCCCTCCTGCACCCTGACCCCCTGCCCTGAGCCAGCTGCCGTTCCCCGCACCCCTCCTGCACCCCGACCCCCTGCCCTGAGCCCCCTGCCGCACCCCGCACCCCTCCTGCACCCCGACCCCTTGCCCTGAGCCCCCTGCTGTACCCCACACCTCTCCTGCACCCCTACCCCCTGCCATACCCTGCACCCCTCCTGCACCCCGACCCCCTACTCTGAGCCCCCTGCTGCACCCTGCACCCTGACCCCATGCCAAGCCCCCTGCTGCACCTTGCACCCCAACCCGCTGCCCTGAACCCCCTGCCGCACCCTGCACCCCGACCCCCTGCCCTGAGCCCCCGCCGCACCCCTCCTGCACCCCCAAACCCCTGGCCTGAGTCCCCTGCTGCACCATGACCCCCTGTCCTGAGCCCCCTGCTGCACCCTGCACCCTGACCCCCTGCCGAGCCCCCTGCTGCACCCTGCACGCCCACCCCCTGCCCTGAGCCCCCTGCCACACCCCTCACCCCTCCTGCACCCCAACTCCCTGCCCCAAGCCCCCGCCACACCCCACACCCCTCCTGCACCCCCTGGGGGCAGGGAGGGGGCGGAGTTGGGGTGGGGATTTTGGGGAAGGGGTTGGAATGGGGGCAGGGAGGGGTGGAAAGAGGTGGGGCAGGGGTGGGGCCTCATGGAAGGGGTGGAGTGGGGGCTGGGCCGAGGGCGGCGGGGCGGGGGAGGGAGATGTCAGTGAATGCGGCCCTCGGGCCAATGTACAAGTCCTCATGTGGCCCTCGCAGTCATTTGAGTTTGAGACCCCTGATCTAATGATATACATATTTCGACAAAAGAGTGGGTTTCAGCAAATCATAACCTTTCCCACGATACCTTACATGGCAGGCTTTATATGAACTATAAAGAATATATACAAATGATGAATATGGGGCACAGCACACCACTCCCCCGAGGTATAGAGCAGTGGCTCTCAAACTTTCTTCCTGGTGACCCCTTTCACATAGCAAGCCTCTGAGTGCAACCCCCCTTATAAATTAAAAACACTGTTTTATATATTTAACACCATTATAAATGCTGGAGGCAAACCGCGGTTTGGGGTGGAGGTTGACAGCTCACAACCCCCCATGTAATAACCTCATGGCCCCCTGAGGGGTCCCGACCGCCAGTTTGAGAACCCCTGGTATAGAGTGTCAGCTAGAAACTCCAAGGCTTGGGACTTTTAAAAGGAGACTGGACAAACCATGCAGTAAGGATCAGCCCTGCATTGGCAGGGAGATGGACTGAGCCAGGATGATCACAGAGGGCTTTTCCCCTGTAACTTCTATCATTCCATCCCACTCTCCTGGCAGTGCAAATTCTGGTACTGAAGACCTGGTGCCTGGATCCCATATGGCCGTGCACTGGGATTGGGAATTAGTGCCCTGAAGTGCAACTCCTCCTCTTGGGCCAGCGTATTTGCAGGTGCCCTTGTGTTTAGCTGAACCCTTTGGACTCAGTCCCTGAGTGTATCCCCATTAAACTGACACGACTCTCCTGCTGTGGATCCCAGTGGGCTTGTACTGTGAATTTTTGGCGTGCACACATGGCTATATTTATCTCATTGTGCTGGTAGTGCTACTTCCTTGGTGTAATGATGACATTATGCTAAGATGAATCCTGAAAATAGTGCCCTGGTGTGATGGTCACTCTGTGCTGTTCATGTGAATCCTGCATTTTTGTATGCTGTGTTGGTGTAGCCCTGTTGTTCTTTCTTCTTCCTGAAGCAGAGTTCTGTGAAAGCTCCAAAGCTTGTCTCTCTCTCTCTCTCACCAACAGAAGTTGCTCCAATAAAAGATATTCCCTCACTCACCTTGTCGCTCTAATGTGAATAGCCTCCCTCCAAAACTGGCAGAGGTGCTTGGAGGAGGTGGCGGAGAGGAGTGAGCGATGGGTAGGCGGGAAAAGGGGTGGAGAGGGGGTGGGGCCTAGGGAGGGGGCAGAGTGGGGGGTGGAGCCTCGGGAGGGCATCCACCCGCAAACCCAAAAGTCAGCACCTATGGCTGGATGCTGATGGGGACGAATTCACCATCCCCAGCACCAGGCGGGAAGATGCAGGGGCCTACAGCTGCCGATCCACGCCCTATGGGCAGGGCCGGTGCTACCATTAAGGCGAACTAGGCGGTTGCCTAGGGCGCCAAGATTTGGGGGCGCCAAAAAGCGGTGCCCCCAATTTTTTTTTTTACAGCGTTCCTTCCCGAGCGCGCGCGGTCGCTGCTCCACTTCTCCCGCCTCCCAGGCTTGCAGCGCCAATCAGCTGTTTGGCACCACAAGCCTGGGAAGAGAATTAGAGCGGGGGGGGGGGCGTGCTCGGGGAGGAGGCGGAGCAGAGGTGAGCTGGGGTGGGGAGGTGCCGCAAGGCTCCCCGGGCCGGGGGGGTGGGGAGCTGCCGTGGGGGTGCCTCAGGGCGGGGGGGGGGGAGCTGCCGCAGGGCTCCCCACCCCAGCTCACCTCTGCTACGCCCCCTCCCCGAGCACGCCATCACTGCTCCACTTCTCCCACCTCCCAGGCTTGTGGCGCCAATCAGCTGTGACGCCACAAGCCTGGAAAGGGAGGAGAATTAGAGCGGGGGCGGTGTGCTCGGGGAGGAGGCAGAGCAGAGGTGAGCTGGGGTGGGGAGCTGCCGCACGGCTCTCTGGGGGGGAGCTGCCACGGGGGGGGTGCCTCAGGGCAGAGGGGGGGCAGAGAGCTGCCGCAGGGCTGGGGGGGTTGCAAGGTGGAAGTTTCGCCTAGGGCGCGAAACTTCCTTGCACCGGCCCTACCTATGGGAGCCACCCAACAGATCATATGCCAGTGACATCGTGCGGATCATTGTTGCAGGTGAGGGGCCCGGCTCGGCGTCCCCGCTCCCAGCCAGACCCTTGGTGAGTGTCCGCCCTGATGGGATGTTCAGAGCTGGGCTCCGCCCTGAGCCCTGGGCTCAGCAGACAGGACACCTGGCCGGGGACCCAGAGAGGCAGCAGTTACTGGTGGCTGCTGTGCACTCATCCGGGAGGAGATACTGGCTAGATGAGCCCATGGGGGGTCGGGAATGGGAAGGGGGGACACTGGGCTGGGGGGGGCCACTTAAGTAGATAGATGGATACAGAGGGATGCTCTGGGTTTAAGTCCTCAGGCAGTTTCGGGCGTAGCTCCCAGGAATCTCTGGGATCTCGGAGAGGTTCCTCTGGCTGGGTTTTCTCCCAGGGACTCCGTCTCTGTGCGGTGAGGATGGGGCGCAATGACTATGCTGGGGTCTGTCTCACAGCCTGTCTCCTTCTCACTGCAGAGACCTATTACCCCAAACCCTCCAGCTCCCTGTGCCCCAGCGGAGGGGGGTCGCCCTGAGGGGAGCTGTAACCATCTGGCATCTGGTTTGGCACCAGAACGTGAGGTTCCTTCTGTACAAAGATGGAAACCCGAACATGCTGCAGGACGTGGAGACAGCTGGGGAGGTCGGGTGAGTTTCCCATCTGCAACGTGAGCCGGAGAGATGCAGGAAGCTACAGCTGCCGATATAGCACACAGGGCCGGTGCAAGGATATTTTGCACCCTAGGCGAAACTTCCACCTTGCGCCCCCCCCCTCACCCCAGGGGCCAGCTGTGCCCAGGGGCTGCTCCCCAGACCAGGTTCCCCCCTCCCGGCCCCCTGAACTCCCCTGGAGGGTGCACAGCCCCCCCACAAGCCCTCCCCACCCCACCCCGGCGGTCCCCGCCCAGAGTCCACTCACTGACTTTGCCGGGCTTGGGGCGCTGCAGCAGTTCGGCAGGGAGGAGCCGCCTTCTGGCGGCACCAGAGAGCCAGAGCGTTGGCTTGCGGGGGCGGCGAGCCCCAGCCATGGAGGAGCCAGTGTGGGACAGGGGGGCAGCAGCCCTGCAAAAGCGGTGGTGTGGCTAGCGGGGAGCAGCCGCGCTCCCCGCCCCTCCTGCTCAGGCTGCGGCCGGGCACCCCCCCGGGGGCTCCTACAGACTGCAGCGGATGCAGGCCTCCATGTGACCCCGGCTGCCCCCTCGCCGTGCTCAGGCTCTGCGGCTCCTGGGCATGTGAGCTACTGGGGCGCAGGGCCCTGAGCCTGCTCCGGGAGGGGCAGCGGCGGCTCACACACCCAGGAGCCGCAGAACCTGAGCGCGGTGAGGGGTAAGCCAGGGGGTGTGCCTGCCCGGGCTGCAACCCACCTGGTGCCCCCCTGGGGGCTCCTGCAGTGGATGCATGTGGGCGGCAGCCTCCGTGCGCCTCCTGGCTCCCCCCTGCCATGCTCGGGATCTGCTGCTACCCCTCCCAGAGTAGGCTCAGGGCCCTGCGCCCCAGTAGCTCACATGCCCAGGAGCCGCAGGGCCCGAGCACGGTGAGGGGGGAACCGGGGGGTGCACGGGGTGCCGCCGACCACATGCAACTGCTGCAGTCTGCAGGAGCCCCCAGGAGGGGGTGCCAGGCTGCAGCCTGGGCAGGAGGGGCAGGGGGCGTGGCTGCTCCCTGCTAGCGGTGCCACTGCCTTTGCAGGGCTGCTGTCCCCCTGTGCCGTGCCGGCTCCTCTATGGCTGGGGCTCGCCACCCCCGCAAGCCGACGCTCTGGCTCTCCTGTGCCTCCGGAAGGCAGCTCCTCCCTGCTGAGCCAGGGCACCGCTTTTTTACGGTTACCATATTTCAACAATCAAAAAAGAGGACGAGGGGGGAGAGCCCCACTCACATCCACTCTCTCCCACTTCCCGCCCCCCTCAGAATGCCTAACCCCCCCCCCGCTCCTTGTCCCCTGGCTGCCCTCTCCTGGAACCCCTGCCCCTACCTGCCCCCCAGAACCCCACCCCCTACCTAAGTCTCCCTGCTCCTTGTCCCCTGGCTGCCCCCTCCTGAGACCCCCCCACCCTATCTGCCCCCCTAGAATCCTACCCCCTACCTGTCCCCTGGCTGCCCCAACCCTTATCCACACCCCCATCCCCAGACAGACCCCCGGACTCCCACGCCCCATCCAACAACTCCCCGCCCCCTGAGAGACCCCCCCAGAACTGCTGACCCATCCAACCCTTCTTGTCAGGACGCGACAATCGATCCCCGAATCGACGCTTGTACTCCACCAGCGCAGGTAGGAGTAAGTGCCGTAGACGGGGGAGCCGCGGAGGTCGATTTGCTGCCGTCCTCACAGCGGGGTAAGTCGGCTCAGATACGTCGAATTCAGCTACATAGCGTAGCTGAATTTGCGTATCTTAAATCGACCCCCCCCCCCCCCCGTAGTGAAGTCGTAACCAGAGAACAAGCTCGTTTAAAGTTGCGCAGTGCTCCCTTATAATGTTGTTTGGCAGCCGCCTGCTTTGTCCACTGCTTGCAGGAAGAGCAGCCCGTTGGAGCGAGCTGGTGGGGGCTTGGAACCAGGGTGAACCGGCAGCCCCCCATCAGCTCCCCTAAATTCCCTGTGCAGCAGTTGCCCAGCAGGCTATCAATTGCCAGCAGTTCAGTTGTCCCTCCCACCACTGCCCTGTGCTGCTCCTTCCCTCTGCCTTGGAGCTGCTCCCAGGAGCCTCCTGCTTCTCTGTGCGGGGTGGGGGGGTGCTCTCCACAGAGACACAGACAAGCTGGGAGCTGCATGATGCTTGGCCAGGCTGACAGCCCCTGGGTTTCCTGGGTTTTGCAAAGATTTCTGTTTACTTTGACTGTGCTAGATTTTGCCTGCAGATTAGAGACAATGTGTGATGGACTCAGGAAGATACGAAACATCGTTAACTTCCTATAGCGGGGATGTTGGAGGAAGCGCTGAGGGGCCCCTCGCTGCCCCCATCATGGCATCTGCTCTCACTGTCCTCCTCCTCGGTGAGTATCAGAGACAGCCAGGGCTTGTGTCCATGGGCAGGAGGGAATCTGAGACCAGGGAATGTGCCCATGGGGGGGGATCTGAGACCAGGGTGAGTGCCCTTGGGGTGGGATCTGAGAGCAGGCCATGTGCCTATAGGGGGATCTGAGACCAGGGAATGTGCCCATAAGGGGGTGGATCTGAGATCAGGGCGCATCCCCATGGGGGAATCTGAGACCAGGACATGTGCCCATGGGGGGAAGGGGGATTTGAGACTAGGGCGTGTGCCCATGGGGGGGAGATCTGAGACCAGGACATGTGCCCATGGAGGGATCTGAGACCAGGGAATGTACCCATGGGATGGAGATCTGAGACCAGGGCATGGGCCCATGAGGGGAGAATCTGAGACCAGGGCGTGTGCCCATGGGGGGGATCTGAGACCAGGGAATGTACCCATGGGAGGAGGATCTGAAACCAGAGCATGTGCCCATGAGGGGGGAATCTGAGACCAGGGCGCATGTCCACATGGTGGGGGATCTGGGATGAGGGCGTGTGCCTATGGGGGGAGATCCAAGACCTGAGCATGTGTCCATGGGATTGGATCTGAGACCAGCACATGCGCCCAGTTGAAAGGTTGGCTGTAGGCGTTCGTCAACCTCACAACATATTTCAGTAGCACACACAGCAATGCTACATAACTTCCCATACAAGGACAGCACATACAGTGCAACAGGGCGTGAATATTCAACAGATCAAGACTTTTAAAATGATGCCTCACAAGGCAACTTTGTACCCAGCCTATCATAATTCTATTGTAGTGGTGAATATGGGGGCTCCACGGTGCTACTTTGAGGTACAGATTGTCACACTGTGGTATCACCACGGCGCGGCCAGGGCCTGGGCAGGAGGCCCAGTATCTGTGAGAAACAGACTGTGAACTTCCTTCCCCTTGCAGAGGCGGCTGTTTGTGGTGTCCCTGTGCCCACAGGGAAGGTGACTTGTTTCCTTTAACCTTCCCCATCTTTTCCTTATTTTTTATGAGTTGCTGTTTAATAAATTGTATGTGCTCTGAACTCTATGTACTGATCAGTGGGTCAGGGAAGCATCGGGTGCAGAGAGAGCCCTGGAGTGGGGACACCCTCACCCCTGACCACAACAAGACAGGGGGTTGAGCCCCCAGGGATCTGGGGCCCAGCCTTGCCGGGGTTATGAGGACTCTGCCGCACGGGAGGGAGGAAGGGGAGCCCTCAAGGTCAGGCAGGCCTCTGGGTAAAGGGAGTGGGAGCGAGGACTCAGATCCTTTCACTAGCCAATCCCACCGGGGCGTGTATAAGCCAGGAAAGTTCCCCACAATAGCGGGACCATTCCCCCACTTACACTAGGAGCGGGGTCAACGGCTGCCCTGCCCGTCCGTCCGGAGAGTGAAATGAACCGGTTCCTCCCCTCCACAGCCCGGCTGGTCTGGAAACAAGCGGCTCTGCTCTGGTGACTCCCGAAGAAGCGAGACTTGGAGCCGGTCTGACTCCGGCTGTTGGCCGCGGTCGCTCAGCCCCCGTTTCAATAGACAGGCCGGGTTTGAGTCCTTCTCTGGGGGCTTAACCCGAAAGCTTTGCCTTTGAACGGCTGCTGCTGGGGGTTTGCCCAGGAGCCGAGTAGAACCAGGGGCTCAGTTTGGCCTGTGTAACGCTGGTGAAGGAGAAAGTTTCCAATCCCCCTGAGCCCTCTGGGCCTGTGATACCCTCTGCAAAGAGCAGCAGGGTATGGAAGTTTGGGGGGGCGGGGACAGGCCAAGGGTGGTGCGGGGAAAGAGATTAGAGGGGAGCCGGGCTGAGATCAGGGAGGGAATGGGGACAGGAATTTGAGGGGACACAGAAAGGGGGCGGCTGGGTGGGTGGTGGAGTGCGACGGGACAGGCATTGGAGGGGAGATGGGAGAGGGAGTTGAGCTGGAAGGGGAATGGGGGCGAGCAGGACGGGGGATGGGGATGGAGTCGGAGTCGGCGGATGGGGTGTGTGTGGAGCAATTTGTTTTCCGGCTAAAACTCTGGCTGAGCTGGGGCACCTCTGGCCAGCTTGGGGGAGATGGGGAGCCAGGGGCAGGTGATATCCCCCAGTGCCCCCCATGGCATTGGGGCAGGTTCACCCTGAAATGCTCACAAGGGGGAAACCCAGGCACCCCCCAGCCATAGGGGGCAGCTTCCATTGTCCCTCTTTCCCCGCCACTGCCCTGCCCCCCTCAACCCACACCCCTCAGCCCCCAATGTTCCCCCACATTCTCCCACCCTCCATATTCCCCTGCTTCTTACTGCCCCTCCCTGCCTAGGTTGGCACCATTTCCCTGAGGGCAGCCTGGCACCAAGCCCACTGGGAGATGGCGGCCATCTTAACTGAGGGCGGGGGATGGGCATTTGAGGGTGTCAAGGCTCCTTCCCCACTCTGAACTTTAGGGTACAGATCTGGGGGCCTGCATGAAAACTTCTAAGCTTAACTACCAGCTTAGATCTGGTCCGCTGCCACCACTCCCAATGTGCTAATTCCCTTCCCTGGGTAGCCTTGAGAGACTCTTCACCAATTTCCTGGTGAATACAGATCCAACCCCTTGGATCTTAAAACAAGGAGAAATTAACCATCCCCCTCCTTTCTCCCACCAACTCCTGGTGGATCAAGATCCAACCCCCTTGGATCTAAAAACAAGGAAAAATCAATCAGGTTCTTAAAAAGAAGGCTTTTAATTAAAGAAAAAGGTAAAAATCATCTCTGTAAAATCAGGATGGAAAATAACTTTACAGGGTAATCAAACTTAAAGAGCTCAGAGGACCCCCCTCCAGCCTTAGGTTCAAAGTTACAGCAAACAGAGGTAAACACCCTAGTAAAAGGTACATTTACAAGTTGAGAAAACAAAGATAAAACTAACACGCCTTGCCTGGCTGTTTACTTACAAGTTTGAAATATGAGAGACTTGTTCAGAAAGATTTGGAGAGCCTGGATTGATGTCTGGTCCCTCTCAGTCCCAAGAGCGAACAACAACCAAAACAAAGAGCACAAACAAACACCTTCCCCCCACCAAGATTTGAAAGTATCTTGTCCCCTTATTGGTCCTTTGGGTCAGGTGTCAGCCAGGTTACCTGAGCTTCTTAACCCTTTACAGGTAAAAGGATTTTGGTGTCTCTGGCCAGGAGGGATTATAGTATGGTACATAGGAGGGCTGTTACCCTTCCCTTTATAGTTATGACAGAGGGGAAACAGGGCAGGGGACAGGGGAGTGAGGACAGATGGGCTGTGGTGGGGCAGGGTGTGCGGGGGACAGACTCGGGGAGATTCGAAGGGGGATAGGCCGGGAGCAGGATGGGGGACAGGGGACAGGCTGGAGGGTGACTCTGCTAGGCAGCGAATCTGGTGCTCATCCCCCTCCTGCTCTCTATGGCCGAGAGCAGCTATGGGGGGACTCTCCTGAGCAGTTGGGGGCAGCTGGTGAGCAGGGGGGTGGGAGATTTAAGAATCCCATTGGGACCATCCGGCCGTGCTCCTGAACCACCTTCTAACTCTGACCCTGAGTCATGTGAGAATGGATGGGTGACCACCACACCCAGGTCCTGGCTCCCAGCCCCCTGCTCTAACCACTAGACTCCACTCCCCTCCCAGAGCCGGTAATAGAGCCCTCTGACCCCCAGCTTTCTGCTGCCCTCTAGCCAATGGTGTATAAACAAAGCCTGTTTCACATCCCTCTCTAGGGTCCTGGCCACATAACCACTGACAGTGTCTCCTCCAGCTCGGGGGGCAGGGTCTCTGCAGGGGCATTAGAAGGTCCCCGGGTCTCTCCCGGCTGGTGACCCGTTGGGGGCCCGGGATGGAATTTCTCTTTCTCTGATTTTCTTTTGAACCTGATTTATTTAATTCACATGCTGAGAAAAGCCCCTTGGAACCAGGCGTTACAGTGTAAACCCATCATCACTGCTCAGCTATGGCACAAGGGGCAGCAAACCCAGGCGTCCCCCATCGCGCCCGCTCCTCACACGGTGCCACGGCTCATGTCGCAGGTGGGCAGGTTGGCAGGCTGAGCGGGAAGGCTGCAGAGTCAAACCCTCCAGCACCAGGAAATGCCACAGTTACGGTTTTCTGAACGACATTAACTCTGCCCCTTTGTGCAGCTCCATTACGATGCCAGCCTTTAATTGCATGATCATGTACTAATTTTACCTACATGGGTCATCAGCCGGGCTTGAACCCAGAATGAAAAGGGGCTGGAATTTTCATGGAAATCGTGGTCAGTGGAAGATTGAAGACCAGAGCCCATGGCTGCCTGGCTCAGCCTGATGAACCTTTCTCAAGGCTGCAGGGTATGTTGAGGTGACCTGTCCCCCCTCTCCACAGAGACACAGACATGCTGGGAGCTGCATGACGCTTGGCCAGGGTGACAGTCCCTGGGTTTCTTGGGTTCTGCAAAGCCCTCTGCTTACTTTGACCGCAGTAGATGTAAGCTACAGATTATAGACAACGTGTGATGGACACAGGAGGAGACGGAGAAATCGTTGACTTCCTGTAGCTGGAGCCACCAGCTGAGTTCCTCATTTGGGGCTCGGTGGAGCTTGGCACTGGGGTGTTGGAGGCAGCACTGAGGGGCCCCTCGCTGCCCCCAGCATTGCCTCTGCTCTCATAATCCTCTACCTCAGTGAGTATCGGAGACAGCCAGGGCATGTATCCATGTGAGTGGGGGGGATCTGAGACCAGGGCGTGTGCCCATGTTGGGGATCTGAGACTAGAGCGTGTATCCATGGGGGGCGGGATCTGAATCACTCTGGGATCTGGTCCCTAAGGAGCCGTCTCCTTTCCAGGCTGCTGGCTGGCTTGGCAGCACAGGGTGTCCGGATGTGAGTATCTGTGGGCAGGAGAAACCTTAGTGTACAGGAAGGGGAGGGAGGAAGCGGGAGAGGAAAAGAGGAGATGAGCCATGAACCGTCACCCCCAAAAAGTTCAACTTCCTTGTATTGATCCCAGGGGATGAGATCAAAACCTGGCCCTGCCCCCAGTGCAGTCAGGGGTGACTCCTGGGTGGGGAGGGGGTGACCAGACCTCCCGTTTTTAAAGGGTCAGTCCTGTATTTAAGCCCTCATGCAGCTGTCCTGACTTTTTCTTTAAAACAGGCAAATTGTCCCATATTTTCTGTCCTCCCCGCATCAGTACTGGCCGGATCCCTGCTCGCCAGCCGCCTGCCCACCCAGGGTGAGTGGCGGGGTCCAGTGGCCGACGAAGGGGCTGGGAGTGCAAGGCTGGTGGCAGGGCGAAGATGCAGCATGCGGGACCGGCAGCTCCCTTGCTAGTTCTGGGATCCCGGGGGCACTGAGCCGGCCCGAATCCCTGGGTCCCGTCCTCTCCCCAGGGGAAGAGCCACCATTACCGACTGGGAGACGGGGTCTCTGTATAACTAACCACAGACACCAGGGCTCCAGCTTTCTCACCCCCAGGCCCTGCCCTTCACAGATGCTGGTTCTATTCCTGCAGCAGGAACTGACCTGCCTCAAATGGCAACCACACCAGCTCCCAACTTCCCAAGCAGCGCAGGGCCAGGTACCAGGCCTGGGGGCAGGAATTCAACATCAATCCCCCCCAAAAACAGGTTTGTGCAGCCCAATGAGCCGCCCCCTGGGGGAGTCACAAACAGCTGGGTGGGTGGGATGGGGGCAGATCCCCACAGCAAATGCCCCATGTGAACCCCCCCGGCCTCATTTCATATGTGGGGGGGTGTCACTGGACAGATACAAGATTGGCTTAGAGGGGACAGGGCCTGGGAGAGTTTCCCCCCAATGCACAGCCCCAGCCCGGGGGCCCCACAGACCGGGGACATGCAGGGAGCTACCGCTGCCAATAGAGCCGCTGCTCCGTCTCTTGGCCAGCAGGGCCCCACCCCCCGTCCCGTTTCCGTCCAGCGCAAGCTGCGGTGGCTGGTGGATGCGGGCAGGTGCCAGGTAATGGCCGGTTACATGTCACCTCTGCTGCCCACCCATCAGCGTTTTACATGCTCCCCCTCTGGCTGTTCTCTCCCTGCTTTGCCCCTTCACCCCCGCCCCAGCCCCGCTGCTCCTCCATATCCCCCCCCGGTGGGGCGCAGCCCAACCCAGCACTGTGGGGAGAACCAGCCCCTGGTTGGAGTGCTCAGCTCACCCACAGCCTGGCCGGCAGGCTCCTCCCTTCCTCCCCCCACTGCCTCTGGCTGGGCCAGTGCCCCAGGAAAGCCAAAGACCCTCTGGCCTGGGGCACTGGCCAGGAGGAGCCGAGGCATGGGTGTGCCAAAGCCCCGCACAGCGCTGGCATGGGGGAGTCTCTCCGCCCCTCAGCTGAGCTCTGGAGTGGGGGTGGGGGTGATTTCCAGCCTGTTCTCACCCCAAACCTGCAGACCCCACAGCAGCCTCCCAGGCAGGGGCTTAGCACCCTCTTCACCCCCCACCCCCTCACCCTGGGTCCTGCCCCCAGGGAGCGCGTGGCTGCTCGGATCCCTAGGCACCTCCCCTGCTGAGCCACCTCTCTGGCCGGGGTCACTGAGGCCCCTGCAGTCAGGTTCCCTGGGCCCTGGGGCACAATGCAGCCTTAGGGCTTAACCCCTTCCTGCCTGCGCCGTAGCTGGGGGACAGGAGGCGGCTGGGTTATGTGGGTGGCCAGCAGCAGCCTGGGGGTGTTAGCTGCCTTTCGCCACTGTGCGGGCAGGAAGGGACAAGCTGCTGCCAGCCACGGGGGAGAGGAGGTGAGACAGGTACGGGAATGTGTGTGGGGGGGTGGGGTGTGTGTGTCACCCCTCCCCCGGTGAACCCTAAAGCGTTAAAGATAAGAAGGTAAATAAAAAGAATCTATCTACGCAGTATCAACAGGGGCTCAGTCAACCTGTTAATTTGAAGGTTTGTACAGCGTAGTTCTGATTGATTGCCGTTGAACTTGCTTGAATACGAGTAATTTTACCAGGTGTCCCATATTCAGCATAGGGAAATATGGTCACCCCACTGGTGGGCTAAGATCAGAACCCAGCCCTGCCCCCAGCGCAGTCAGGGGTGACTCCGGATTGACCCCAGGGGGCTGAGATCAGAACCCAGCCCACAGGTTCCCTGTGGATGCAGTGAGGTGTCTGTTACCCCTGGCGCTGTCCCTGGGGCTGGGTGCTGAGGGCAGGTTACCCTCGGGGTAACGGGGAAGGGTTTGTGTCTCCCCATCTCACTCCTGTTTGTGTGTGAACGCAGAGCTCCCTGCGCCCGGACCCTCCATCTCCGTCAGCCCCAGCGGGGTGATCGCCCTGGGGGGAGCCGTCACCATCCGCTGTCAGTGTCGGTGCGAGGCCAGGAGGTTATTTCTGTATAAAGGTGGAATCCAAATCCGGGAGCTGGATGCTGCTGGGGACGGGGGTGAATTCACCATCCCCAGCGCCAGATGGGCAGACGGAGGGGTCTACACGTGCCAATCTTGCTCCAGATCAGAGCCGCCCAACTGGTCGGATCCCAGTGACTATGTGCGGATCATTGTAGTAGGTGAGGGAGGGGCCCAGCTCAGTGTCTCTGCTTCCAGCCCCACACCCAGCCAGACCGTCATGGGGGTCTCTGGGCAGATGGGACACTCCTTGGGGTGTCACTTAACCTGCCTGTGCCTCCATTTCCCCTTGTCTGAACGGGGGATAATCATCCCTCCTGCACCTTGTGTCTGGTTAGATCGTCAGGACTTGGCTTTAGGGTGGGGGCTTTTTCTCACCGTGTCTGTGCAGCACCCAGCACCTCTGCCTCCCAGCCCCCTCCCGATCTAACCACTAGACCCCACTCCCTTCCCAGAGCCAGGGATAGAACCCAGGCGTCCTGGCTCCCTGACTGGGGGGGCCCATTAAATAGATAGATGGGTACAGAGGGTTGCTCTGGATTTTGGTCCTTGGGCAGTTTCAGTCATAGCTCCCAGCAATCTCTGGGATCTCGGAGAGGTTCCTCTGGCTGGGTTTTCTCCCAGGGGCCCCGTCTCTGGGACCGCGCGGTGAGGACGGGGCACAGTGACTGTGCCGGGGTCTGTCTCATGGCCTGTCTCCTTCTCATTGTAGACCTCAGGTACTCCAAACCCTCCATCTCCCTGCGCCCCAGTGGGGAGGTCGCTCTGGGGGGAGCTGTGACCGTCCCGTGTCGGGGTCGGCACCGGAACATGAGTTTCCTTCTGTACAAAGATGGAAACCCGAACGTGCTGCAGGATATAGAACCTGCTGGGGACCTGGCTGAGGTCCCCATTCGCAACGTGAGCCGGAGAGATGCAGGGAGCTACAGCTGCTGTCATCACGATAAAGTGTACCCGTTCACCTGGTCGCATCCCAGCGACCGCGTGGAGCTGGGGGTAGCAGGTGCGTTGCCCGGCTCAGTATCCCTGCTCCCAGCCCCACACCCAGCTGGACCCTCAGGACCAGGGGCATGTGCGAGGGGGCAAGCTGACACAGGCCCCCCCCCAAATCAGTGGGGCCAGAGCACAGAACTCCTCCGGGGAGCAGAGCCAGCTCCTCTGGCTGCAGGGGGCACACAAAGTGCCCCTCCAAAAGTGGCCACATTTTTATTCCTGTGCACGCCCCTGATCAGGGGGTCTCTGCACCAATGAGGCGCTCAGAGCCCTGGACCCAGCAGAGGAGACGCCCGGCTGTGGGGCAGGGATGGAATCAGTGGTGGGTTCCCCAGCAAGGGGCAGCAGCAGCTGCTGGAGGTTCGAGGCAGAAGGAGGGGGGATCCCTGCCCTGGGGGAGCTGCAGAGCAGGGACCTTTCCCAGGGGATGCTCCCCCTGCTGCCCCGGCTCTGGGGACGCACAGAGGAGTCAGGGTCCAGGGGCTGCCCAGCCGGCCCTACCCCCAGCCTGTGACTGCATTCCAGGGCTGGCTGTGTGATGCCCACCCGGGCTGGAGGCTGTTGGGTTAAAAAGCAGTGGGAGCTGCACGAGGTGTCTGCTCACAGCTGTGGGGACAACCCCAAGGATTCCCGGGCAGCAGAAGTGGGGGGAGCTTGACCCTGGTTTTTGGATCAGAACCACACGCTTGTCAAAATTTAATTTTGAACTTGGAGAGTTTAAGGGTTAAAAATCAGTTACAGTGAGTGACCCATGACCAAGATCCTGACAGAAAAAGCCTGGAAAAATTGTGCTCGCAGAGAGGGTTGTATTTTAAGCAAAAGGCCCCAGAGCAGGAACTGAGAAATCTGTTAATTGCCAGTGATAAGGAAGCAGCCCCAGTGAAAATGCTCGTAGTGAGAAACCAGCAGCTAGAACTTGAACAAAAGTGAAAAATAGCTGATCTGGAAGGAGAAGCTGCTGAAAGAGAACATCTGTGTTTTGAACATGAACAAAAAATGGCATATATTCGATTGCAGGAACTAGAAGCTAAGGCAAAAGTGGACAGACTTAAGCGTCAACTCAAAAGAATAAAGGGACAACAGGAAATGCATCATCCTGAAAACCAGCTCCTCTCAACAGCAAAGATGTGGATTCAGTCTATCCAGATTGTAACAATGTTGGCATGTTATTTGACCCTAAGCAGTTGTCTGTGTGTAACCAAATTTACCCCAACATGGCCACCTTTTATGTAAATGCTTTTACTGTGAGCTCGGGTGAAGGTAACCCCATAACTTGTGTAGAGAATGTAAAAGTCAATGGTAAAAGCTGTTTAGGGCAAATTGCAGACAGAAAAAGCCTGTCAGCCTGTGATGGTTGAAAATTCATCTGTTAACCCAGAGCTGATTCTGGATACAACTAAAGCCCAGGAAGAAAGTGGTCCTGAATTTGTGTCTGCTAGGGATAACATTGCAACTAGGTTGCATCCAGTTGATGTCATAAATAGCTCCCAGAGACCAAGTGATTCTGGTGCTTCTATTTTGCCTGTTGCTAGTGTGTTGCTGGGTAAAGATACAACAACCTTGTCTGATCAGGGAGATATCCTAGCCAGGGCACAAGGAAAACATGAAGGTGATTGGACATTGTTACCCACTGACAGTGTAGAAACTTGGCACAAGGAAGAAAATGCTTCTAACCTTGTGACTATGAAGTCGAGCAGTTTACCTGAAAGGGGGTTTGTGAAAATCCTCTTGATGGGCCAGAGGTGATTCTGGATGTATGTGAAACTCAGGAGTTTGGTGATTTGTCTGTGGTGCCAAAGTCAAGTTCTGGACATAAATAAAGCTCAGAGAGAACCTGTTGCAGTGCAGGATATTGCAGAGGGAAAGGAATTTCTTGGTGAAATCCCTGAAGTCTGTGAAAAGGAATTGTTTCCATTGACTCTGAAAGGGCCATTGTTGATAGTAAACAGTCTCTCGTCTGAGGAAAGTGTGTTGGTGCCTAGTAGGCAACGTCTTTCAAATGAAAATGAATCCCCTGCATTTGCTTTGAAAAATATCCAGTGTGAATAGCTTTGAGGAGATTTCAGCTGGAATAAAAATTGTTAGGGAGTTTAAACAGCCCTATAAGCTTAACCAGCATGTCCGGGAGACAATGGTGTTGGGACAGGACTGTCTCCATGTTGATTCTTTGAGTGAACAGTCTGTATCTCCGGTTCAGAGGGATGACCGGAGAGCTGAATCTGCAGAGCAGGAGGACAGTTGTGCAGTTAATCTCTCGAGAATACAGGGGAAAGCAGGCAAACTCTCATCTCTGGGTATTTTGGAGATGACTTGTAGTCTCTTAGTGGACTTGACATCTGATTCCATGTGGAAGCAGAGGTTGGTAAGGGAAGGACAAAAGAACCTTGAATCTAACATGGTAGTGAAAATGGACGGTATCTCTATAAGACAGAGTCCAGCCTTGGAATTGGTAAAGGTTGAGGATTTGAAAACTCGTAAACAAGCTACTGTCTGTGTTGATGCAAATTACCTGACTGTCTGGGGGGAGAGAGCTACTCCTCACTTAACGTCATCCCGGTTAATGTTGTTTCATTGTTATGTTGCTGATCAATTAGGGAACATGCTCGTTTAAAGTTGCGCAATGCTCCCTTATAACATTGTTTGGCAGCCACCTGCTTTGTCCACTGCTTGAAGGAAGAGCAGTCCATTGGAGCGAGCTGGTGGGGGCTTGGAACCAGGGTGGACCAGCAGCCCCCCATCAGCTCCCCTAAATTCCATGTGCGGAAGCCGCCCAGCAGGCTATCAGTTGCCGGGGAATTCAGCTGTCCCTCCCCCCACATCCGTGTGCTGCTCCTGCCCTCTGCCTTGGAGCTGTCCCATTCCCCCCGCTCCTGTACCCCATCTCCTGTACCTTATCTCCACGGGGGGGGGGGGGGGACACTACAGGGCTCAGGACGGAGGGAGCTTGCTGGCAGCAGCTGCTGTTCTGATCTACTTAAAAAGACAAGGTACTTAGAGTGGGGTCAATGTATTTAAAGGGGCAATGCTCGTCTCTCTCACACACACACTGTGTGTGTCTCTGTGTCATGGACTCACAGGTCATGCTCACTCTTGGCCCCGTACGGTCCCTGGGGGGAACCCCCTTCAGTGCGACAGCCCTTCTCAAGGGTCCACTCTCTCTCTGGGGTTAAGCCCCTCCACCTCCTGGAGCCGCACCTCTCTGAGCCTTAGCATGTCTGTCTCTGTCGTGGGCCCCCTCAGGGAGTCCACTCGCTCTGGACCCCCGGGGTCTCCACTCCCAGAGGGAATAATGCCACCCTGTTCTCTAGCCTGGAGCGACTCTCAGCCAGCATAAAACAGGACGGGTTATTGAGCGTCTGAACACAGCACAGGAAACTCTCAGGGCCTCAGGCCTGGCCTCCCTCAGCACAGCTCATCTTAGACTTTCCTGCATCCAGGTGGGCTCTGCCTGCTCCCCCTCTCCAGCCCCGAGCCCCCCTGCTTCCCAGCTGGGCATCTGATATCACCGGCCCCAAGCCCTGCCTCTGTCCATTGTCTTCTCTCCAGGGAAACAGGGTCACCTGGGCCTCCTCTCCTCTCTTCTGTCCTCTGGCCCCCTCTGGCTGGAACCGGCTGGTCAGGTCACCGGGGTCCTGTCCCCACAGCCCATTGTCCTCCCACTGGGCAGAACCGGCTGTGACACCCGAGCTGGGCCTGCTGTTCACCAGGTCACCAGTCGCTGGGGTCTCCATTCTCCAGGCCATTGGCTGGGGTCCCAAGTTCCCTCTCTGGTCCTCTGTAACAACAAACTCCCTCTCCCCTCACCTCGTTAAACCAGTAACACCCAAGGACACTGAACCCCACCCCCTCTGCATGCAACCCACTGGAAAAACAAGGAAAAAACAAGAAAATCCCGCACCTCGTCACACTCTGTCTCTCCTTCCCTCTCTCTCTCTCACACACACACACACACACACACAGGTTTGTGTCTCTGTCTCTCTCTCACGCTGCGTTGTAGAGTGTGAGGCTCCATTAACAACACTGTGTTAACCCCTGAGGGCTCAGCCGAGTTCTAGTTCATCAATTAGCAGTAAGGCTCCCTGGGAAATATCCCACCCTCTGACTCCACCACCTCAACCAAGCTTCACAGTCATCATTGCTGTGTCCAGTTTTCAATTGTTTGTTTAAAACTTATACTGTGTGTGTGTGTGTGTGTGTGTGTGTGTGTGTGTGTATCTAAACTATAGTCTTTTGTCTGGTGAAAAACATTTCCCTGGAACCTAACCCCCCCTATTTACATTAATTCTTATTGGGAAATTGGATTCACTTCACATGGTTTTGCTGAAAGTAGCATTTTTCAGGAATAGAACTACCACGTTAAGTGAGGAATTACTGTACAATGAAAGAAGACATGAATGTTCAACAGATCAAGACTTTTAAAATGATGCCTCACAAGGCAACTTTGTACCCAACCAATCATAATTCTATCGTAGTGGGGAACACGGGGACTCCAGGGAGCTACTTTGAGGTACAGATTGTCACACTGTGGTATCACCACGGCGCGGCCAGGGCCTGAGCAGGAGGCCTGGAACGTGTGAGGAAGAGACTGTGAACTTCCTTTCCCTTGCAGAGGCTGCTGTTTGTGGTGTCCCCGTGCCCACAGGGCGGGTGACTTGTTTCCTTTAACCTTCCCCATCTTTTCCTTATTTTTTATGAGTTGCTGTTTAATAAATGGTACGTGCTCTGAACTCTATGTACTGATCAGTGGGTCAGGGAAGCATCGGGTGCAGAGAGTGCCCTGGAGTGGGGACACCCTCTCCCCTGACCATGACAAGACGGGGGGTGGAGCCCCCAGGGATCCGGGGTTGCCTTGCCGGGGTTATGAGGACTCTGCCACATGGGAGGGAGGAAGGGGAGCCCTCGAGGTCAGGCAGGCCTCTGGGTAAAGGGAGTGGGAGCGAGGACTCAGATCCTTTCACTAGCCAATCCCACCGGGGTGTGTATAAGCCAGGAAAGTTCCCCACAATAGCGGGACCATTCCCCCGCTTACACTAGGAGAGGGGTCAGCGGCCGCCCTGCCCATCTGTCCAGAGAGTGAAATGAACCGGTTCCTTCCCCCAAAGCCCAGCTGGTCTGGAAACAAGTGGCTCTGCTCCGGTGACTCCCGAGGAAACGAGACTTGGAGCTGGTCTGACTCCGGCTGTTGGCCGCAGTCGCTCAGCCCCTGTTTCAATAGACAGGCTGGGTTTGATTCCTTGTCCGTGGGGTTAACCCGAAAGCTTTGCCTTTGAACGGCTGCTGCTGGGGGTTTGCCCAGGAGCCGAGTAGAACCAGGGGCTCGGTTTGAAATGAGCCCCGGCCCCCGGCCTGTGTAACGCTGGCGAGGGAGAGAGTTTCCAACCTCACTGAGCCCTCTGGGCCTGTGAGACCCTCTGCAAACAGCAGCCGGGTACAGGAGTTTGGGGGGGGGACAGGCTGAGGGTGGGGGGAAGAGATTAGAGGGGAGCCGGGCTGAGATCAGAGAGGGAGTGGGGACAGGAATTTGAGGGGACACAGAAAGGGGGCGGCTGGGTGGGTGGTGGAGTGCGACGGGACGGGCATTGGAGGGAGATGGGAGAGGGAGTTGAGGTGGAAGGGGAATGGGGGTGAGCGGGACGGGGGATGGGCTCCCCCCTCATGGAGTCGGAGTCGGCGGATGGGGTGTGTGTGGAGGGATTTGTTTTCTGGCTAAAACTCTGGCTGAGCTGGGGCACCTCTGGCCAGCTTGGGGGAGGCGGGGAGCCAGGGGCAGGTGACACCCCCCAGTGCCCCCCATGGCATTGGGGCGGGTTCACCCTAAAATGCTCACAAGGGGGGAACCCAGGCACCCCCCAGCCGTAGGGGGCAGCTTTCATTGTCCCTCCTTCCCCGCCACTGCCCTGCCCCCCTCAACCCACACCCCTCACCCCCACAATGTTCCCCCAGATTCTCCCACCCTCTGTATTCCCCTGCTTCTTACTGCCTCTCCCTGTCAAGTCGGCACCATTTCCCTGAGGGCAGCCTGGCACCAAGCCCAATGGGGACACTGGGAGATGGCAGCCATCTTAACTGATGGTGGGGGATGGGCATTTGAGGGGAAACAGGGCAGGGGACAAGGGTGTGAGGACAGACGGGCTGTGGGGGGACAGGGTGTGCAGAGGGCAGGCTCGGGGAGATTCGAAGGGGGATAGGCCAGGGGGCAGGATGGGTGACAGGGGGCCAGATGGGGTGTCTCTGCTAGACAGTGAATCTGCTGCTCATCCCCCTCCTGCTCTCTGGGGCTGAGAGCAGCTATGAGGGTACTCTCCTCAGCTGTTGGGGGGCAGCTGGTGAGCAGGGGGCTGGGAGATGTAAGAATCCCATTGGGACCATCGGCCGGGCTCCTGGCTGAACCATCTTCTAACTCTACCCCCAAGTCATTTGAGAATGGATGGGTGACCATCACACCCGGGTCCTGGCTCCCAGCCCCCTGCTCTAACCACTAGACCCCACTTCCCTCCTGGAGCCGGGAATAGAGACCCCTGTTCTGCAGCTTTCTCCTGCCCTCTAGCCAATGGAATATAAACAAAACCTGTGTCATGTCCCTCTCTAGGGTTCTGGCCACATAACCACTGACAGTGTCTCCTCCAGCTCGGGGGCAGAGTCTCTGCGGGGGCATTAGAAGGTCCCTGGGTCTCTCCCGGCTGGTGACCCGTTGGGGGCCCAGGATGGAATTTCTCCTTCCCTGATTTTCTTTTATTCCTCATTTAATTCTAAGGGGAGAAAAGCCCCTTAGAACCAGGCGTTACAGTGTAAACCCGTCATCACCGCTCAGCTATGGTGCAAGGGGCAGCAAACCCAGGTGTCCCCTATTGTGCCCGCTCCTCACACGGTGCCATGGCTCGTGTCGCAAGTGGGCAGGTTGACAGACTGAGCGTGAAGGCTGCAGAGTCCAGGGCCGCCCAGAGGGGGGGCAAGTGGGGCAATTTGCCCCAGGCCCTGGGGCCCGCAGGGGCCCCCACGAGAATATAGTATTCTATAGTATTGCAACTTTTTTTATGGAAGGGGCCCCCAAAATTGCTTTGCCCCAGGCCCCCTGAATCCTCTGGGAGGCCCTGGCAGAGTCAAACCCTCCAGCACTAGGAAATGCCACAGTTACGGTTTCCTGAGCAATCTTAAATCTGCCCCTCATGCAGCTCCATTACGATGCCAGCCTTTAGCTGCATGATACCGTATTAATTTTACCTAAATGGGTCATCAGCCGCTTGAACCCAGAATGAAAAGGGGATGGAATTTTCATGGAAATTGTGGTCAGTGGAAGATTGAAGACCAGACTCTGTGGTCGCCTGGTTCCTAGCCCAGCCCAGTGCACCTTTCACAAGGCTGCAGGGTACATTGAGGGTGACCTGTCCCCCCTCTCCGCAGAGACACAGACAAGCTGTGAGCTGCATGACACTTGGCCAGGCTGACAGTCCCAGGGCTGGATTTTGCAGGGACCTTTGCTTTCTTTGACCGCAGTAGATTTCGCCTGCAGATTAGAGACAGCATGTGAGGGATGCAGGAAGAGACAAAACATTGTCGACTTCCTGTAGCTGGAGCCACCAGCTGAGTTCCTCATTCAGGGCTCGGTGGAGCTTGGCACCGGGGTGGTGGTGACAGTGCTGAGAGGCCCCTCGGTGCCCCCATTATGGCATCTGCTCCCATGATCGTCTTCCTTGGTGAGTATTGGAGACAGCCAGGGCTTGTGTCCATATGGGGGGCGGGATGTGAGACCAGGGCATGTGCCCATGGGGGGATGTGAGACCACCAGGGCATGTGCCCATGGAGGGATGTGAGACCAGGGCATGTGCCCATGCGGGGGTGATCTGAGACCAGGGCGTGTGCCCATGGGGCATGGAGGATCTGAGTCGCTCTGGGATCTGTTCACTAACGAGCCGTCTCCTCTCCAGGCTGCTGGCTGGCCGGGCAGAGCAGGGTGTCGGGACGTGAGTATCTGTGGGGCAGGGGAAAATTTAGTGTTCAAGATGGGGAGGGGGTAAGGGGGAGAGAAAAAGAGGAGCTGAGCCCTGAAACTTCACCTCAAAAATTAGTTCAACCTCTTTGTATTGATCCCAGGGGGCTGAGATCAGAACCTGGCCCTGCCCCCAGTGCAGTCCGGGGTGAGTCCTGATTGACGGGGAAGAGTGACCAGACCTCCCATTTTTAAAAGGGACAGGCCTATATTTAACCCTCCTGTAGCTGTCCCAACTTTTTCTTAAAAACAGGCAAATTATCCTGTATTTTCTGTCTCCCCCCCCCCCCCCCCGCCCCACATCAGTACTGGCCGGATCCCTGCTCACCAGCTGCCAAGGGTGAGTTGCAGGACCAGTGGCTGATGACGGGGGTGGGTGTGCAGGGCTGGTGGCAGGGAAAAGATGCAGCGTGTGCGGCCCGCCGCTCCCCTGCTGGTCCATCAGCACAGCCCCCACAGCATCAGCTCCTGGCCAGCAGTGCCCCGCCCCGTGTCCCGTTTCTGTCCGGCAGGAGCTGCGGTGGCTGGTGGGTGCAGGCAGGTGCCAGGCAGCAGGCGGTTACGTGTCATCTCTGCTGCCCACCCATTGGCCTTTTACGTGCTCCCCCTCTGGCTGTCCTCTCCCTGCTTTGCCCCTTCATCCCCCAGCCCCGCTGCTGCTCCATATCCCCCCGGCGGAGTGCAGCCCAACCCAGCGCTGTGCAGAGAACCAGCCCCTGGTTGGAGCGCTCAGCTCACCCACAGCCTGGCTGGCAGGCTCCTCCCTTCCTCCCCCCACTACCTCTGGCTGGGCCGGCGCCCTGGGAAAGCCCAAGATGGGGAGGTGGGGGGAAGGGATTTCCAGCCTGTTCCCACCCTGACCCTGCAGGCTCCACAGCAGTCCCCCAGGCAGGGGCTTATCACCCTCTTTGCCCCCCACCCCCTCACCCTGGGTCCTGCCCCCAGGGAGCACGGGGCTGCTCCGTCCCCTGGGCACCTCCCCTGCTGAGCCCCCTCTCTGGCCGGGGTTACTGAGGCCCCTGCAGTCAGGTTCCCTGGGCCCTGGGGCACAATGCAGCCTTAGGGCTTAACCCCTTCCTGCCCGCGCTGTAGCTGGGGGACAGGAGATGGCTGGGTTATGTGGGTGGCCAGCAGCAGCCTGGGGGTGTTCGCTGCCTTTCCACACTGTGGGGGCAGGAAGGGACAAGCTGCTTCCATCCCTGGGGGAGAGGGGGAGAGATGAGCTCTGCAAAGACATGGGCCAAGTCATCCCTCCCCCCGTGACGTTATGAGTGTAATATAATATTTAATTGGAAGGTGACAGGGCCAGAAAGAGTTAATTAACTCACAGATTGACCTGAACCATGGCCGAACTTTAGAAATTGGTTAGGAAGATATGTAAATAAATAAAGCTTTGAAATGCAAGTGTGCATTGTTAGAGAGAGATGGGTAGTGTTTGCTCAGGTCTTGTAATGTAAGCAAACAAGTCTTGTCTATTGCTATAGCTTTAATTCAAAGGTCAAAAAAGGAATATTAACATTTATAATGAAACTTGAGTGAAATAGTATTATTGTCTATATGTCTCTTTGAAGGTTGTGGTAACCTGTATCTGAACTGTTTAATGGATAGATTAACCTGTGCTAATTGCCAGGATGTTTGGGAGAAGGAGAGTTAAGCCTATTGTTTTCTCAGGCCGAAAGGCTGCTGGGAATGTATAAGAACCCTGGGACACAATCCTTCTTCATCTCAGCTCCGCTTTGGGTTTCAAGAAGGGGAAACCTTAAGCCATAAGGATTGAGATCTCCAGTCACTGACTGGAGTCACCCTGAATACGGACATTGGACTATAACCTATGGACTATATATCTAAAAGGACTTTTGGCAACTACAAGCTCATCTCTGCTATGTGTCTGAACCTCAAAAATTGAATTCAAGTCTGTATGTATATTAATCTTTTAACCAACACTCTCTCTCTTTTCTTTTTTAATAAATTTTAGTTTAGTTAATAAAAATTGACTATAGCGTGTATTTTGGGTAAGATCTAAGTCATAATTGGACCTGGGTATGTGGCTGATCCTTTGGAATTAAAAAAAACCTTTTCTTTTATATGATAAGATTTTCAGTAATCATCATCAAATCTAACATGTGTGTCTGGATGAAGGCCTAAGGCTGGGCACTTTAAGAAAACTGCGTTGTTTGTATTTCTGAGTAACCAGTAAGGTACTATAAAAGCTGTTTAGTACTGGCTTGGTAAATCTAAGTATTGGTATATCCACCAGCATTTAGGGTTTGTCTGCTCTGTTCTGTTTGCAGTTCACCCTAATTAAGTGACCTCAGCTGGCTCCCACAGGCAGCACCGTCACAGTGGCGTAGTCGGCAGGATCCACAGAACTAGGTCAATTAAGCTTTGGGTCAAAACCCCACGCTATCCAAATTTGAATTTTGGTATTGAGAGTTTGGTTAGTTAAGGAGCAGTTGCAATGGATGAGAAAGAGCATATGAGGGCCTTGACAAAAAAGCCCTGGAAGATTTGTGTTCAGAAAAGGGGATAAGCTTTAGAAAGAAAGCTACGAATCAAGAACGGAGAGATCTGTTAATGGCCAGTGATCGGGAGGCAGGAGCACAGCCCCTACCTGAGGCGACGGAAGCGGCAGAAGCAATTGGAATGCAAAAGGCAGCAAACAAACTGCAACTTGAGCATGAACAGAAACTAGCAGACCTTCGATTGCTGGAAAAGCAAAAAAATAGCTAAATAGAAAGAGAAGCTGCTGAGAGAGGGAAAAAAGCCGATGAAAGGAAGAATAAAGCTCAACAGATGCAACAGGAGATGGCCAGACTTCAGCTACGAGTATTGGAAGAGCAGAGAAAGTCACCACCGCCTGGTGCTCCACTTCCCCACCACCAGGAAAAAAACTGGGAAAGGATGTGTCCCATCTACAATGATGCTAAGAATATAGAGGAGTTTTGGGGTACCTTTGAACGCCTCTGCAATCTGTACCAGATCCCCGAGGGTCAGCGAATGCCTGTCCTGCTGACTAGACTGACTGGAAAAGCCAGGGAGGTATTTAATGAATTGGGGGAACAAAAAGCCTTGGATTATAAGTGGTTTAAAAATTCTGTGTTAAGGCAGTTCAAGGTTACTCCTGATTCTTACAGAGTTAAGTTTAGAAAGTTTAAGGTGTCTAATGATTGTACTTTTGTAGAATGTGCTCATAAGCTGATGGGTTTTGTCGAAAAGTGGGTTATGGGAGCCAAGACACATGGGAGTTTTGAAAAACTGCTGGATTTAATAACTTTGGAACAGTTCTTAGACATTGTGCCTGACCATGTGAGAGCAGCTGTGTGTGATAGGGACCCTGAGTCAGTCCTACGGGCAGCAGAGATTGCGGATGCCCATACCCAAAACAGGGCTTGGAAAGGGTGAAAATCCTATGGAAAAATTAATCACCATTCTCCCCAGTTCAAGAGAAGGGAAGGATTTAAAGGTAAACCTGGCCCTGACTCTTATAAAGTTGCTCATGGGGCCCCAGAGGATAGAAGCTCTCACCCCAAGACTAAACAGGTTAAATGCTATCACTGTGGTGTGCTTGGCCACATGAGATCAGATTGCCTGACCCTGAAGGGCAGTCCAAAACCAGCAACCCCAAATGCCATGGCAAATGCTAATCCTGTTATAAACTCACAGGCAAGCCTCACAAAGCGCAGCGTTGGTGCCCTGTGTGCAAATGCTGTTTCTGTTGTCTCTAAAAAATTTAACCTTAAAACTCATATTAAAGCTATATATGGGAAAAATAATGCAGAGTTTATTAGCAGTGCAGAAGTGAATGGAGTACGGTGAATGGCATAAAGGAACATTGCAGCAGATATTACTTCGGTCAAAGCAAGTTTTGTCAAAAAGGAAGATTATTTGCCAGATGAAAGTGTAACTGTTGTAGCGTTATCTAAGTATTTTGTCAGGGTGCCTTTGGCTAAAATCCACCTTAAATGGAAGGGATTTGATGGCACCATGGTTGTGGAAGTAAAAGACACCATCCCTAAGGATCTTATGATTGGGAACGATATTTAAGCTATGTTCAGTCAAGTTAACATAAACCAGGCACAGAAAAGGATCAATCCTAAGGTTGTGTCTATGGGTATGTCTACACTACGGGATTAATCCGAATTTACAGAATTCGAATTTTGGAAACAGATTGTATAAAGTCGAATGTATGCAGCCACACTAAGCACATTAATTTGGCGGTGTGCATCCATGTACCGGGGCTAGCGTCGATTTCCGGAGCATTGCACTGTGGGTAGTTATCCCATAGCTATCCCATAGTTCCTGCAGTCTCTCCCGCCCATTGGAATTCTGGGTTGAGATCCCAGTGCCTGATGGGGGAAAAAACATTGTCGCAGGTTGTTCTGGGTATAGCCTCACCCCTCCCTCCATGAAAGCAATGGCAGACAACCGTTTCATGCCTTTTTTCCTGGGTGAACACAGCAGACGCCATACCACGGCAAGCATGGAGCCCGCTCAGCTCAAGACAGCAGTCATGAACATTGCAAACACCTCACGCATTATCGTGCAGTTTATGCTGAACCAGGACCAGAAAAACGAGGCAAGGAGGAGGCGGCGACAGCAGTGCGGCGATGAGGGTGATGAGGACATGGACATGGACACGGACACAGAATTCTCTCAAACCGTGGGTCCTGGCACTTTGGAGATCATGTTGTTGATGGGGCAGGTTCTATCCATGGAACGCCGATTCTGGGCCCGGGAAACAAGCACAGACTGGTGGGACCGCATAGTGTTGCAGGTGTGGGACGATTCCCAGTGGCTGCGAAACTTTTGCATGCGTAAGGGCACTTTCATGGAACTTTGTGACTTGCTGTCCCCTGCCCTGAAACGCCAGAATACCAAGATGAGAGCAGCCCTCACAGTTGAGAAGCGCGTGGCGATAGCCCTGTGGAAGCTTGCAACGCCAGACAGCTACCGGTCAGTCGGGAATCAATTTGGAGTGGGCAAATCTACGGTGGGGGCTGCTGTGATGCAAGTAGCCAAAGCAATTATTGAGCTGCTGCTACGAAAGGTAGTGACTCTGGGAAATGTGCAGGCCATAGTGGATGGCTTTGCTGCAATGGGATTCCCTAACTGTGGTGGGGCGATAGATGGAACCCATATCCCTATCTTGGCACCGGAGCACCAGGGTACCCAGTACATAAACCGCAAGGGTTATTTTTCAATGGTGCTGCAAGCACTGGTGGATCACAGCGGACGTTTCACCGACATCAACGTGGGCTGGCCGGGAAGGGTTCATGACGCTCGCGTCTCCAGGAACACTACTCTGTTTAAACGGCTGCAGCAAGGGACTTACTTCCCGGACCAGAAAATAACTGTTGGGGATGTTGAAATGACAATAGTTATCCTTGGGGACCCAGCCTACCCCTTAATACCATGGCTCATGAAGCCATACACAGGCAGCCTGGTCAGGAGTCAGGAGCTGTTCAACTACAGGCTGAGCAAGTGCAGAATGGTGTTGGAATGTGCATTTGGCCGTTTAAAAGGTCGCTGGTGCATTTTACTGACTCGCTCAGACCTCAGCCAAACCAATATTCCCATTGTTATTGCTGCTTGCTGTGTGCTCCACAATCTCTGTGAGAGTAAGGGGGAGACCTTTATGGCAGGGTGGGAGGCTGAGGCAAATCGCCTGGCTGCTGATTACGCGCAGCCAGACACCAGGGCGATTAGAAGAGCACACCAGGAAGCGCTGTGCATCAGAGAAGCTTTGAAAACCAGTTTCATGACTGGCCAGGCTACCGTGTGAAAGTTCTGTTTGTTTCTCCTTGATGAAAACCCGCCCCCTTTATTGATTCATTCTCTGTAGGCAACCAACCCTTCCCCTTCAATCACAGCTTACTTTCAAAGGAAATAAAGTCACTATCATTTTAAAATCATGTATTCTTTATTAATTGATTATAAAAAGAGGGAGAGAACTGAGAAGGTAGCCCAGGTGGGGTTTGGGAGCAGGATCAGAGGGAAGGAAAAGGCCACTAAAAAAAGGTTAAAATAATGACAGCCTTTTGCTTGGGCTGTCCACTGGGGTGAAATGGGAGGGTGCACGGAGCCTCCCCCTCCCCGGCGTTCTTACACGTCTGGGTGAGGAGGCTATGGAACATGGTGAGGCGGGAGAGTGGTTATACAGGGGCTGCAGCAGCAGTCTGTGATCCTGCTGCCATTCCTGAAGCTCCACCAGATGCCGGAGCATGTCTATTTGCTCACGCAGCAGTCCCAGTGTTGCATCCTGCCTCCTCTGATATTCCTGCCGCCACCTCTCATCTGGAGCGTCTCTCCTCTCCTCAAGTTGGTCCCTTCTGTCCTCACGTTCACTGGCATCTTTCCTATACTTTGAAACTGTGTCCTTCCTCTCATTTAGATGAGCTCTTTCATTGCAGGTGGATTCCATGATTGCCGCAAACATCTCGTCTCGCGTTCTCTTTTTCCAACACCTTATCTGAGATAGCCTTCGGGACGGAGGAGGGAGGCTTCAAAAATTTGCAGCTGCTGGAGGGAGGGAAAAAAGGAGAGAATTTTTTTAAAAGATACATTTTACAGAACAATGCTTATACTCTTTCACGGTGAACAGCACTATTCACATTACATAGCACATGTGATTTCTGTGCAAGGTCGCATTTTGCCACTTAATATTGAGTGCCTGTGGCTTTGCTGCTACACATCACAGACGCAGGTCCGGGCAACAGAATTCGGCTTGCATGCGGCCATGGTAAGCCATTGTCTTTCGGCTTCTGCGCTCTCCTTTCCCACATACCAAGCAAAGCTCATTGAGTGCTGCGGTTTTCCTGTTAACCTTCAGCAGCAGAAAACAAACTAACCCCCCCCATCCAATTCTCTGGGATGATCG
Source organism: Actinemys pallida (assembly GCA_023634205.1). Taxonomy (NCBI): domain Eukaryota; kingdom Metazoa; phylum Chordata; order Testudines; family Emydidae; genus Actinemys; species Actinemys pallida. The sequence continues at coordinate 1,386,438 of JALMGD010000024.1, forward strand.
CTTTATCCCTCCCCCCACCGCGTGGCTGGTATCAGGGAAGATCCTTGCTAGCCACACGTGAAAAGCTCAGTGCCAATTCCCCTGCCCCCCGCGCTTGGCTTACTACAGGGAAGGATTTCTTTTCAGCCACCTCTGTCCCCTTAGTTAAATTCCCATATTTCAACCAGGTTACCATGAGCGATATCACTCTCCTGAGGATTACACAGCGAGATAAAGAACAGATGTTGCTTGAATGCCAGCAAACACCGGGACTATATGCTGCCAGGCTTTGTCATGCGATGATGCCAGATTACTTGCTACTAGCATGGCGTGGTCAATACCACGGAGGATGGAATAAGGCTGCACTGCCCAGAAACCTTCTGCAAAGGCTTTTGGAGTACCTCCAGGAGAGCTTCATGGAGATGTCCCTGGAGGATTTCCGCTCCATCCCCAGACACATTAACAGACTTTTCCAGTAGCTGTACTGGCCGCGAATGCATCCCAAGTCCTCAGGGCAAATTAATCATTAAAAAAAGCTTGCTTTTAAACCATGTTTTATATTTTAAAAGGTAAACTCACCTGAGGTCCCTTCCATGGGGTCATGGTCTTGGGTACTGGCTTGGGAGGCTTGGGAGGGTACTTCAGTCAGGCTGAGAAAAAGATCCTGGCTGTTGGGGAGAACGGAGTGCTGTGTGCTCTCCGCAAGCTCATCGTCCTCCTCCTCCTCCTCCTCTTCCCCGTCTGCAGAATCCTCAGGTGTGGCTGATGAGATTATCCCCGCCTCGGAATCCACGGTCAGAGGTGGGATAGTGGTGGCGGCCCCCCCTAGAACTGCATGCATGTCTGTGGCTCTGACCCAGAGCGACCGTTTGCCTCCTTTGTTTTTTGATAGGCTTGTCTGAGCTCCTTGACTTTCACGCGGCACTGCTCTGAGTACCTATTGTGGCCTCTCTCCATCATGCCCTTGGAGATTTTTTCAAAAGTTTTGGCATTTCATCTTTTCGAACGAAGCTCTGCTAGCACTGAATCCTCTCCCCATATAGCGATCAGATCCAGTACCTCCCGTACGGTCCATGCTGGTGCTCTTTTTCGATTATCGGCCTGCATGGTTACCTGTGCTGATGAGCTATCTGTGGTCACCTGTGCTCTCCACGCTGGGCAAACAGGAAATGAAATTCAAATGTTTGCGGGGCTTTTCCTGTCTACCTGGCCAGTGCATCCGAGTTCAGATTGCTGTCCAGAGCGGTCACAATGGTGCACTGTGGGATAGCTCCCGGAGGCCAATACCATCGAATTGCGGCCACACTAACCCTAATTTGAAATGACAATATCAATTTTGGTGCTACTCCACTCATCGAGGAGGAGTACAGAAATCGATTTTAAGAGCCCTTTATTTCGAAAGAAATGGCTTCATTGTGTGGACGGGTGCAGGGTTAATTCGATTTAACGCTGCTAAATTTGAATTAAACTCCTAGTGTAGACCAGGCCTATGAAGGGTATCTCCAAAAGTTTGTCTTTGAAAAGTAGCTGTTTGGCTGTAAATAAAGTTTCTAAATGTCTATCTAATGTCTCAGAAGTAAATCTGGAATTAAATCAAGCAAAGGGAAAGAAGAACAATTTGTTTTAAATGAGCCTAGGCAGCCTTGTAAGCTAATGGGTTTATCTAGTCAGCACTTTGGGAAGGCAAGGATAGTGAAAAATGAGTGTCCCTGTCCCCTACCTGTTACCTGTGTGGAAAATTGTGACAGTAAAGGAAATGTGCCTGTATCTGTCAGGGGTATTGACTTGCCTATGGAGGAAGCTACCTCAGTCTCCAAGCAGTTGTCTGTGAACAGCCCGGTGTGCTGGGACAAGGGAAATAAGATCCCAAACTGTGTGTCTGGTAAAGGAGAATGTGTCTCTGGCTCTTCTTTGTCTGTGGAGCAGACAGAAGGTGCCTTTCAGCCTGTGTTGGTTAAAAATAGTGCAGTTGTCTCAAAATTGGTTCTGAATTCAACTAAAGCCCAGGAAGAAAATGGTCCTAAGTTTGTGTCTGCTGGGGAGAACGGTCCTGTAACTAGGTTGCATCCAGTTAGTGTCTTAGCAAATTCCCAGAGACCAGACAATTCTGGTGCTTGTATTTTGCCTATTGCTAATGTGTGGCTGAAAAAGAATGTAGCAACTCTGTCTGATCAGGGTAATATCCTAGCCAGGGCACAAGAAGAGCATAAAGGTGATTTAATTGGGTTACCTACGAACAGTTGGGAAACTTGTAGCAAAAAGGACAAAATTCCTGAACTTGTATGTGGCAAAGGGGAAAAAATGTTTCTAACCTTTTTTCTAGTGAGTCTATAAATTTGCCTGAAAGGGGATTGTGTAGAAATCTGCCTGACGGGCCAAAGGTAATCATGAATGTAAGTAAGACCCAGAAAGAGTCTGTTGTTTCTCAGGGAAGTGTTCCTTTAGAGCAGTGGTTCCCAAAGTGGGGTTCGCAAACCCCTGGGGGTTCGCAGAACGTTTCAGGGGGTTCGCAAGAAAAATTTCATTAATGGCGGCCAGAGGATTCTGCTGGGACCCAGTTGCAGGGCAGACAGCCCGAGCCCCAGGGAGAGCGGGGCCTGGCAGTTTGAGCTGGCAGCCCGGGCCTTCCCCTGTCAGCCAGGGAGCCGGCAGCCCGAGCCTCATGGAGAGCGGGCAGTTTGAGCTGGCAGCCCCAGCCCTCCCCTGTCAGCGGGGGAGCCAGCGTCCCCGAACCCCAGCACTCCATGCGGGGTGCAGGTGGCAGCTCGGATCCCTGTCCTTGTCAGGCAGGGGAAGTTTGCATCCAGGGCAGTCAGCAGGGGGCCACGCTGAACATGGGGGGTGGTCCAAGCTAATTTGTCCCTCCCAGGGCACCTTCCTCGGCGGAAGAAAAGCTGTTTGCGAGCCAAACCAGCCAGAAGCACGTTGTAGCCAGTGTAGGAGTGTTAAGGTGTCTCAGTAATTGTCCTTCTCTCTGGAGGGCTGATTTGCTTCAGTGAGTGAATCTTCACAGTTTCTAGTTTGTTGGTTGTTCGCAGTCTCTCTCTGTTATTTTTATTAGAACTTTTGTACACAAGTTCAATGGATAAGTGGCTGAAAAAGGAAAGTGTAAAGACGCTGGAATCAGCTAGTGTTTCCTCAAGTCCACACTGTGGAAAATCTACGTCTAATGATCATGATGGTCCTGGAAAGTCACTTACAAAGAAAAGAAAATATGACACTGATTATATCAAATATGGCTTTACATGCATTGGTGATCAAGAACATCTAAAACCACTGTGTGTGATTTGTGGTGATGTTCTAGCAAACAGCAGCCTCAAACCTTCTCTACTTTGGTGCCATTTAGAGACTAGGCATCCTGCACAACTCGACAAGCCTGTTGATTTTTTCAAGCGAAAATTAGCTGAGAAGAAAAGTGACATTACCAGTTTTATATCCGAAGCAAGTACAGATCATGAAAATGCACTTAAAGCATCATACCGGGTGAGCTACCGAGTAGCAAAAGCATCAGAAGCCCATACCATAGCAGAGAGCTTGATTGGTCCATGTATAAAAGATGTAGTTCATTGCATGCTCGGAGAAAAGGCTGCAAAAAGGATTGACATGGTACCTTTGTCCAATAATACATTGTCACGAAGAATTAATGACATGTCAAATAATGTAGAGACCACAATTGTACATAGAGTGAAAAATAGTCCATATTATGCTATACAGTTGGATGCATCAACTGATGTAGCTAATCTAGCTATTTTGCTACTGTTTGTACATTATGTGAATGAAGGTCTAGTTGAAGAAGACTTGTTGTTTTGCCGACCATTGGAAGAACGTACAACTGGAGAAGATATCTTCAATCTGATTAATGCATATTTTCAGGAAAAGGAAATAGATTGGTCTCGTTGCCTAGGTATTTGCACTGATGGGGCCACATCAATGATGGGGAAGTATACTGGATTTGCATCTGAAGAAGTGAGGTTCTTACCCACGAAAGCTTATGCTCCCAATACTTCTGTTAGTCTTAAAGGTGCCACAGGACCCTCTGTTGCTTTTTACAGATTCAGACTAACACGGCTACCCCTCTGATACTGGATTTGTAGCTCGAACAAAAAAGGTTGCATCAAAAGTCTCTTGGACCCATTGCAGCATCCATAAACAAGCCCTTGCAACAAAACACATGCCAGAGGGACTGAAGGAAGTGCTGGACAATGCAGTGAAAATGGTGAATTTCATAAAATCATGGCCAACAAATTCCAGAATATTTCATGTACTTTGTGAAGAAATGGGTAGTATTCATGACTGTGTGTTGACCCATACTGAAGTTAGATGGCTCTCAAGGGGTAAAATCCTTGTGCGCTTGTTTGAGGTTAGAACGGAAATCCTCGTTTTTTTTCAACAGCCACCCTTTCCACCTTGCCAGCTGTATGGAAAATAATGTCTGGCTCCAGAGCCTAGCTTATTTAGCAGATATTTTCTCAAGAATTAATGACCTAAATTTATCTCTTCAAGGCCTCAATATAACAATTTTCAATGTGCAAGAGCGAGTTGAAACCCTGATAAAGAAGTTGCAGTTCTGGGAAAGTTGTTTGGAAAACAATCAAACTGAGTGTTTCAGTAATCTTCATGACTTCCTGGCAGAACATAAACTTCAGTTGGATCAGTGCACTAAAACCAATATAATTGCACACCTAAAAGGACTTTGCACAACTTTCGGGGAATACTTTCCAGCTATGTCAGGCGATAATGACTGAATTCACAACCCTTTTGATGATACCACTTTCTCAACACAGATATTAAACACCAGGAAAAAGAGAAATTGATTGAGATCTCCTGTGATTACGAACTGAAAAGGAGTTTCAGAAATTTATCATTGATTAACCTTTGGCTGAGTTTAAGAAACGAGTACCCCTTTCTGGCAGAAAAAGCTGCTGCAGTTTTGTTACCATTTTCAACAACATACTTGTATGAGAAAGCATTTTCCTCGTATGCACATCTGAAAACCAAATACAGAAACAGACTTAATGCCGAACCAGACCTGAGACTTTATCTTTCTCCAGTGGTTCCAGACTTCCAAGAGCTATGCAGAACAAAGCAAGAGAATCCATCACACTGAGGACATTTAACTTAAATCCCTGGAAATATTCATTTTTAGGTGGGGTTCACAATTTAGTGAAAGGGGTTCGCGGGCTGTTAAAGTTTGGGAACCACTGCTTTAGAGCAAGCCCTGGGTGAAGAGGGTAAGGGCAGAATTTCTGTAAGGGGTAAATTGTTGCTTTAAAAAGTTCCTGGGGAAAGGAATCCTCATAATAATCTGTGCAAGCAGTTTGCTACAACTGAAGGGTGTAAAAGTGAGTTAATCCAGGAAGTTTCAGTTCCTAACAGCCAAAAAATGTCTGTTGTAAATGGATCCACTGACTTTCCTGTTGAAAGATCTAGTGTGGATAGTTTTGAGAAGGTCTCAAATGAAGTAAAAGCTGTTAAGAAAGTTAAGCAGCCCTATAACCAAGTGGCTGTTCGGCCAGCTTGTTGGGAAGACAATGGTGTTAAAACAGAAATGTCTCCATGCTAATTCTTTAAGTGAGCAGTCTGTGCTTCAGGCCTTGGCTACACTTGCAGCTGTACAGCGCTGTGAGGTAAACCTGTCTTTGTACAGCTGAGTAGGGAAAAGCGCTGCAGTCTGTCCACACTGACAGCTGCCAGCGCAGCGGTGTGGCCACACTTGTAACATTTGCAGCTGTGTTGGGAGTGGTGCATTATGGGCAGCTATCCCAGCATTCATGTGGCTGTAACGTGCTTTTCAAAATGGGGGGGTGGGGTGGATTGTGACAGGGAGTGTGGGGGGAGAGAGAGTGCTTTTTGGAGCATGTCACCTCTCTATTTTGCAAGTTCCGAACTCCCGGCCCCCTGCTCATTCATTTCCTCACTCAAAGCAAGCTGCAAACTGTTTGCTTTTCTCTGTGGTATGAGCTTTGAAACCGGCACTTCCGCATTCCTGCAGCCGGTCACAACAATGGAGAGGATTGGCCACTTGACAAGGTGATTAGTGCAGCGCTGCAAGCGTTTACACTCACACCCGTGAGTCGTAGCCACTCCACTGCAGCTGTTATTCCTCTCGGAGATGTGGAGTACCTGCAGCGGTGTACCCAGGGAGATACAGCGCTGCAAGTGCCCTGCCAGTGTGGACGGGGAGTGAGTTACAGCGCTGGGGGAGGCTTTACAGCACTGTAACTTGCAAGTGTAGCCAAGGCCTCAGGGTCTGAGGACTGATTTGGTTCCTGGTGTTTCAGAGCAGAACAGTTTTATGGCTAAACGCTTAAAAATGCAGGGGAGAGCAAGCAAACTCTCACTCTCAAACTCTTTGGATTTGTGTGCTATCTCTGTAAAACAGAGTCCAGCCTTGAAATTGGTAGCAGCTGAAAATCTAAAAGCTCGTGTTTGTGTTAATGCAAATTACCTGGCTGACAGGGAGAAGGTGACCCACTGGGCTGGGGGTATCCATCTATCTATGTTAGCAAAGAAAGCCCACCCCATCAGCCAGTAAAGTCTGTTGAGGAAGAGAAATCAGGGTTTAATCCTTCAGGACAAGAAATATAAAAAACAACTTAATTTTGCAAAGGGAAGCCACAGGTTAATTCTAAAAGGCCCAAACCCCAATGGTATTAAGCCAAAGGTGTGGCATGACAAAAATAACTGTAAACAAACAAAAAGAACAGGAGTACTTGTGGCACCTTAGAGACTAACACATTTATTGTAGCATAAGCTTTCGTGGGCTACAGCTCACTTCATCAAATGCATGTAGTGGAAAATACAGAAGGAAGATACATATATATACACACAGGGAGCATGAAACAATGGGTGTTACCATACACATTATAAGGAGAAAGATCAGTTAAGGTGAGCTGTTGTCAGCAGGAGAGAAAAAGAACTGTTTGTAGTGGTAATGAAAATGGCCCATTTCCAGCACTTGACAAGGAGATATAAGGAACTGGGGGGGGAGGGGGGGCGGAATAAGCATGGGTGTTAGGCCCAAAAATATGGAGTATAGAACATTGTTTGGCCAGCTTAGCCAAAGTCAGGCTAACAGTAGTTGCTAGGCCATTCCTGCCTCCCTGTAAGACCTGAGAGCACTCTTGCTTAAGCTGCAGGGGATAAGATAGGAGGTGGGGGCCGCATTCTTGTACCAGATGTACTAGGAACAATTTGTTTGAACAGATGGAGACTCGAAGTCCCCACTCCCTGTTTCTGTTCTTTATCTGTACCTAACACCCCCTTTTCTCTCAGCCTCTGGTGCATGACGAAGAAGCTGATAAGAAGCTGCTGAGGCATCATGAACTGTTTGTACTGTCAAAAAGATAGATATGTATGAATATTAGAAGCTTTTAACTAGTAAAGGGGGGTTTGGGGGTTTTAAGTTGCTTCAACTATGACGCGATGGAACTGTCTATATAATCTCACTAGTTGTTGTAATCGTGGCTGGTTCTCTCTGGAGACGGGCCGCTCTCTATTGTTGTGTGCACTCTTCAATAAAGAGCTTGTATTGGATCTTGCTGGTGTTGCCTGTCTCTCACTCTGCGGTCAGACAACGAACCTTGCCGTCTGGGTTAAAAAGTCCCCGACATGGGGAAATAGTTTTACTTTGTGTAATGGCCCATCCACTCCCCATCTTTATTCAAACCTAATTTAATGGTGTCCAATTTGCAAATTAATTCCAATTCAGCAGTCTCTCAGAGTCTGTTTTTTGAAGTTTTTTTGTTGTAATATTGCGACTTTTAGGTCTGTAATCGAGTGGTGCCACAAGTACTCCTATTCTTTTTGCGGATACAGACTAACACGGCTACTACCCTGAAACCTGTAAATAAACACTTGCAATGGATTTGTTGTTATTGCTAATGGTAAATTTTGTAACTAATGTTTTGCCAATACCAAGATTTGTAAAGATATGCCTAATCTTTTGAAAAATCCCTTGAACATGTTAAAAGTAATACATAAACACGCCTTGTGTTAAAAGGCCTTGTAATGCTAATGTTGCACTGTTAGTGCCTGTAAACAGTCTTCAAACTTTTCACAGGAGAAAAGACATTCCAGACCTAATGTGCTATATAAAAAGAAAAACGAAGGCACACTACCATATTGCTTTCATGGCTAAATGCCAAGCTTTCTATACTATGAACAACATTCATATCTACATTAACTTGTAGAGCAGATCCAAACCACTATTGTGCTAACCAAGTTTTACCTGAAGTTTGTAAAAAGATTCAATCATGTTATTGAACATGAGTTGGGTAAACCATTTCTGTTATACACTGATATGGCTTCTAACCCAGTAAAAGCTGTAGTGAGATAGAACCCAGGATGGGGAGCTCTTGGGGTGCAGTCAGTGATGTTTGTGTCATCCCTTCCTGCATCAATTTTGCGTTGGGGGTGTGACGTTATGAGAGTAATATAATATTTCATTGAAAGGTAACAGGGCCAGAAAGAGTTAATTAACTCAGACTGACCTGACCCATGGCCGAACTTTAGAAACTGGTTAGGAAAATATGCAAATAAATAAAGCTTTGAAATGCAAGTCTGCATTGTTAAAGGTAGAAGGGTAGGTGTTTGCTCAGGTCTTGTAATGTAAGCAAATGAGTCTTGTCTATTGCTATAGCTTTAATTCAAAGATCAAAAAAGGAATATTAACATTTATAATGATACTTGAGTGAAATAGTATTATTGTCTATGTCTCTTTGAAGGTTGTGGTAACCTGTATCTAAACTGTTTAATGAATAAATTACCCTTTGCTAATTGCCATGATGTTTGGGAGAAGGAAAGTTAAGCCTATTGTTTTCTCAGGATGAAACGCAGCTGGAAATGTATAAAAACCCGGGACATGATCCTTCTTCATCTTAGATCCGCTTTGGGTTTCAAGAGGGGGAAACCTTAAGCCACAAAGATTGAGATCTCCAGTCACTGACTGGAGTCACCCTGAATATGGACGTTGGACTATAACCTCTGGACTATATCTCTAAAAGGACTTTTGGCAACTACAAACTCATCTCTGCTATGTGTCTAAACCTCAAGAATTGAACTGAAGTCTGTCTGTATATTAATCTTTTAACCAACACTCTCTCTTTTCTTTTATAGTACATTTTTGTTTAGTTAATAAAAATGAACTATAGCGTGTATTTTGGGTAAAATCTAAATCATAACTGGACCTGGGTATGTGGCTAATCCTTTGGAATTAAAAAAACCTTTTCTTTTATACGATAAAATAAGATTTTCAGTAATCATCACATATCTAACATGTATGTCTGGACGGAGGCCTGAGGCTGGGCACTTTAAGAAAACTGCGTTGTTTGTATTTCTGAGTAACCAGTGAGGTACTATAAAAGCTGTTTTGTGCTGGCTTGGTAAATCTAAGTATTGGAATATCCACCAGCATTTGGGGTTTGTCTGCCCCATTCTGTTTGCCGTTCACCCTAATTAAGTGACCTCAGCTGGCTCCCACAGGCAGCATCGTCACACCCCCTCCTCCTTCCTGGTGGCTGGAAGCAGCTCCCGTCCTTTTCCTCCCACACAGTGCGGAAAGGCTGCTGCTGGCCACATTCTGGTGTGAACCCTGGCAGAAATCTGGAGGCGGGGGCATGTGACCCTGAGTTTCCCTGCCACACACATGTTGCCTCAGGAAGACACAGCGTCAGGTACCAGGAGAGTTGGGTCCATCCCTGGGGGCCCAGCCAGGCATGGAGGGTGGAGAGCGCTGAGCAGGGAGGTTCGGGTCGGTCAGTCACTCCCCCCCATGTGAGAGAGCGGTACTAGAGTATGTGTGTGTGTGTGTGTGTAACCTCTCCCGGTGAGGGGGGGGTTAGGGGTGTGTGTGTGTCACCCCTCCCCGTGTGAACCCTAAAGCCTTAAAGATAAGAAGGTAAATAAAAAGAATGCAGCTACACAGTGTTTCTTTTCAACAGGGGCTCAGTCACTTGATGTTAATTTGAAGGTTTGTACTGCGTAGTTCTGTCTGATTGCCGTTGAACTCGCTTGAAGATGAGTAACTTACTAGGTGTCCCATATTCAGCATAGGGAAATAGGGTCACCCTACTGGTGGGCTGAGATCAGAGCCCAGCCCTGCCCCCAGTGCAGTCAGGGGTGACTCCGGATTGACCATCATGGGGGTCTCTGGGCAGACGGTACACTCCGTGGGGTGTCACTTAACTTCCCTGTGCCTCCATTTCCCCTTGTCTGAATGACCGTAATCATCCCCCTGCACCTTGTGTCTGGTTAGATAGTCAGGATTTGGCTTTAGGGCAGGGGCTTTTTCTCCCCCTGTCTGTGCAGCACCCAGCACCTCTGACTCCCAGCCCCCTCCCGATCTAACCACTAGACCCCACTCCCCTCCCAGAGCCAGGGATAGAACCCAGGAGTCCTGGCTCCCAGCCTGTGGGGGCCCATTAGGTAGCTAGACAGGTACAGAGGGACACTTTGGATTTTAGGCAGATTCGGGTGTAGCTCCCAGGAATCTCTGGGATGTCAGAGAGGTTCCTCTGGCTGGGTTTTCTCCCGGGGGACCCCGTCTCTGGGAATGTGCAGAAAGGACGGGGCGAAGTGACTGTGCCAGGGACTGTCTCACGGCCTGTCTCCTTCTCACTGCAGAGACCACCTACTCCAAACCCTCCATCTCCCTGCACCCCAGCAGGGAGGTGACCCCGGGGGAAGCCGTGACCGTCCGGTGTCAGGCTCCATACCAGAACATGAGGTTCCTTCTGTACAAAGATGGAAACCCGACCGAGCTGCAGGAGGTGGAGCCGGCTGGGAACGTGGCTGAGTTTCCCATTCGCAATGTGAGCCGCAGAGATGCAGGGAGCTACCACTGCCGATATAGCAACAAAACGGACCCGTCTGCCTCTTCGCATCCCAGTGACCCTGTGGAGCTGGTGGTAGCAGGTGAGGGGCCCGGCTCAGTATTCCCATCCCAGTTGGACCCTCAGAGGCAGGGGCATGTGCAAGGGGGGAAGCAGGCACAGGGGCCCCCTGAATCAGTGGGGTCGGAGCACAGAACTCCTCCAGGGAGCAGAGCCAGCTCCTCTGGCTGCGAGGGGCACACAAATTGCCCCTCCAAAAGCGGCCACATTTTCATTCCTGTGCACACCCCTGATCAGGGGGTCTGTGCACCAATGGGGCACTCAGAGCCAGGCTCTGCCCTGAGCCTTGGGCCCAGCAGAGGGGATGCCTGGCTGGGGGGCAGGGATGGAATTAATGGTGGGTTCCCCAGCAAGGGGCAGCAGCAGCTGCTGAAGGTTCAAGGTAGAGGGAGGGGGGATCCCTGCCCCAGGGGGAGCTGCAGAGCAGGGGCCTTTCCCAGGGGGATGCTCTCCTTCCTTCCCCTGGCTCTGGGGATGCACAGAGGAGTCAGGGCCCAGGGGCTGCCCAGCCGGCCCCGCCCCCAGCCTGTGCCTGCATTCCAGGGCTGGCTGTGTGATGCCCACTGGGGCTGGGGGCTGTTGAGTTAAAGAGCAGTGGGAGCTGAACAAGGTGGCTGCTCACAGCTGCGGGGAGAACCCCAAGGATTCCTGGGCAGCAGAAGTGGGGGGAGCTCAAGCCTGGGGCAGTGTTTTTTGTGGTGGGGAGAGAAAGAAAACAGTGGGGGACAGCAGCCAGCAGCTCCTCCCCCGCCCCCAGCGCTCCTGGTGGAAACGGTGGAAAGAATTTGGAGGGAGGCTGCCCAGCGCCAGAAGAGAGATACCAGGAGCCACTGAGGTAGGAACATGCACCAGAAATGCAGGGACCCAGCGAGCGGGGAAACAGTAGAAAGGGACCTGGTGGCCGAGTTGTGTCATCGAAGGGCAGCAGGCAGAGAGCTGTCAGGGAGAAAGTCCCATTGAGAAGGGACAGAGATGGCAGGAACAGGAGGAGGCAGACAGAGGAAAGACAGAGGCATGTAGGGGAAAGTTACAGGAAGAACCGGGCAGTGAAACAGGAAGAAAAAAGAGTCTCTACGTTACCAAAGCAATTGTTAGAAAACCGCAGGAGAAGTAAAGCACGAATGAAACGTGACAGAAACCAGCTGTGAGCAAAGAGAAACGGGCTGGAGAAATGAGGAGGAAGTGAGCTGGAGCGAAAGTAAAGCAAATAGTGCGGACAAAACGTCCCCCCAGCACCTTCAGGGGCAGCGACAGGAAGGGAAAAGTTGTCCGAGAGCAAAGGGACTCTAGAAAAAGCAGCGGAGGGACAGTTGTTCGCTTGAGAAGCCGACCCATCGCCTGGAGAAATAGCTGCAGGTATCTGAGCTGGAACTCAGAGCAGCAAACAGAGACGGCGCAAGGGGATGGCTCCAGACACAACAAACCAGCCTAAGAACAGAGAAGCGGCGAAGGGACCGTAGAGCGGTGGGGTTCTGGCCTAGTGCCTTGGACGTTCTAACGCCAGATCCTGGTGCTCCAGGAATGTAAATTGTTGCCCAGGAAGTGGGTTGAATTCAGCCAATGGCAGTTACTGTCCAGGCGAGCTCAGCAATAGTTCCCAGTGTGACCCTACCCAGCAGTTCCTGCTACACCAGCGAACTCTGATTCACTTGTGATCATTCCCCACTGAACTGATTTCTCCTTCCCCAGCTGATGGAGATAAAACACAGTTGGCCTCTAGGTCCCCTCGGCCTCTCCTTGCCCTGTCCCAGCCACCCCTCCACGGGCTCCTTGCAGATGGATCCGCGTGTTGCCCTGCTGAGGGGTGGGGGCCCCTGTGTCTCTTGGTCTTGGATTCGGGGGAAAAGCATCCAGGAGACTCTCCCTGCAGGCCCCTGTATTGGCCTCATCACTGGGGCCGGGCTGCGGGGATGGGGCGCAGTGACCGTGCTGGAGTCTGTGTCTCACGGCCGGTCTCCTCCTGCCTGCAGAGCCCAGCTACCCCAAACCCAACATCTCCCTGCACCCCATTAGGGGGGTCGCCCGGGGGGAGCCGTGACTGTCCGGTGTGAGTGTCGGTGTCAGGGAGCGAGGGTCCTTCTGAGTAAAGCTGGAGACCCGGCTGCACAGCACGCCACGGACCCCACAGGGGACGTAGTTGAGTTTCCCATCTGCAACCTGAGCCAGGGAGATGCAGGGAGCTACAGCTGCCGATACAGCACCAAGTGGGACCCGCCCATCTGGTCGGAGCCCAGCGACCCCGTGAATCTGGTGGTAGCAGGTTTGGGGCCTGGCTCAGCATCTCCGCTCCCAGCCCCACACCCAGCCGGATGCTCAGGGGAATCAGAGCATGTCTGGGCTGTTGGAATTAGCCCCCCCTGGTTTGATACAGCCCCATTTGGCAGACACACTCTCCTTCAGCTCTATAGACAAAGGGGCATTCCTCCTCTGAAATCAGAACTGCACCCAGACCTGCTCCGCAGTGACTCCAGGTGTGAATGGCACGCTGGCTGAGGCAGGGACCGTCTCTGTGTCGTGTGTCTGTACAGCTCCAAGCACACGGGGGAGCTGGCCCAGGACAGCGGCTCCTGGTAATTAATACTAGTCAGTAATAATTTTGATTCCGATTTCCGTGGAGCCAGGCACGGGCTGTATCTGTGCTCAGGGTCTCGCTGGGCTGATCCTCCCCATTTTGGGATCCCAGCGGTGCTGAGCCGGCCGAATCCCTGGGTCTTGTCCTCTCCCAAAGGACGCCGGCTCAGCCCAGGGAAGAGCCGCCATTGCCGGTTGGGGGGAGGAGACGTTCCCTGTATAACTAACCACAGACACCAGGGCTCCAGCTTGCTCGCCGCCACCCCTGACAGACACTGGTTCTATTCCCGCAGGGAGAACTGACCCAACTCCGCTGGGAATGATGACGGCTTCCACCCAACCAAGCAGCGCGGGGCCAGGTCCTGTAACCTATAGGATTAGCCTGCTTGCTTGCATATATGTATCTTTTCTTATAGTTTAAGTACTATATATACTCGTTCATAAGCCGAATATTTTTGGTAAAAAAGTGACGCATCAAAGCGAGGGGGTCGGCTTATAAACAGTGTACACCAAAATTTGATGATTTTAAACTCTATGTAATCATTCCCGTAGCTCCCATTGGCTGGGAACGGTGGACCGCGGCCACAGGGAGCTGAGGGGCTCCATGCCTGCAGATGCTCCAAGTAAACAAAACGTCCCACCAGCGGCTTACCCTGACAGGCTGGGAGCCAAAGTTTGCCAACCCATTTATTGATGTCAATACTGCAGCCTTTTAAAGTTGCAAAGGGTTTGTTTAGTGGACTAGATTGGCTTGAAATGGACCTCATAAGTCTTGATCCAATAGGAAAATATAACATGTAGAATCAATGGAATTTCTAATAAAATTGAAATAGCCTGATATCCCTACAGACTTGCCAATCTACAGGACTGCTTTGAAATAAACAAAGAACAATAATAATTTGATAAAGCAGGTGACATTCCTCTATAAAGTCCTACAAAATCTATAACTACAATAATAATAATAATCTATTTTCATACTAATATTTAAAATGAACAACCGTGAAATCAAAAGAAAAAGGTCTTCTTATCACGCAGTGTTCAAACTTAAAGTTGTTGAATATGCAGAAGCAAACAATTGTGCCACTGCTCGTGAATTCTGTATCAATGAGAAGCAAGTAAGAGAATGGAGAAAAAATAAAACACTAAAAGACATGCCAAGAAACAAGAAAAAATGTCCAACGAGGTGCGCTTCATTTCCTGAGCTAGAGAAAGATCTCAATAATTGGGTTGTTGAATGTCGACAAAATGGGTACATTGTCACTAGAACTGGAATTGGTTATTTAAAGGGTCAGGGCTCCAGCTGCCTCTGTGTGCTCTGCAAATGTCGAAAGACGACAAATACAAGTCAGTAAAGCCGTCAATGTTTGTCGCATCAGCGGGTTGGTGTAATCGCTTCATGAACCGTCATGGTCTCTGTCTTCGTCAGCGAACAAAGATCACGCAAAAGCTGCCGAGAGATCTGCAAGAAAAAATCAAATCTTTCCAAAGGTTTATTATAAAATATCAAAAGGAATATGCATTTGAACTGTCACAAATAAGAAATATGGACAAAACACCAATGACATTCAACCTCTGGAGCAACAGAACGGTAACTGGTGTTGGTGAAAAAACAGTTTTAATTAAAACCACTGGGCATGAAAAAATCCATTTTACGGTGGTTTTATCATGTTTGACAAATGGATCAAGGCTCTCTCCTGCTGTTATTTTTAAAAGAAAAACCTTGCCTAAAAACATGACGTTTCCTGCTGGTGTCATTGTACGTGCACACGAAAAGGGCTGGATGGATGAAAGTGGGACTACTGAATGGCTGGAAAAAGTGTGGAATAAGAGACCAGGAGCACTTTTCAAGAGACCTGCTATGCTCATTTGGGACATGTTCAGGGCACGTAAGACGGATGAGGTGAAAAATGTGGTCAAAAATATGAAAACTCCTTTGGCTGTAATACCTGGAGGCTTAACTTCAGCTCTACAACCGCTTGATGTCTGCCTGAACAAACCCTTTAAAGACAGGCTACGCAAAATGTGGTCTGAATGGATGTGCTCAGGCATGGCGAAGTTGACAAAAGGTGGGAATCTTATGAAGTCCAAAATCAATCTGGTCGCCCAGTGGATCAAGGACGCGTGGGTGTCCATTCCCTCGGAAATGGTAGAAAAATCAGGAAAATTAGGAAATGCTGTATCAGCAATGCACTCGACGGGTCAGAAGATGATGCCATATTTAATGATGACACGACAGAGGCTGATGATGAGAAGGAATCTGAGTCTGAAGACGACACTGCCGACATCTACGATGACAATGCAGGTGCAGCTGTGACTGAGGCCGAGTTTAATGAACTGTTTGGTGAATCAGAGAGTGATTCAGACTTTGAAGGATTTTAAGACTTTTTAAAGTCTCATATTGTTCTAAGTTACTTGTTTTAAATATCCATTTACTGATTTTAAATATTGACTGTAATTTTGAAGGTGAATACATATTTGTTCAGTTATTATTATAACAACAACAGGTGTTTTGTTAGAGTACATTAAAATAATTCTAGCAAAACTTTTGAGTGTTTCTTGTGATGCCAGCTTTTAAAATATAGCAGGGGTCAGAAAACTTTGGCTCCCGGCCCATCAGGGGAAGCCGCTGTCAGGTCGGGACGTTTTGTTTACTTGGAGCATCTGCAGGCACGGAGCCCCTCAGCTCCCAGTGTCCGCAGTGTCCATGGGGGTGGGGGCAGGGGCTGAAATAGTGACTCAGCAATCACCTCATCCCCATCCCACAACTCAGCATCGATCCTCACTGTCATTCCCAGGGGTGGGGGGAATTTAGTGACTGGGGAGCGGGGATCCCCTTCCCTCTCTGGGGTAAGCCGCTGTCGGGTCAGGACGTTTTGTTTACTTGGAGCGTCTACAGGCACAGAGCCCCTCAGCTCTCAGTGTCCGCAGTTTGCCACTTCCTGCAGCTCACATTGGCTGGGAACGGCAAACCACGGACACTGGGCGCTGAGGGGCTGCAGATGCCAACCCCTGAAATATAGGGTCGGCTTATGAAAGGGTCATACAGTTTTTGCTATTTTTACCTAACCATCTTGGGGGGTCGGCTTATAAACGAACGGGCTAATGAACGAGTATATACGGTATTTGATTTATTGTAATAGGTTTATAGATTTATATTAAAATAAGTTCGGCTGTAATGCAAGGGACCTACAGGCCATATCCTGTATGTTAAGCTAAGGCAAGGTTAGCATATCTATATCTGGGACCTTTCACCCAGGTAGCAAAGTTGGCTTACATATGTCTGAGACCTTTCACCTAGATAGATAAATAATGGAAGATTGGCATAGGGGATTTCCAAGTCTGAACCCACAAACTTAACAGGTACACCACAAGAAAAATAAAATAAAATATGTACACGCCATCAACACGTACAAACATACTAGCCTATGAAGTAAGTGCAGCCTAACATTTTTGTGGGTGAGGAAATAAAGTTTGGGCATAGGGGGAAGGATTTCCGGTACCTGTGCCCTATAAAAGAGGTGACCCACTGGGCTGGGGGGGATCCATCTATCTATGACGACTACTAACAATTAGTAGGCTGTACTCGTTTTTCTTTTCAAACTTTAAGTTCCGAACGGACTAGGCTAAGCTTGGTTTCCCTAAGCTTTTGTTCTTAGTTTTGTTTATTAGGTTTTAAGTTTAAGTTAGTTAAGTAAACTCTAAGTTAGCTTCGATAGCGCTTAGCATTAGCTTCTTCCAAGTGCTGCACCTCTCCCTCAAGATTTGAGGAACCGGAACCGCCAGAGGCGAGGCCGGCCCCGTGTCTCTCACCACCAGGTTACCGAGGAAGGGTGTGAGTATATTAACCAAAGCTTTGTAGTATATAATACCATAATACCACAGATATCTTTTGAATAGCAGTAATGCAATTGTAACTCTGATTATTTTACCATTGAATTACTATTTCACTGATTTTAATAAAAAGTCTTTACGGCTCTATCCGTCGCAGTCTGAGCTTCCTGTCATACCCCCGAGGGGCCTTTGTAAATTCTGTGGAGCAGGGCCGGCTTTAGGCCAATTCAACCAATTCCTCTGAATCGGGCCCCACGCCTAAGAGGGTCCCGCGCCCAAGCCCCGGTACGGCGTACTGGCAAGAGCCGGTGCGCCGTACTGGGGTGGCCCGGCTTCCCCAGGGGGCAATTTAAAGGGCCTGGGGCTCCCAGCAGGGGCTGGAGCCCCAGGCCCTTTAAATTGCCACCAGAGCCCCACTGCTGGAGCCCTGGGGTAGGACTGCGGGGCTCTGGGGGCTATTTAAAAAGTCCGGGGCTCCTGCTGCCTCTACCGCCCCGGCCCTTTAAATAGCCACCAGAATCCCGCCACTTCCCCAGGGCTCCCTTGGCTATTTAAAGGGCCAGGGCGGTAGAAGCAGGGGAGCCCTGGGCCCTTTATATAGCCCCCAGAGCCCTGGGATAGCGGGGGGCTCGGGGGCTATTTAAAGGGCCGGGGCTCCAGCTGCCTCTGCTGCACCCTCTGCCCGCACCAGCCCCGCACACCCTGCCCTGCCCGCAGCCAGCCCCTGTTTCCAGCCAGCCCTGCACCCCCTGCCCGCAGCCAGCCCCTGCTGCACCCCCTGCCCTGCCTCCAGCCCGGCACCCCCTGCCCTGCCTCCAGCCAGCCCCGCACCCCCTGCCCTGCCTGCAGCCAGCCCTGCACCCCCTGCCCACAGTCAGCCCCTGCCGCAACCCCTGCCCACAGTCAACCCCTGCCGGACCCTCTGCCCTGTCTCCAGCCAACCCCTGCTGCACCCCCCTGCGGCCCTGCCCAAAGCCAGCCAGCCCCACACTCCCCCCTGCCCGCACCAGCTCCGCACCCCCTGCCCTGTCTGCAGCCAGCCCTGCACCCCCTGCCCTGTTTCCAGCCAACCCCTGCCGCACCCCCCTGCCTGAAGCCAGCCAGTCCCACAGTCGTCTGTCTCCAGCCCTGCCAACCCCTGCTGCACCGCCCTGCAGCCCTGCCTGAAGCCAGCCAGCCCGCCCCACACACCCATCTTCAGCCAGCCCCACACCCCTTGCCCTGCCTGCAACCAGACCCTACCTCCAGTCAGCCCCTGCCCTGCCTCCAGCCAGCCCCATGTCCACTGGTGCCCTGCAGTTCCCAGGGAAGTAACCCTGCACACCCTGCTTCAATGAGGGGGGCAGGGAGCAGCTGGGACCCACACATGTGCACACCCTAGGGTGACCAGACAGCAAGTGTGAAAAATCGGGACGGGGGTAATAGGATCCTATATAAGAAAAAGACCCAAAAATCTGGACTGTCCCTATAAAATCGGGACATCTGGTCACCCTAGCACACCCCCAGGGAGTGGCGGGGACCCACACATGTGAAACGGAGCTCATTAATAACCGATCAACAGCATATATGATGCAATGTACATAATATATAAATTTATTATTTATATATGTAACCCTTCTGCCCATCTGAGTTGGCAACAACAAGGGCCAGGTTCCGTATCTAGGGGTTCCATTTAAATAACGCAATGCAAAACCAGCTCGAGCCCCCACCCAGTGACCTGGGACAATTACATACCACCCCCCTGGGCACCTCTAAGAGGCAATACTTCCCCTCTTGCGAGCACGGAGTCTGAGTGTAGCAGAAAATGTTTAATAACATGAGGTAAGCGACATCAGCATTAAATTGGGAAAACACCACAAACAGGGTTCATAGCACAAACCATGAGCAAAAGACCCACCCCCAAAGTCCCAAAAGTCCATTACCCCAAAAGTCTCTTGAGTCCAGCAACCCAAAAATCACCCAAAAGTCCAACAACCCAAAAGTCTCTGTCCCTGGTCAGTGCAGCTCCAGAGTTCAAAAGTTTATCTACAGAATCTTACCCTTCCCCCCGACTGCCCCGCCTCTCCATGGGGTTCTGCTACAGCCTTCACCATGAGCCACTCCACTCCTCCAACCGTCCCGTAAGCCGCTCCAGCCATTCTGAAAACTGCTCTGCTCACCGTCCCGTGGGCCACGCCAACCGTCCCACAAACGGCTCCACCAGCCGCTTAGCAATAAATCTTCAGGCTCCCCCACTAGTTAACACAGCACTCAATGATCTCAGCTCTTAGTGACTTCAGATTGTAGTAGGGGAACCCCAGTGCTGCTGCACTATTGACCCAAAGTGAATTCAGCATAGTAACCTGTAATTAGATTCTTAATGGAATAAAAAGTAGCTCTGCTATTCAACAGGGGAGAGAGAAGATGGTGCAATTGGTGTTTCAGATCCTCACAGGGGACCCATACCATCAAGTACTAATACCTATCTCCAACCTTTTTCCATTCACTGGGTTTTGTAATCCATACCCCTTGTTTAGCGAGTGCTACATAGTTAATGGTGAGTCCCTCTGTCATACAACAGTTCCACTGGCCTTGATTCACAGAATCAGGGTAACAAAACTTTATTCTTCCTGCCCCAATAACAGAGAAACTGGGGATCCCACACCAGCCAAAGTAACCACTTTCAGTTGCTGTTGTCTCATGCCAGGTGGGTGGGTGTGCCTATGGAAACAAGATCAGCCCATGGAGTTCTTTTCCACACTCGCCATAATTCACCACCAGATGTCAGGGTAGAGCTCATCCTGACTCTGCTTACATATAGTTATGGAAAGTAAATAATACATGGAAGAAATGAAAGGCTTTTTTTTACATTTTTTTTTGTTAGTCATCCCTGCCAGGGCCCCGCCGAAAATGTTTGAATTGGGCCCCGCACTTCCTAAAGCCAGCCCTGCTGTGGAGCCTGATTCGGGACAAAAACTTTTATCTTCTGATCAAACAGATTGGTGAGCTGAAAACCCATACTGTCTAAATTAATATTATAATCTAAATTAATATTATTAACACCCTAAATCAGGCAACAGTCAGGACTCTTGGGTTCTATAGCAGGTTCTGGGAGGGGAGTGGGGTTTAGTGGTCAGAGCAGTGGAGCTGGGAGCCAGGATTCCTGGGTTCTCTTCCAGGCTCTGGGAAGGAAGTGGGTGACTCCAGATTGACTTCTGGGAAGCTGGGATCAGAATCTAGCCCAGATCCCATTGCAGTAGGGGGTCCCCATCCCATCTGGCCCCAGCCTTTGGGCTAAGAGCCCAGTGTATGGCCAGCCAGGTCAAGACCCCCTGGCAATAGGCCCCTACTTCAGGTGGCCCGGTAGTGGGGAGCCAGTCCCAGACCAGACGTCCCTTTTCCTTCCCAAGCATCCTACAAGCCGGCCAGTGCCAGCACTGGGCAGGGACTGTGCAGCCATGGGGCAGCATGGAGGGAGCTGCAGACGCTGCTGGGAGCCAGGGGAAGTGCCCCACTTGCCCCGAAACTCATCAGCCATCCCTCCCTTTGGGCAGCTCTGGATGCCCTCCCCTTCTGTCCCTTCCGCAGCCCCACCAGACAGGCACCACCTACCCCTGTTCACCAGCTACACCCCCACTGGCCCGGCCTGGCTTCATGCACCCAGTTGCTCTGTCTGCTTTGGGACCTCTTGTACAACCCAGAACCTGGTGAGCGCCCACTGAGGGCTCACCTCCTGTTTAAAGGGGTACCGCCCTATTTCTACGCACTGCAGAGCTGCCTCCCGCAGCAGGACGGGGATGTCTCCCTGTGTGTGACCAAGGGGCAATGCCCTGTAATACTTTTATGAAGCCTCAGGATGCCTCAGTTTCCCTCTGTCCTTTGCATGGCTATCAGGTTGGGTGTAACAATAAGGCCTTTGTCTGCAGCCAGATTAAAAGAGCAGCTGAGCAGCAGACATTAGCTGAGAAGCAGGAAGTTACATCCTCACATTGCATCTACATTACATTAAAACAATGTCATATCAGGCTGCTAAGAAGGAGACCCCGTCCTAATGGCCCCCACTATCACCAGAGAAAGAAACAGATCTTAAGATGGTTAAAGAAAACTTGGTTTGATAACATCCTGTCTGGCAAAAAATCACTTCTCTATAGTTGTGGTTGTGAAACCCTCATTGCTTTATTGTTTTGCCATTATGGTCCCCACTTCCCCATTGTTTGTCTGTATGGTCTCCGTCTGGTTCTTTAATTGTTTCTGTCTGTTACATAATTAATTTTGCCAGGTGTAAATTAATTAAGGTGGTGGGGTAGGATTGGTTAGAAAATGTTGTTACACTATGTTAGGATTGGTTAGATAGATTTCAGTAAAATTATTGGTTAAGATACAGCTAAGCAGAATTCAAATTTCACCATATAAACTGGGGTCCAAAAGGAAGTTCTTTGGGAACCAACTCCCGGACACAGCCCCAGAGATCAGAGCTGCCAGACCTCAACGCTCTGCCAATGACACCGGGCAGCAACTGGAGTCACCCAGATGGACCTGACCCTGATTGGCCTTCAAGAAATGTTCATCTGTCTTATTGGGAGTGGTGAGCACTGTCTGTGTAGCGTGTGCAGACTGGTTTTGGTGATTGTTAATAAACAGAGGTTAAGAATATTACTGTGTAAGGCTCTTTCACTGGTAAAAGGTCCTGCACACCTGCCGAAGTAGAATACACCCGGAGCCCTACGTACTGGGAAAGGGTGTGGGTACTTAAATTGACCAGGTTCGTTATACCCTGAGCCCTACGAATTGGGCATAGGTGGCCCTGAGCCCTACGAATTGGGTACGGGTGGCCCTGAGCCCTATGAATTGGCCATAGGTGGCCCTGAGCCCTACGAATTGGGTATGGGTAGGTGCTTTTCGCCTGGGGCCCTATGGACTGGGAAAAGGTGGGGTGCCCTAATGTGTGCAGGTAACATGGGGGGAGGACTAGAGTTACAGCTGCTCTTGGGGGCAGCATGGACCCAGAGGTGCAGGTGGCACCAGGCTGTCTGGGCCCTTAAGGAACCGATTGAATCCGACCCAGATCCAGAGGGACACCAGAGGGCCCAACAGTGAACCATCCACATGCAACGGCAGGAAGCACCGGTGAACTCAGCAGCTGCGTCTCCACGGCAATGCAAGCCCAGGGCTCGAACCCAGGCTCAGGCCTACCCGCCCTTCCATCTACACACCCATCGTGCTCCCCCGGGTCTCAGATCCAGCACCCCATGGGAGTGAAGGGCCCCAGCCTGAATCAAGCCGCCCCCAGGGTTCAAGCCCTATTGCTCTGCAGTGTAGACGCAGCCCCCCCAGCCTCGTGCTCCGGAAGTCCTCCAAATGTAGCCCACAATCCCCCGGGCCGGGGGGCTGCGTCTACACAGCCAAGCAATCGGGTTGAACCCAGGGTCCCGGCTTGACACAGGCTCGTGTTACGGGAGGGTGCTAGGACGCCTGGGTTCAGGAGAGATACAGCTGCAGCTTTTTGCTCGGGTACCTGATGGGGTGTTTCTCCCCCTTAGCATCAGCTCGCATCAGCACCACACCCAGCCCTGCGTCTGAGGCATTGGTGAACACTGCAAAGGGCTTGGCAAAGTCTGGGTTTACCAGATTTACCGGGCCCTGGATTAGAGCCTCCTTCGGTATACAGAGAGCCCTCTGGCACTGCTCGGTCCAGACCACCTCGTCTGGCTTCCCCTTTTCCCATAGATCAGTGATGGGGGCAGCTCAAGTGGGGTACAAACCCCCAGTGGTGCCCCACCATCCCGATAAAAGCCTGGACTTTTTTCTTGGTCTGGGGAATGGGCCAATCTCTGATCGCCTCCACCTTGGCCGGCTCTGGGCTTGGGCAGCCACTTCCCACCTTGTGGCCCAGGAACGACACCTCTGCCATCCCCCTCAGTAACCGATCCACGCGGCGCTGGGAGGTGGCCGACGCCCCCTTGAGGTCGAAAGGCAGGACCAGGAACTCAAAGAGCCCCAAAGGGGTGGTGAAGGCAGATTTCAATCTGGCATCTGGGTCCAAAGGCACCTGCCAGTCGCCTTTGGGGAGATCCATAGTAGAGAGGTAATGAGCCCCTACAGCTTGTCTAGACTCTCACCAGACCTAGGCATGGGGTAGGCATCGGACACAGTGATGGCATTAAGCTTCTGATAGTCCACATAGAACCAGATCGACCCATCTTTCTTGAGGACCAGCCCCATGGGTGAGGCCCATGGGCTGGTGAATGGCTGGATCACCTCTAAAGCCAGCATGTCCTTGACCTCTCTCTCCAGGTCCTGGGCTGTTTTCCCAGTGACACCTGATGGGAGGATTGGCTCCCATGTCAGGGAAGAGATCCACCAGGGGGTCTTCCCCCTTCTCCCAACCATCCCTTACCAGGTGCAGGAGGTCCCCTCACTTTCCTCCCATACAGCAGCTCAAAGGGGAAGAACCCTGTGGATTCCTGGGGCACTTCCCTGTGGAAGGTACTTGTCCCAGTGCTGTGGATGGTGATTCATAAAGGTCCTCAGCATCATCCTCAGGGTCCCATAAAATCTCTCCACCAGCCCGTTGGACTGAGGGTGATATGCAGAGGTCCAGGTGGGCCAGACCCCACATTTCTCCCACAAGCCCCAGAGCACGGCTGACATGACATTGGACCCCTGGTCTGTACGGACCTCACTAGGGACCCCCACTCTGCTGAAGATGGTCTGCAGCACGTCTGCCATGGTGTCTGCCTCAGTGGAGGACAGATCCCCTGCCCCGGGTAGCGGGTGGCGAAATCCATCACCACCAGAATGTATTTCTTCCCCGACCAGGTCGCCTTGCTGAGGGGCCCCACTATGTCCATAGCCCCCTTCTGGAAAGGCTCCTCCATGATGGGCAGGGGTCTCAAGGGGGCTTCACCCTTATCCTGGGCCTTCCCCACCCTCTGGCAGGGGTCACAGGACCTGCAGTACTGCTGGACTGCATCACAGACTCTGGGCCAGTCAAAGTTCTGCAGCAGCTGCTGCCTGGTGCACCTGATTCCCTGGTGTCCTGAGAGAGGGACGTTGTGGGCCAGGTACAATCGCCTGCGGCAATACTTCTGGGTCCCCTTGGGGAGCCCATTCCTGGTACAGGAATCCCTTCTCCCACAGGACTCTGTCCCTGCAGCCTTCCCCAAGGGGGTTTGCAGCGCGGTGGCCAGCAAGTTCCCTCAGCTTCTCCAAGGAGGGATCCTTCCACAGCTCGGTCTGGAATTCAGCTGCTGGGGAAGGGAGTGGGACCTGCTTCCTCTCGCTGGCTGGGCCTGGGGTCACAGCCCCGCTGAGCCCTGTCCCTGGTAGCTCCCTCCCTGCTGTGTAATCACTTCCCAGCAGCACATCTGAACCAGGCAAACCTGGTTGGCAGCCGACTTGCCCTGCCTGTGTGTCCCCCCACTCAGCTGGGGTCTCGGCTCCCACCGTGCCCAGCACTGTCCTTGTTGTCCCAGTGGGGGCAGGCAGCGAGCTCTCTGCTCTGGTCACAGCATCAGAGCCAGCATGAGCCCCCTCTCTGGTGTGCAGGGGGGCGGGGAGCATTTCTCCGACACACTCAGCCCCAAGGGTCTGGTTACAGGTAGGCAGGTATTCTGAGCCCAGCAGCCCCTCCCTCCTGCCAGCCAGGTCATTTGCATTTTCACTGACCATTTCCGTCTTAGCCAATTGTTTCCCTGGATTCAAATTCAAATCCTCGGCCATGACAGGAGCAGGACCTGGATCCTTTCCCACAAAGACACAGTCACCCCCAAACAGGACCTTACAGCCTATATCCTGGAGAGCCCCAACTAACAGCCAGCCCAACCCCTCCTGGGTCTGCACAGGGATCTGGGCCATAGGCAGGGTGAGGGGCTTCACCCCGGGACCTTCACCCAGGTCACCCAGCCCCTCAGCATCTGGTGGGGCTGCACCACCCGGGGCCTGACAACATTGACCACCCCTCGGACCCCCATTGACCACCACCTTCCACTCCCACTGGGGGTCTGTGGGGCCTGAGCCCAGAAGACTCCACACAGACATATAGGCCGGAGCCAGGAGTGGAAGCCTGTCCTCCACCCCACCCATCTGACTGACAGCGTCTATGGCCTTGGGACCCAGCAAGGGAGCTAGATACCGGGGCTTTTCCGCAGGGTCCCCCTGGTTCAAATCGCCAGCCTGCTCGAAGGCCATGTGGTGGGCATCCACATCCCTCCGCCCTCCTTAACCAGGGGCAGCAATTTAGTATCGAGGTTCCCTGTGGAACTGGCACCCCGGGGTCTATCCCCACTCACCCCTGGGAAGTCCCCTATGCCTCTCCGTTCCACCATCACCAGTCCATGCTGCTGCTGCTTCTCCTGCAGCTCTTTCTGGGGCTCTCACTGTCTCTCACAGTTCTCCTGCTCTCTCGGACTCAGCTCCAATCCCATCCGCCTCCGATCCCCTGATGGGGAACTCGATTGTGAAGACCCCTGTCTGGTTGGGGACAGGACTCTTGGGGATGCCTGGCTACTGCTCCAGCTGCTCCCAGATCTTCTTGTAGCCCCATCTGGGTCAGGAATCTGCTCCTTAGAGCGGTCCTCGTCCTCCAGCTGCACAATTAACTGGGTCTTGGTGAACTTTCCAATGCGTAACCCTCTCTTTTTGCACAGGATCACAATGTCCTTCTTGAGGAGATGGTGATAGGCCATCACTCTGCTGTTTCCCAGTTGCTGTGGACTCACAGGCCTGTGTGCTCTTAGCTCCCCACGGTTTCCAGGAAGAACCCTGACTGTGCCAGCCCTTCTCAAGGTCACCCTCTCTCTCCCAGGGCCAAGATTCAGACAACTCCACCCCTGTAACTGCTCACCGCAGTCCCCAGGGGGACCCCGTTACTGCAACAGTCCTTCTCGCTGGTCACACACTCCCAGGAGTTAATCACCCCCTGAAACCATCCCTCTCCTAGACTTCAGCACGCCTGGTCCTCGTCAATCCCCCTTTGTTTTACTGCTCCCCAGTCTCTTACTGCAGGACACGCCATCCACAGGGTGCAGTACATCTCACCTCTGCCACCAGTTGTCATGGAGTTTGGGGGAGACAAGGCCCTGTCCCCCCGGCTTCCTGCGATTCACCATGACTCTCAGCCAGCCAGTAAAGCAGAAGGTTTATTTAGACGATAGGAACACAGTCCAAGACAGGTCTTGCAGGCACAGACAACAGGACCCCCTCAGTTAGGTCCATCTTGCGGGGTCAGAGGAGGCCAGGACGGCTCCATTTTCCCAGCCAGCTCCAAACTGAAACTCTCCAGCCCCTCCTCTCCCTTTGTCTCTTTCCTGGGCCAGGAGGTCACCTGATCTCTTTGTTCTTCAACACCTTTAGTTGGCAATTTTGCAGGGGAGGGGCTCAGGCCATTAGTTGCCAGAAGACAGGGTGTCTGCCATTCTCTGTGCAGACAGCATCACACTGGCCCCCTAGGGCTCTGCAACAATCACACACCCCTAGACACTCGAGAAATGCACAGGGGAAACTGAGGCACCCACACAGTATTCAGAGAAAACATTAAGAACATTCCTACTTCATCACATGGGCACTCTGGACCTGGAGCCCTGCCTTCCCCTGCTGGCCTGGCCTGGCGGTCCCCTCCCCCTGTCATAGCACTATCGACTGCGGCCCCCTGGACTGGTGGTGCCTCCTCTCGGGGGGCTTCCACCCAGTTGACACCCTGTGGGTTCTGATTGGCTGCCATTTCTTTCATCTTCAGGCATTGTGCCACCTTGTGTCCCTTTTGGTCACAGTAATTACATTTCAGGTCCCTCAACTCCCCCGGGGGGGTTCGGCCCACCCCGGCATTCACGGGCACCCCTGAGTTGGGCTTCCTGGAGTCCCACCTTGGAGAGGTCTCAGGGTGACTCCCCTTCTGAGTCCCTGATGTGGGTCTCCCCCCTGCCTCCGATCTACTGTCCACAAACTCATCTGCCAGTGCCCCTGCACTGCGCAGATCTTTGGGCTTCTGGTCCACTAACCACATCTTAAGGTCTGGAGGGCAGATGTCATACAGCTGCTCCAACCCCACCAGGTTATACACGTCCTTTGCGGTAGTGGCCCCTGTGCCCCTCCCCCACTTACAGAGATATTCCCCCAGCAGGTTGGTGACCTCCTTGTAAGAGACACCTAGGGTCTTGCGTACACCCCGGAATCGCTTCCTGTATGCCTCGGGGGTCAGTTCAAACTTCAGCAGCAAAGCCTGTTTGAACAGGTCGTAGTCCCCCGTCTCAACCCCATCCATTTGGCTGAATGCCTGTATGGCTTTGGGACCCAGCAGGGGGGTCAGACAGCGAACCCTGGGGGAGGCAGATCAGCATTGTATATGCATTGTATATTGCTAACTCTGTTGCAAGCATTGCAGGGCATTTTGGGAAGGGTCAAAGGTGTGGGTGTGGAATGGAAGATTCCTTTGCAGGTTGCAAGAGGCCAGAGGGGGAAGGAGGAAGAAAGCAGTGAACGGGTTAACTCGACACTCCAGCTCGCTCAGTCAGAAGGTAAGGCACCGACTCCAGCCCAAGGCTGCAGCTCACAGCCAATGCTTGGCAGCCTGCCGAGAAAGACGGGGGCCTGGAATCCACTGACCAGCCCTGAGAAAGGAAGATGCAGCTGAACAGACCTGCCGAGGCAGCCCATAACGAGCAAGACAAGCGAAGGCCAGCATGGAGGGAAACAAAGAGGACAACAAAGTCTAGCTGGTGTGTTTTGGGAAAGTTGAGGGGACCACAGAAAGCTGGTTTGGGCTGGTACAAAGAACACCAGGAACAGAGGTCACAGAACGAAACACCCCTACAGGAACCCTGGACTTAAAAACCCTCCTGAGAGCTGGAGCAATTCAGAGATCACAGAGAACTCCGGACGACCTGGGCCCAGGAAAGAACTCCCGTCCACCCTTCCCCCTCTTCTTCTTATGTTACACCCAGGCTTGGCCAGCCTTGGGTAGAGCGTGTGTGAGTATGAAAGTGGGTTAGAGCTTGGGGCACTAACGCTTCCTTCACTCTCTGCTGTTATTTTATTATTTTATCAATAAAGCTTGAAAACTTGGACGCTTGGTGTGCTCCTTCATCTCCTCCCCTAAAGATCCGGCGGCCTCAGCCTGATCACCTGACGCCCCAGGCAGATTGGTAACAGAAATCTGTTACAGTTTCGGTGGAGAATTGCGGAGGGGGGAGCCCTGTGGAGCGCGCAAACTGTTCTGCCCTTGGTATTTCATGTTTGCTCTGCCCGGCACTGTTGGTATTTCATGTTGAGGATTTTATGATTACAGGTGTGCCCCACCCTCAGTCGTAGCATGGCTCAGAACCAGAGAGGGGTTTAGCGTTCCTCTCTCCACCCCAGTCGGCAGGGGAAGGGTGCAGGTGGGTCAACCCCCGGTCATAGGAGTGCTGGGCAATAGGAGGTGCGGTTAGAGACCCTCGCTCCACGCGACAGGTATCCTCGGTGCATACACCCTCAGCCGTAGCATGACTGAGCATGAGAGGAGAACTTAGGGTGTCTTGCTCTGCCCCGGGAGGGGTTTTGTATTTGGTGTATGAACCCTCGGTGGTAGTAGGCCGAGCAATACGGAGGGAGGCTTAGCGTCTCTCCCTCCGGCCTGGTGGGGTAACATTGGAAGCCCCGGTGCCAGCGTGAGCTACGTGAAATCTCAAAGTGATTAAAAGATCTTAAGAGTTGTACTAAGGGATTGGGTCAGCATGTTCAGGAAACAGAAGGGTACAGCCGCGGACTCGGGAGTCCCGTAGTCGTGGGCGATGGCATCAGCGATGGGTTCCATGCCGGACATATGGGCATTAGGGAGCGTGGACACAGTAGCCGGCTGCCCGGTCAGCTGGCGTCACGGGAGGCAGGTGGCCCTGATGCCTGAGCCACGGGAGAGGCAGTAAAGAGGGACGAGACCCTGCTGCCTCTTTCAAAGTGGGGGTGAGGACCTCTCCTGTCTGGAGAGGGCTCTCGCCAAGGTGGGATACAATCCCTGGGGTTCCATGTAAGAAAAGCAGAAGGGTAAAAAACCTAGGGCGGCCATGGGATTAATTTGGACTGCAGCAGCCATGTGGTATCAAATGTTGTCGGGATGGAACGAGGAGTTGGGGAGAAGGGAAGAGGTGTGTACCCAACAGCTGGGGGGGAAATTGAGCAACTGAAAGCGCAAATCACTAACCAGGCTGCAACCCAAACCTACACCCAGGACAAGTTGCAGGCCTTGAGACAGGACTTCCAGGTGGAAAAGGCAGAACGCCCCTGCCTGGAAGCACTGGATAAGCAAGTACCGGTCCTTCAGGGACTCGTCAAAGACTTGACCATCCGTGCCCGGCATATGCTGCA
Organism: Actinemys pallida; assembly: GCA_023634205.1. Classification (NCBI taxonomy): domain Eukaryota; kingdom Metazoa; phylum Chordata; order Testudines; family Emydidae; genus Actinemys; species Actinemys pallida. The sequence continues at coordinate 1,416,029 of JALMGD010000024.1, forward strand.
GCGGCAGTGTGCTCACCATGAAAAGAAAATGGAACAGTTAAAACGTCAATTGGCCATGCGTTTGGTCCAGGCGGCGAGCCTCATGGGGGAGGAATCGGGTGACCCTTGTGAGGGCTGGCTTTCATCTCTCCCTTTGTGAGGATCCTCAGTTTTGGGTGGAACCTTGTTGCACCCCTATAGCAGGTCTCATTAAGACCAAGGAGAGGTCCAGAGGGTGAAGGGGGAGAAGGTCGTATGTACGGCACCCCCAGCTACGAGGAGAGCACCCCGTGGGGTGATTATGAAGAGGAAAGGGACCAGGAGGGGTGGGGGCTAGTTAAGGAGCCTAACCCTCCTTGCTAAATTGGTAGTGGAACAAAGCCTGTGCCCATGGGAAGGGACGGTTCAGTAAGAAAAGCAGGATCGGGCCCAGCCAAGCAGGCAGGCAGCAGACCAAAAAAAATGGAAAACGGGTTGAAAGCCCTAAGGGCATAGTGGCAAGAGTAAAGGAAGAAGTAACTGCAGACATGGGGAATTTAAATCCCTTAAACAGTTATTGGAATGATAAAATCTGAGGTGAGTAAGGTGTCATTTTGGGAGATAAGCAAGTGATTTAAGGAAAGAGAGCGAAAAGTTAACCCTGCAGAGGCTGGAGGGAATTAAGCAGTTGAACGTTGTAGAAGTGTGAGAGAAAAAGAGAATTCTTGGTTTCTTTGCAGCTATTCTGAAGGAAAATGGGCCCTTTTCCAAAGGAATGTCTGTAAACAATCCAGGCAAAGAGACTATCTAATGGAAATCATTTGACTATGGACAATTTAGTAGTCAAATTTGCTAAAAGAACATAAGGGTTTCTATTGGAACTTAACTGCCCCCAAATGTATAAAGGGGATGTAATCTATATACACCTATGTAAAAACAGAGCAGTGTAGAAGGAATGTGCCTTTTCCCCAGGACATGTGCGGTGTATATTGTAAGAGGGGTAAAAGAAATGCAAACCTACCATGCTACTTAATTAAAAACCTACGAGGGCTCCAAAGGGAGCCACAAGAGGTTGTGTTTTCCTTTTTAAATCACTGTGTGTTTTGGAAGCAGGAGTTAAAAGTAATCAGAGATCTCTGGAGATATTTAAGAGTAGGTTAGATAAATGTCTATCCGGGATGGTCTAGACAGTATTTGGTCCTGCCATGAGGGCAGGGGACTGGACTCGATGACCTCTCGAGGTCCCTTCCAGTCCTAGAATCTATGAATCTATGAAAGAACTCTGGTGAAAGTTGATTGTGTCCCTTTTAAGACTGAGTCTCTGAGCTGTTGATGGCTTTGGATCCAAAAGCAAGCCAGACAGTATCGGTGTTAATGCAAATTACCTAATGATAAAGGTAGAAGCCATTGAAACCTGGCCTGACTACAGAACAAACACATGGGTGTAATTCCTGTTTTGCCTGCAATCAGCAAAAGAAAGGAATATTCTAAGCAAGAATCTGCCACGCCCAAAGGGGTAGAAACATGTTCTTTTTGTCTTTCAGAAAAAGCTGATACCAGCTGAAGAGCAACCCAAAATACCATGAATCACCTGTCACAATAGAAATTGTGTTTTGTGATCTATGTTTTGTCTTGTGTTGTTTGTCGTGTTGCGAGCACTGTTGTGTATTAAATGCTGCAGGAAAACATCCTCCGGCAGCAGACAACAAATTAGGAGAAATTGGTTTTGGAGCAGGGATTATACATACTGTAGACCTGGAGGTAATTAAGAATGAATTAAGCTCTCTGTCCCAGCTACAGGACAGCCTAATACAGAAACAAATTGGAAAAAGGGGGCCACTCCCTGGAATCAAAATGGACCGCCTCAGCCCACTGGGATACCATCGTAAAAACAATGAACAATGGAAATGGATACATGTTTCACAAATTAAACCTTTTGCATGATTCATAATGTCTTGCATTTTTTACAGGAAAGGACTCCTGGAATTCAAAACGTTGCTCAACCACTACTACCTCCAAACCCATAAAACCTCAGTATAATGATATTTTGGGGAAGATATCTTGGGGAAGCCCACTGCCATCTCTCCCCTGGCCGAAAATAATTCCCCTACCACAGTGGTCCCCAACCTTTTTCGTCTGGCAGGCGCCAGACGATGAGCCACGGAGGACCATGGCGGCGGACGAGCATCCGCCGAAATGCCGCCGACAAGCAGCGTCATCCAGAAGCGTCACTGCCGAAAATCGGGGGCATTTCAAAAGCAACACGTCTGGATGCTGCTGCTTGTCAGCGGCATTTTGGCGGATGCTCATCCGCCGGCCAGTACGCGGGCGCACTTAGACGTCTCAGTCACCGCGTTGGGGACCCCTGCCCTACCACATCCTTTTAGTCGTCCAATGATGTGGGGTAATCTTTGAAAATAATTTACTCTAAAAGTCCAGTGGGTGGGTCCATACTCCATTGTGAATCGCTTCCCCTTGGGGGGAGGGAGGGGCTGAGATGTGCACAAAGCCCCTGCCTCCGAGAGTCCTGCTCACCTTGGGACTGCTCCTGACCCGACTGCTGCACCCCCAGGATTGAGCCCCTAACCCTGCGAGCACCAGCACCAGTTAGAGGAACTGCCCCTGTGCTGGGCTCATTGGGCTTGCCGCGGAGCAGCCCCTGGACAGCGCTGGGTGCCACTCGCTGTTCCCTAGCCGGGCCGCTCTCTGCCCAGGGCTGTGAGTGGGGACGCTGTGTCTGGCTCTGGCACTGGAATGATGGCACTTACTGCCCCCCTGGTGTCTGTCCCCCTCCTCTCTCTGCAGCGGGGTCCCCCAGACCATTTATCTCCCCACCCTTTCTCCATAGACCTCCTCCCACCCTGTATTTCTATTGTACAAACCCCCAGAGCTTCCTGCCCCCCAAATCTCCCCATCCCATGGGTGGCTGTGATACCGAAGCCCCCAAATGTCCCCTTGTGGTGGGTTCAGCTGACAAAGGTGAGTGAGAAGTTCTGGCAGCGTCACGACAACCTGGATGAATGAACGTTGGGAAAGTTGGCGAGACAGAAAGACGGGATTAGTCCAACCCGAGTGGCCGCCGGACAGAACCCACGGGCCGGGCTGGGGCCCACCTGGGACACAGGAGAAGTGGGGGAGCAGAAATGTGACTCAAAATTGGGGTGTTGGAAACAAGGCCTCATTGGTGGATAAAATATTGCGGGGACGGGCTGTGCCACCCACCACCCTTTGGGGGTCTTAAAGAAAGAGACTCGCTTCACCGTCGTGGCTGCCGTCCCCTGGACCCCCCAGGCCGTCCGGACCCTGCTCTTCAGAGACATCCTGAGCAGAGCAGCCAGAGAGAGGGACCCCGATGCCATCGCTCCTCCCCCGGCTGAACCCCCAACCTGGGAGGAAACGGGGTCGGACTTTAACAGCAGCTGCAGTGATGCCGGCTCCAGCCCAGCTCCGCCGGCTCCTCTGCCCCCCCAGGACAGTCGCTAGCATCTCCGGGCAAGCAGGGAGACACCCAAACCCGGGGGATTTTCCGGCTAGAGACTCGCTCCAGCGAATGGCTGGAACAAACCCCTCATTTCACACGGCACCTGCCACAGCTCCCCTGGTTCCTGTCTGCTGTGTCTGTAACAGCTGGTCCCAGGGGTCAATGGGGGGTTTGCCGTGGGGCTGAGCAGGCGGCGGACTCAGGACCCCACCCCCAGCCCGTGTTTAACCCTGTTCAGTGTGGGGCAGGGGCTGGGGCGTGTTCGCACCTTGGGCCCTTTACCGCCGGCACTTCTGGGCCCCCCCATGGCGGGTGTTTGGGGGGAAGTAGGTTGGGGGTGTCGGGAGGGGGGTTGAGGGGGCTGGGATGGGGGACAGGAGTTTGAGGGCAGACAGGCTCCCCCAGAAGGTCAGAGCTGGGGGGGGGGGTGTAGGATTGTTGGGCTGGGAAGGAGCTGCCATTGCTACCCCTCAGCAGCTTCCCCTTTCACTGCCCCCCTCCTGCTCCTGCCCCTCAGTCCTGGGTCCCCACTTTCTTTCCACTCAGTCTCCTGCCCCCACCCCCCCCTCTGGCCCACATTCCCTGCCCCATAATGACCCCCATGCCTCACCATCCCCTCCCTTCTTCCTCGTCTCCACCCCTCTAGATACTCCTGCCCCCCCACATTCCCAGCCCCCTAGTGTCCTTTCCTGACCCCCCCTTCTCTGCTCCCCACACTTTGCCATGTAGCCCCGCCCCCAGCCTCAGTGGGTCTGAGTTGGGGGGGGGGCAGGATTGTTTCCTGCTCAAACCCCTGATGAGCTGGGTGGGGGCAGGGAGAGGGGGCGGGGGCAGGTTCATCCTGAAACACACACGGGGGGACCCCAAATCCCCCCTCCTCTGTCACTGTCCTGCCCGAGGCTCCCCTCAGCTTCTGCCCCCTCAGTCTCATCCCCTCCTTCCCCTCCCCCCACATTCTTCTTCCCTCCCTCAGCCCCACACGCTGCCTGGTCTTTAATGGCCCACACATCCTCTCAGCCTCCCTGACGGGGAACAGGCCGGCTGAGAGATGGGGGCTTTGTGGGAGATGGGCTGATGGGGGGGGTGAGCGTGGGGGGGGGCTGGCCGGGGGGCTCTTTCCCATGTAGCTGCCCCCACACAGCAAAGCAGGGGGCGAGGATTGCTGAGATGGGGCAGCTGTGTGAGGGGATAGGGGATGGGGGCAGAAAGGGGGAGGGGATGTGGGGCATGCTGGGACACAACAGGGGGTGAAGGGACATGGGATGGGGGACAGAACTGGGGGAATGGGAACCTGAATGGGGGGAGGGGGGATGTGAGGGAACTGAGGCTCAGGGGACAGAATGGGGGAGGGGATACCGGCCAGGGGGCAGAACGGGGGGCTGAGGGGCCCAATGTGTGAACGTCGGGGGTGGGGGGTGAAGGGCAAACGAGCTGGGGAGCCAGAGCTGGGGCATCTGCCGGGGGGGGTTGTCTTGAGCTCTGTCCCCGTGTTCTTGTCGTCCCCCCCCCACCACCCTGGGTGTCCCTTTCACAGCATCCTGGGGTCGGAGAGGGAAGCTCGGCTCAGCTGTCGGCCCCTGTGAGCTCTGCCCTGGGCCCTGACCTGCGCAGACCCACGGCCCTGGGGATGGGCTGGGGAAGGGACACGGGGCCTTTCACCTCTAGGGGGCTGGCTCTGATCTGTGTCCTATTCTCTAAGCACCAGACCCCACCCCCAACCAGTCCCCCACCCCCCATCACTAGACCCCACTCGCCTCCCAGAGCCGGGGTATATTACAAGGTAGCCGCTGGGGCATCAGGTTTATGCCGAGTTTCACTAAATTTGTTAGTCTCTAAAGTACCACAAGGACTCCTTGTTGTTGTTTTTTGGTACCAGAAACAGGAAGCGAGCTCCGGCTCTGGGCAGACTTCCCCTTTTCACAGATTTACCGGTTCCTCCTTTAACAACTCAGGGTCTAAATTTACCCCTACATCCACCCCTTCACAGGTGCCGGAAACCACAACCCCTCCCAACCCCCCACCTTTCTGTCCTGTCTCTGTGCAGCATAACTCGGCTAAGAACCACATCTGCAGTGACACTACCTGAGAAGGAGGTTGGCCAGGCCCCTCCACCCTCATGCTCCAGGGCAGGCGTTGGGCCCAGCCGGGTCAGGAAGGAGTCTTTTCCCCACTCCATGGGGGGCAGTGTGTGTGTGTGGGGGGGAGCCCTCCTCTGCTCTGAGCTGGTGCTCCAGGGAGGCTAGACAGGCCCGTTGGAAAAGGTCAGGGCAGCCGGGTCATCTCTTGACACCTCCTGAGATTCCCCCTTTCCCAGCTGGTCCCCGAACTTGGCAGCTCCCATGTGGGGCTGGGCACCTGCACGAGAGGATGTTGTTTGCTGGGCATTGCAGGGATCTGGCTTTGCTCTGACCACGGTAGATTTGGGCTGGAGATTGCAGAGAAACCATCTGATGGGAAGAAAGGGGCCAAGTGCATCACGGGCTTCCTAAGGCTGCAGCCCCCGACGCACTCGGGCCCCAGACTCGGTGGAGCTCGGTGGGCGTTGGTGGCAGCCCTGAGGGGCCCCCCACTGCCCCGTCATGACGTCTGCTCTCACTGTCCTCTTCCTCGGTGAGTAATGGAGACAGCCAGGCTGTGGGTCCGTGGCGGGGGAATCTCAGACCAGAGTGTGTGTCCATGGGGGGTGGGGATCTGAGACCAGGGCGTCTGTCCATGGGGGATGGATCTGAGACCAGGGCATGTGCCAGGGGGGGATCTGAGACCAGGGTGTAGGATCCAGTTGCTCTGGGATCTGGTCACTAACGAGCCGTCTCTTCTCCAGGTTGCTGGCTGGCCGGGCACAGCGGGGTGTGGGGAGGTGAGTATCAGTCTGTGGGGAGGACGGTAACATCAAGGACGGGGGAGGGGATGCATGGGGTGGGGGAAAGAGGAACTGAGCCCTGAACCTTCCCCAAAATTCAACCCAAACTCCCCCTGTGAGCTCAGACACGGCCCCGTTCTTCTGTGCCACTGCCCCATGCAATGGAGTAACTAGGAGCAGAATCTGGCTCCCAGGGTCTGATGAAGCAGATGGGAACCGTCCCCTGGTTCAATGTCCTGCCCCCCACAGGCTGTGAGGATCAGGGTGGGGGGGGGGGGTGGCAGGTGGATTTATTTCAGCTTATACAAATGCTAACAGGATCCGTCCGTGGGCTCTAGATCCCCTCGGGGAACTGAAACATTCATGATCAGTGCAGCCGTGGGGGAGAACCCCCCAGATCCACCCCCGCCCTCAGATCTTCCCCCAGACCCAGATCCACCCTCCAGCACCCTCCCCTGCACTCACAGCCCCTGTTCCCAAAGCACAAAGGTCTTGTGCGACTCCCGCCCGTCACAGACTCTATTTCCAACCCCGGGGCGGGGGGGCAGAGCTGCAGGGGGCCCACTGGTCAGGCTCCCTGGCTGGCCTCAGGTGGGGCCGGGGTGGGGGCAGGTGATCGCTCATGCAGCCGGGTCCTGAGCTTCGTCTGGGTGAACCCCCTGCCCCCAAGCCCCATGGGCAGCCAGCGCGAACCCTGGCAGGAGACAGACTCCTAGAGAGGCCGAATGACGGATGGACTGAATTGGGGGGAGCAGTGGTGAGCTGGAGCCGGTTCGCACCAGTTCGCGGGAACCGGTTGTTAAATTTAGAAGCCCTTTTAGAACCGGTTGTCCCGTGCTTTTAAATTTAACAACCGGTAAAGCTCCGGCAGCTCTCCGCCCCGCCCCGGCCCCAGCTCACCTCTGCCTCCTCCCCTGAACGCTCCACCCCTCTTCTCCTCCCCCTCCCCTGTCTCCTGCGAATCAGCTGTTAGCGCGGGAAGCCTGGGAGGGCTGAGAAGCAAGCAACCGCTTCGCACAGGTGAGCTGGGGCGGGGGGCACGAGGAGGGTTTCAGGGAGGCGCGGCCCGGCCGAGCGGCTCCAGCTCCAGCCCCAGCCCCGGCCCCGCGGATCTGGCCCAGTGGCCGACCTGCTCCGGCCCGGCCCCGCGGCTCCGGCCCAGCGGCCGACCTACTCCAGCCCGGCCCCGGCCCAGCGGCCGACCTGTTCCGGCCGAGCAGCTCTGGCCCCAGCCCCAGTCCCAGCCGAGCGGCGCGGCTGTAGTGCCACAAGCCACCTCCAGGCAGCGCGGTAAGGGAGCAGGAAGGGGGTGTTGGATAGAGGGCAGGGGAGTTCGGGGTGGTGGTGGTGGGTGGATAGGGGTCGGGGCGGTCAGAGGGCAAGGAACAGGGGGATTCAATGGGGTCAAGGGTCCCGGGGGGCAGTCAGGAAGGAGCAGGGGTTGGATGGGGCAGTGGGGGGCAGTTAGGGGCAAGGGTTCCAGGGGCAGTCAGGGGACAGAGAGAAGGTGGTTGGATGGGGCAGGGGTTCCGGGGGGCCATCAGGAATGAGAGGAGGGGTTGGATGGAGCGGTGAGGGGCAGTCAGAGGACAGGGAAGGGGGGGTGGATGGGGCAGGTGTCCCGGGGAGCAGGGGTGGACCACGACCACCTCATGAGGTGAGGAGGAAGGAACCGGTTGTTAAGATTTTGGCAGCTCATCACTGGGGGGGAGGGAGGCAGGGGGCTGTGTCTCCCCTGTTTAACTCCTGTCTCTTGTTGAAAGCAGGGCGAGAATTTCTCAAACCCACCATCTCGGTGAGCCCCAGCAGGGTGGTGGCGCTCGGGGGAAGCGTCACCATCCGCTGTGCGGGTCGGTACCCGGGCACGGAGTTCTTTCTGCGTAAAGCTGGACACCCGAACCTGCAGGTGCGGTCGGTGCCTGATGGGACCGTGGCTGAATTTCCCATCGCCAGTGTCAGCCGGGAAGATGGAGGGAGCTACACCTGCAACTATCGCTCGATAACGGAACAGAATCGCACATCGCATCCCAGCTACCCCGTCGAGATCATTGTAGGAGGTGAGGGAGGGGCCCGGCTCAGTGCCCGGCTCCCAGCCCCACACCCAGCCAGATCCCCATGGGGTCTCTGCATCGATGGGATGCTCAGAGCCAGGCTCTGCCCTGATCCTTGAGCCCAGAAGAGGGGACGCCCGGCTGGGGAGCGGGGACGGAGTCACTGGAGGGTTCCCCAGCCAGGGGAGAGCAGCAGCCACAGGAGATTTGGGGCTGAGGGAGGGGGATCCCTGCCCCCAGGGGAGATGCAGAGCAGGGCGGGCCTTTCCCGGACAACACATCAGTTAGGGGGTGATGGGTGGAGCTGAAGGTTATAAACCTCAGTGTATAGTAGAGACTTGCACAGTCCCCTGAAAGTCAGTGGTGGTGCTGTGCACAGAACCCAGGAGTCCTGGCCCCCATCCTCCCTGCTCTCCCCACTAGCCCCCACTCCCCTCCCAGAGCCAGGGACAGAACCCAGGAGTCCTGGCTCTCAGCCCTCCCAGCACGGAAGCCAGGGACTGACTGGACCCTAGAGACTGGACTGGCCTGTCACCCGCTAGGGAGCAGAGCTCTGGGCCCCCAGGGGTTGGGGTTGCTCCGTGTCTCATGCTGTTAGCCCAGGACTCAGAGGAAACTCTGGGCCCTGTGGAAAGGCATCCATGAGCCCATCCCCAGGGATGCCGGGTCTGACCCACCACTGAGGTCACGTGGTGAGGACGGGCCCCAGGACTGAGTGACGGGGCCTGCGTCTCACGGCCTGTCTGCTTCCCACTGCAGAGCCCAGCTACCCCAAACCCAACATCTACCTGAGACCCGGCGGGGGGGTCTCCCTAGGGGGAGCCGCGACCGTCTGGTGTCGGGGGCAGCGCCGGGGCGTGCGGTTCGTGCTGAATAAAGAAGGACGCCATTTCCCATCTGTGGATTCGGACGGGTTTGAGGTTGTGTTTCCCATCAGCAACATGAGCCGGGAGGACGGGGGGAGCTACAGCTGTTCCTATCACAGCGGATCGGAGCCGTTCGCCGTGTCGTACCCCAGCAACCCCGTGAAGGTGTTGGTGAGAGGTGAGGGGCCCGGCTCGGCGTCCCCGTTCCCAGCTCCACCCCCAGCCAGACCCTCACAGGGGCTCGGTGCCAATGGGACGCTCAGAGCCAGGCTCTGCCCTGACCCCTGACCCCGCAGAGGGGACGCCTGGCCCGGGAGCGGGGACGGAGTCACTGGCGGGTTCCCCAGCCAGGAAGGAGCAGCAGCCCCTGGAGACTTGGGGCAGGGAGGTGACTTTAATGCTGCCCCTTGTGCGTAGGAACCGTGAGTCGCTATTTAATCCCGAGATCCCCTCCCCTCTGTTCGCCAGGCCCTGCCCCAGGCAGTGCCCCGGCTGGAGATGAATGAGGCAGGGGCTGCAGGAGAAGTGGTGGCTTGGTGGACACGGCGCTGGGCTGGGACCCAGGAGATCTGGTGCGGCCACAGATTCTGTGTGATGGGAGCACGTCGCGGTTTTCAAAGTGTCCTTCCTTGTGGGGGGGCCTCAATCTTGGGGTATCTCAGGCTGAGCGCCCACAAATCGAGACACCCCGAGTTAGTGGAGAACTCTGCAAACGCTGGCCTCAATAGCGCTGGAGCCCTTGTGTTGGGGGAGCATGTAGGGACCACGTCATGATCAGGGCCCCGTTGTGCCAGGCGCTGCATAAACACAGAGTGAAGAGAGTCCCTGCCCCAGGGAGCTCACTAAAGAAAGTGAATCTGTCTGTGCCTCAGTTTCCCCCCCGTAGAATGGGGATAAAGATGCCTCACGGACTCCCTTCCTGACAGCTCCCCCAGCCCTGAGACCACTGCAGGTAGTGAGACCTCCTCCCGTCCCGGGGCCACAGTGGTGGTCCTAGTGCTCAGGCTTCCCCTGCCCCCCCACACTTCTGCGGGGGATCAGGGTCGGGGTGCTGGGGCTTCTCCCGGCCTGCTCGCCCGGCGTCTGATCCACCACTGGTCGCAAAGGGTGGAGGGTGATATCTGAGTCGGTGTTTCAGCCCCTCCCTCCGCCCTGACAGACGCTGGTTCTATTCCTGCAGGGGGAACCGACCTGGCCCAGCCTGGAGCGGCACCGGCTCCCACCCGCCCGGGTAGCCCGGGACCAGGTACACGGCTGGGGCTGGGGGGAATCTATTGAGTCACAGATTGTGGGGCAGCTTCCCCCAGTGGTTGCCCAGGGGGAGACGGAGGTTGTTCTAAGGGGCATTGACTCTCCCTGTCCCCCCACAGACGGATTTGGGAGGGGAGCGAAGCCTCCTGCTTGGACACGAACCCACTACTAACAGAGCAGCCGGAGGCTTCCTCTGGGGGCAGCTGGGCCCATCAGTGGCCATGGAGCGGGGGCCTGGAGCTCCCTGCGAAGCAGCCAGGAGCAGCCAGCATGGGAGGCGGGATACCGGGCTAGATGGGCCCGTTGGCCTGAGCCGGTGTGGCCGTGAGGAAGGGGGTGAAATGCCTTAGAAATGACGGTCAGGCTGGATCAGACAGTGCCCCCTAGCGCTGTGCTGGGGCAATGGGGCCAGCCCTGACTAATGGGGAGAGCGCCCCCTACTGAGCCCCCCGCCGTGCAGCCCAGCGCCCCCCAGTGCTACAAATCCCACAAATCTTGCTTGCTCTGACCCCACTTTATGCCCTGGGGGCCCCCAACATTCTCCCCATAGAATTTTTTGCTGCCTGCGCCCTGCGGGTGGGAGGGGATGGAGAGAGGAACAGACCAGATGCTCCCAGCACTCATGGCTTGCTGCTGTTTCCCAGGTGGATCGGAATCGCCGGCATCTCCGGGTCTGACCAGCCCCATCATTGCCAGGGTGAGTGTGGCAGCCGCCGGCCTCCTCCTCGTCCTCCTCCTCGTGGCTTTCGTCTGCTTCAGAAAAACCCGAGCCAGTAAGTGCCCCACCCAGCGAGGGAAGGGTTAAACCTGCCGCTCAGCAGGGCGGGATGGGGTCACGGCTTGGATGGGGGACTGTGCTGGGAAAGCCAATTATGGCTGGGGTGGGGGCTCAGCAGGGAGTTCTGCTGCATGGGTTATCCCTGTACACACAGCTGTCCCGTCCCAGAGGGGCTGCATTTTACCAGTCCCCATGCCCCACCCCAGAGGTGGCCGCATCTCAGCACC